>OY747722.1:29937500-31137500 GCA_963556495.2 Valencia hispanica | reverse complement strand
GTTCAGTTACTGGGAGGATCATCCCAGTTGATGCCCCCCGTCCAACAGGGCATTGCAGCCGGATACCAGACCAGGTATATCTTCTATGGAGAGAAAAACACTGAGAGAAAACAAAGTTAACAGTCGAAATAACAGAATGTACTGTAATACAACTGGAGAGTAGTAGGAGAAAAGGAAGTAGCAGAGTGAAGAAAATTGGTAAGTCTGTCCTCCAGCAGTCTAAGCCTATAGCAGCATAACTACAGAGATAGCTCAGGACGACCTTAGCCACTCTAACTATAAGCTTTATCAAAAAGGAAAGTTTTAAGCCTGGCCTTAAAAGTAAACAGAGTGTCTGCCTCACTGACTAAAGCTGGGAGCTGGTTCCACAGGAGAGGAGCCTGATAACTAAAAGATCTGCCTCCCATTCTACTTTTAGAAATCCTAGGAACTACAAGTAAACCTGCAGTCTGAGAGCGAAGTGCTCTGTTAGGAACATATGGAACAATTAGATCTCTGATGTATGATGGAGCTGATTATTAAGGGCTTTATATGGAAGAAGAAGGATCTTAAATTCTATTCTGGATTTAACAGGGAGCCAATGAAGGGAAGCTAAAACAGGAGAAATGTAATCTCTCTTTTTAATATTCATCAGAACTCTTGCTGCCGCATTTTGGATCAACTGAAGGCTTTTAATGGCATTTTGTGGACTACCTGATAGTAAAGAATTACAGTAGTCCAGCCTTGAGGTAACAAATGCATGGACTAGTTTCTCAGCATCACTCCTGGACAGGATGTTTCTAATTTTAGCAATATTCCGGAGGTGAAAGAAAGAAATCCTAGAAACCTGTTTAATATGGGATTTAAATGTCAAGTCTTGGTCAAAAATAACGCAGAGATTCTTTACGTTATTACTGGGGGCCAATTTAATACCATCCAGATGAAGTGATTGACTAATCAGTTTCTTTTTTAGAACTTCTGGTCCAAAGACAGCAACTTCTGTCTTGTCAGAATTTAAAAGCAAAACGTTTAGATTCATCCATGTTTTTATGTCTTCTAGACATGCCTGTGATCTACCTAACTGACTGGGTTCATCAGGATTTATGGATAAATATAGTTGTGTATCATCGGCATAGCTGTGGAAATTTATCCCATGCTGTCTAATGATTCAACCAATTGGAAGAATATATATGGTGAAAAGAATTGGTCCAAGCACAGAACCCTGTGGAACTCCACAAGTAACCCTTGAGAGTGAAGAAGATTTATCATTTAGATGAATAAACTGGAATTTATCAGACAAATATGATTTAAACCAGCCTAGTGCTGTTCCTTTGATCCCTGCAACATGTTCAAGCCTTTCTAAGAGAATATTATGATCGACTGTGTCAAAAGCAGCACTGAGATCTAACAAAACCAGAACAGACACAAGTCCATTATCTGAGGCCATGAGGATATCATTAGTAACCTTCACCAGTGCTGTTTCAGTGCTATGATGAGCTCTAAAACCTGACTGAAACTCTTCAAACTGCTCGTTACTGTTTAGATGCTCACAGACTTGATTAGCAACAATTTTCTCAAGGATTTTGGATAAGAAAGGAAGATTAGATATAGGTCTGTAATTCACTAAGTCATCTTGATCAAGGGAAGGTTTCTTGAGTAAAGGTTTAATTACAGCTATTTTAAATTCTTGTGGTACGTATCGGTTTACTAAGAATAGATTCATCATATCCAAAATGGGGCCAGGAACCAAATGGACATGGGCGTAACAACCGCGGGGTACGCGTGGGACATGTCCCCCGCACTTCCCGTGTCGGTGCCCTGCGTCCCCCGCACTTTTTTTCAGCCTTTAAAGCCATCTTAACCGTTAACATGTGGTAACAGATTTTTCCGAGCCGTCTATGAACGCAAACAGTGGGTCGTCATCAAGTGCTAGAGAGAGCAGTGCAGCACAACATGTCTAACAAGCCAGCCACAACCAGCAAAAGGCAAACAACATGGAGAGAAAATGGTCTCAAAATATCTGTGTGTGTGTAATACTTGATTTGTAACTTGTGTCAGCCTGTTTGTGTGTAACTTTGGGTAGTTGTATGTGTAAAACATGATTTGTAACTCGTAAAAAACATTTTGTGCGTAACTTCGAGTACTTGCTGTTGTATGTTCAACTGTACACACAAATATCAAGAAAGTACGACTACAAAATACATTTACTCACACACCATTTCAAAGTACACTAACTTAAAACAAACTATGAATTCAAAACGACTCCTACGCATACAAATCGTTAAATACTGTGCACCAATCGCCTGATACACACAGACAAAACCACGTTTACGGACAAATTAAGGTTACAAGTGCACGAGGAGTTTTGAGACTGATTTCACGTCTCCAGATTTGTGCGTGCATGATGCGTTTACAGGTCCTTCTAAAAAGATTAGCATATTGTGATAAAGTTAATTATTTTCCATAATGTAATGATAAAAATTATACTTTCATATATTTTAGATTCATTGCACACCAACTGAAATATTTCAGGTCTTTTATTGTTTTAAAACTGTTGATTTTGGCATACAGCTCATGAAAACCCCAAATTCCTATCTCAAAAAATGAGCATATCATGAAAAGGTTCTCTAAACGAGCTATTAACCTAATCATCTGAATCAACTAATTAACTCTAAACACCTGCAAAAGATTCCTGAGGCTTTTAAAAACTCCCAGCCTGGTTCATGACTCAAAACCGCAATCATGGGTAAGACTGCCGACCTGACTGCTGCCCAGAAGGCCATCATTGACACCCTCAAGCAAGAGGGTAAGACACAGAAAGACATTTCTGAACGAATAGGCTGTTCCTAGAGTGCTGTATCAAGGCACTTCAGTGGGAAGTCTGTGGGAAGGAAAAGTGTGGCAGAAAACGCTGCACAACGAGAAGAGGTGACCGGACCCTGAGGAAGATTGTGGAGAAGGACCGATTCCAGACCTTGGGGGACCTGCGGAAGCAGTAGACTGAGTCTGGACTAGAAACATCCAGAGCCACCGTGCACAGGCGTGTGCAGGAAATGGGCTACAAGCCACTTTTGAACCAGAAACAGCGGCAGAAGCGCCTGACCTGTGCTACAGAGAAGCAGCACTGGACTGTTGCTCAGTGGTCCAAAGTACTTTTTTCGGATGAAAGCAAATTTTGCATGTCATTCGGAAATCAAGGTGCCAGAGTCTGGAGGAAGACTGGGGAGAAGGAAATGCCAAAATGCCTGAAGTCCAGTGTCAAGTACCCACAGTCAGTGATGGTCTGGGGTGCCATGTCAGCTGCTGGTGTTGGTCCACTGTGTTTTATCAAGGGCAGGGTCAATGCAGCTAGCTATCAGGAGATTTTGGAGCACTTCATGCTTCCATCTGCTGAAAAGCTTTATGGAGATGAAGAATTCATTTTTCAGCACGACCTGGCACCTGCTCACAGTGCCAAAACCACTGATAAATGGTTTACTGACCATGGTATTACTGTGCTCAATTGGCCTGCCATCTCTCCTGACCTGAACCCCATAGAGAATCTGTGGGATATTGTGAAGAGGAAGTCGAGAGACGCAAGACCCAACACTCTGGATGAGCTTAAGGCCGCTATCGAAGCATCCTGGGCCTCCATAATACCTCAGCAGTGCCACAGGCTGATTGCCTCCACGCCACGCCGCATTGAAGCAGTCATTTCTGCAAAAGGATTCCCGACCAAGTATTGAGTGCATAACTGAACATAATTATTTGAAGGTTGACTTTTTTTGTATTAAAAACACTTTTCTTTTATTGGTCGGATGAAATATGCTAATTTTTTGAGATAGGAATTTGGGGTTTTCATGAGCTGTATGCCAAAATCATCAGTTTTAAAACAATAAAAGACCTGAAATATTTCAGTTGGTGTGCAATGAATCTAAAATATATGAAAGTTTAAGTTATACCATTACATTATGGAAAATTATGAACTTTATCACAATATGCTAATTTTTTGAGAAGGACCTGTATAAGCTGGTAGAATGCTGGGTCATTTGAGTAACACATAGACCAAAATGTTACAAATACTTTAGTTAAACAGATAAATTTTTAACTAAAACAATCTTTTCTGACTGAATATAAACATTTAAAAAAATCACAACGTTATATAAACTAGTTTAGTTTCTGAGCTCCTTAACTCCATGATGAGGCTTTACTTCATCATGTCCAAGTATTCATTTGGACCATGCTATCGTTATTATCTCTGTTGTCTAACTCGAAGACAGCAAATGTCTTTTTAAACAACTGGCTGAATATTTCTTTACTAAAACTTGTCTTTTCTTTAAATAACAAAATCACAGTGAGAACTTAAAATATGACTATTTGACTACAAACATGGAATAGACATTTCGGAAGGGCATTTTTGCTGTATATTTTACAATTTTTTATCAGTTTTATTGTTGTCCTGGAATAATCACTTTATTAGAGGACTTTAATCAGACCCTTGTGGATGTAAAAAGTCAGTTTTGTTTGAGATGGATTGGTTTTGTCACATTTATTGGACTACAAAGGGGTGAGTCACACATTTAATCTCCTTCTGCAGGGGTGTGTGTGTGTTGGCAAAAGCACTCGTGCCCACAGTTATGACTGTATCATTTATTGGCATCCATAATTGAAATCACAAGACTCTTAGCTTTCTAATGATATAAAATATGTATAAGTTCTTAGAAGTTAGAAGTCAGAATTTCAGTAGATTTCAACCAGCAACAGGGCTAGGCCCAAATGCGGGCCATTGGAACACTAACGGGTAAGCCATCGATCGATCCATTGTCTATGCCACTCGTGGGGTTGTGGGGATAACTAAACCAGCACACTCATGTAACAGTGATTAAACGGTTTTTTAACCACTGAGGAAAAGTATTACTGAATGTGAGAGTATGATAAATCACACAATAGGCCACTGAAAAAAAAATGGTCCCCCTCACTTCTGAGATGATGGTTACGCCCTTGCAAATGGAACACTTCTTTAAATAATTTGGTTGGAATTGGGTCCAACATACAAGTTGAAGGTTTAGATGAGGCTAATATTTTTGATATTTCCGAAAGCTTGACTGAATCAAGACAGCCTAAGCACAAATGAGGTTGTACAGTTCTTTCCGATGCTGCTTCATTTACTAAAATCATCACTGCTAAGAGCTGGGGGAATAGTTGGCTCAACAGAGCTATGACTCTGTGTAAGTTTGGCAACTGTACTAAAAAGAAACCTAGGATTGTTTTTATTCGCCTCTATTAATGATGAAAAATATGCTGTTCTAGCTTGTTGAAGGGTCTTTTTATACAGCAGTAGACTGTTATTCCAGGTTAAATAGGAATCCTCTAGATGTGTAGAGCGCCATTTTCTCTCCAAATTCCTAGTATTCTGCTTTAAAGTATGCAACTCTGCGTTAAACCAAGGAGTCAGCCTCCTATGGCTAGCCACTTTCTTTTTTTAAGGGGGCTACACTATCTAATGCCAAACGCAATGAGGACGTAACGCTGTGAACCAGACCATCAATTTCTGAAGGGTTAGAGATAGAATTGCTGCCATCCACTGTGTTACTACTAAGGAAAGTAAGAATGGAACTGATTCTTCAAAAATTGTTACAGCATTGACTGATAAAGCTCTACTATAATGAAATTTTCTTTCAGATTTAAGATGGTCAGTAAAAGTAAATTCAAAAGTTATTAAGAAGTGGTCAGACAGGACCGGGTTATGTGGGTGGACTGTTATTTCCTCACACTCAATACCGTATGTCAGTACAAGGTCCAAAGTGTGTTTGCCCGAATGGGTCGATCCCTGTACTTTTTGAGTAAAGCCAATTGAGTCTAAAATAGCACTAAAGGCTGCATTTAGGCTATCACTTTCAGTATCCACATGAATATTGAAGTCCCCCACTATAATGACCCTATCAGTATTTAATACTAAATCAGATAAAAAATGTGAGATCTGATCCAAGAATTGAGAGTAAGGGCCTGGTGGACGATACAAAACCACAAACAAAAATGGTCTTAATGTTTTGCAACTTGGATAAGGAAAATTAAGGGTTAGATGTTCAAAAGAACTGTAGCTATCAATTGGTCTGTACTAATTAGTAAATCACAACGAAAAATGGTTGCAACTCCTCCTCCTCGCCCAGTATTTCTAGGAATGTGAAAATTTAAATGACTGGAAGGAGTTGACTCATTTATACTGACATAATCCTCCTGCTGCAACCAGGTTTCTGTGAGACAAAGGAAATCAATGTGATTATCACAAATCAAGTCATTTACTAACAAAGTCTTTGAGGAGAGAGATCTTATGTTTAATAAACCACATTTAATAGATTTATATTTCTGTTCAGTCAAAGTTGTATTTATTTTTATGAGATTTCCATGATTTGCTTTGGTTGGCTTAACTTTTAATCCATTTCATTTTGGCCGTGGGCAAGACACTGTTTCTATCAACAAACAAATCAACAAACACTACAACAAATTCAAAACTACAACAACAAATCGAAAAACACTACAACTAATTCAAAACTTCCAGAACAAATCGAAAAACACTACAACTAATCGGAAAACACTACAACAAATTCAAAACCACTACAACAAATCGAAAAACACTACAACAAATTCAAAACTTCAACAACAAATTCAGAAACACTACAACAAATTCAAAACTTCAACAACAAATTCAAAACACTACAACAAATTCAAAACCACTACAACAAATCGAAAACCACTACAAATTCAAGACTGCAAAAACAAATTGAAAAACACTACAACAAATTCAAAACTGCAACAACAAATTGAAAAACACTACAACAAATTCAAAACCACTACAACAAATCGAAAAACACTTCAACATTAACAAACCGGAAGAGGTAGGTACCTCTGTGTCCAACATGAGGCATCGCTGATTGGATGATGGAGCCGGTCACCTTTTCAAACGGAAGCTAGCTGTGTCCAAATTCAGGGGCTGCATCCTTTGAAGGACCCATCCCCCTCGGTCTATGGAGGACGGGTCCTTCATAGAACGGATAGACTGGATGTTAACGGCTGTGAATTTGAACGGTCTAGCCTTCAGATTAATTCCCGCCCTACCTCGGCAAATGTCCTGTCGCCTAGCAACGGTGACAACTACACACAAGCTGGTAAAAATGGAGCAAGAAATCTTCCCGAGTTTTTTTATATGACTTTTTTAAATTCTACATAATACAGCAGTTTTACCGTTTGCTGCATGTTTTATATCTCTGGCTGAGAGGTAATCATATCCAGGTAAAGTTATTTTATTTACTTCTACAGAATTACAAGTTAATTTCAGCTAGCTTCATGGATATGAACTGAATGACTGGTGGTCAAATGTATCAAATGTAGTGTTTTTGAATTTGTAGTATTCAGTTAATATCCAATTTCTGCACACAGAATTTTTAATATGTATGTATATATATATATATATATATATATATATATGTATAAATTAAAAAAAAATTTTTTTCAAGGTGTCTTTATTATCCCCAAAGGGGCAATTCTCTTAGCAGTCGACAGTGAACATAGAACATATAACAAGAGCAAAAACAAGCAAAAGACAACAATAACAGTCATTAAGAATGTAAGTGTACAGGGAGGCATAAGTAGGTTAATTGCACATGGAATGGGTGACTTTTTATATCTGTTGGTTCTGTATTTTGGCACATTGTATCTGCGTCCTGATGGCAGTAACATAAATTCCTACCAGAGTGGGTGAGCGGGGTCATTGAGGTGCTTTTTGCCTTTTTAACTGATCTGGCTCTATATAGCTCATCAAGGTCATCAAAAGTAGTACCAGCTATTTTACTACATACCTTAACAATATTCCTTAGCCTGTTCTTCTGTTTTACCGAAAGTGACCCATGCCAACAAATAAAAGAGAAAGTAAAACAGTAGTAAAAGATTCTCATAAAAGATGTGTCTACCTTAAAACAGTGAAGTTTTCGATAAAAATGCATGCGCTAGTGGGCTTTCTTACAGACAGCATCAACCTGAAGTTCAAAGCTCAGTTTGCAGTCCATGACAGTGCCCAAGTATTTGTACTGCTGCACCTGTTCTACAGCCTCATTTTCAATAAAAACAGGGCGAAAGACAGGAGAGGATCTACTAAAATTAATGCATATATAGAGGATCAATGAAGTATTTTTGAATCTGAATATATCGGGGGCGGGGGTTTTAAGCTGGTGATGTCTTGCTAATCACTTTCTGAATAAAAAACTGAATTGATTTTTTTAAACAACCAGTGCAATAATAACTTATAACATTTTTATATTTTTAACACCATTGCAGGTCATAAGCTCTTCTCCACAACATCTGCCCCGGTGCTGGTGACATCTTGTCCCCTGGGAATGAGCTAGAGGAAGATGTAGCAGAGGATGAGGCTGGTTTGGAGAAATCAGCGTTGCTCTCTGGTGGGACAAACTGTCTTCTGAACGCGTCTTAGTGATGTGGCAGCCGTTGATTGAGTCCACCCTAGACAACGCAGTGGACAGTACAAAGAAGCTACTCTAAGCCCTCTCTGCAGACCAACCTGCATGATGTTCCCCTCATCAACCAGAAAAGACCAGCCAGAGGTCTCAGCTGGAGGACTCAATCTGATCTTTATTCAGCCGATCCAGGAAAACTGCCTGTTTATTTTAATAAAGCTTAAAGAACGGTCCAGGAACAGGTCATTTAGGTGAATCATGCATGAATAACTTCAAATAACTACACAATTTATCCTAATGTCAATTTTTGCTATTTCTTTTTCAATAGTCACTTTAAATTGTTCAAAGTAAGCTGTTCATATCTTTAAAAAATTGTAATAATAATGTAACTGTTAATAAAATGACTTGATATTTACTATTTGTTTTAATAAATTTATTTAACAACCATAGAACAACTAAATAACCAATGTGACAAAAACATAAATTGACAAACAGAAAACAGTCGATCCATCCGGTCTCTCCTCTCCTCAGCCTCCTGTTGCTGCTTCATGTCCTAAACAAGAAATCAAAAAACAGTTTATTAGAGCAACACAAAAACTTTTAGGAAAATCTATATTTATTAACACAATCAGTAATAAATTATGTATTGATGCAGCACTGTTGCACATGCACATATAGTACTTTTTCGTAAAAAATAAATTTAAAAATCTCATTTGCTTTTGGCCAACAAAGGGTGACATTCCCCTCCATATCCAACAGAATTGTCCTCATAAAATAAATAGAAAATAAGTGAAGATGAGGAACATGGCAACTGTGTTAATTAACACAAGAGATCAGTACTGAGATAACAGGTTCTGTAGTTTTGAGGCTTAATACAACTCCTCTAAGCATAAGGTGTGTAACTGGATTTATTCTTTTACCTCCATGCCACCGTGGCCCACTTTAAAGACGTAATAATTTCTCCAAAAAAAAGTCGTCTTTTTGCTTTATTTGCAAAAACCAAAATTAGCTGTATATAAGCGGGGCAATACACGGAGAACCATTAGACCAACAAATGAGCTCGTTTACGAGTGATGGTTTACAAAAGAATATTAAAATACATGTCTATACCAACAACAAAACCCAAACAACACAACCGCTTTAAGTTTTTAATTTTTGTACCGCCAGATGTTTATGTACTTACATTTAAAACTGTACTCCCGTCAATTGTATAATGTCTATGGACCCACCCTTCAATCCAGAGAAAAGAAGGATGGATTCGTGGGCTGCATTTGAAGGGTGGGTCCGGTGTATCCTTCAAAGGATCTCTCTCTCTCTCATTTCTGCACACAGCATTTTTAAAATCAACTGAATACTAGAAATATGTTTTAATATAGTATATAAGTGTGTACATTTGACCACCAGTCATTCAGTTCATATCCATGAAGCTAGCTGAAATTAAATTGTAATTCTGTAGAAGTAAATAAAAGAACTTTACCTGGATATCATTACCTCTCAGCCAGAGGTATAAAACATGCAGCAAACGGTAAAACTGCTGTATTATGTAGAATTTAAAAGTCATTAAAAAAAAAACTCGGAAAGATTTCTTGGAGTATGGGTCCTTCGAAGGATGTAGCCCCTGAATTTGGACACAGCTAACTTCCGTTTGAAAAGGTGAGCGGCTCCATCATCCAATCAGTGATGCCTCATGTTGGACACAGTGGTACCTACCTCTACCGGATTGTTAATGTTGTAGTGTTTTTCAATTTGTTGTAGTGTTTTTGAATTTGTTGTAGTGTTTTTGAATTTGTTGTTGAAGTTTTGAATTTGTTGTAGTGGTTTTTAATTTGTTGTAGTGTTTTTGAATTTGTTGTTGAAGTTTTGAATTTGTTGTAGTGGTTTTGAATTTGTTGTAGTGTTTTTCTATTTGTTGTTGTAGTTTTGAATTTGTTGTAGTGGTTTTGAATTTGTTGTAGTGTTTTTCGATTTGTTGTTGTAGTTTTGAATTTGTTGTAGTGTTTTTGAATTTGTTGTTGAAGTTTTGAATTTGTTGTAGTGTTTTTCGATTTGTTGTTGTAGTTTTGAATTTGTTGTAGTGTTTTTGAATTTGTTGTTGAAGTTTTGAATTTGCTGTAGTGTTTTTGAATTTGTTGTTGAAGTTTTGAATTTGCTGTAGTGTTTTTGAATTTGTTGTTGAAGTTTTGAATTTGTTGTAGTGGTTTTGAATTTGTTGTAGTGCTTTTGAATTTGTTGTTGAAGTTTTGAATTAGCTGTAGTGTTTTTGAATTTGTTGTTGAAGTTTTGAATTTGCTGTAGTGTTTTTGAATTTGTTGTTGAAGTTTTGAATTTGCTGTAGTGTTTTTGAATTTGTTGTTGAAGTTTTGAATTTGCTGTAGTGTTTTTGAATTTGTTGTTGAAGTTTTGAATTTGTTGTAGTGGTTTTGAATTTGCTGTAGTGTTTTTGAATTTGTTGTTGAAGTTTTTAATTTGCTGTAGTGTTTTTGAATTTGTTGTAGTGGTTTTGAATTTGTTGTAGTGTTTTTCGATTTGTTGTTGTAGTTTTGAATTTGTTGTAGTGTTTTTGAATTTGTTGTTGAAGTTTTGAATTTGCTGTAGTGTTTTTGAATTTGTTGTTGAAGTTTTGAATTTGCTGTAGTGTTTTTGAATTTGTTGTTGAAGTTTTGAATTTGTTGTAGTGGTTTTGAATTTGTTGTAGTGTTTTTGAATTTGTTTTTGAAGTTTTGAATTTGTTGTAGTGTTTTTGAATTTGTTGTTGAAGGTTTGAATTTGTTGTAGTGGTTTTGAATTTGCTGTAGTGTTTTTGAATTTGTTGTTGAAGTTTTGAATTTGTTGTAGTGTTTTTTAATTTGTTGTTGAAGTTTTGAATTTGCTGTAGTGTTTTTGAATTTGTTGTTGAAGTTTTGAATTTGTTGTAGTGGTTTTGAATTTGCTGTAGTGTTTTTGAATTTGTTGTTGAAGTTTTGAATTTGTTGTAGTGTTTTTGAATTTGTTGTTGAAGTTTTGAATTTGTTGTAGTGCTTTTGAATTTGTTGTAGTGTTTTTCAATTTGCTGTTGAAGTTTTGAATTTGCTGTAGTGTTTTTGAATTTGTTGTTGAAGTTTTGAATTTGTTGTAGTGCTTTTGAATTTGTTGTAGTGTTTTTGAATTTGTTGTTGAAGTTTTGAATTTGTTGTAGTGCTTTTGAATTTGTTGTCGTGTTTTTCGATTTGTTGTTGTAGTTTTGAATTTGTTGTAGTGTTTTTGAATTTGTTGTAGTGTTTTTGAATTTGTTGTTGAAGTTTTGAATTTGCTGTAGTGTTTTTGAATTTGTTGTAGTGTTTTTTGATTTGTTGTAGTGTTTTTTGATTTGTTGATGTGGTTTGCACTTCAGGGCCACCGTAAAAGTGGGATGGATGCTGTCTTTCCGGATTAGACCAGGTTTTCCCCAAAATGTTCTCCAGTTATCAATGTAGCCCACATCGTTTGCAGGACACCACCCAGACAACCATTGATGGAATGACAGCATGCGGCTAAACGTGTCACTGATCCGATCAGGCAGGGGACCAGAAGATTACCAAGTCTGACATTGTTTTGGCAAACTTACACACCGAAGCAACACAAATTTTAGTGACCTCCGATTGGCGTAACCGGGTGTCATTACCGCCAGCGTGAATAACAATCTTACTGTATTTACGCTTATCTTTAGCCAGCAGTTTCAGGTAGGATTTGATGTCGCCCACTCTGGCCCCTGGCAAACATTTGACTATGGTCAATGGTGTCTCTAATGCCACGTTTCTGACTATGGAGCTGCCAATTACCAGGGCCGGCTTCTCAGCGGGTGTGTCGCTGAGCGGGGAAAATCTGTTAGAAACGCGGACCGGTTGGTGGTGGCCCGGGGGCTGGGTCCTAGAACTATGCTTCCTACGTACAGTCACCCAGCCGGCCTGAGGTTCCGGCTGCGCGGGCTCTACCGGAGGACGGCTAGGGGGTTCTATCCTTGTTGGCTCCGCGCTGGCTAATGGGCTTCGGCTATCTGCTGGTTTTTCAACAGCGCGGAGCCGTGCTTCTAATTCTGATACCCTCGCCTCCAAAGCTACAAAAATATTACATTTATTACAGTTACCATTATCACTAAAGGAGGCAGGGAAGTAACTAAACATCTGACAGAGAGAGCAAGAGAGAAGAGAAGAGTTAGAGACAGGAGAGTATCCATAGCCCCAATGAAGCTAAGCTAACTGAGCTAGCGAGACCTTACCACCCCAAGAAAAGCTGTGTGAAACACAAGGAGTTCCCAAAACGTAAAGTACACCACCACAAAACGTGTGTTTTTGTGTGCTTGTGTGTTAAAATAACTTAAAGAGGCCTCAGCACAGAGAAAACAAGATCAATTCAAGAGAGTCTGAGCAAGAACTCCACGGAGCACAACAGGAAATGACGCAATACGGCTTACCCCTTCTTCTTCTTCTTTTGTTTATTGGCGGGTGGCAACCAACTTTAGGTGCATTTCCGCCACCTACTGTATGGGAGTGTGAGTCGTTCTTCTTCTTCTTCTAATGGTGTTTTTTGGCGGTTGGCAAACAACTTATTGGTGCATTACCGCCACCTTCCGATATGGAGTGTGGGCCAACATAGCCCCATCAGTCCTGTGTCTCCTATACTTAAAAAAAAAATAAAAAAAAAAATATATATATATATATACTTTCTTCTCTTTTCTCCCCTTCTCTTATTCCTTCTTTCTTTTCTCTTTTTCCCTTCCCTTCCTTCCCCCTTCTTCTCTCCTTTTTCCCTTCTCCTTTCTCCCTTCCTTCTTCCCTCTCTTTTCCCCCTCTTTTTCTTTCCCCTTCCCTTTTTATTTATTCATTTTCTTATTTATTTTATTTTTTAGCATTATTATTATTTAGGCCATCTATTCATTTTCTTCTTATATTCTTAAAAATAGCCTCGTACCCCGAAGGAACCTCATTATCGCCTTAACAACTCCTGCCGAAGAACATCCCCTTAACATTGTTCCAACCGAAAACCCCATTCCACTTTCATTCATATATGCCTTTAGCTCTTCTCTGTGTCGTCTGTACCTCACACATTGCATAAATACATGCTCTACAGTTTCTCTCTCACCGCAGCACTCGCATTGGCCTGTCTGATGCTTTCCCATTAAGTTCAAAGAACTATTCAAATATGTATGCCCAAACCTCAGTCGTGTTAACACATCTTCCTCCCTCCGACTGATCCCACGTCCAGTTATAGACTCACCTACTCGGCGCTGAATAGAAAAATAAAATCGTCCCTTTCTCTCCTCCTCCCAACTTCTCTGCCAAAGTTCTTTGATTTTAGCTTTCACAATGCTCTTGACTTCCTCTTTGCTGATTTTAACTGGGAAGTTTATATCCCTACTCCGCGCACCTTGCTTTGCATATTTATCTGCCATCTCATTCCCCTGTATCCCTATATGTGCCGGCACCCATAACAGCACCACTTGCTTTCCTGATCTATTCACTCTGTCCATTATGTTTACTATCTCAAAAATGATGTCTTGTCTTGATACAGATTCCATACATTTAATACTCGTCAGCGCGCTACTACAGTCAGACGCAATCACAACCTTAGCTCCCACTGACGCACTCTCCTCCACCCAAACCATCGCTAACAATAAAGCCAGCAGTTCTCCCGTGTAAACTGCCACATTGTCACTTGTTCTCTTACTGACTCTAACACCCAAGTCAGGGATTACAAAGGCAACTCCCACTCTACCATCCTCCAATTTAGACGCGTCACTGTATATTTCTAAATATTCAGGGAAGTTCTCCCAGATGTATGTTACCACATTTCTGTTGCTACAGCTCTTCCTTTCTAGCAGAGACAGATCCACACAAGGCTCAGTCAACTCCCACAGAGGGACAGTAGAAATTGGGACAACAGGGCTCAGTTCCAAATGTCTTATTCCAGCATCTCCGGCCGCTTTCTCTATAATCCACCCAAAACTGGCCAACTGTACACTCTCCCTCTCCTGGGTCGGTGTAAGTAGACTTCTACCAGGGTGATCTTCACTGTTCCCACACAAGTTGGCCCAATATGTAAGAGCCAGCTGCAGTCTCCTAAAACTCAAAGGCATCTCACCCATCTCCACCTGCAGTGCAGACACTGGGGTTGATCTAACAGCTCCACAACATATCCTCAGGGCTTGATATTGAACAGCGTCCAGTTTCTCCAAATTACTTTTGGCTGCTGATCGATATACAACACATCCAAAATCTAAAACAGACCTAATTAATGCTACATATACAGTTTTTAAACAACTTCGACTAGCTCCCCAGTCCCGTCCTCGAAGGCACCTCATTACATTCATTACTTTTTTACATTTCTCCACAACTTTATTAATATGTGACTTCCATGTCAACTTATTGTCAAACAGTAATCCCAAATACGTAAACTCACTCACCCTCTCCAAATTTCTCCCATACAAGGTAAGATTAACATCACTACCCACTTTCTTCTTGGTAAAAAACATAACCTTCGTTTTATTCACTGAAAATCTAAAACCCCACTTCAATGACCAGGCTTCAACCTTATCAATGGCTTGCTGCAACTTCTTAACAATATATTTCACATTCCTACCCCTCTTCCACATTATTCCATCATCCGCGAACAGAGACACCCCAACTGAGGATTCAACATTACAAAATATTTCATTAACCATAATGGAGAACAATACTGGACTCACTATACTGCCCTGAGGCGTACCATTTTCTACCACATACTTAGAGCTAAACTCCTTTCCTACCCGAACTGAAATACGCCTACTTGACAAAAAACTCTTCACCCACCTTAGCATTTTCCCCCGAATACCCATTTGATGTAATCTTATAACCAAACCTTCCCTCCACATCATGTCATAAGCTTTCTCAACATCGAAGAAAACTGCCACCACACACTCTTTGTTAATTTGAGCCTTCCTAATTTCATTCTCTAAAATCAAAGAGGAGTCTGTTGTGCTCCTACCTCTCCTAAAACCATATTGATGACTTTTAAGTAAGGCATTTCTCTCCAGGAAATAAATTAGTCTATCATTAATCATTTTCTCCATCACCTTCCCAACATGCGATGTCAGAGCTATAGGCCTATAGCTTTCTGCTGCAGAAGGGTCTTTTCCTGGCTTACAAATAGGAACAACAATTGCCTCCTTCCATTGTTCTGGCAAATTACCTTCTTCCCATACTTTATTATACAGCTTCAGCAACACCCTTGTACATCTATCACTCAGGTTCCTCAGCATGCAGTAGCTAATATCATCCTCTCCAGGGGTTGTATTACTACACTTATTCAACGCTCTATTCAGCTCCCACATACTAAACTCATCATTAATCGCATTGTCACAATACCCAACATCCTCAAGAATATCCAAACATTTTCCAACTATCTTTCGTCTTGCTCTTCTTTCCTCCACTGTTAAATTATCATTGCTATGGATTTTAACAAATTGTTGCACTAATAACTCCGATTTACCCTTATTATCCAGAATTATTCTATCACCACATGACATTACTGGGTATCCAAAACTTGCCTTATTCCCTGCCATTCTCTTTATAGTCCTCCAGACTTGACCCACAGACATTTGTCTTCCTAAGGTATCACAATATCGCCTCCAATATTCCCTCTTAGTTTCTTTAACTACTTTCCTTACAACTGCAAGCTTCCTTTTGTAATCACAAAGGTTTTGAAAACAGTGGTTTCTCTTAAAGACCTTAAAAGCTTTATTCCTGTCTCGAATAGCTTTGGTACATTCATCTGACCACCAAGGAACACACTTATTTTTACCCTTTCTTCCTTTCTTCTTTATTGTTTGCTTTGCTGCTCCTAAAATTGCATTACACAGAAAACTATTAAAATTTTCCACACTTGCATCTACATTCACCTTTTCCATTTCTTTGTCACAAATATAACTGAATCTATCCCACTTAACTTCACTAAAACACCATTTCCCTAATCCTTCCATGCAAACTTCCTCAACATTGAAACCCAGCTCAACTTCAATAGGGTAATGGTCGCTACCTATTGTTGTCTCTTTATCAACCTGCCATGTACAAATTCCTGCAATAGACTCAGATACTAAAGTTAGATCCACAGCTGACTCATTACCATTCTGAATATTAATCCGTGTTCCACTCCCATCATTCAAACAGACCAAATTCCTTACATCCAAAAGTTCCCCAATAACTGATCCATTCTCATCATTATGCCCACCCCACAATGTGTTATGTGCATTAAAATCCCCACAACATATTACTTTCCCCTTCAAATGAACACTAAGTTCCTGCAAATTCTCCAGTGATAGTCTTCTACAAGGATTATAAAAATTTACCAAAGTAACTTTCCCCTCCCTCATCCATACCTCCAATACAACAAACTCAAGCAGTGTCCCCTTCCCTATTACCCTATACTGTATTCCATTTTTAATAAATATTGCACAGCCTCCACCACTACCTTCCTGTCTATCCCTACGCACACACTCATACCCTCTAATACTAAAATCCAAAGATGGTCTAAGCCATGTCTCCTGAACACATATTAGATCTGGTCTCCGCTTACTGTTCTCCACATACCCTTTCAACTCCTGGCCATTCGCCATTAAACTTCTTGCATTCCATTGAATGATAATCAGGATATCTTATCAACTTCCCCTCCCAATCCCACCCTCTTCTCATCCTCCAACCTTTTGTTTACTTGCTCCCAAGAAATATTCACACCCAAATACTTTTCTGCTCCCTTCACAATAATCTTAATTTTATCAGTCTTATGCTTGGCCTGATCTGCACAGTTTATAACATAGGCTAGAAACACAATCAAATTATCCATCGATAATTTATTACTTTCATCCACATTCTGCTGTCTTCTACTATCACCAGTCTGATCACCACTCCCTCCTGGGTTCTGCTCTTGTACTTTTCTCACTGCTTCTGCATAGGAAATACTGCTTGCAACTTTCACCTTCTGAATCTCCACTGCTTTTTTTCTAACTTCACACCCTCCATATGTTACCGCATGCTGCTCACCACAATTACAGCATTTAAAGTCACAATTTCCCCCACACTCCTCTACTCTGTGATCTCCACTACATCTAGGGCATCTCTGCTTCCCCCTACAGACTGCTGCCACATGACCATACAGTTGGCACTTGTAACACCGGAGAGGAGGAGGGACAAACTCTCTCACAGGGAAACTCAAACAGCCAACTTTAACCTTTTCAGGGAGTACTGCACTGTTAAACTCCAGCAATACCGATAAACTCTCCACATTTTGGCCATCAACACGCCTCCTCAATCGCTTGATTGCTCTCACTCCTCCCCCCAAACATTGTCTAAACTTCTCCAGATCCTCATCCAAAGGGATGCCTGTAATGACACCACGCACTTCCTTCTCCCCAATTACTCTCCTTTCACTCACGCTCACCCTACAGACATGCTCCAATTGCAACGCTTTCTTTTTCTGCTCTTCTGAAGTACAAATAATCAACAACCTACCATCTCTTAGCACTTTTGCCAGCTCTATATCTCCTAGCTTTTTCTTCAAATCTTTAGATAACGCTATCAGGCCCACATTTCTAAACTCATTCTCCTGTCCAAATTTGAGAATAACTTTAGGATTCTGCTGCTCCCTACCTACCTTTTTGCAACCCACATCACTACTCTCATCTAAACTACTCCCTTCCAGGCCTCGCTTCCTACCCTGATTTGCGATCATTCCCACCCCAATCCTACTCCTCACGCTCAAACTCGATCTACCTAAGTCATGACTAAAGTCCATCTCGTCCTTGTCACCGTTAGCCTGGGAAGCCATCCCGGCCCAGTCACAAATCGGATTATGCCAACCGTATTAGCTTCCTCTGCCCACTGCCAGTGCCACGCTGCAGGGGGAAAAAAAAAAAAATCTCCCGCGTTTACTCTGCACTCCTCAGTAGTTTCAGCGTCTGAATGCAGTCAGTCCGCCGAGCGCAAACTCGGGCCCAGGCTGTGCCTGACTTTCTCTATGGACTTTCTAATGTTATTTCTGATTAGAGTACATAGTAGGCCTACTCAAAGATGGCAAATTCCATGCGCAAAATGTCAAAGTACGCACAACTCGAGTGTGAGTCGTAGTGGGAAGTATCCTATTAATATTTCCACTAAATTCTATTTATTATTCTACTTTTCCTTAACAATTCCAGTATTAATCTATACAATTCTATCTCTCCATTTAACAGATTCTTTTAAACGTAATTTTCCATATCCCTTAACTTTTAATTTTTCTTCTAATACTTTGCTATTTATTACATACTTCCTACAATCACATAATACATGTTCAACTGTTTCCCTATTATTCCCACAATCACACAATCCTGTATTATGTTTTCCTATTATATAAAGTGTACTATTTACACCTGTATGTCCCAATCTCATCCTTGAAACTATTACTTGATTTCTACCATTCATTTGAATATTTTCCATTCTCCCCACCTTTCCTTTAAAATTATATAAATGCCTTCCTTTCTCTTCCTTTATCCGTTGTTCTTGCCATTCCTCCATGATCTGTTTCTTAATAATTGCTTTAATCTCTGCCACACTATATGGTACTTCTATTATAGTTTTTAGTTTTGTTGCCTGCTTTGCATAATAATCAGCTACTTCATTACCCTCTACCCCTCTATGTGCTGGAACCCACATAAATTTAACTTGTGAATTATTCATTATTAATCTAAATAAGCATTCATATATTTCAAGTAAAATATCTGGTCTTTTATCTGCTGATATTGCTTTAATTGATAATAATACTGACATTGAATCTGAACATATAACACTTTTTTAAATTCCATTTTGTTCTATCCACTGTAAACTAAAACAAATAGCTAACATTTCCACTGTGTATATTGATAGATTATTAGAAGTTCTACTTTTATTATATATACCTAATTCTGGAATCCAAAAAGAAAAACCTGTTGTTTCTTTACCTGATTCTTTTGATCCGTCTGTAAATATAGGGATACATGTTTTATGTGTTTCACTCAACCTTTTTTCAACAATATTATCCCAATTTCCATTACCTTTCCTCCTCTCCAATTCATTTTTTATATAAAAATCAATGACTACTTTTGGAAATAACCAAATTGGGGTAGGTGAATATAATTTTTTTTTAACAAATGTTTTATCATTTAATTTAAATTCTTCTGCTAGTCTACATGATTTCCAGATCATACTCTCGTATTTTCTATTAATATATTCCCCTCCTGCTTTCATCTCACCCTTAACCAGATGTTCATCCTCTTCACTTCCTTGTACATTAGCCCAATAATTCATTTTCAATCATTTGAATCTTAGATTCAAAGGCATCTCTCCCATTTCTACTTGTAATGATACTATAGGAGTGGTTTTCATTGCTCCACAACATATTCTTAAAGCTTGATTTTGAATTACTTCAATCCTTTTTAATAATGTTTACTTGCTGAACTATATACAATACTACCATACTCAATAACAGACCTAATCATTGCTATATACATTTGTTTTAATGCTTTAGCACTAGCTCCCCATTCATTCCCTTTTAAACATCTCATTATATTTATTACCCTTTTACATCTTTCTTCTATTTTGTTAATATTTTCTTTACAAATTAATTTTTCATCAAATATAACCCCCAGATATCTAAAACTTTTCACTTGCTCCAATTGCTCCCTATATAATTTAAGTTCCATTTTTATCTTCCTTTTCCTTGTAAAGAACATACTTTTTGTTTTTTCTACTGAAAATTTAAACCCCCATTCATATGACCAATTTTCTACTCTTATTATTGCTTCTTGTATCTTTTTCTGTAGATATTGGATGTTTCTTCGTCTTTTCCATATTATTCCATCATCTGCAAACAATGCTTTCCCAATATCATATCCTATATCTTTAAATGCATCATTGATCATAATAGAGAAAAGAACTGGACTGATCACACTTCCTTGTGGTGTCCCGTTATCTACTTTATAACTATTTGACATTTTATTTCCTATTTTTACTTGAATATATCTATTAAACAAAAAATCCTTTATCCAATCATATGTTCTTCCTTCAATCCCTAATCTCTTTAATTTAATCATTAATCCCTCCCTCCACACCATATCATATGCTTTCTCTATATCAAAATAAATTATAACTAAACTTTCTTTATTGTTTTGTGCTTTCCTAACTTCATTTTCCAAACTTACTATTGAATCCATTGTTCCCCTGCCTTTCCTAAATCCATTTTGATATTTTTACGCCTTACCCCGTCACAGAGTACCAACCAACACTGCCACCTTCTTCTTCTTCTTAAATGATATCATATGTATCACTCACACCCTGTACCTGTATGTTGTTTCATGCAATGTTGTCATATTTTGTGTAATCTTGCATATATGGTAATAAAGATTGAAAAACAAAAAACAAAAAAAAACCTTCTTCTTCTTCTTCTTCTTCTTCTTCTTCTTCTTCTTCTTCTTCTTCTTCTTCTTCTTCTTCTTCTTCTTCTTCTTCTTCTTCTTCTTCTTCTTCTTCTTCTTCTTCTTCTTCTGATTTTTATTGGCGGTTGGCAAACGACGAATGGTGCATTACCGCCACCACTACTGTGGAGTGTGGACCAGAACGACGCTCAAAACAAAAACCTAATAAAAAACAAAACTATAATATTCCGGAATTGCGCCGCTCAAGGTGGCAGCATGTTGGAGTAGCTCTGTTACTTTGCTTCATATTTTTTCTTTTTTAAAACTTTAATTCTTCCATTTCAGGTAGAAACATTGTTTTTGTGGACAACTGTTCTCTCTGGTTTTGAATGCTGTGCAGCTGGAAGGATTTTTTCTGATACTTTTTATTTTTGGACATTTGTTATGATGCATAACCATGGCAACAAGGTGGTTTACAACTGGCAGCAGCTGATTGACATCACAAAAGCTCAAATAAGACCTCAACTACAGCCACAAAACCCTGATCAGTTGAAAAGAAGACGCCATAGATCCAGAGCATCCTCTACATCAGACTGTCATACAACTACAGAGTCTTCAGTCAGAGGCTTCTTCAGATCTGCAGAGCGCTACAGGAGATCCTCCCTACCCACAGCCATCAGCATCTACAACAAATCTTTGAAGGAACTTGCATAATGAGTTACAACAACATTTAATTTCCCTTTGGGATTAATAAAGTAATTTTGAATTGAATTGAATTTGAAAACAAAAAAAACCTCAAATCCTCCCAATTATTCTACTTTCTTTGAAAAACTGAAATAAAACCTGATAATACTCACTTTTCGAGTCCTTTCTCAAAAGATCAATAAGGTCTAGTTTCATTTTCATCTTACTTAAGTTTTGGATTAGTTTTCTTCTTTCTACCTGGTATTTCTGACATTGTAATATAACATGATTTATAGTTTCTTCTTCACCACAGTGTTCACATTTTCCTGTATTATGTTTCCCTGTTATGAATAATGTATTGTTTTAACCAGTATGGCCAAACCTCAATCTAGAAATAATCCCCTCCTCTCTCCTACTCCTTCCAGTGCTTCTCATTTCTCCTACACTTCTTTGAATTTTATAAAGCCATCGTCCCGTCTTTTCCTCCTCCCATTGTTTTTGCCATTTTTCTTCATTTCTTGCGTTATCATGCTCTTTATCTCTTTTTGACCAAAGTTAATATTCAAGTCAACCAATGGGTTTATTGTTGCTTCCTTTGCAATCCTATCAACCTCTTAATTTCCTCTGACATAGTGAGCTGGGATCCATGAAAAAATGACTGTAAGTCCCATCATATTTATCCTATAAAGTGTTTGCTGTATTTCTATAAGGATGTCTGGTCTGCTTTCTGAATGACTGCATTGTAAACTGGTTAATGATGAGCTTGAATCTGAACAAATAATTGACATTAGTGGTCTATTTTCTTCCACCCATTGAATAGCTAACAAAACTGCTAGCATTTCTCCTGTGTACACTGATAATTTGTCATTTACCCTTTTCTTTACTTTGATGAGAAACTCAGGAATAATAAAAGCTATGCCAATGTGATCTGCTGTATTCTTTGATGCATCTGTATATATTTGTACATAATTATAATACTTATCAATATAATCCTGTACTGTATGTGAATTTATTATGAATGATTTTTCCTTGTTCTTCTTCTCTAATAAAGTTAAATCCACTGATGCCTCAGGAAGTATCCATGGTGGAATAGCGGGTAATGGAACTCTGCAACAGATTCTAAACTGGTCTAGTTTGAGTTCTACCGGTTTTTTAGTCATTGTCCATCCAAAGCTTTTTGTTTCCTTCTTTTCTTTCTCCCAGCAAGGTTTTAGTATTTCTTGTGTTGGATGATCTTGTCTCTGACCCTGAAGATTTGCCCAGTAATTTAAAGCTATCTGTTGTCTTCTGATTTCTATTGGCATCTCACATGCACTGCCACCCTTCACACACTCAGTATTTATATTATTATCATTGTTGTTGTTGTTGTTGTTGTTGTTGTTATTATTATTACTTTATTCCACCAGGTAAAAAAAACAAAAAAACTCACTCAGATATCACATCTCATTTCCAAGAGTGACCTGCTCCAAGACGAGACACGAGCAATACAGATAATAAACATGTTAATGAAAGCACGATAAACAAAAAAAAAAACTTACACTAGATGGCGCAATTATATTTCGGATTTATATTTTTTTAAAGCTTGATTCTTTAACATTTTAACTAAAGTTTTAGAGATTTTCTTCTTCAATGAGGAATAGATAACTAATATAAATGGTAAATAAATGGACACTTACATTTTAATAAAAATATATTTTATACAATTGTTGACCTTCATCTTATTATAAATTGCAAATTAGCATGTTAAATCTGATTTAGCTTCTATTTGGCTGCTACTATTAGCCTGAAATAACTGCCATTGTAGTACATGTCTAATCTTAAAATGAAAATCTTTCATAAATAAAACCCTTTATGGTCATCAAATAGCTGATGTTCTGTGGATATAAGGTAATTCATAAAAGGAAGGAGTGTAGGCAAAAAGAAACTATTAGTCACTTTTTTTTATCTGCACACAGCATACAAACAAAATGTCAATGTGTAAAGAAGCTCAACCTCATGCCTTCTGTAGCCATCAACAAGCTTCTGACATGATTCTGGCAGGATATTTGGCCTCTTTTCTTGGCACAATTCAGTTGATTTAAACTGGGCGATTTCCCTGCTCAGAGCCTATGGTTTTATGCATAGTCCATACATTTTCAACTCCATTGAGGTGGGACCTTTGGGACGGCTATTCCAGAAACTCAATGTTTGTTTTCTATACCATTCTAAATGTAGTTTTGTTTTGTGTTTGGGATCATTATCCTGATGATGCTACCACCACTATGCTTGAAGGCTAGTACAGTGTTGTTGAATTTGAAAACCTCTCTTTGACTTGTCCAAAGTCAACTCTTGTGTCCAAATGTATTATTACATGCTCAGATATAAACTCTCAATATCTGATTTGCTCAATGACAAGCCTCTTATGGGCATCAACAACATACTGGTTTAAACAACAACATTTCTGACAAGAGTTTATTGAAATTTGTTGGCTTTCAGGTACTGACCCTATTCCTATACCATTCCACATGCTCAATGTTAGTCTGCTTTATCTAGTTTAAAATTTGTTTTGAAGGTTTGTTTGGGATTATTTTAATTGTGACATCAACTGTGTCCATGTTTCAACCATTTATTGTTTAGTTGTACAGTGAGTGGAGAGTTTGGATGTAGTTTCCTTAAACCTGAGGTTGATAGTTTGGGTCTTTTCCTACACCTTCGAAAGTGGTGACACAGCTAAATCATTTGTACTTACATCCAAATGTTGAGGATCTTTGAAAGTGTTTTGATACCATATTGAATCCACCATTCTGTTGAGTTTTAGTCTTGCCAATTCATGCTGTTGGCTGCAGATATCCACAGCTCAGGTGGGAAAACTATCGACAGGACAACCATTTGTCATGCACTCCATAAATCTGGTCTTTCAAATAAAGGCCACTATGGCCACAAAACCTTTAACAATATTTTACTTTATATTTATAATGCCTACTAAACACATAATATTCTCTGTAAAACATAGTGGTGGAAGCTTTATGCCTTTCTTAAAGCCTTGAGACCCTTTACAATTGCTAAGGTTCACCTTCCAGGACAACAACCCTCACTACAAATCCTCCACTTTGTTTTTATCTATCACATGAAATGCTATCAAATACACCGAACTCTAGGGTCATACCATAAACTTGACAAACAGTAGTTTAGAGTTCTGCCTATGCACCCTGTGATTTATGGAGTCTCCAGTCTTGCTGTTGGTGCGGTTGAGTTTCTGTGATGTCTTTTTTAATTGACTCAGAGTGATGTGGCTATTTTACGTAATGTTTGTTCACTGACACCCCATCAATCTCCAAATTCAATCTAAGAGGCACTATGTGACAAAAGAAAACAGCCAGCCAGACATATTTGTACTCAGATTTGATTGCTTGACAAATGAAAGCAATGGTTCTAAAAGAGAAATGGATTAGGGCAGCGTTTAGATTTTGCATGGGCAAAACAAGCCTAAAAATAATTTTTAAATCATATTGAAATCGTTAGGTGGTCCAGCTGATGGTGTTGACAACAGCCAGAATTAATTTGAGGTTCGAGGGATTTCATTAAAACTTCTAAATAATCTTGTAAAAGCTTTAATCTTACTTCAGGACTCTACTGAGTCTGTAGCTACTTTCTACCATGACCAAGAAAGCAAAATTTGGTTAGTCTGCATTAAATGACCTTTTTAATCCCAGACTAGCTTTAATCTTTCTCTGGGAAACCTTCCCAAAGTCAGATCTAAAGTCAGAGAATTAAATCAAAAAGTCAAAAGAAGATCCACATGGGGAATTACAACAAAAGAAAGTGTTCTTTGTGACTTCCTGCAACTCCACGGGCCTAATTTATCAACCGTACTTACGCACAGATTTGTGCACATTTCATGAGTAGGAACAAATTTACGGATTGTGTGGTATTTACCATCTTGTACTTGAGCGTAGAAATGTTCCTAAATATAAGAACAGCTCTGACCATGCGTACGCACAGCATATAGTGGTAGAACAGAGGAACTGCAGCACTGAAACAGTTTTACTGTCACGGAATATTTATCTCATTAGTTTATCACTTCCACCAAGGAGCTGATGTTGGCCTCGAGATGCGAGATGCTTTGAGGAGGTCTGGGCTATCCGTGTGCTTTTTTTTTACTTGTCATATCAAGCGCTTCAGTTTAATGGATGTTGTTACAATAAATAAAAAGTTTTCGGAAACTGTACTTTGGAAACTGTTTATCGGTGAAGCAGGTTGTCTCCATGTGTACTGATGCCAGCCAAAGCAGTGTCCCCAAAAATGCCGGCCACATGCGTGTCATCAAATAGCTGATTTGGATATAAGTGAATTCATATATAGAGTGTAAGCAAAAATAAACTATTAGTCAATTTATTTGAAATCTACCTTTTATATCAGTGCAAAGCTTGCAAACAAAATGCCAATGTGTAAAGAAGCTCGACCCCTTGCCTTCTGTAGCCATCAATAAGCTTCTGGCATGATTCTGGCAGGATAGTTGACCTCTTTTCTCGGCACAATTCAGTTTGTTTAAACTGGGCGATTTCCTGAGTCAGAGCCTAGTTTTATGCACGGTGGTGCATAAAGCTAGCCTCAGTGCGTCGAAAGCCAAAGGTTCTGACTGACACGGTCCTGAAAAATCAAGAAGAGACAATAAAGACACTTAAGGAACTGAAGGAGCTGTTAATTATACTGAACAAGGTTTTTGCTGAGATCAATGACTCTCTCAAACAAGTTGCTACTAGTGCATCAAATATGATGAATAAATAGAGTTACCGTTTGAAAATCTGCCTTTTTGTGATAAATCAATGTGCTGTTTGATTACCTAAAATCTCTGAATGACCCTCACCTTTGCATGAATGGCAGCAGCACTGGGCGGTGGGGGAGGCACTGCATCAGCCATGGGGGGGGGTCTGGCAGGTTGTGGAGAACCCAACAGGCCAGATCATGCGGCACAGTTCTTTTGGGCCGATACAGCAGAGTACCTCAGATGCCTGACAGACACAGCCAGCGACCTTTCAGGAGACCTATTGTGCGTTCCACTGTGGATCTCATCTGTGCAGGAGTACTGTTATAATTCCGCTCCTGAGTGATCACAGGGTTTGTCAACACATAACCCCGATCACCTAAAACAAAAGGTTACGATGACTGTTGGCTATTATGACTCAAGCAATATGGTAAATGGCCTGTACTTGTATAGCGCTTTATCTAGTCCAGAGGACCCCAAAATGCTTAACATTACATTCAGTCATTCCCCCATTTATGCAAACATTCACACACTGATGAAGGTCAGCTACAATGTAGCCACAGCTGCCCTGGGGCACAGAGTCAGAAGTGAGGCTACTGAACACTGGCGCTACCTGGTCCTCTGACCACCAGTAGGCAAGGTGGTTGAAGTGTCTTGCCCAAGGACACAACTACCGAGGATTGAACCGGCAGCCCACCATAATAGAATCCATAAAAACACACTCACCAATAAGCCATCCATCTTCAACATCACCTCTCTCAAGGCGCACTCCAGTGGAGCTGTTCCACGCAACAAATGAATCGTGGGTTCCTCCAGGCCACTGAGCAACAACATTTAAAATGCTTAAATGGACATCAGCAATCATCTGTGTATCGATGGAATTAAACCCCTTTTATATTGACGTAATTAAATT
The DNA here is from genome assembly GCA_963556495.2 of Valencia hispanica. Classification (NCBI taxonomy): domain Eukaryota; kingdom Metazoa; phylum Chordata; class Actinopteri; order Cyprinodontiformes; family Valenciidae; genus Valencia; species Valencia hispanica. The sequence goes on along the minus strand of OY747722.1, from coordinate 31,110,321 downwards.
CATTTTATGATGGCATTTTCATTGCAATGTGTCTGCAATCTATCAAATTGGATGTATTGTGGCTCAGAGAAATTATGGCATCCAACACAGATGGCATAATGCGGCTCCGTGATGGCTGGGAGATGCCCGATCTGTCTATTGTCTCACATTGGAAGGTCCCGGTGGCAAGAGATCTTAAATTGACAATAACTGAATATGGCCTGGAATCGCATTCATGCGGTTTGTCTGTCGCTCCAAAAAGGATCCCAAAACCAGAAAGATCTCTTTCGGCAAGGGGGTAGAATTAGCATGGACGGAAGGGACATGTCCCCACCAATATAATTTGATCTCCTCGAGAAAAGAAAAACAAACCCGATAGAAAGCAAAAAAGAGAAAGAAAAATACCTCATTCTAGAGGTGCAGAAAGAGTTTAATTACGTTCTCTACTGGAGTCCTACCTCCTGTAACATATATGGCCAATGTGATTGGCTGTGCCTTTCCCTGCTGTCAGGTGAGACTCTGCACCTATGTTGGTTGTTAGTAGCGCAAAAACTGCAAGGATAACTTTCCAGTCCGCAAGAGGACTCAAGAGCAACATGGGTGACACATGAGTGTCAAAAGAGAGTAAGGATGGCGGCAAAAAAGAAGAATTTGAACATGAGGAACTATTTTTCAAAGAAACCTGTAAGTCACTTAAAGTCAAGTTCGCTAATGAAATGTGTCCGTCATAATAACATTATTGGCAATGCTACGCTTTGGCGCACATCCTACAGTCTAACATTGTATGTAACTATGAATTACGTGGTTTGGAAACTAATTGCACAACAAGCTGCCCACTATTAGTTATCTTACACCATGCATCTAAGGATGGCGCAGGTCTGTGCGCGCTTCCCCCAGGGAGGAAGGTGGGCATGCACTGTGTGATTCTGTCATATTTTTAAGCCCATTTTCCAGTCATGCAACAATTTTTGCGATCGGTTCATCTTCAAAGCTGTATAAAAAAAATATGTTTCCCCTATAGTTTCTGCTTGCATATCTAATTTCCCCCACATATAATAATTGCAGTAAAAGTATACAGTTTACTGTTGCAGAGTCCTGCACTGGTCCGATTTTACCGTAACTCCGTAACTCTCCATTGTGCTGTCAGCTGAGCTCTCAGATAGCGATGCTTTGAATACGTGTCCAGGTCTGAGATAATAATCAGTCTAATGCTCTCATAGGAATCTTTTTTTGATTGATTCAGCTACCTGAACTTCTGTGCGTAAAGTTGAAAAGGTCTGCGTGTCTGCAACAAGTGGTCAGCGATATGAATTGTAAACTGCTTGTGTAAAAAAAAAAAAAGGAAAATAACGTGACCCCATATTACTGGGGTCACGTTATTTGCAAGGGAAATGCGTTTAGTTGTTGCTCATTCTTCTGGGGCGAACATATTAATAATGTTGCCAACATTATTCTTTGTGCTACGATGTGGATAAACATGACCTTTCCCAGACAACAGTCTAATGATGGTTTTCAGCACAAATTTGAAAAACAAAATAAAACACAACGGGCTTTCAATTTTTACACCGGTTATTTCACCACAGTGTATATTATAATAAAACGTCGAAAGTATAAATTCCTATATATGAATGATTGTTTATTGTCCCCACCAATCTTCAAACCACACTCATGGTTATGGTTATTGTCCCCAGCAATTTTAAAAACAAACCTACGCCCTTGTTCTTCGGGAAGCGGTATCTTCAATGAGCCACTCTGTATTCTCACCAAGCAGATCTGTGCACTCACGGAAGACACATTCCCTCCGGAGTGCACGCTCTGCCAAATCCTCCAATATTCCAAGATCAGCCATGCTACAATCTCACATTCCTGCTGGTCACAGGTGTCTTTTATAGATTCGGACACCAATTATGCGACAAAGCTGTTTCTCCACAAGCATAATTACGTATTGAGTGAAAATAATTTTTGGATGAGAAACACGTGGATGACTTAGACTTCAGTATTGCGGTTCCCCGTTCTACCACTAGATGCTGTGCGTACGCATGATCAGAGCTGTTCTTCTATTTAGGAACACTTCTACGCACAAGTACAAAATGGTAAATACCACACAATGCGTAAATTTGTTCCTACGCACAAAATACGCACAGATCTGTGATTGAGTACATTTGATAGATGAGGGCGCAGATCCCCATCCAGGGTTGCAAGGCTATTGGAATACGAATGACAAAAACACTTTTACTGAAGACTACAAGTGTTCCGACAGTTTGGAGCTCAAGGAAATCTTGAGCCTTGGTGGATCCTGGATTGTTCCTGAACATCCTAACCAATTTCCTTCCATTTAAGAATGACAGTTTGGGTCCTTTTCCAGATGTTGGCAAAGTTATGACTGATCTGAGTAAGTTGTACTTATTTACTTATAGCTGTTTGACCCGCTGATCTTGGAAAGTGGCATTTGTTTAAAAATGTGTTTGGATGAACAGCTTGTGTAAATCAACAATTCTCCTTCCTGGTGTTTTCAGAACAGAGTTCCCCCAACTGTCCCAATGTTTTGAGTATTGGACCGTAAAATAAAAGCTGTCAAACAAATCTACAACTTGAAATATGACTGTAAACACCCTTGCTCTTGAAACATCCACTAGATAAAACCTTCTTCTTAGGTCACAACTAATGTATTAAGCTTAGTTTATAATTCTCCGTCAGCTGAGGTTTGGAGAGACGCAGTGCCATTATTCGTCGACCCAGGGGCTCCCGGACAGGCACGCAAGGACGGACGGAGTAGAGCCCAATTGAATAACTTTCTGTCGAATGCAACAGAGAGCGCATGTCTATGATTGGTCAGCCCAAGATCATTTCACCACCATGGTTCTCTATAGTCTATGTAATTATAAGCCAATGCAGCTTTTGGCTACTAGATGCTTTATATTACTAGGCCAGTTTATCTAACATGGTCTTTTTGCGATTTTGACTTGCTGATGGAGAATTATAAACTAGGCTTTACTGGTCAGAGGTTATAAATGGGAGTGGTTAAGAACATCACTTTTCACCGTGTCCACCGGCTCGGAGGTAAGAAGCCCAACAACAGCCGGCCGCGACCTATTGTTACTAAATTCGAGCATTACAAGCAAAAAGAGCAGGTCAGAGGCCGGGTAGAGAGCTGCGGTGAACGAATTACAGCGTTAACGATCAATATCCGAAGGAAATCCTGGATAGAAGGCACGTTTTGTTCCCAATCAGGAAGAAATATATCAGTGAAGGCACCAGAGCTACAGTAGCGGTAGATAAACTGTATGTTAATGGGGAGCTGTTCAGGGACCCCCAGTTTACTCCTTGGCTTTATTAGTCATGTAACACTGGTCAGATAAGAGTTGTTTTATCAGTCAACTATAATGTAATGTTAGCACAGCTCTGTAAAGTTCTTTACATTACTCGATGTGGGCGGGGCCAGGGCTAAGCACTGGGATACTGGCTCTTTTTTTTTTCTCATCTTCACATGTCTATCACCAAATGTCTTTGTCACTCATTTTTTCTACTTTTATCACTCACACACATACAGAATTTTTTCATAACATAACTATTTCTTTCTCTCTCTCTCTCTCTCACCCTTAACACCATCTCAACTTTCTTCTATTTTTCTCTTTCTTATATCTGGATTGGATTTTCAATTAGGCAACCCCAAGCACAAACTAATAATGCACCTGTGTTTATCTGTTTCTATGGTGATATGGACTTTACAACTTTTGTCTCAAAACTATGGCTACTCTAAGGTTTGTCACGTGGAATATTCATGGAGCTGGCACCAGAGAGAAAAGAGTTAAGATTTTTAATCAGCTTAAAAGATTGAAGGCAGATGTCGTCTTATTACAAGAAACCCATAAATCTACCTCAGCTGCAGATGATCTTAAATCCCCTGAGTTTCCTAATGTGTTTTCTGCAAGCTATAACTCCAGACAATGGGGAGTAGCAATATTAATAAATAAAAATGTTGGTTTTACAGTAATAGATACAGTTACAGATCCAGAGGGTAGATTTATTATAGTAAAACTATCTATACATAACCAAAAGTTATGTATTGTCAGTATATATGGTCCAAATGTTGATGACCCCTCATTCTTTCATTCCTTCTTCTCTGTGCTCCTTGAACACATGGATTGCTCACTTCTTCTTGGGGGCGACCTCAACTTTGGTTTAAATGAAGTAATAGACAGGCTCAGCATAGCAGGGACTCAGCGCAGCTGGAAATCTATAGATATAGTCAAACAGTACATGAGCGATTATGGACTTTGTGATGCATGGCGATCACTTCACCGCAATGACAAAAAATAGACTTTCTTCTCAAATGTCCACCATTCATATTCTCGACTGGATTATTTGTTAGTCAGCAGCTCACTGTTGACTGACATTTCAGACACTGAGATACACACTATAGCTGTTAGCGATCATGCTCCTGTTTCTCTAACTTTAGAAAATAAAACAGAAACGCTTCAAAGCAAAAATTGGAGATTTAATATATCATTACTTAAGGATAAAGAATTTATTAAATATTTTGAAAAAGAGTGGGCCTCATATTTGGAATATAATGACCTACATGGTACGTCACCATCCATTCTTTGGGAGGCAGGGAAAGCTGTGATTAGAGGTAAAATTATCTCATTCTCATCAAATAAAAAGAAAATGGAAAAAAAACGTATTCAGGAATTAGAAGAAACTATTAATTCATTAGAAGCTTCTCTAGAGGAGGAGAGACTAGGCAAAATCCATAAAGCAAAGCTAGAATTAAATGAAATTATTACAGAACAGACCCAGTTCTTAATTCAAAGACTTAGGATAGAAAACTTTGAACAAGGTAATAAATCAGGTAGATTTTTGCCTAACCAGCTTAAAATTAATAAAGAAAAAACAACTATATCTACTATTAAAGATCAGACCGAGAATACAGTATATGATCCTGGAAGAATAAACAACACCTTTAAAGAATTTTACAAGGCTTTATACTCACCAGAGATAAATCCATCAGATTATGAAATTGAAAATTTTTTGGATAACATAACACTACCTAAATTATCTGAAAGTCAAGCGATGGCCCTGGATTCACCACTAACAGCTGCTGAACTCCAGGAGACCCTCCAAAGCATGCCCAAAAATAAGGCTCCAGGCCCAGATGGATTTCCAGCAGAGTTCTGTAAGAATTCTGGAATATTCTGGCAACAACATTCCACAGAATGCTGCAGGAAACAATTCAATTCAAATTCAATTCAAAAATACTTTATTGATCCCAGAGGGAAATTAAGTGTTGGTATAGCTCATATAATTAATTCTTTAAGGAGTTGTTATAGATGATGATGGCTGTGGGCAGGAAGGATTTCCTGTAGCGGTCTGTATTGTAGCGAAACTGAAGAAGTCTCCGACTGAAGACGCTCTGTTGTTGTATGACTGTCTCATGAAGCGGATGCTCAGGGTTGTCCAGAATTTTTTTGATTTTGTGAAGAATCCTTCTTTGCATCATCATCTCCACATGTTCCACAGTTGTCCCTAGAACAGAACCAGCATTCTTTATCAGGTTGTTTAGCCTATTTAAATCCCTGGCTCTGATGCTGCTACTCCAACAGATGATGGCTGAAGAGATTACACTCTCAACAACAGACTTATAGACGATCTCCAGCATCTTGCTGCAAACCTTGAAGGACCTAAGCTTCCTCAAGAAGTACAGTCTGCTCTGTCCCTTCTTGTAGACGGTTTAACTGTTCAGTCTCCAGTCCAGTCTGTTGTCAAGGTGAACTCTGAGGTATTTATACTCCTCAACCACCTCCACTTCTTCTCCCATGATGGAAACAGTGTTTGACTTATCCCTGTTTCTTCTGAAATCTACAATCATCTCGTTTGTTTTGTTCACATTCAAGGTGAGTTGATTGTTTCCACACCATGTCACAAAGCGGTCCACCAGCTCTCTGTATTCAGCTTCTTGTCCATCTCTGATACACCCGACAATTGCAGAGTCATCTGAGTATTTCTGCAGATGACAGGTCTCTGATTTGTACTGGAAGTCTGAGGTGTACATAGTGAAAAGGAATGGGGAGAGTACGGTCCCCTGTGGTGCTCCTGTGCTGCTGACCACCTGGTTTGACACACAATTCTTCAGTCTCACAAATTGTGGTCTGTTGGTCAGGTAGTCATTGATCCAGGCGATTGTCGAGGGCTCCACCTGTGTCTTCAGGAGTTTCTGACAAAGCAAACCAGGCTGAATTGTGTGAAATGCACTGGAGAAATCAAAGAACATGATCCTCACAGTGCTGCCTGCTTTGTCCAGATGACAGTGGGTTGGTTGAAGTTTATGGATGATGGCATCTTCAACTCCAACTCCACAGCGATAAGCAAACTGCAGTGCGTCCTGATACGTTCTTGTTTGCTTACTCAGGGGTGCCAACAGGAGTCTCTCCAGGACCTTCATGATGTGGGATGTCAGGGCAACAGGTCTATAGTCATTGATGACTGATGGGTGAGTTCTCTTTGGTTTTGGAACAAGGCAGGATGTCTTCCACAACACTGGAACCTTCTCCTGAGTTAGGCTAAGGTTGAAGATGTGCTGCAGAATCCCACAGAGCTGCTCTGCACAGGCCTTCAGGACTCTGGGGCTGACACCATCTGGACCTGCAGCCTTGTTCAGGTTCAGTTTCTCCAGCTGCCTCTTCACCTGACTTTTGGAGACAGACAAGTGGGAGGGGGAGGCAAAGGGGGTAGCAGCATTTTCTGACTTGGTTGAAGACAAACTTGTGGAATTAGAAGAGTCCATGGCTGAGGTGAAGGATGAAACATCCGAGGTGTAACAGGAAAGCTGTTGATCAGAGGAGAGTGGGATGTCTGTTTGGTTGGGAACAGGAGAGGGGGATCCTGAGCTAGTTCCAGAACTGAACCTGTTGAAGAATGTGTTCAGTTCATTGGCTCTGTCCAGACTTCCATCTATCCAGTCCTTTCTGTCCTTAAAACCTGTGATCTTTCTCATTCCTGACCAGACATCTCGGATATTGTTCCTCTGTAGTTTGTTCTCCAGGTTCTTCCTGTATGCCTTTTTGCTGTCTCCGATCTTGACCTTAAGATGCTTCTGTATACTCTTCAGTAATTCCCTGTCTCCCTCCCTGAATGCTCTTTTTTTCTTGTTTAGCAGTTCCTTCAGGTCACTGGTGATCCAGGGTTTGCGGTGAAAAAACCAAGGAAAATGGCCGACTATAAAAGGGAGACATTCATCCACAAATTCACGTAGATTAATAGATTTAATAGATTTTTCTTATTGTAAAAACATTAAAACTAATATATTATCTCTAGATGCAGAAAAAGCATTTGATAGAGTTAACTGGAAATTCTTATTTGCAACCTTACATAAATTTGGCTTTGGAAATTCTTTTAGAAACTGGTTGGAAATATTATACAGTTCACCAACAGTATGTATCAGGACTAATAACTAAACATCATCTAGGTTTTATCTTCAGAGAGGTACCAGGCAGGGATGTCCTCTCTCTCCCTCCCTGTTTGCTATTTTTATTGAACCACTAGCTGCAGCAATCAGGCAAACTCACAATATTAAAGGCGTAAAATGCAATAACATAGAACATAAAATTAGTCTTTATGCAGATGATGTATTACTTTTTCTCCAGCATTCACAAACGTCTTTCTCTCAGGTAATCGGGTTGATAAACTCTTACTCAAACGTTTCAGATTATTCTATAAATTGGTTAAAATCTACATTTCTTCCAATCAATTGTTCTGTACAGAATCCAACTAATACACAACTGCAGTCAGGGAATATTACTTATTTAGGTATCAATGTCTCACCAAAACTGCCAGATTTAATAAAGCTAAACTACATCCCACTTTTAAAAAAAGTGGAAGATGATCTTGCTAAATGGAAATCCCTACCCATATCACTTATGGGAAGGGTTGCTTCAATAAAAATGATGGTTTTGCCCAGAATCAACTACTTATTCTCAATGATCCCAAGTAAACCATCACTAGACTGGTTTAGATCTCTGGACTCCTCTGTCTCTAAATTTCTTTGGAAAGATAAACCCCCACGCATCAGCTTAAAAACACTGCAGAAGACCAAAGAAAAAGGAGGTCTAGATCTACCAAACTTCCATCATTATTTCTTAGCCAACAGGCTCTAATACATCTCAAGATGGTTAAAACATAGCTACCTAGACGAGTCCTGGATAGATGTAGAACAGACACTATGCAATAAGATAAAACTTTCAGACCTACCATTTATTAGCTCACATATAAAACAACATGCATGCTTTACAAGCATAAATATCAGCTCCTCTCTGACAGCATGGTGGGAGTTTCTAAAAATGACAGAGTCCACAATAATCTCATGCAGACGTACACCCATCTGGGATAACCCCGACATCTTGCAAAAAAAATGTATGATAAGTTTTCCAGACTGGAGGTGTAATGGAATTGAATACCTGGAACATATATTTGAAAGAACAGACTTTATCCCATTTAATACATTAATTACACAATATGGAATTGATAAAAAAAAATTCTTAGATTATCAACAAATTAAATCTATTATTAAAGGTAAATTTGGGCTCAATACAGTTGAATTACAAATTCCAGCAAGAGCTTTAGATTTTCTTAATCTCAACCCCCCCAATTGCTTTCTAAAATATACAAAACTTTATCTACATTAGATGAATCAATAGCCATCCCTATTTCAAAATGGGAGGTGGATTTATCAGCCAGCTTTGACCAAAATGTCTGGTCTCAGATATGCTAGCTGTGGTCCTGGCCGGGGGCCGGCGGGCGTGGGGTCTCTGTTGCCTGTGGGGGTCGGGGCCGGCACCTTGTTTGCTGGTTGGGGTGCTTGGCTGCTGGTCGCGGCGGCTGGCTGGCATTTCTGGGCCTGATCAGTCCTTTTTCGCACTGGACTTAGCTCCTGGGTCTTGGTCTTTGTGCGCTGCGGGGCGCTGGGGTCGGGCGTTTGCCCGGGTTCGGTTGGACTTGCGGGTGGACTGGCCGGGTAGTGGGCGTGCAGGGCAGGTGGGTGGGGCTGGCGGGTAGGCTATTACTAACTAGTGAAAGGTGCTCTCCCCCTATGAGGGCACTTGGACAGGGGGGGGGTGCGAACTCAACCTGGGTGTCTAGTGTCTTTTGTGTTCTGATAGTAGAGCAAATGTCAGGGGGGGTTTAGTTCTCCTTCTGGGATGGGGCTGAGGGGAATGCCTTGGGGTCCGTGGGGCTTTGTGGTGCTGTGGCCATGGGCCCCGGGTTGAACATGCCATGGCCTCCCTGCCCTAGTGGATCCCGGTGAACAGCGGTTCCTATTGGGGTCAGTGGGGGAGCTGGCTCCCTGGGAAGACATTTTGTCTCCCAATCCTTCCCTCCCCATCCCTGAACACCTCTGTCCACCCGCTCCATCACTTTACCACTCATATAGGGTCTTGTGGCATGGGCGTATCAGTAGAGTGCGAGGAGGGGTTTCCCTCCTCGCTATCCCGTGGCGTCCTGGGTCCCAATTTTAATATACAACTTAGACACTCCCAATTATAACATTTTCATGGGACACACATGTAGGGACTTTGGGGTGGGCACACTTTTCGGCATCCAGAGGGGGAGCGGTTCAATCAGCTTCACCTCTGGTGCCGGTGCCCACTCGGGGTGGGGGTTGGGGAATGTGTGGTTCCCTTCCCCACATCCCATCCCTCTGTTTTAAATGCACATTATAACAACACGCATCAACACCATACTCGAGCGGGAGGATGGAGGATAGGGGTCTTCTCACACCCCTGTTCGCTACGGGCCATCAGGGGTTGGGGTCCAGAGGAGGAACAGGTGGTCTGGTCGGGGTCCTAGGCTGTCGGGCTGCTTCGCCACTTTGGGGCCCTTGGCGGTCTGCTTGTCTCCATCCTAGAAGGTAGGGGGTCCATCCCCCCAGTCAGGGGGGCTGGTGGCTCTACTGGGGCATCGGTACTTGGACCTGGGAGCATAAAGTGTGTATGGGGTGTGTGAGTGAGGGTACAGCATCATTTCTTGGGTGTCTTTGTGAGTTAGTGAGAATGTATGTGTTTAAGAGGGAGGGAACGTGTGACTGTGTCTGCATGTCTTTGTCTACCTGTCAGGTTGGGTCTTGGGCTGCCCTCTCGCCTGGTGCACCTCCGGCCTTACATTTAATGGGGGGCCTATTTCCTCTCCGTCACTCCCCGCCAGTGACGGATGCCCCTGCCTACTGGTGCGTCGGTGGTCAATCCGGTTCGGACCTAGTGCGTGCCTGGCCGGGCCTGGGGGGGGGGGGCTGTGTGTTGGTCGGCCGATGCGCTGGGCCGATATCTTCCCTTGGTTGGTTGGGGCACCTCTTTTAGGGGTGCCAGGTTTGGGATTGTTGGGTGCTGCCTGCTCGATGGCTCGGCGGGATACAGATCCAGTGTCTATGCTCGTTCGGTCGGTTCATTGGCAGGTTGGACTGCCCCTGGCCTTTGTTGGATGCCTGGTCTCGGTGCTCTGCGATCAGGACTTGGGAGCTGGTACAAATTGGTGTCCAGGTGCTTGCTGAGCTCGGCCTGGGGATGCCGTCCGTCCGCTGCGGCAATCCGTGTGGTGCCCCGACATGGGGCAGGGGTGGGGCGCTGGAATGTTGGCGGTGGGGATTGGCCTAGGGTGGTGGTGGCGGCCGGTGGCCGGCCGGCCGCGGCCCCTGCAGTGCCGGGGGCCCCTCGTCGGCCAGCCCCTTGTCGGGTCTCTGCTGGGGGGTGGGGGCGCCCCTAGGCCCCGGCTCTCCCTCCACTTGACACATATATCAAGTGGAGTACTACAGCAAAAGCTGTACTGCTCCGCTTGTGAAAGTAAATCTGTTGGGCTTCTAAATTACATGGTACTCAGATACCAATTCTGACCTCCACATTGCCAAACAGGACACGTGAAATGACCTGATTAGAACAAACTGTGTGTTTGCCACTTCAAGTAGGCAAAGAAATGTTGTGGTTCTGTGGGAGAGTTACTGTATAAACAAGAAATAAGAAGCTTTATGTACCTTTCTGCAACTCGACCTTCAGGTCTCAACCCTGAGTGGCCATGCTTGAAAACATGCCAACATGCTGGAAAACACTTCAACATATCAATCCATAGTAGTTCCTGGGTTGTTCCTGAACATCCAGATCAGTTTCTAGTTCATCTGACAGTGACAGTTTGGGTATTTGTCTTGCAGCTTTATCACAGCTCATCATCTAGAAGCACTTTAACATCTTGATTTATTCTTTAGGAACACCATTTTGATCTGAAATCCTTGATAGCACTATGCAAACAACTTTCTTCCCTAAGCAAACTGTTGAACACAATCTCCCAAGACACATTATAATGTCTCTTTAATTCCACTGTTTCAGAAGAAATAATGACTGACAACGTAAATGTAGTGATTCTCCTACAGGGTGACCAGAACCCAAACACCCAGTCTTCTTCCTCTTTTGTTCAGAAGTGATTCTGTTGATTGCACTATATCCTATTTGTACTTTTAACGTCTTTAATCTGCAAATCAACGTGAGCACCTCCTGAAGTCGAAGTCTTGACTGAGAAAGTTGAGATTTCTTTGCACATATTGTAACAGTGTAAAACTTTCAGGCATAAGGGTATATGTTTTCAGATATGGGTTTGAACCATTTTGGTTTGTGTTTCATTGTCAGGATCTCCTCTTTTGCTGCCCATTATGGTCTGAGTTTTACTTGATTCACGACATTCCTAAAATGTGATTTGTTTTGAATTTGATTGATTCTCTCTGCTAATGCAGCACTTCCTGTTAAACCTTCTGTTTCATCATTATGGACTGTTTCTAAAAGGACTGGAGTTATCCTGCATTTAGGTCTTTGCGACAACATCATATTACTGACTAGAGGACATTTAACTAGCAAAACACCACAATTACAGCCAACCTGCTCAGCAATGTGCTCCTTGCTGAAGCACAACTCATATAATTATCATATTAATGAGGTTTATGGTAATAGGATGATCTGCGAGCCAAGTGTAAATGAGATTAAAGGGCAAAAGCTCGGAATGTTGAGAAGGACAACTGCTTAACCTGTTTCAATATTTAATTTCTCTCCTCTCAGTCACTGTGTGACTTTTGCCTCAGGAGGCTTGGAGTCGAGAAGCAAAGTGCTTCTCCTTGACCCCATCTACCCCTCTTCTAAAGATGCCAAGAAGGGTGAGTTTGCTGATCATCAATCATCTCGTTTTCTTTTTTCTATTGCTACCCTTTGTGTTGCTTTCGTTGTCTCTACTTTCCCTTCCTCAAAATGTGGTAGTTCAAGTTTTAAAATCCTGTAATTTCTGCTGGAGACGTTACTGTTCAGAATAAAGATGCACTCAGAGTGGACCTATCAACGTCCTCTTCTACAGTGGCTTCCCAAAACGTGAGCTTCAAAACACTTTACGTACAGTTCCCGATAGAACACATCTTACAATGATCTAAACAGGTTAGTCAGTGGCTCACGAGATGTAAAGACTCAGTGACTCTTGAGGTACTATTTTTCCAAAAATGATTTATAAGACTGGAACTATCTGACAAATAACAGCTTTCGGCTTTTGTTTTTTGACTGCTACTATGTACTTGTTCAGGATAAAATTATATCTTGAGAATGAAGCCAAATTAACACCAAAGTTGAGTTACTGTAATCATTTTTGCTGTAGAAAAGGCCACTGAAACAGGAAAAACACCACTTTAATTTGCTCGATCTGTAAGAATGTTTAGTTTGGTGAACCTTGACTGAGTATAGTTTGAATTAACAATAGGATCCAAGGTTTCCCTGCTGAACATTTCTAAAAGCAAAAGACACTCTTTGCCCACTGCCCAATATCAGATGAGTAGATGTTAAAGTCTCAGCTTATAAGTAAAGGAAATTTTAAGAATAAGTTTTCATGATGTTTCAAATATTTTTCTGTTACTAAATTATGAGATGTATATTAGGAGTATATTACGGCCTTTGTAGATAAAAGTAAAAATATTGTAGGAGTAAACTTCAGACATTTTGAAATTAATTTCCCCTGTCTTCAAGAAAATAACTTGGAAATCCTCTGTTGAAAAGTCATACATTTTCAAGAATTTTTTATATTTTAAGACATTTTCTGACATTAAGAGATTAGGAAAGGCACACACCTGTCTGTATAAGACCTTACAGCTCACAGTGTATGTCAGTGCGAATGAGAATCATGAGGTCGAAGGAACTGCCCAAGGTGCTCAGCGACAGAATTGTGGCAAGGCACAGATCTGGCCACGGTTACAAAAGAATCTCTGCAGCACTCAAGGTTCCTAAGAGCACAGAGGCCTCCACAATCCTCAAATGGAAGAAGTTGGGGACGACCAGAACTCTTCCTAGACCTGGCCGTCCAGCCAAACTGAGCAATCGTGAGAGAGTATCATTTTTAAATAATCAGTGCCAATAGAACTGATCTGATGTTCTGATCAGTTACTCTGTATTTGATTAGGTTTTTTACGTATTACTGTTTTAAACATACTTGAGTTACTTTTTGGACCACAACTTTATACTTTTACTTGGGTAAAAATATGTCAAAGTGGTGCTAACTCTTACTTGAGTACAATTTCTGGGTACTCTACCCACCTCTGTTCATAGTTCACCACTTAAATATTTTCAGCTAAATCCAGAGCTCTAGCATGAACTAGTTTTTGTTCACAAATTGCCCTGCTGTTGAAAGTGTGCTATACAAATAAAATGGCCTAAAATAAATAAATTTATCAAAGATTCTCTAAAATAAACTTTCATTTTCTCCTGATGTCTTTGCTCGTGTAAACTGTATTTTTGTAATGGCTGAATTCCTACTTATATGCTCTTGTTAGCATATTTCAGTAGTTTGATCAAAAGAGAATCAGAATTTGACTGAAAAGCGTCCAGTAAGACGACATTTGTAACTCTGGTCACTTTTAAACCTCTTATTACCACCAAGTCAGCACAGACGGGACCCACAAGAACAGTAAAAAACGAAGAGGCAAAAACTGAAAACTGATTTTGTCTTTGACCAAAAAAAGCCAAAAAACCACCCACTGACATTTAAAAAATAATTCACCTCACCGTTTTCACATTAGGTCAGATCATTTTGGATAGCTTTTGTCTGTAATAAAGGAACTCATTGTTGGAAAACCACTTTTTGTTTTTATCAGTTTGTTTTTGTGTGATATCAAAATTTTTGTGATGATCTGAAACATTTAAGTTTTACAAAAAACAAACAGAAGAAATATGTAAAGGAGCAAATACTTTTTATGCCACTGTATGTCTGTATTTTGTGTTTACCAACCCTGGTCCTTGGGGCACAACTACACCAAATGTACACATATCAATTCAAGAGTAAATAACACACATTGGTTTCAGAATCTGATGATTTGTTTAAGTTATTCATTCTTTTGAAAAGGTGTGTTGAAGCAGGGGCACTTCAAGTGCATGCAGGGCAGCATGCATAAAACACCAGAGTTAGGAAACAGAGAGCAATGCACAAATGTGCTATTTTGGTCACTTCACTGGAATATGCTGCATTTAGCCTCTCAGAGGAAGAAAACAATTTAAGCTTTAGAGAAAATAGCAGTTGAAGTGCACAAGAGCAGAAAAAACTGATTTTCTCTCCAAGGGGGATTTAGATGTAAAATATCCAACTATTTATAGTTTTGCAGCTATTTTTTCTCCATTGAGTTGACTTTCCTCCATGCTTTGTAAAGTCATCTGGAACAAAGTCATTTATACCCATGCATTCAATGCATCAAATCATCGTCTATACCTGTGTATCCTTACAGGGTCGCCTGCGTCTACCTCTAGCAGGAGGACAGTCAACCATGCACACACACTTATATCCAAGGACAATTCATCAAATAGTCATGTTTATTGACTGTGAGCGGTAGTACCCAGAGAGAACCCACCCATGCACGGGGAGAAAACAAACTGTATGGAGAACGACCCCATACTGGGATTCGAACCTAGGACCCTCCTTCCATAGGGCAACAGGTCTACCAACTCTATCTCCATGCAGTCTTTGGATTATACCCAATACCTCCATTATAAATACAATTATTTACCTGCATTTGTAACAATTTCTTGAATATTATCTTAAATTATAGAATATTCCTTCCATAATCAGGTTACAGAGTAATCAGATATTACTGTGCAATCATATCTTGTGTCATATCCACTACTAAACATGTAGTGAAGTGAATGCACCTATTGGACACACTCAAATCCAATTAAAGACCCATTTCAATGTTATTTTTATAAAATACTTTAGCTATAAAACAGCTAATTCTCCTGGGATACTTGTTCACGTTGCAGATGCCTTGCATGTGCAGTGAGGAACATAAGCATTTGAACACCCTCCCACAGATCTCCCACTTAGAAATTATGGAGGGGTCAGAAATTCCATTTCCTCTGTGAGAGACAGCTTTTTTTAAATTCGGAAAATCACATTGATTAATTTTTAAAGAATTAATTTGTATTTTATTGTTGCACATAATTATTTGAACACCTGAGAAAACCAGTGTTTCCACAATCTAAAACAGGGATTTTGGCCCACTCAGATCTTCTCTAGATCTGTCAGGCTTTGGGGCTATTGCTGAGCAACACAGAGTTTCAGCTCCCTCCAAAGATTTTCTATTGGATTTAGGTCTGGAGACGGACTAGGCCACTCCAGAACCTTCATATGCGTCCTAAGGAGCCACTCCTTTGTTCTCCTGGCTGTGTGCTTCAGGTCATTGTCATGTTGGAAGACCCAGCTACAACCCACCTTCAATGCTCTGACTGAAGGAAGGAGGTTGTTGCTCAAAATCTTTCAATAAATTGCCCTATTCATCCTCTCCTTAATACAGTGCAGTCGTCCTGTCCCCTTCGCAGAAAGGCATCTCCAAAGCATGATGCTTCCACCCCCATGCTTCACAGTAGGGATGGTGTTCTTGGGTTGCAACTCATCCTTCTTTTTCCTCCAAACACGGCGAGCGAAGTTTAGACCAAAAAGGTTCTATCCTCTTATTTAAAAAAACCTTATGGTATAAAGTCATCCAATATTATCCTATTCAGTTCCTCCTATGCCGTCTTGATGTCTAGTTCACCAAAGGTTAAAAACACTTCACAATGTAGAGTAAAGGGAACGAGGTCAGAGGTCCTCATATTCAAATCTAATCCTCCTGATGTCTTTTAAAGCCCTCTGACGATCTATACATGACAAATTTGAAAATTTCCTATTCCAATTCTATTTACCAACGCTCTAGGCTCGCATAAAAAAAAAGATTCGTTTTGCTGTAGAGGCCAGAGGAGGGACTTTGGGGAAATAGGAATTCTGAAGGATTACCTACTTTATATTATAGAACAGGGTCAGATAATTAAACCTAAGCATTTTTTTAAAGTTACTTTAATCATTTTAAACTACGTACCCCAGCTTTAAGGTGTTGTAACAAGCGGTCTCACCAAACCATAACTGGATAGCATTGTGACTTCTGGTGTGCACAAATCACCATCCCCCTTTTTTGGCAATGTTTTACTTGGGGTTGAGTTGAGGCTCATTTACAGGGCAATAAAACTGACCTCTGTGTTTGATTGGTCCTCACTTCGTTGACACAAACCCAGCAAATGGCCAACAATGAGGGGACACAGTTGAAGGTAAAGTCTTCCTGTCAGTCATAGTCGCCTGATGGAAGAAAGCAGGGCAGAGTGGTAGTTGCAGGTCAGTTTGTTGACCTGTCACTGGTGAAGTCCGACAGACAAGCTTTGCTTCTGACAGACTTTTTGTTCTGTTCTTATAGTACGTAGGAAAGGAACATAAGGCACAGGTCTCAGAGGCTCAGACACTGGGCCATAATTTAATAGAATTATTCATTAAAAGAAATTAAATGTATTATTATGTGGTCTTACTTTAATTGAGACATTACGCTGGAAATCTTGACAGGCTTGTTTTATGTCCTTCGTCAGCCTCTATAATAAAACCAATGCTTAATATTCATCAGTAAATTCAGTGTTTCATGCAAATTAAGATTTTAGGCCAGATGTTTCTTCAAAAACCACCTTTAACGTTTCTCCTTTTACCTTTTTGTCTCCTGTGATTCAGGAGGAATACTGCAGATGGGAACCAGTGCATTGGCTCACATGCATGCCAATTTAAATCTTATACTACCGTTTAAATTGTTTTGAAAAATATTGAGAAATGTCCACATTACTCCCCTGTTACTCTTCTGCTGAAAATCTCAGTGTCTGACCTACTTTCCTAAGGCAGATATTCTAATTAGAAAAATTCCAAAGGACTTTCTCTTTTGGCATCTGCTGAAAAAAATCCAGTAGAGCCCGCTGTTGTTAAAACTTTGTGCACGTCTCACTGCAAGGTTAAAATTTTACAATGAGGTCCATTCATCAATGCCCACCACCCTTGGATAGAGTTGAGGCACTAGGTGGTCCTCCAGCTGAATGTGGGGAAGATTTTAAAACCTTCATTCACGCAAAAAATTAGATTTGCACTCATATAATATCCATAACTGTTGATCACAAGGGAAATCTAAAGGTCATGAAGTGACTGAGGAACTTCATTGAAAATCTGGATACCATTTATTTTATAAAATATGAAACAATAAGCCTATCCTCAAGCTGCTCGTTTGTTTTATTAGAATTTATTTGAGATATTCTGATATTCACTACACTTGAAATAACCTCTCAATGTTTGAAAAACTGTAGAGAACTGATAGGATGTTATCAAAATTGTTTATCAGCAAGTTCAAATGCCTGAAAATATCCTTAAATCAATTGATGGGAAACTTTACTCTCAGTCTGGGTATGATGATGTCGCCTCTTAATAAACAGGACTGGTCCCCAGTGCTCTGGAATATCCCGTTTGTCAGCTCAGTGGACAGGGAAATCTCGGCACACCATCCGTTTGACCCACCCTCAAGGTTGTCTCTGCCACAGGCACTGGATTGTCTTGGTCCTTTTCTGTAGAACCATGACAACATGGACTGTCTCTTTAAAAGTTACAGCCTAGAAATGTTTCGCAGATGTGCATTGTGTATTCTTTCATGTATGTCCTACATGCTATCTGATGCTGGTAAGGAAGTGTCATTATCCACAGTGCAACAAGTCCTGTACCAACATGAGCTGAAAGGCAACCCTTTGCTATGCAAGCAAGAACCATATTCTTGCATTAGACTTATAACATACTCAAACCACAGCAGCTAAACCTCAGTAAAGCTCACACACTTGTGATCACGGCAGTAGGTGTCTTTTGCAGGCTCTGCGTCACGTCCCTGCGTCTTGCAGCGGCGGCTAACAGCCGTGCTTTGTTAGTATTTAGTCTCTTGTAATTCCTTCACGGTACGTATTATTTTCATTTGCAATTGATATGATTAATAAGGTCATCAGGAATAATTAGGATCATTATAGAGTAACTTTTACGACTTTTCCAAATGAAATGCTAGCTGTCACCATTCACTTACATTGTTAATGCTAAGCTAAAGCAAACAGACTGTTGTCAGATTAAGAGAATGACTGGGCTGTTTACAAAACGCTGACTTATTTAACTCTGGGGAATGTTTCAACAGATACAATTTCACTTAGGGGTGGGATATCCCTTCAACAAAATATATGGTATTATGAGGAAAGAATATTTTGGATATATATTGAAGAATCATCTCAACACATCAGTCAGGAAGTGAAAGCTTGGGTGCAAATGGGTCATCCCAATAGAGAATGATACTAGTTACAAAGAGACTTAAGGACTGGAATAGTAAGGGCTTTGGTTTGACCATCACAAAGACCTGATCTCAGTCATATAATAAAATTGTTGGGAGATGTGGTGTATTGTTAGTGCCTCACAGTGGTGTGAGGATGGTTGAGGAAGAAAGCTCTGGAGACGAGACTTCAGTTAAACAGCGAAAGATTTTATTCAAACTGCATACCCCATCAGAAAAGCCCAATCATGAGAGAATCTTGGCCCATATACAGATACACATATACAGTTCCATATTTGGCATCGTCATGTTCAACCATCACTGATGTATGTTGAATCTTTCAGCAGTGGTCTTCACTGCACACATGTCCACATATGCAGCCTGTGGCTTTTACAGTCTGTTTGAGCACATTTAGCATCCATACCTTACCTTTCCTTCTAGGTGAATTCAGGCCTAAAGACTCTTAGCTTAGATGTGTTACTGAGTCATTGAAACATACTCTGTTTTCAGACAACACAGAGAGCTGAAAAAGTGTGTGTGAGCGATGCGGGCTACAAATCGAACTCGGTTCCACCAGTTCTTTCAGGAGGAACGGGCCAGAATTCCAGCAAACTATTGTGAGAAGCTTGCGGAAGGAAAACCAAAATGCTTGACCTAAGTTTTGCAATTTAAATCACAATTCAAACTAAATACTATGGAAATTAATGTCAAATTCTGAATTTGAAGAAAGTAAATTTGGTACTTAAATAATAATTTTGGTCATCCTAACTGACCTAACCCTTACGGAAAAGTCACATGGGTTGAACATGATCTTCACATGAGATCACATTATGCCATGTGGTACCTGGTAAACCACATGTGTAGCACACATGAACTTCACATGTATGGCTTTAAATGGGATGCACATATTTTCTACATGTAAACACATAACCCTTACATGAGCTTCATTTGTAATTCCACAGGAGTTTCACACATTTTTTTCACTTATAGGTTTTATGTGGAAAATAACGTGTTTCACATGTGGTTTATATGGTATCCCATGGGCTTCACATGTGAATGTCCATGGGATTGAGAGTTTATTACCATGAAGATGTTCCAAATTCACATGACAAATGTGTGCAAAACACAGGTGGTCATTTGTTTTTCACACGTCACATGTTTGGGTTTTTTCAAAACATGCATTCACACATGAATTTCCCATGCATCAAACATTTTTCACATGTGATCACATGTGATTTTGCTTCTGTGAAATCCATTTGTTTTTTGGAAGGGAAAACAGGGGAAACAAGGGAATATCAAACCTTGACAAAAACGTTCTGTGTCGTTTAATGGTGTATATAATTTTTTTTTTCTAATGTGATTTCTACCTTTTATCTAAAAGCACACGGTCCATACCATGATTACACAACACTTTTTCAGACACAAAATAATGGGCTTTTTAGCAGAGCTTTAGCTGGTGCTGATGGACTGAATGAAAACTGATTCATGCAATGATGTGGTGTAGCCAATAACAATGCCCCATGTTGGCTTAGCCTGCCACAGTTCTTGTTTGTGAAATCTGAATCGGAAACATATCAGCTGTGACATTCATGGCGCAGAGCAGCCAAGTGAAAGGAGCCTTTATGACCAGTCAATTCAGTTTCTTATCAACCGAAGTCAGACGTAGTGCTGAGTTGTTTCTGTGACTGAGTTGAGCTTATAATGACCACTACAGCTGCTCTGTGCTGGAAACCATTTCACCTATTCTGTTTTTTATGTGAGTTTGTAACAAATGTGGAGGGAAACAGAAAACAATACACCAGAACAAGACTTTTTGACTGGTTGAAATTATTAGAAAACTTTTTTTGTCTCTAATATTGGTATTGTCTTGTCGCTCATTTTCGGAATTCCAACACATCTGTCTTCGCCGACTGGCAGGAACAGGGGGGTGACTGTGAAATCGGCATAAAGACACATAAATACTGCAAGTAGAAAGCATTGCTTTGAAAAGAAAATGTGATAAATTAACTGCTGTATGTTTCAAGAGCAATATTCAAACCTGAGTGGGGTAGATGGGAGAAACCTGAGGATTTTTTTGCTCTTTATATGACTACACAAAAACTAAATGCATAAGGGGAACATTTTTACACAGCATTTCTTTTGCTCATAACTAATCCATAATAATGTATTAAGTAGTTAATATTTTTAGCAGCTGGCTCATAAATATAAATATTCTTGTCTAAACTGTACCCTACATGGAAATATCTTTTGCCAAGCAGACAGAGACCGAAGGTTGGACCTGCAGCTCACGAAGACCCTCCAAAGTGGGTCTATATGAACGTTTTCCACAATCTGAACTTCAGCGTAATTGTCCTGAATCTTCATCTGACGAGGTAAATCAGCTGGCCCGCTCCTCTTAGTTATCCTGTCTCCATACAACATTGGTCCTTTAAGGAATTAGCTAAGACGTCCGCATATCACGACCATTTCAGCAGTGAGTGACGTCACTTATCAGCGCCAAAAGCCGCCCACAGCAACAGAGGACAACAACAGAAAAAACAGGGATGGTTGCCGTTTTTCTATTTGCTCTGTTTCCGCCATTCTTTTTGGCATGTTATACACTGCTTAGCCAGCAACTCCTCCAATTTTACAAAGCCAGTTGTTTGGCGACATCTGCGGATATCATTTCCCTCTGAGTTACAACCAATTAGCGTGACATAACCACAGCTCCCGCCCAGCGACCCTACCCGGCCATTTCCAAGTAGATACACCAAGGCTGGTACTTGTTTGGTGGTTCCTAAAATGGCCTGAAAAAAATGGCCCTAGCCGGTGAAGTGGAGTTACGCTCATACCATGAAGGTAGGATAAATTTTCCTGATGTCCGATAGTGGAAACGTGCCTTATAGTGATGAACAACTAGTTATTCTATTCAATTCAATTATTATTACTGGAGGGCATTGTAATGCCATCCAGATGAAGTTATTGACTAAGCAGTTTCTGTTTCAGAGCTTCTGGTCAAAAGACAAATTCTGTCGTGTCAGAATTTAAAAGCAGAAGGTTTAGTGTCATCAAGGTTATGTCTTCTAGACATGCCTGTAATCTATCTAACTGACTGGATTCATCAGGATTTATGGATAAATATAGTTGTGTATCATCAGCATAACTGGGGAAATTTATCCCATGCTGTCTAATGATTTTACCAATTGGAAGCCTATATATATATATGTATATATACATATATATATATATAGTGAAAATTGAATTGGTCAAAGCACAGAACCCTGTGGTACTCCGCAAGTAATCCTTGAGTGTGAAGAAGATTTATCATTTACATAAACAAACTGGAATCTGTCAGACAAATATGATTTAAACCAGCCTAGTGCTGTTCCTTTGATCCCTGCAACATGTTCAAGCCTTTCTAAGAGAATATTATGATCGACTGTGTCAAAAGCAGCACTGAGATCCAACAAAACCAGAACAGACACAAGTCCATTATCTGAGGCCATGAGGATATCATTAGTAACCTTCACCAGTGCTGTTTCAGTGCTATGATGAGCTCTAAAACCTGACTGAAACTCTTCAAACAGCTCGTTACTGTTTAGATGCTCACAGACTTGATTAGCAACAATTTTCTCAAGGACTTTGGATAAGAAAGGAAGGTTAGATATAGGTCTGTAATTCAATAAGTCATCTTAATCGAGAGAAGGTTTCTTAGGTAAAGGTTCTAGCTTGTCGAAGGGTCTTTTCTTGCCACTATTTTCCCAGGTTAAATAGAAATCCTCTAGGTGTGTAGAGCACCATTTTCTCTCCAATTTCCTGGCATTCTGCTTTAAAGTATTCTTGAAACTAGTCTGTTGCTGTATTCAATGTCTCTTGCTGTCTTTGATGAACAAATATACACGTGTTGTACCTTCCTTAATTATCTTACTCAGTTGGACATTTCTTTTGATTTCTAAAAGTAGAATGGGAGGCAGATCTTTTAGTTATCAGGCTCCTCTCCTGTGGAACCAGCTCCCAGCTTTAGTCCGTGAGGCAGACACCCTGTTTACTTTTAAGGCCAGGCTTAAAACTTTCCTTTTTGATAAAGCTTATAGTTAGAGTGGCTAAGGTCATCCTGAGCTATCTCTGTAGTTATGCTGCTATAGGCTTAGACTGCTGGAGGACAGACTTACCAATTTTCTTCACTCTGCTACTTCCTTTTCTCCTACTACTCTCCAGTTGTATTACAGTACATTCTGTTATTTCGACTGTTAACTTTGTGTTCTCTCAGTGTTTTTCTCTCCATAGAAGCTACACCTGGTCTGGTATCCTGCTTGGCTGCAATGCCCTGTTGGACGGGGGGCATCGACTGGGATGATCCTCCCAGTAACTGAACATCCACTGTGTCCTGTTATCAACTTTTTACTTTCTGTAACATAGAAAGTTCTCTTATATCAGATCTTCTGTTCCTTCTGTGTTTCTGCTCTGTCTTCTCAAACCCCCAGACGGTCGTGGCAGATGGGCGCTCCTACTGAGCCTGGTTCTGTTGGAGGTTTCTTCCTGTTAAAGGGGAGTTTTTCCTCTCCACCGTCGCTACATGCTTGCTCAGTATGAGGGATTGCTGAAGGATTGCTGTGGTTGGAAAGTCTGCATCAACGGGGCCCAACCTCACGCCAATGACTGACGCAATCTGCTGGGATTCCTTAAATAGGAAACTTTTTAACTGATTGGAATGTTTGTATAAATGTATTGAAATGACTTCTTGTTAAGTGCCTTGAGATGACATCTGTTGTGAATTGGCGCTATATAAATAAACTGAATTGAATTGAATTGAATTGAAAATTGAATTGAATCTGAGTATGGTACTTTGGTTCTTATTTCATGTATTTAGAAGTAAGTTTTAGCAGAACATTTGTTCAACTATTAACTAAATATATCTAATTCCTTCAAAATAGAAGATCTGAATGAACAGAACCTCCTCTCAGAGAGAGAAGGAGAGAGAGAGAGAGGAGAGAGAGAGAGAGAGAGAGAGAGAGAGAGAGAGAGAGAGAGGGAGAGAGAGAGAGAGAGAGAGGGAGAGAGAGAGAGAGAGAGCACATGTGGACCAGCTCATTTTCGCGGAGTAGCGGGGGAGGGACACCCTCCTTCTGCCTTGTCGCCCCCCACCCCCCCTCTTCCTCGTCCCGCAGCTCAGTTGTGGTACACTCCGAGCTGGATGCGTTTGGCTCATTGACCGGCGAACAATCCTCATCAGTACCACGCAGAGCCCCCGGAGCTTCCCTTTGGTTCCCCCGCTCTCCAGACAGCGAGCCGCAGCCTGCAGCCTCCCCGTCCTGATGAAGCAGACTCTGGGCGAGCTGATGAGGATGAGCAGGATATGCCGGATGGTTTTTGCCACTTGTTTGGGATCCTTTATTTTGGTCATCTTTTATTTTCAAAGTATGTTCCAACCAGGTAGGAGCTTCGTTTCTTCTTTTCTGCCACTCTCCTGTGTGTTTACAGCTGTCTCTGTGTGATGATGATGATGATATTGATGTGTGTGTGGCCTCTTGGCACGCTGACACGTCGATGCTCAGGCTGTACAGTAAAGCGAGCCGGTGAGTAATTATCCCTGCTTGAAGGCGCAGATCGTGGAACAGTTCATGTGGCGCATCCACGGGGTTCAGAGCGCTGTCTTGTTGCGCTTTTGTCTGCCCTTTGTTGCTGGGAAGTGTTGAGGACTGCGCTCTGCGATGTGGCTCGACTTGCTGTCTCTCATCAGACGAGTGGCATGGGCATGTTTGCGCTGGGCAGAGGAGAAAGAGGGATATTGGGTGGGGGGGGGTGGCTTTGTCCTCAGAATAAACGTGGTTTGGCGAAGGGAAGCACTGCGGGGAGCAGCGGCGGGGCTTTGGCACAGTGTGGGCACCGGGATCTGACCAAAAGAGCGCAGACTGAGCCCTGATCACCACGGAAAGCATGTATGAGCTTAGACTATCCCCGGGGAACATTTGGGGATCATGTGTCCTTTCTGACGTGAGCGCGTTTAAAACAATAAAAAAGAAAATCACACAACAAAGGGAATCCTCACCGCATCAGTAGGGGCGGCGGGGGGGTTGTTTTCTCTGGGGAATTTGTTTGAATCAGTTTTAAATTGGGGGAATCTGGTTCGTTTCTTCGCTGATCACACCCGCGTTGGTCCAATCCACGCCCCGTGCACGGAGGCGCTCGGACGCGCAGCGCTCAGGCGCGCACGGCTGCTCCACCGCTGTACTACAGGCTCAGGCTGCTCAGAGGTGAGCATGAGTTCAAAAGAGTTCATTTGTGGTAGAATTTACAATAAGGACTGAAAATTGAAGAGTTGCACACGTCGCAAGCACAGGCTATCATAACTGGAAAGGTTGAATGGAAAAAAAACATAAAGGTGAGACACTCAGAAGCTCAGATGAGACACGGTGTGGCAGAAAACTGATGCTGATCATCAGCCTGAACACATCATGTCCACCCTGACCTGAAACGTGGTGGTGGCGGCAGCATCATGCTGTGCGGATGCTTTTCTTCATCAATAGCTGGGAACCTGGTTAAGATGCTGCAAAAGACTTGAGAATGAGGTGGAGGTCTACCTTCCAGAACAAAGACCCTACACACTGTTTGGATAAAGGAAGGAAGGAAGGAAGGAAGGAAGGAAGGAAGGAAGGAAGGAAGGAAGGAAGGAAGGAAGGAAGGAAGGAAGGAAGGAAGGAAGGAAGGAAGGAAGGAAGGAAGGAAGGAAGGTGTTAGAATGGCCCAGTCAAAGTCCAGTTGGACTCCCCACACTTCCTCCTCCTAATAATGTTTATGAAGAAAAAGGTTTCATTTATGGAGTCTTTCTTAATGTTTTTCATGAAATATCTCTACAGAAAGTCCCTAACAGCTTTTTTTTTACACAAATCTACAAACGTCAGGCTTTTTTCTTTTTCTGTTATCGTAAAAACCCAACGTTTCATTCAAAAAAATATATTCTTTTTAGGTGAAAGGTCAATGCATCTCTTTGATCTATAACCTAAAATGTGGAATAGTTTTGCTTTTCTAAAAATAAACATTATGCAGGAGGTTTTGTGGTGTAAGACAACTTTTGTTTTGGAGGCTCTTTGGATTGTAAAGGCTGCTGAACCCTGGTCCAGACCTAAACCCACTTGAGAAAATATTGTTAGACTTGAAAACCACTGTAACCAGAAGCTTTTAATCCGGTCTGACTGAGATTGAGTTCACATGCAAAGAATGATGGAGACAGTGGAGACAGACCTCAAAAGAAAGCTGCTTCATACATTTACATTTACTGTTTGGGGAAAAAAAATTCTGGTCTGGAATAGAATGGAAGGAGAAATTAATTACTTGTTTTTGAACATGTTAACTCATAATCCATTCTCTAAATGTGTCTTTGCTTCTTTTTTTATTCTCTTCCTCAAGTCCATCCCTGTTTCCCTTCTTGTGTCCTTCCTTCCTTGTTCTTTTCCTTTATTCCTTGTTCTCTTCCTTCCTTCCTTCCTTCCTTCCTTCCTTCCTTCCTTCCTTCCTTCCTTCCTTCCTTCCTTCCTTCCTTCCTTCCTTCCTTCCTTGTATTTTCCCTCTCTTTCTCTACTTCCTTGTGTCCTTGCTTCCGTCCCATTCCTTCTGACTTTCCTTTATTTTGGCCTACTTACTTTTCTACCTTGTGTCCTTCCTTCCCTGTTGTATCCTACTGCCATTCTTCCTTGTCTTTTTTGCTACCTTGTTCAGTTATATTCATCCTGTCCATCCTTCCTACCTTGTGTTCTGTCTTTCTGTTCTTTGTCCTTCCTTCCTCGGGTTAAATTTCCCTTCCTTCTGTGTGTTCTTCCTTCCTTCCCTTCCTGGTTTTACACATTCTAAATTTAAAGCCTGTCCGGTATAGAAATGCTAGACATAAATCCATGGTAAACTTTGGAGTTCTCTTTTTTGAATGGACATAAAGAACCGAGAATTTGGGAATGTTCAGTCTGGAATTTTTTGTTTAAAAAAATGTAGGAACCCTTTTATAGGGTTTTGGTAGCCTGAATGCATTTGATTGGGGTTGCACTGAGTAAATCTCCTATTTGATTGCCTTCCAATCGTAAAGTTTTCACCAGTGGAGTTCTAGAAAGTAGAGAAACAGATTTAGAGGATTCTTCGTCAGAGAGATGTTGGGACTTATTGTGAGATGAAATATGACATGTAGCAGAGAACAGAGGAACATTTCAGGCTCAACAGCGTGGCACTTAGCAGATTTGCTCCCACGGATCCAGGCAGATACAGCTTGTGTAGATCTACCTTTTTTTCCTTATGACTCAGTGGTTCTGCCGTTGCTGCTGACAGCCACAGACACTTATTTTTTCTAATCCCTTGAAGGAAAAAAATCATGATGCTCTACTTTGGGAGAATTGGAGTCACTCAGAATGACTATTACTGAGTGGTAAAACAGATTTTCTGTGGTTGAGTAGTTCTATTCCATATTATTCATACATTTAAAACACTCTTTCCTTACTTAAACTATAAAAAAGGTCTTGTCATAACAGCATAATTTACTGTAGTCATGGTCTGGCCTGTTGGTAGTGTCTTTCAGCTTTATGAACAAATCTGAGCTAAATATTCACCAATAAGGCCTCTCCTGGCTGATACCCATTTTTGCTTTTCTTTGACTGATTCAGATTGTTTTGTTTTTTTTGGTTGTAGCACAAAGGAGAAAAATGTGTTATGAGTTCTTTGATCAGGGTGATCTGTTGATCACCAATCTCTGCCGATCAAGTATCGGTTGATACCATGCATGTTTAATCTTAGCCATGGTTTCCCCCAAATACTGATTAGATTCCTGTGTCCATTTTCTCCCAGAAATAGTAGCAGAAATTCATTAGGTTGTCAGGATTTTAAGAAAGAAAAGATGTATTTTTAAGACAAAATTCATCCAAATAAAGTATTTGGCCAGAGATTGGCGAGTTTTTTGGGATATTTTTTTTGTCCTGTGCAATAAATGTATCAAAGCTAAGAACCCCTGCCATTTTAAGTCTTTAAACGCATGAACAACTTTGATGCACTTTTTGAGTTTAATATGAATCAGATACAGATTAGAGACATTTTTTGTGATGCAGAAATGAGGATCAGAAACCTCCTTTTATTTCTGTTGGTTTCAGACAGAAAAGGAACCTGAAGCACATTTTGGTCACTTTTATGTCCATAGAATAATAAAAATAATAAAAATAATAATAATAATAAAAAAATCACAAAACCAGATTTTCATGATATTCGCCTATAGAACCGCTTTACCACTGCATCTCTTATAGGTGTAAACTCGAATTCTATGGGTCAAAAAAATTTGGCAGTCAGTTTGAAGATTTATAAAACT
This sequence comes from Valencia hispanica, assembly GCA_963556495.2. Classification (NCBI taxonomy): domain Eukaryota; kingdom Metazoa; phylum Chordata; class Actinopteri; order Cyprinodontiformes; family Valenciidae; genus Valencia; species Valencia hispanica. Next base: position 31,082,353 of record OY747722.1, on the reverse strand, counting down.
TGGATACATAAATATATTCCCTGGACAGCAGCTTTAAATTGTCTTCCAGGGAGATAATTTATTGTGAAATTGAATTAAGACTTTATTAAGTTGATCTCTCGGACCCCTGGATCACGCTCTCACAGTTGTGCCAATCTTTACAGACATTGCATCAGTATCCACACACACACACACACACACCTTTGTATGCACAGGTCACAAAGCTGATGTCTTACTCAGCAGTGGCGATGATAGGGTGCCTCCCTCTGGGCGCCCTTATTGAAAAGGAGCCGTCCTCAGCAGGATGTTTGTGCAGGAGTCTGGATGTGGATTAAAACACAGCAGCATGTATTTATGCTTTATTATACCGGTGGCAGTGGGACTATTGAGGAGTGTGTGTTTAGTGATGTTTACTTCCCCTAAAACACTTGTCCTTACCTCTGTCATTGCCTGTTTGCCCTTTTTCCAGAGAAGACTTAATCACCCAGCAATCTCCTCTGCCCTGACTCCACGTCAATCTTCACTCTCGCTTTTCGCCTCTGTCTGGGGGACAAGCATGCAGCAGCACCACTGCTGTCTATCAGAGGAGGTCTCTCGCGGTGTCTCTATGGTTTAGGCATGTTTCGCTGGCCTGGGAATCTTCTTCAGCCCCCCAGTGTAAACTCTCCCCTCTCCCCCAGGACCTCTAGGGTTATGACCTTTTGTAGAAAACACAGTAGGTGTGGGTAGGTGGGGGATAGAGATGCCTTAGTTGGTTAATTTGAAAGCAATTGGGACTTTTTATCTGTAATGTAGAATAATTTATTTTTTGTCACTCCTAAATGTTTGTTTTGGGCTGAAATCAGTGTAAGCTGATATTAGTGGCCTTTAATTTGAAGGGGAGGGCTTTAAACTGGAAGCCCTGTTGTATTTGGGTTTGAGACTTGAAGTAAGGAAGGAACATAATGCTTGTCTTTTCGTTGCCTTGTTGTGTTGATGGGTTGTTGGGCTGGCACTCAGGAACAAAAGCACTGAAGAAGCTTCCATTTATTTTTAATCCTTTATATGGGAGTATTTTCAGTGAAAAATTAATCAGTAACAGAGTGACTATAAACAAATTATAAGCATGGTTGACTAGCTAACCGTTAGCCGCTAACAAGGCTAAAGCTAGCATTTACTTCAGATCTTTCTATTGAACCTTTACTAAACAACTATTGGGTTTGAATTAGACTGCATGGTATCATCCTTAGTTCAATATCTAAAATATATTTTTAAAAGGTTTTGTTGCCACAGTGGCCAGGTTACAGGAAGGGGAGAGAAGTAGGGGGAAAGACACTTGGCGAATGTCCTCAGTGCTGGAGGTGAACCTGGGACAACCGCATTGAGGGCTAATGGTGCGTTCACACCGCACACTTTGTCTGCGTCAGGCAACGCTCCCAACGCATCTAGTTTGATGCATGTACATTGAGCAAAAAAGATTTGATAACTTACCCAACATCCCAATCTCTTCAGCGATCTTCATCCAAGCAAGTTCCTGTCTTTATACAAAAACGAGGACGGATCATACAATTCTCTATGATTGCAGACAGCAACAATGAGCTTGTCTTCCATTGTTGAAAAGGTTTTTTTTCCTGCTCCCGCTTCATTTAAGATACGTGTGGTGACGTCGCTACAGTGAGACGCTCTGATTGGTTGGCGTACTGCGTCAAGTCCGTCAAAAGTTCAGCTAGCTGAACTTCTGCGTTGCTTGCGTTTGCTACGTTGCCGCTTGAAACGCAGGTAACGCTTGAAAAGTTGACGGAGCCAACGCACCGCAGAGACTCTGATGGACCTCTGACGGACTCAACCATTGACTTTACATGTAATCTTGCCGCAACTGATCCTGACGTTTGGGGCGGTGTGAACGCACCATAAGGCCTCTGAACTTGGGGTGCCTGTCTTAAACCACTGCGTCACGCAATACCCCATCTCAAATAACTTATTTTTTTACCATTAGGACCAGCTCTAAACTTGATGATCTGTTGACTTTTATTTTTAGGTGAAACATTGACATAGGCAGTTTTTATTTGCCCTGTATTTTATTAGCATGGCTGACTGGCTAACTGTTAGCTGCTAACAAGGCTAAAGCTATAATTTGCTTTGGAACTTTCTATTGTAGCTGAACTACTATTTAGGTTGAATTAGTTTAGACTGCATTTTATCATCTCTAGTTCAGCATCTAAAATACATTGATCAAATGATCAAAACAAATTTTATGGGAACACACACAAAGGGAGAATTTTAGTGGGGGGGGGGGGGGTTCAACATTTTTGGACATTATTATAAAAGATAAAAGCTAGTCAGAAAGAGACTGGGATATTTCAAGACACCATACTTAAAAACACCATTTTTAATTAATAAAACCTACTCTAATTATCAAAATTTATAAAGTAAAATTATTGTGTATGGCCTTGTTTTATGCTCTTATACTTTATACTTGTTTTGCTAAAATTTGTTTGAGGTGGAGCACAAACTAATCTAATGCTGAGTAGACCCTTGCAATTAAACTTAAAAATTTTCGCTCTCATTCGAAATCCAACAGAAGGAACTCTAAAAAAACGTTAATCGGACTAAAGGGTAGTGGAGTGAGAAAGTGCACATTAAAAAGCAATGCCACCTGACAGCAGTCTTCCTTGTTTACTTTTAAACATCGATTAATGAATGTGAAATGCAAATGCTTGTTAGACCAATTGAACCAGTTCGGTTTCAGAAGGCAAGCTGCAGGTGGTTGATATATCTCCTCTGGCACAGCAGATCAGTGAAACAGAAGGGATTCGTGTTAAAAGGAGATTTTCACTCCTGCTGTCATGCTTCATCTGAATGGGCCGCCTTGTTTGGTTTAGCTACTGCTTGCTGACAGCTGTGAGCGAGGACCTGTGTTCTTTCCTGTCTCACTGCTCTCCCATTGAGCTTAAGGTCACTTTATGCCTGTGATAGATCTTTTCAGCCTCATCAGCCTGAGTCTCTGGTCCTTTAAAGGTAGTGTAGCTCCAGAGAGCGGCACATAAGCCAGTTAGCTCTGTGGGCTGCTTGTTTAGTGTCTTTGTGAAGTGCCCCTGGGATATATTTCAACCATTGTGTGTGTGTGTATGTGTGAAAAAGAGAGAAAAAGCAATGGCGGCTCAGTTTACCCCGTCTTTTTTTCGGCTTGTGTCTGCCCACAAAGTTGAAACTCACATTTCCCGTCTCCCCAAAAGCTGCTGCGCCTCCAGAGCGGTCAGCTGCAGCCAGAGACAGACCTGAGTGACCTCACTTTCATCACCGCGATTTATTTCCTCCCCACTTCAGTTGTCTGTGTAAGCAGGGCACTTTTTAGAGCCATGGAATTGGAGCAAGACATTCCGGGTGGAGAAAAGGAATAGGAAAGACTTAAAAACCAGCAAATTTCTCCAAACTGGAATTTCTGAAGGAAACTTGAAATTCCTCACCTTCTTCGGTCTGTTGTGGCAGTGTCAGCTGGAGCTTATGGAAGGAAAGTTGTAACAATTGAACTACAATGTAGGAATCTACAATATAGCAAATAACATTTACTACTTTATATAGCGCACAACTAATTTCATCTCAAAGCACTTTAGAGAAATGGTTCCAAATCGTATCCAATTATATAAAACCCAATTCAGATGTTTCCTGGCTATTACCAATTGTCAGTTTTAGTTGAGGTCTGACCTGCCAATTGCAACTCTGACAGATTCCCACTATAAAACCAAAAGATAAAAAAAAAACAAGAAAAAACACAGTTTTATTGAGTTGTATGCGACAGAAAATTGAGTAATTAAAAGATTCAGATGGATAATTATTCATCATCATGAAAGAAAATTAGCTGATATTATAACTTTTGTTGTTTGAGCAATCCTTTTGTAGATGACAATTATTGTACACCGTTTACCATTGGATTTGTACTATATGTGACTGGTACACTGAACTATTTGATCTATTTGATCTATTTGAACTATTTGATCATTGGTATATTTTCTTTTTAGAGCAGTGTTTGCTTGACTGTATAAAATGACAGAATTATTACGAAAATGATAATGCATACATTTAAATATTTTTTTTTCAAAATGAATGACTTAAAGAGGTGCATTCTATACAAGACTTAATAACTGATGAATATTCTCTTCCTCCAAATTGAAACAGTCTCAGTGAAACTGAAAATCCTTTACAGTACTGTATTCCTGTGATGTGAATGAGAAAAAGAGTTAAGGAAACTGTTTTGTTTTTGTGATTCCACCGAGGAGTGCACTCCATTCTAACAGTTTCCGTCATTGTCCCTAAATCTCTGCTCACTCCCCTGCCCCTTTATGTATCTCTGTGTGTAGTGTGAGAATGATTCCCGGATGTCCTGTTTGTGTAACCTAAGTCCTGCTGCTGTTTTCCTGCCCTGCTGCTAAAGCCTGGATAAAACATCCTTAACATCTGGGGGGAGGGGACCTGCCGTGACTGTAATATCCAGATTCAGGACTATAATCCACACATAAACCATTCCTTCAATTGTTATTTTAGGGAAGTACTAATAAAGGGAGTTTAAAAAAATAAATTATTCTAACTTTAAATACCTCAAGTCATGGTGTAAGCCTAATACATCTAATAGCGTGAGATAGGTTCAGGTTATTCAGGGATTCTGACGTTATAGCTATTACATTGGGGTGTTTTCTTGTCCATGAAGTTGGAGATGTTTAAATTGATATGCATATTCAGTTTATTTTTGAGTGATGGCACAAAGTCACATGACTGCAGATATCCATATAGTTATAATATATTATAAATAAAGTAAAAAGGAAATGCATTTTGTGGGACTTCAGGTCTTGTCAAATCTGAGGTATGTGTGTTGCTTTTCTGTTCTGAATAGAGCATGTATACTGTTAATTATTTATTTTCATATTAAAGCATCAAATGATCATATGGCAATGTGATGTTGATCGTGTTTGACAGCCCCCAAGTGATGAAAAAATAATTAGGTGAATAAATCAAAAACAGGTAAACAAATAAATCAGCTCAAATATCCAGCATGCCGAAAGCTCTTCCACGATGTTGTATGAGATTAAAGAACTTTATTAATGGATCATTGCTGCTTTAATTCAGTCCCAGTTGGGTTGAAACTAAGGATCTCTGATAGTATTGCCCTACAGTCATTATCAGCCGATATTGGCATTAAAATGTAATATTGAAAATGATCGGAATGGATTTTTACTCAAATAAGATGATATTTATACCTTACTTTCATACCATGTATCGACATATTCCTATGTTCCATGGATAGGGTGTTGAGCTCACCATTTGTAGCCTCATATCAGTGCCACCTCGCACAAATACAGTCTTTTTACATCCATTAGGGTCTGATTAATGTCTTCCAATAATAGTTAGTCCACAGCAAATTTGACATCCTAAATCCAACATAATCCACCGCTGAAAACCTTTGTAAATTCCTTCATGCGGGAATTTATCACAATGTTTCATGGTACCTTCTGTTAGCATGTTTAGATTTCCCACTGCGTATGACCGGAAGTGCTAGCTTTTGGTTGAAATCTTACTTGGCCCAATAAGTAAAAAGTACCTCCTTCTTACATGTGTCTTTCGAACCAGTCGTGGCACAGAATAATGATGATTGACGCATCGAATAGCCAATGGAAAGCCATAAACGCAGCTATCTCACATGAGGGAGATATACAACGCTTTATCACAGAACTTAATACTAAGGCTTAAATGGACTTATCCAAACACAGATGTTATATTATTACACACAGTTACGCACCAGTAAGAGATCCTTTCAGTTACAGGGCAAAACACACTTCTAAAACAAAATACAACATAGAGAGCCGTGGCGCTTTGTTTAAGAAAAGACATTAATGATTCTGACCAGTTTTTTTTTATCAGAATGGTACAGTGATGTGTTAGGCATTCACCCTGCATGGAGAGGGCACGTTATCTGGCAAATATGGCCACCCTGGACCTTTAGTTAGAAAAACATGGATTTGTGTGGGTAATGGAATACTTAAGGCTTTAGACCCAGTATGTTTTAGTCCACCACTCCATTCTAAAGCCACTTTTAAAGCTTGTATTTTTAGAAGACAAACAGGCGGAGATAAACTTTCATCTTTTCCAGTGTATTCAAAATCATATTACTTGGTAAAAATAGCGCTTTCACAGATTCTGAGTAATATTGGGGAAACGTCAGAGTGTTTTTTTTGTTTCAGACCCCAACCAAATGGTTCAACAACAGCTTTAATTTTGATTTGGTTATGCATTTTAAAACATTTCTGATGAAAATTTGTAGGAATGTTTAGGGTGTTAAACATCAAACTTTTCAGAGGTATAGTTTTTAATATATTTTTGTTTTTTTGGCAAAACTCACAATATATCCTGTGGCTTTTGCAACCTTTATGAGCCAACCTTGTACGTTGAGGTAGACGTTTATCAGTGATATCGGTTTATATCTGTATCGTAAAATAATGTATTGGTATATAATGGTAAAAAAAAAAGCCAATATCGAACATCCCTAGTTGAATCCATGGCATATTGATATTATGGATTTTAATTCCTATGGTATTATATCTCCCAACACTATGCTTGCCACAGTTTTTGCCTTTTGTTTCAATAGCTCTGTATAAGCAGTGCTGGTGGGGCCGCCCAGTCAGGTATTGGGCGCACCCAGACAGATTACAACGCCGGTGTAAATTAAGTTGCATCTAATGTATTGACCACCTGCAGAGGGTGCTGAAATATATTAATCGGGACTTTTGGAGGGAGTAAAGGAGATACTTTGATATGGTTTTATGTCAAAATGGACATGGGACCTTGGCTTATTAAAAACATAAGCACAGCTAGTACAAGCAGGGATGATGCCAATACATCACCAGTCTCAGTGCAACTTTGAGTGACATTCTGGACCACACTCAATACCAGTCAATGGCGGTGTAGGTACCAGATCTGCTCGGGTAGCCAGATCTGCTCGGTGGTCCTGCGCTTGCCAATAACGTCACATTACGGCAACGCCACTCTGACAAACTACATTGCGCCCCATTTTTAACCCTGCCAAGCACTATATAGTGAAATGTAAAAGAGACATAAATGTTAATAACAGCTCCTGTGGGGATCATCGAGAAAACGTGACATCTTTTCTGGTACTGCTCTTCCATTATGGGCTTTGGAAAAAGTTTAGCAGGTTGTTACTAACCGTATTTTGACCGATTTTCCCTTAAGATCTTTTTTTTTTAGAAACCCAAAAAAATGACAAATGTTTAACAATAAGCCTACATAAAATCAATATCAGACTATCAAGAAAAAGGCTCTCAAAACAATTACTTATTTACTTAATAAGTAAATAATAATCATTTACTTAAATTTTTGCATGTACAGTATTTATATAACACCCCTTGCTGTTTGTTCGTGTGTTGTATACTTGCTATTTGTTCAATAAAGTTCTTTTAAAAAATGCAGAGTACCTCAACATGCTAACATTCAGCCAATCATGTAGTGTGATGTTAGCGTTCAGCCAATCATGTAATACGACATCATAATTAGGCGCAGGCCCCCGAGCAGATCTGGCTACCCGAGCAGATCTGGTACCTACACCGGTAATGCACCAATTTGTTGTTTGCCACCAATAAACACCACAAAGCAGAAGGGTGTTGTGTTATTTTTAGACTGATAAGAGCATGCTAATGGAGGTTATAATGAAAACTTCAATACACACAAGGAAGGGAATTAACAAGGTTTTGAGCGGCAGATTATGTTGTATTGCGGCCGTTAGACTTGTTGTGGACTAGCTATTTTACTAGAGGACATCAACTAGACGCTTGTGGATGTCGCCAAAAAAAGACAGATTTGACCTGGAAGTGTGTAATCTAAAAAAGCGAAGGTGTTAAATAAAAAGACTGTTTCCTGCCCCACTGTCTCTCTGGGTATATGCATGCTCAGCTTTTCATACACGAGTTGCAACTCAAAGTGCTTTACAGATTGAAATGACCCCACATAAACTAGGGGTGCACCGATACGATATTAGGATCGGATATCGGCTGCGATACTGACAAAATAGCTGGATAGGGGATCAGAAAAATGAACAGATCCACTGGCCGATCCAGGTTTTTTTTTTGCCGCAGCAGAACGTATTTCATGCATCAGCTTCACGTGTGTGGCATGCTAGAAGCAACATGGAGCGAGCCAGAGGGTCGGCTGTGTGGAGATATTTCACGCTTGCCACTCCAACTAGTTCGTCGGCTGTTTGCAATGTCTGCAAAGTAAATGTTTCAAGGGGAGGTGGTATTATTGCAAAGTACAACACTACCACTTTAATCAAGGTCTTCCAGAAACACTATGCTAAGGAGCACGCTGAATTCCTGCACCTCAGCAGAACAAAAGGAGTGGGGTCAAAAAGGAAAAAAGAAGTCTTAGCTATGCTTAGTTAGTAAAGTCTGCTACCTTTAGTCTCTTTAAGTAAGATATAAGGTGGAGGGTATACAGTTTATTATTAATTCAACAATAGTATCGGATCGGTATCGGGTATCGACAGATACACAAAGCCCAGGCATTGGTATCGGTATTGGGACTCAAAAAGTGGGATCAGTGCACCCCTGACATAAACCATATTCCCATCCCTCACCCACAGATTTAAAAGCATGATCACAGTTATACCCCCCTCCCCCCAACCCAACTCCCATGCACACAAACACTTCACAACAATAAAAAGGACATTGGGCCAAGTGCAGATGAGTCACGTGAGGAAACGCCATCAGCGCAGATCAACCGCAGCAGCCGAGGCACACAGGGCGCCCAGAGGAAGCAAGGCCGGGACACCCAACTCCACCCAAGCTTTCATAGAGGAAACACTGGAAGGAAGATTAAAATAAGTTAAAGTATAAAAATAACGGGATATATATGATAAGACTACACAGTAAAACACTGAAAATATAATCAAGCAATATTCAGTTAAAAGCTAGGCTAAAAAGGTGAGTCTTAAGCCTGCTCTTAAAAATATGAACTTTCTCTGCGGCCCTGAGGTTCTCCAGCAGCCTGTTCCAGAGGTGAGGGCCATAATAATGGAAAGACGCCTCGCTATTAGTGTATGTGTCCTGACTTTAGGGATGACAAGGAGACAGCTGCCAGAGGTAAAAGTAGTTCTGAAAGATAAGAAGGCCCGAGACCATTAAGACACTTAAAAACCATTAGAAGAACCTTAAAATCGATCCTAAAACATACAGGAAGCCAATGCAGTGAATTTAAGACAGGCATAATGTGCTCCCACCTCCTGGTCTTCGTCAGGACACGTGCTGCTGAATTTTGTAGATGCATATGCATAACTCATCAGCAAGCCAATTTATGGTTCTACGTTTTAGTAGTAACTGTTCCTTTGTTGTGGGAACTAGACAGCATGTCAGTAATGCAGTTTTGAATCTCTTCTAATCTTCTCTTTGCTGAGTGTCCTGGATTCTGTTCTTGAATCTTTTAATGTTGCTTAGTTACATCTGGACTATGATTCATGGAGCTAAAGGATGGCTCCATTGTTAGACTGAGTTGGTGACCACCTGTGTAAGTGTCTAGACTTCATTACAGAGGTAATGAAAGAGCTGCCAAAAAATAGGTTTCAAGAGTACATACAAACACCCACTGTTTGGGCCTGAGACCTGGAGTAAACTGTGAAAGTAGGTACCTTGGTCTTTTACAAGGCCACTTGAAGAAGAGATCATTGTCTGGCCTTGTGGAAGATGTTATATGTGGAAATACACCAAACACAGAGAACTCTTTCTACCAATACCAGACACTGTGACACATTTCCTCAGCTCAGACCAGCAAACAGGCTAATTATAAGAGGGAAAAAGACAGAGACAGTCATTGCTACCAGTGAGCAAGTATGCAAGAGGGCCCTAAGGTCGTACTCCCCTCTACTTTTGCGTAGCTGATAACTTCAAGTCTGCGTCATCACTGAGCCGGGCCTGCCTGGGAGGGGGAGTTAAGAGACACACTTGCTTGATGTGTCACAGCAGAGTCATAGCAGTGGACTTCTTCATGGGGAATCTACAGTCACCCCCACCTTTTTATCCCCGTCTGAGAAACCCACATGTGTCTGGGGAACAGGAGTCTGCTGTGTCTGTGGCTCTCATCTAACGACAACTTGTATAAGCATGTGACTACAACGAGACTCTAAAATAAAACTGCATGCAGATGTGAAGCATGTGCTTCACATCTGCATGAAATGACACTGATGAAATGGCACGGTCTTAATTTTTTAGCTTTATTTTGATCAAAAAGGTCGAAGACAATCTAACAGAGGAGTTGTATTGCAATGGTCTGAATAATTTCAAACTTTCTTGAGTTGTACCCTTCCACCGAATAAGTCGCATCTAACTGCAAACAACAAAATTGTGAACCCAACCATTCTTCTTTAAATGCGTTCCTGCTATTAATAGAGTTCTACAAAGACAGTTCTGAGTTCAACTTGTTGAACTCGGTCACATGGGCCGTCTGAAAATATATTAAAAAAATTCCCATGAGGAGGAGCTGAGGACTTTTATGATAGGAAATGTCAGCATCAGACCTATTGCCTCCGCCTGAACATCTGCCTGCCATGCATCGTAAACAGCATCTTAAGTCAGTCAAATTGCTAAATGGATGTTTTGACTGCCATCCATCCGACTTATGTTTAGTCATTTTCCCTAAGGCAAGGACTGAATTGTGTCAAACAGAGCTAATCTTTCCACCAAGTCTGTGGCTGGCTTAATCCCTATGCAGTACTAAACAGAAACACTCTTAACATGTGTTAGACTTCCATGTTCCGCAGTGACATTGGGACTGTCTACGGGCAGTTTGAAAGAACTTTTGAAAACCAGCAGATTTAAAGGCAAAAACAGAGTTTTTCATATATAGACCAGATTTTTTTTAGATATATATCAGCTTAATCAGTGCAGGAACAAAAGGAGGCTGCTGTCTATTGGTGAGTCCCATTTGTAGTCGGAACTTGTAAATTCTGACTTCTGAGTTGGAAAAATCAACTGGAACCCCACCTTGAAGTCAGAGAACTTTTCTCGCGCCATGGTGGAAACATGTTGATTTTACAAGACACACTTGTAAGAGTGAATCTAAAATCAATGCTGCATGTAGCACCTGCAACACTAAGCCGAACAAGTAAAAAGTAGGGTTTCCATGTGGAAAGCACAGCTACTTGGGCATTGCCATGTTGTAATGCTGACCTATCCGACTAGGTTTAGTTGGAATGCTGTTGGGTGTGATATCATTCCCAGCTCTGAGTTCCTACTTTCGAGGTAAATGGAAAACACCTTATCTCCATAGGTCAGGATGAGAAACTTGAGATGCAACACCCACTTCATCATGGCAGGGACAGACTAAGTTCACGCAAAAATCATCTGGCCAGAATTTAGACTCAGGACTTTGTTGATGCGAGGGACCTGTTCTAACAATTGCTCCACCCTACAGCACTCATTGAATCTTAAATAAATATTTACAGGACAAAAAATTTAACAATTATTAGGGTTCTAAGACGTCTGCCTTGAGGATCACCACTCTAAAGCTGTATGCTAAAGTCAATACATTTTTTTATGTTAAATTTGTTTTAAACTTCTTAAACTTTGGTTTTGTATTTGGATCTATTTAATAGAAAAACTTGATAGCATTGTGGAAAGAACTTCCTAAGTACAAGAATTACTTGAACACAATTAGTTATAATTTCAGGGGGGATTGCCAGAAGTAATAATGTATGTCCTGAGTGAAAGGACAATAAATGTATTAGTTTATTTTGTATTGGTGTATGAAAGTGTGCACGTTAGTGAGTGCGCCTGGGTGAATATGGCTCTGGTGTAAAACACTCAGGAAAAGCACCACAGTGTATAAATTATAAATGTGTAAGTTTGTAAATTGCAGAAGTTTCAGCAGCATTTTTTAAAGGCACCAATTCTTATTTAGAAACTTTGTAAAGCAGCATTTTGAAGGTATTTATATTTTTTATTGTAGCCCTTGTGAGGGATGTTTAAGTGTGATGATGTACGTCACTACTCAAAAAAACTGCCTGCTTCTGACAGCGGCCTAAAACTACCTAATAAAACAATCAGTACCATTCATATCCGCTAAATTCAAACTCATGCTTTCATTCAGTTATATTGAGCTGAAGAGAAGGTTTACATGTTATAATGTTTTACATGAACTAATATCCACGTTCACTTTTAACTTTTGCAGTAGAGAGCGACAGCAAGCCCGCTCTCATAAGTTAAATCAACTCCAAAAAGCGAGAAAACATAGTAACACAGACAGATTATTGAACAGGACAAACTAATAAAAAATGTTCAATAATGCAGCACATCCTAACTAAGTGAAAATTTGGTACATTGTTGTCCATGTAAGCGCAGTGCAGAGTTTCATGCACAGCAATGATAATGGCGCACATTTCTGGGGAAATCATGTTTGCTGTTTTTTATTTTTGAAACTATTATTCTCACTGTTAAAATACTGTAACATGTTTATTTTTACAATGATAAATATGCTATGTATATAATTTATTTTGATCTCGATTTTACTAAATGAGGCGACAGCTGAAAGATAGTTCAGGCAGTCAACTTGAGCTGTTCTGCTGCTTTGTGACTGATCTCTTCAGAATATTTCAAATATACCCACATTTGAGGACTTAAGCTGCAAAGCATCCTCCTGCATTCTTGATTTCATGCACTGCTTCCTGCCTGAGCTCATCACCTCATGACATGTTGAGCAGCGTGGCCATGGAGTGATGAGATCAGAACCCAGACATCAATCTCAGACATAAACTACATTGGCTAATAAATGTATTAACACATTTACAGGTACGTTTGTTGACTGAAAGACAAAATTTCATAATAGTTTTCAAGTGTCTTTTGCAAAGAGTATTATAACTTTTTCAGTTGTGCTATTTATAGAGTAACACAAATATAAAAGGCTGATATTTGGTTAGTTAGCCAGTTTATATGCTGGGGTAGTCCGTCTGCAGTAGCTGATCAATGAACATACATGCAGCGTCTCTAAAAGTGCATCACTTTAATAAAAAGACGTGTCAAATTTCTCCGGTTTCAAAACTAACTTTTTAAAATCTTGGTATGGATTGATGCTGAAAGTTAGTCCGTGGCTAGAGCATCTTCTTCACCCTGGTAGATAATTAAAGCTGGAAATCTGGGATTTATTTAAAATCTTCAATATATGATAGTCATGTGGGATAAAGATGAGTACCCACAAGCTGCTTAGAAATGAAAATCATACTTTGCCTGGAATAAGATGCATGACTTTGAAAGTGAACAGGACTTGTTTGGTCATTTTCATCATTTTATTGCCTACTTAGGTTTTGATGTTAATACACAGAGAGCCATTGTACATGCATACCTTTCTCTACATCTCTCTGGAAGGGCGAGAAAAGCAGAAAAAGGATGCAGACATGGGATCACAGTACAGCTTACTTTTCGGTCTGTGTGCAAAAGAAGGTGGCACCTTATAAAGCTGGAGTGTTTTAGAGGTCAATAATGCAGTACGGCATAATAATAATAATAATGGTTTGCATTTATATAGCGCTTTTCGAGACCCTCAAACCGCTTTACAACTCCATTATTCATTCACTCTCACATTCACACACTGGTGGAAGCGAGCTATGGTTAAAGCCACAGCTGCCCTGGTGCAGACTGACAGAAGCGAGGCTGCTATATCGCGCCATCGGCCCCCATGGGTCGGTGCGGTTTGGAAAGCTGTTTTGTGGGTGGCAAATTCAAGAGAGCGCTTTCACCGGACTCTCACTGGGCAGGTGGGGTTAAACTAGAGGTTGTGCTACTCGTTTTGGCTGACGGGGGAAAAATAAAATCTGGTCATATTTTTTTTTTAATGATAACATATTCAATATTTTCTTCACTTTAATTCATCCATCCATCCATTTTCTATACCTGTCCATCCTAATGCAGGGTTGCCAATCTCCATCGGTCAAGGGGCGAGAGGCGGGGTACACCCTGGACAAGTCGCCAGTCCATCGCAGCATTTTAATTCATATTTAACCCAAACAAGCTGAACAAAGAACTATTAAACTATTCCACCTAAAATACGAACAGTTCACCTGCTTTGACCTGAACTAACAGTCTCACTTCTTCCTCCTGCTCCGCATAGAGCTGAAATGGTCGCTTGCTTGTGCGTAATCAAATAGTGGGATTGGTGCAGAGGTTTTTGTCATGAGGTGTTGGATTTTTGACAGATAACTTCTAATGGAGGTTTAAATGTTGTTCTAGAGGCTGGGTTAACCCCAAACGCCTAACATGGCGTTATACTAGTGTGATAACAAGCTGTGACATCTTTCGATTTGTCAATCAGTGGACTGTGTTGACATCAGTAGCTCCGCTCTAACCAGACCACATCATTGTACTATGGAACTACGATGGAAGGGGGCCCAGGAATTGTGCAGGATGAGTTGGTTGATCGGGACCGCTCAGGTCTTAGTTGAAAAAAAAAAAAAGAATTAGAGAACAGTTACCTGAGAGTGCTCAAAGACGCTCAATGTAAAACTGTGCAAACTGTGTGTGTGTGTGTGTGTGTGAGTGAGAGAGAGAGAGAGAGAGAGAGAGAGAGAGAGAGAGAGAAAGAGAGAGAAAATAAAGAAGGTGACAGTGTATTAGTGTCCCCGTCTGCCAGATGTACTGTAGGCCGTGTGGTGTAAAAGAGTTGAATCATGGCTTTAATTAAGTGAAGTTAGGGTGGACTGTGTCTCATTAAAACGCTGGTGGAGAAACATTTCAAACTGGCTGCTCTGTACCAGCCGCTGGGTCTTTAAACAGAACAACTGGGAGGGATTTTCCACTTCTCCACCTTGTCCTCTTCTTGCTTTTGCCCTTCTTGTAGAGTTTGAACATGCCTGACCATACTTCAGCTGATATGCGATTCTCTTGAAGTGACACGGCTCCATTGTATTTACGCAAACATAAATGTGTCATTATTTTACCAATTACTAAAAACTGAAAAATCTAAAGCTATGGGTACCAACTGTTGGAAGGTGGGGTGCGTCCAGGTCAGGGTGAGTTTCTGCCTCAAGCTGAGGGGTTGTGCTATCTTGGGGTAATATTCATGAGTGATGGCAGAATGGTGGGTAGATGAAAGTGTTGCCCCATCCTTTTGTGGTAGAGAAAGTTCATTCTAATTTATGCCTTCAACAAGATGTCAGATTCAAGCAACGGAATTTAGCTTTTAAAGCAGGGTGGACAGACTTTGCTATAGAAATTTACAGGAACCTTCTCTTTATAAGTTCTTCAGGCACACATCCAGAACATGCTAGGGGGACTGATTATACCCTCTGAATGGAAAATAAGTCGAAATCCTGCAGGAGGAGCTGAAGATTGGCTGGGGAGGGAGGCTTAAGTTTTCTTCTCACATCAGTCCCCTTCCTTTGATAGTAGATGAATTGATGATAACCAGTCATTGGTTAATGAATGGTGCATCCCTTCACAATCCAAAACCATGACTGTTAGGTTAATTGGCCTCTCTAAATTGTCCTTAGGTACAAATGTTTCATTTGTGCACAGGCTGACATTAATGCCAACAGATTTTCAGGTCTTCAATAAGATCCTTAGTTGTAGGTACTCTGAGCAAAATGAGTTGGTGATCTCTTCAGACCTGTAAAACCATGCTCCCAACATGAAAAGAGTTCATTTTTTTCAGATTGCACCTTTATTAGTTGTGAATCTTGTCATTGCTAGAAAGATTTTATGATCAAATATTGTCAAATGTTTTTTTAGGACTGTTTTTAATTTAATTCACTTTTTCACAGCATGACAATATTTAGAAGAACTTATGGAACCACTCTCAGTCGTTACATTGATCGGGGGTTCAGAGTAAAAAAATCCTTTTAGCCTTCTAAAGCACAATGTCTGTTCAGGCTATATTAATGTGATGGGGACAAACAGATGTGGCTGGTTGCCTGATAAGTAATGAAAGACTTACTTTGTCCCCCTTAAAAAGCCTGAAGACGTCAGGCTGCTGATAAACGAATTTTGGTCAGAACCTTATGACTCCTCCAATATCCGTTAAAAGGGATAACATCACTATGTTCCATTAACACCAGTACTGTGGTTGGTTCCTAATGATTTATTGGTACCAAATTAATTGAAGGCAATCAAACGAGTTCAATTTATTATGTTGAATTAATTTTTAATTGTATAGTGCCACAAAGACAAATCCAAGTCTAGTTAGGTATTTAATTTCAATCAACCTGTAATCCATCTGGTATGAATGGTTTCCAGACACATTCTTAATAATAATAATAATACATTTTATTTGTACTGCACTTTACATATGAAAACACATCTCAAAGTGCTACAGGCACAACAGATTAAAAAAAAACATAAAACATTTAAAATGCCCAAATGAGACTTTAAGGAAAAGTGATACATAATAAATGGGTCTTTAATTTACTTTTAAAAAACATCAATAGACTGTGGCGCCCTCAGGTGATTAGGGAGGGCGTTCCATAGTCGAGGCGCAGCCGCCTTGAAGGCCCTATCTCCCATTCTTAGCCATTAGAGACTTGACTTGGACTTTTGGAAAAAAAATTGAGGCTCGACTTGGACTTAAGTGACTTCCAGCGTGTAAGACTAAGTAAAAAATAAAAATTCTTGATATTCAACACCAAATTTCATCACTAAGAAACTGAAGCATTTTTTTGATCATATTTCTTCCTTTTCCCCCCATGTATCTCTTTACCATTATTTTTTCCATCTGGCATTAGGAGTTTCCCAGCTTTGGTTATTTTGCCAACATGGCTGGTTTGGCTCATAGACCTGCTGGGTTCTGCTACAGACTTGGCTGCAGACTCCATCGTGCAGCATGGCATTACAGATCCTGCTCAGCGGGCCACACAGATGGATTCTCAAAGACTCTTCTCATGCTCCTAAAGTGAGGTCAAAGCGGACAAGTTGGCTGTGCCGAGCAAACAAAACTTTCCATATTTTTCTGACTCAGCAGAAAGTGGTCATCCCTGCCCTCTCATGCGCAGGACTCTCTGCAAACCTTAAAGATGGAGCTGTGCAGATGACTTCATTCTCTCTGAAAAGTATGCTAATCCCATTTGAGCAAACTTGATATGCATTCTTGCGTTTTCATTTTTTAATGGAAGGAAAAGATAAACAGCTAAATAAGAACAAAGAGGCCGTTGACATTAGGGGTGTAACTTTGATCAAGAAAAATAAATACAAATGCGCATATGACTTTTTTTTTAAACATAGATCATTAAAACAATGAACCTTTTGTCCTGAATTCCTTCCTTTGAATTCCTGAAATTAATTAGACTCCATTATGTTCTGTGACTTAAGGTTGAAAGTATAAGTGACTGAAGATTGATTGGATTTAAAAAAAAAAAAAAAAAAAAGATAGTACAAGCACACATAGCCAGAGTAGAAAACAATAAAACCACTTGAAAACAGTCAGCATAAATGTTTAAATAATACTTTGCCCATATTCGAGAATAAAACATGTTTAAATCACTTTGGAGTAGAGTTTTGATAATTTGACAGCCTAGTCTCCCAGCTGTACTTGAATGCAGCATGGGTAGCTGTTTGAATTCAATTCTTTATACTAAGATTAGTCACATATACTAATTATGTGCATCTTGGAGTCTGAATGCATGTAGAGTAGAAAAATAATCTCTGCATGTAGAAAAAATAAAGGTAAGTAAGCTTACTTCAAAGTGAAAATTGAACTTCTGAGCCTCTGAACACTCCTTTAGCCAATCAAACCATGCAGTCTTCCTGCCAAACTGCAGTTGCTTTGCCAGGACACTTGCTAGGATGGTCTGCATCGTCCCTGGTTCTTAACAAGTTCTATGGAACAAATTTGGTGCTTTGGTTCTCCACAGCAAGAGACCCTCTAGGTGCTATGTTACTACTACACTATAAGGGTGCATTCAAACCAGCCCTGTTTAGTCCACATTAATCGAACTCTAGTTCGTTTTCCCCAAAAGTCTGGTTCATTCGGGGAGATGGAATGCCCAATGGAATTCTGACGCAGACCAAAAAAAGAAAACTCCTGTCTGCCTAAAGACCCAGTTCTTGGCTTAGTTAAATGAACCCTGGTGTGGTTCAATTGCATATGTGAATGCAAAGTGGACAGGGACTGCTCCAAAAGCAGGAAAGTGACCATAGCGCAGGGCATTCTGGGTGAATAAAACCAAAACAACACAGAGTAATCCACGTCGGACATTCAGAGCGGATTAAGTCGCTAAAACGTTCCACAAACTCCTCAAGCCGTCTGTGATAAATGCTTATTTACTCTCTATTAATAGAACGGCGAGGCCTCTCCGAAGCACATCAATAGGGTGATACGAAGCTGAAGTTGGCTTCTGATTGTGGTTCAACTCGGGGGGGATGGTTAAAGGGCGTTTCCACCTAATTTTCAACTAAACTGAGCAGCTTTAATCTGTTCTGTATTGTTGTTTAAAAACTACAATACTCTGACTCTTCAAACCTGGACTAGATTATTCTACCCTAATAGTAGAATCAGTTAAACCCAGTTTTGATTGAAAAGGATTAGATGATGATGATTGAGGGAACCAGAATCACTGCACAGGGAGATGGAGACATGAAGAATTGCAGGAGGAGAAGTCCAGAGGTGAGACAGAGTCTTGGAGTGAATCTGACTGTTCTTTGTTGGATGGACATAGGTGAGGCTTACTAGATAGGTGGCGAGTTGAACGCCAGGGAGAGAGAGCTAGGAATCCAGGATGTCTCCGAGAGTTTCCTGCCGAGTTTCAGGGGACACAGAGGTGGTGGAATCAGGGAGCAAGGACCGAGCACAGAGGGCAGCCAGGCGGAGCACAGAGGTGAAGCATGGAATAACGGAGGGGCTTGGAGCCTGAAGGCTATCACATGTAGACTGAAGAGCAAAGGCTTGTGAGGAAGCTGGAGAACTGATCACGGGGTGAATTCTTGGCAGGATATAAATACTTAATGACTATTCTAGGTAGAAAGGCTAGAGAAAAAGTATTTTGAATGCTGAATAGTTTTATTATAGTTCCTACAATGAAACCTGATTTGGCTAAAACTAGAATTGGTCATAGTTTAAAACTTTGCAAAAGCCGGGCATCGGAAATCGGTTACAAAATTCTGTTTGATGAAACCTTAGGTATAAACCGCACATGTTGATAAACTGAATTTTGCTCCATTATTCCATAGATTTCTGCAATAACCAGCTCTGCAGCACCCACCTACAGTGACGGAGAAGAAAAGCAGTTTCTGGCTGTGCTGTAGAAAAGCACTTCATTCCTAATCTGTACTTTGAGTAAATATTCAGCCTTAGCATTTATACTGGATTCAAATTATGTGTATGAACCACAGTGGGAGAAGGGATTAAAATGTTCATAAAACAGCAATATAGGCTACCTCTGCAGCATAATCTCATTCCTGACTGTCACACTGAAGCCTCTTCACTCAGCTGGAAGGGACCTACTTTATTCCTGAATAGTTTTTCTACATTGGCCTGCAAAAGTATTTATGCCCCTTAAACCTTTTTTTTACATTTTTGCAACCACAAACGCCTTTTCTTTGGGGTTTTAAGTAACAGACAAACACAAAGCAGTGCATGATTGTAATGTGGAAGGGAAATGATGCATGGGTTTCAACATTTTGTCTCTAATTTATTCTCTGTCTAGATACAGCCGTTCCATGAAGGCTTTTGGAATGCCTCCGTCACAGTATTGCGCATAAGCGTTTTGTTTTAATGGAGTTGGAAGACATGATACTATCAGAAAATAATGCTCCCACGTCACCTTCCCTATGCATTTAACTTTGTAGAAAACACCAAATAAACCAGCATGCTACAAAATTTTTATACGTATCGAAAAATTCCCCCTTATGAACGGCACAGCTCTCTCTACACTACTACTACACAACCAACGCAACTGCCACTGAAATATTGCAACGGTGACCTATCAACATTACTTAATCTCACTACATATTGCAGACTCTTCACTCAAACTGATTAATGCAGTCACTTAGGCACCATCTACTATGGAACTTTTTTTTCTTAAATGGGTTGTCGGTTTCAAAAATACTTGCATCCATACGAGACCATTTTCAGAAATGTTTTCACCAACACTGAAACATCTAGAACTACCCAAAAGGCAATTTTTTACTCCTGTAAGTGGTGCTAAACATGGAGCATAGGCACGAGGTTAGCGTTAAACACAGCAAGAAAGGAATGGCGATAACAACAAAGCACGAGTGGAGTCTTATGTAGAACTTTTAGCAGCTGCAGCCCCTTTACAAACATGTAATCTGACATTATTGTTATTATGATGCGCTTTTGGGGTTATAGGTCATCTTAGAGTTTGATCCAACACGTCAGCGTTTTCACACACAAAAAAAGTGCTGTTGCTGTCCACATGAAAACGCGAGGAGGAAAGTTTCACTTTGGAACCTGTTTTTAAAAAGAGAGAGAAAAAGTTTGCGGTCCCCTAAAACGTTGTCTCTATGTGGGCAGAAATGGTTAAATACCCATTTTAGAAGAAAAAACTAAACACAACAAAAACGTTCTGAGCCGAGGCGTTACTGATTGATTTGGCTAGTAATTGCGCGATTCAAAGAGAATTGATATTTTAACCCTAAAGGTTCAGTTGATCATTTATTATGAAAAGGAAACATACCAGGTTATGATGCAGCAGAACACTGAATTTCACCCAGTTGATCTCTTTTCACTTTCGGTGTTTTAAAGACGACAGCATACGTTATAGAAATTACATGACTTGATGGTCCATAAAATTGCCCTATGGACCCACGTCAAAATACCAGCACACATGGCAAGATAGGAAACAGTGTGCAGCAGCTTTAGAGAGCATTAATAAACACACAATTATAGAATAATATCTTATCCCCTAAACATATGACAGAGCAGCGTTTAATTTATCATCTGAAAGCCAACTGTTAATGAAGCAATCCACAGATGTGGCCTTCAAAGAAGAAATGGCAGAACGAAAGTCATTGTTGACAGAAAAGCAAAAGAAGTCAAATTTAAAGTGGCCAGAGGCCATGCAGGGGACACAACAAACATGTGGAAGAATGTACTCTTCTCAGATGACACCAAAACTGACAAGCCCAATTTTTTAAAGGTCCGTAGAAAGCCACGGAGAGCGCAAGCCTGTGATTGGTCAGCACACCACTTCCTCTAAATTTGTCAGTAGCGTCACCATTTACAAAAAAACTTGAGTCCTGAAGATATCTAGCAGCAGACATGGAGCAGATCAAAAAACATCTCGCATAAGACAATTTAGAGTGGTCAGCGTCCATTACGACCCCGAGTGAGGAGGTTTTCATGATATTTGTGCACAACAACAAAAAACTCTTGAATATTCAGAGAGAAGTTATTCAAGTGAAGAGTTTTACTTTCAAAATAAAAAAGTAAATACAGTGTTGCTGAGCAAATACATGACTGCAACAGTGGCAAGACTTAGCCTGAAAGCGCTATGCCCCTTTTGTCCTGGCGGTGAATTGCTTTGTGAGACTGTAAGACTCCCCTGTCATGTTTGTGTAAGGAGGACCCAAATGCAGAGAACCGTGTACGAGAAGTAAAATTTTATGAAGCTAAATAAGAACGTACAAGGTTGGACTGAGTACATGGAAATAAATGCTGGAATGAAGGCGGACGAATCAGCGGGAAACAGAAGGAACCGGGGAGCTTAAATACACTGAGGAGGAGAGGAAGTGACAAGGAGAAGACAGAGGATGAATCAGTGGAAAACAGTTCCAGGTGAGAGGAGGTGGAAACAATCAGCAGCTGGGCAGGGAAGCAGAATGGCAGGGTGGAAACAGAGAAGAAAAAACAAGGAATAAACGGGAGAGAAGATTAGACAGAAAACAATCCTAAAAGAGATGAGGAAGGACTAACTCTGAAGTAACTAAAGATAAAAGATATCTAAGAAAATAAGGATAAAAGGACTGGTTTTATGTTGAGTGCCACTCGCCAATAAAACTCACGAAGAAGAAGAAGAAGGAAAAAAAGGAACCTAAGAGAAACTCAAAATAAAAGCACTAACGAACAGGGAAGACAGGAGAGAACAGAAGGAAACGTAAGTATAAATACTAGAAAAAGAATTTGGATTAGTAAACCATCCTAATAAGAGAAATGAAGTTAAACTGAACTAACAGAGAAAAATGATGAGATAAGGAAAAACAAGTAAAAGATTGAAATAACCCAAAAACAGGTAAACAAAAGTGTAAATATCTAAGGAGAGACAAGAAGTGAAAATATGGAAGGGAGATAGAAGCAAAAATCACAACACTAAAATCCTAAAGTAAAACATAACAGAAGCTAACACCAAGAAATAAACAAAAAATGATAAGGCAAACTGAATAAGGAAATGAAATAACTAAAACTCAAAACTCAAACACCTAAGGTAACATTCCCAGGCAACGGAGAGGTCTGAAAGGAAAACATCTCCGTCGACACGTCGGCATATCTAAGCAAATCTATGGGATGGAAGGGCCCAGTCAAAGTTTTTGAAAGTTGATTCTCTCAGATCCTCTCCGACTAATCTGAGTGATTGAGCTCTATTTGCCAAGAAGAACAGACAACAGTTTTAGTTTCTAGTTGTATCTAAATGTGCATAGCCCAAAAGACTGGCAGCTGTTTATGTTAAGTGCAGTAAAATGTGCTTCAAATGCTAACAAAATGCACTGAAGTTTGTGGTTGTGGCTAAAAGTTCAAGGTTTATATTACAAAGCATTGTAGCTTCTAAGTAAAAGTATGTCGTGAACATGGGCTGCTTTTCTTAGGTTCACATAAATACGGTCAGATAACAACATTGCTCGCAAATGGAGAAATTGGATAGGATATAGTTAATATCATAGCATCAAATAACGGAGGTCCGTTCCTTCCTCCTCTTATCCTCTGTCTGCTCTCCTCTGGCTCCTCCTGCTATTTTCCTCTCTTGTCTGCACTTTGATCCCTTTTCTTTACTTCTGCTGCATCCTTGTCCCTCCTCTGCTCCCATCATTTTGTCGCCAAGGAGCTTTCAGCAGGCTGCCCAGAAGAAGCTGAAGTTAATCAGTCACTCAGCTCCTGTGGGTAACTATCTGTACCCTCTTGATGTGTATGTGGGAGGATTGTATGTGCACCTGAAGGTTATGTATCCGTGGGCCTCATGAATCATCACTGATGGTGATTAGGGAATATGTATGATGTCTGGCTCAGCACCTGGAGCTTGCTAATAGAAATGGAGAAAGGATCGTGGGGGGGGGGGGGGTTGTTGGTGTCAGGTACAGAGAATGAGAAAGAGTAATGGCGGAGGAAGTGGGGCAACAAATTCAAAAGCTGTCACACCTTCCTCCCACTACCAGATTGCTTTTCAGGTGGGATAGGGTTGCCATGGCAAAGGGGAATCAGGCCTTGGCGGCGAACTGTGTCCTGGTTGGTTTGAGGGGTGGAGGGGGGGGGGGGGTTCCTCTGAACAGAGTGTAGCAGAAGTGTGACTTCTGACAGCGAGTGCGTCTGGAGGAGCTTTGTAGGAGTCTATTCACGCCTCATGTTTTCTGTGTGGGAGTTGGAAATCTTCCAAACTGTGAGGAGATGAAGAATAAATTAAGTCCAGAGTCCAGAGAGTAAGAAAAACTTTGTGTTTTCAGACCTTGTTTACTCTGTGCAGTCAGGTAAAGACTCTGAGGGTTACATTTTCATTTACATTGAGTTGGAGACTTGTTTATTCTAGACTCTCGGTGCATTTCTTTTTCTGTTCTTACCCAACGTGGTTTTTATAGGATTTTGTTGGCTCCTGCCTGTATAATTTCCTCCTCTTGTACAGAATGGTATAATCCTTTATCTGCAGTTCAAAGCTATGTAAATATCGTTAACATGCATATCTGCACAGTTTGCACATTTTTCCTCGAATAGAATTTTGATTCAGATTTTTTTCTAATTGTTTTTATTTTGCTCAGTTGTCCTAAACCCTCTTCCGTATAAAACTTTACATTAAAAAGTAATTACATTTGTCATTGAAAATATCATCCTTAGACATGACAAAAGTGTCCAATGATGGGTCAAATGTGGCCCATTCCTGAGCTGCAATCAGGGGCAGTCAAAGCCACAAATGGGTCACGGGCCACATTTTGGGCACCCCTGACTTAAAAAAAGGGGAAAAATGTGCTGCAACATCATTAATTAATTGATAGAGAAAAAAAATAGAGAAATGACCAGATTACCACTTTTGCATCCAAACACTTCTCATCACTAATTAATATTTTTTTATAAAAAAATAGACCTCAAAGTACATGTCCCTGTGATTAGAGATAGAAAAAGAGTTGGTTCTTACTTTTAATGTAAAACATATTTTTCACTATCTGACCTGCTGATCACCAATTACAGCAGATCAAGGCAACATTTCTTTCTTTTTTATCTTTGTCCAATTGTATCTCGGTTTAATATTTATCTAAATCTATAATGCATATGAGTAACAATGGTATTGTAGAAAAACCATTTAAATGTTAAGGTTTTCTTTAACTATATATGTAAAAATATTTTGCAGTGAGTGACCCATTTGCCAATCTGAATTTATGTATTTATCTTAGGTGTTGGAAAATTCTACTGCATTCTAACTCATGCAAGGGGCAAGAGAAGAAGACACAGAGGCTGTTTCAAAAGACAATGAGCCTTTTGGTCATTCATAAGTGGCCAGCCTGTGGCGGCAATGTGCCTCGATCAGGTGTTTTTCACAAAAGATTACGTGGTGGTGGGATAAAGGGTGGTGTGGTGGTGGGGTGGGGTCTGGGCTGTCAACGTAAGACGGAAGAGTCCGTGGTAAACAGAGAAAATAGCTTGGACATAACTTGGTTTTTTTCCTGTTTGAAGCCCCGCTCCTCAGTTCCTTTTGTGAGCCTCTCCAAATGGTGGCTGTCCTTCCCAGTCCCCCCTGAACTGTCCGGTGATCTGGTCTTCAGCTGTAAAGGCCAGAAGCTCCCGGACCTCTGCATCACTCCAGTTTGCCACTATTAGCTGATACAGTTTACAAATGCTAGTTGAACTCCCCATGTTTGCTTGCATTTTAAATACTGTTGCTGGCCGGGGCTCAGCGCACATTCCTCACATCATCGTGGCATCACCCTCTGTTGCGGCAAGGCGTGATCTTCATAATTCACGCGTTGCGGAAATGTTGCGGTAACATTACTATAAAGCGTGTCGGCACGAATGCCGCAATATTGGTGCATCGCCATGATGTGTCTTTTGAAAATGTCTAGAGATTCAATTCAGTTTAACTGAATTCTGTGTTAAAATATTTTAAGAGGAAATGGACAGTTTAACCGACCAATCAGTGTCCTTCCATCTAGCTCTCGGTTACAAATACACACACTTATAGGCAGATATGTCCTTGAATAAACAGTATATTTCTTGTCATGCCCTTCTTTTCTATACCAAAGGTTGTGCTACAATTTTTTGTTGTCAGCTATTTTGACCGACGCGGTCCAAACAAATCAGGTCATAATCTATTTTCGCCCGTCAATTTTTAAATCGATAAAAATTACATAATTACTTTTAGTTTCAGTCATTTTAATTAATATTCAGTCCGAACAAACTGAACAGGGAATGCAATCTCACAGCGAGTAGATTAATAGGCTACATGTTTTAATTGTGAACATTTCCCCTGCTGTGGCCTGAACGCTCCACATTGAGGCTGAATCTGTGCTCTGTTGCCACATTGGAGACCGGAATTACGAGCGCCACTTCAGCAAAAGTTTTGATCTCAGGAAACATTTCTCTAATTGAAGTGATCAGAATTTGGTAAGACTCCCTGAACGAGGGCTTTTCTGATCGCTTCGACGGGAGGAAATTCTGCAGCATGCGCTTCTTCTGCATCAGTGGTTAAGCTGCAGCGATCTGTGGTCTCTAAGTGGTCGTTGGTGTGAATTGAAATATGTCAAAATGACCGATGGCCTTCAGATCTTTCTGTCACCGTTGAAAAAAACAAACTAAAATATGGAAAATATTCTGTTAACTTGACCCCTAATCTATACAGCTCTTTCTTATGTGCATATGTACCCACATTTCCCTCTGCTCTCTCCTGGGAATGTCATCATGGCTTTCTACAGTACGTTATTTTGCTTTCTAAACAGTCCATGCTGAGCAAAAACTAATTAAACACAAGTAGGTCTATTATAAGTCCATCAATAAAAATAAGCAAGCATAAAATCCCTATAGTTAGCATGTATATGTATTCCACATCATTAGTAAAAGATAAACAATAAAAAAACTGAAAATAAAATAATTTTCTCGAGGTAAGATAACGCTCGGTTGGTCTGTTGTAGATGGATTTGTATGAAATTTTCAGGAAATGTCCGCAGTGGGACCAGGAACAGGTGATTCGATTTTGGGGTAATCCAGATCATCTTCTAAGGGGCTGGACTAAGCTGCCTTGGTGGAGATCTGCGCTCGCTGAGCGCTTTTCTAGTTCAGAGGAGTAATTATTTCAATTATTTCCAGACTCCAGAGATTTTAAAGTCATTTTTGTATTTGTGAAAGAGTGTTTTTTAACTGTTCATTTTAACCACATGGAGAATGCACACTAAATCAAAACTCTTGGCCCACTCCTGTAAGTGTTTCAGGACTGGGCCAAGTGTCGTTTTATTTTAAAAATCAAAATATGGTCACCCTGAGTATAATAAAGGAAGTAGAAAATATACCGTATTGACCTGAATATAGAACGACCCTGATTATAAGACGACCCCCCTCTTTCTAAGACTAATCTTCGGAAAATGACATAGTGTACCTTTAGAAGGAACAACAGTTCATTGAATTTTTGAGGTCAGTATAATAGTATCAAATGCACATTAATTTATTCATATATTAAATTATATTCCTTACTACATCGATTATGACGTACTTACTTTAACATGTCAGCCACTCTTTGACAAAAGACGCAGACGTTTTAATGTTAACACGGTTTTATTCTTCAAACAGGGAGAAAGTAAAGGGATCACATATACACTCTGCTCTGCGACTCTCCATTTTTCTTCTCCCGTTGATGACCCCGGCCGCAGCGAGGTCACTGACTTTACAGAAAGCTGGCGCCCTCTGCTGTTGCGGTCGTATAACGACGCCAGACAACTATCAGCATGTGTCAATCGTTAGACCCCGATTAGAAGATGACCCCACATTTTTACATTACTTTCAATGATAAAAAACGTCGTCCTATATTCGGGCCAATACGGTAAATCCATGTCCTAAACTTATTCACCTTTTTATCTTTTTATTGACTTACTTATGATAAACTCTCCACCACTGATATCAAGCAGCAGGATCTCCACGTTCTCTGAACCCTTATCCTCCAGAACTAAGGCGTTCTCCTCTTGGATCAAAGCTTTTCTCCCTCTCAGAGCAGTATAATCCATCACATTCAGTCCTTCCTAACGCTTGTAGACAAAATAAGATGGCAACCAGAGTAGCCTCTTCTCTGTCATTATAATTCCTCTACTCACATTAATCCCACAAATCCCTTTGGACAAATCACCAACATAAATAAATGTATAAATGAAAAATAAATAAATAAATTCATTCTCTGGCAACTGTTTTTGTTTTCCTTGAATGGAATTTTGATTACCTCACTTTACATTCAGCTTTAAATCATTACAGCTCCTGTAAATGGATTTTTGACTGCATTCTGCTTTCACAAGCTGCACTCCATTATCAAGGCTGCTCGGTGGTTTATGGGCTCAAATGAGCTGTATGAATCTCTCAGACAGAACTGGAGCCCCAGAATAACCATCAAAGAAGGATCCGTCTGTCCAGGAACCCCGCGTCATGTTTCCTCCCACGCAGCTCGTATCGCTGGACATCGCTTTCAGCCGTTTAAAACCAGAATCAAGAGGAACATGCAAACTACATGCAGAAATATCACATTTCCATATGTTTTTATCCAAGAAACGATCCTCCATCCTCCTTAATCCTTCCCAACCTCTACGGCAGGGGTCTCAAATTCAGATGAGCTGGGATGCTGGCACTGGCATGTCATCGGAGGGCCGCTTTATTTTTGAAGTGGCACAAAAACACATATTCTAAAAATTTCAGAACTGTGTTCAAATCTTTTTCCTCATTCCTAAATCCTGAATTAAAGCCTGTCCCTGAGCTGCCAAATAAACAAACTGGTACTTTCTTTCTGGCCGAGCATTTGACAAAAAGCAGACTCAAGAATGCAAATTAGCTGTCAATCGATAACGCAACACAGAGGGTTGCGATAGATTTTTTTGCCGTTTTCGGTCATTTTGACTGACGGGATAAAAAAGAAAAGCCAGTCAAAATCATTTTTTACCTGTCAATTTTTAAATGATAATAATGACATACTTAATAGTATTTAATTTTCATTTATAGTAATTAAGATGAAGAGATAATCCACATCGTGTCATCACACATCAAGCAGATGAATACATGTAATGTTTTCTCCACAGTGACTAAAACACCTGACTGTGGCCCCAGTAACTACATCTAAACACTGAAATGAATCGACCACACTTAAGAAGTGAGCAGTTCACCTGCTGCGGCCTGAAGGCCTAGTCCCACATCTTCCTCCTGGTCCGCATGGACCTGAATTGTGCGTAATCAAATCTCTCAAGTGGGATTGCTGCAGCATTCTAGAGGCTGAATCCACCACAGTGGAGACTGGAATTACGAGCACCACTTCAGCCAAAGTTTAATTTCTCAAACTGAACTAATTAGAAGTCGTCAAGACTTTCTCCTCTTTGGCACCGCCCCGGTCACAGACACGCTCCGAAGCCTCCATAACTCTTCTACGCGCTGTCGGCTCCTGGATAGCGAGGTGCATTAGGTGCGGCGTCCAGGTCTGAGATGATGCTTGGATGCTCTTATGGGAATCTTTTTTTTATTATTTAGTTACCTTTACTCTGTGCGTAATATTGAAAATGCACATCTGCACCAAGTGGTCAGGAGTGTGAATTGCAATGTGTTAAAATTACCGGTAACCTTCAGATTATTCCTTTACTGTTTTAAGAAACTGCTCAAAGACTGAAAATATTTGGTAAATAATTACCGCAACCTCTTAAATAACTGTAACTTAAGGGCCAAATTGCATTCTATTTTTGATGTCAAGTCGTAGGTCGGGAGTTTGAGACCCCTGGTCTACAGGATTCTGATTAATCTATTAAAATCCCTTTGTTGTAGTTAGTGAATTGCTAGCAGCACCGTATATTTCCAGGTCCCTTTAGCTTGTAGCAAAAGTGAAAAACTTGCTTGTTCGTACTATTTTTTTAATCTTCGCAACCAACTGTCATTGATTCAATGTCTTCTTCCAGATGCCTTACAGTGTTGGCTGAAAATCTCAGCCCTTTCAATAATACATCACACACGTCTTGCATCTCTATTCAACACTCTATATATATTTTTCAAATTCTGACATGATAGAGTTTGACACATGTTCCTGTCTGGCTGTGATGCTGAATCAATTTCCCACACGTCCCCCTGTCCTCTGATTTAGCTGTGACTAGCAGAAGACAGATGTTTTCTCTAAACCCTGCTCTGTGTCTCTCAGGGTCCAGCAGCTCATTCAATCATAACTAACAAACACTAACACTTTGGGAGAAAAAGGGGGCTGTCGTTTTGTTCTGCTGTCTGTATTTTAGGATGACTTTCACTCACTGAAAAAAGAAAAACTTCACACACACTATAATTTAAAGTTACGTAACTGCAGCCAGCATTAAAGGTTCGTGAGTGCACCGAGAAGGGGAACCTCACATACTGGGTACCGCAGCACACATGAGTTCAGAAGAGCTTTTAGGAGTAACAATCTGCCTTCCTAAAGCCTGACAAACAAATCTGCAGTTCGCCTGCTTTTGCATGTCTACATATGAAACTCTGACATCATGCTAAAGACACAGAACATTAGGCTACATGAAAATAGACGGAAAAGCAAGCAGGCAGTCTGAAGCATTTCCGGGTTTTGGCAGTTAAATTTTAACAGGGTGTTTTTTGCGTTGTTACTGTTGGTTTTATTGAGAATTAATTGCCCTTCCACATCTCTATTTGTATCGGGGTTCCTCTGTGGTCTTGAGAAGTCGGGGAAAACTATGGAATTTGCTTTACTCATTTACCAGAACTTACAATAGGAAAATGTTTCCTTCCATACCAAAAAAACAAAACAATGATGAGTTTCATTCTCAGTTAAATGACTAAAAACCCCTTTGATAAATACACCCTTAGCTGAAACTCAAGATAGGGCCTTCGTTGGCTTGTTTGGCCTTTAGACCCTTTTAGATCAGGTTTTTTAACTGGGTTTGGTTATATGCAAACAAAGCACTGAAAATAATATTTTCTTAACACACACAAACAGAAAGAGGATATTAAATATAAGGTGTACTTTAATAAACATGTACGATAATCTAGTCCTCAGCCGTACAGCCTCGTCCTGCACAACCTTCAAATTACATGTCGTATGGAAGCAAGAGGGCACATTTGTTCACACACACCATCTCTACAGTCAGTCCACCCAAATCAAACTTTTCATTCATTCTCAAACAACTCACCTTCTGTGAGAGGAACACAACACAATGCAATCAGCTCCATCGACACACAAGATGCATCCAATTCCAGTAGGCCTGCTGAGAGCACAGGTCTGATAGGGTTCTCCTATACCCAAGCCCTTTTCAGTGATGATTAATAGACGCTATTATCCTTCCTAAATGTTCAAGCACTAAGTTTGAAATTTAAAAGTGTTCCCAATTGTTTACTCGTATGTTTGCACTAAAAACTTTTCGTGAGGTCTACTTAAATGAAGGGGGTTTTAATGGTGTAGAAGATACACACAACAGTTTAGTTTGCTTCTCTATTAAGTTCCACTGTCCAAATGCATTGACTGTTTTTCGTAATCTGAAATCACTGAGGAAATAGAACTGTCATTGCATGTTCAACATGAAAATTTTCTTTTCTCTTTTTTGTGATCTGATTATGGTCATTTGGTTTGTATCAAATTGTCTGTTAAAAAAAGGAATCCTAAAAAACCCACTAGTGAATAGTTTTACTTTTTTTTTTTCCAAGTAAATAATTGTAATTGTTCAAACGTTTTTAGAATATCATAGCCTCAAATGAAGATGGATTCATTACAAAAATGCAGTCAACACTTTGAACATTGACTTTTTGGATACATGTGATATCTAATTTTAGTAAAATCCCTACGTTTCTTTCCAGAATATTATAACAAAAATCTACTCAAGCATTTGTTATTTGGTCTGTAAGCTAAATGTGAACAACTCTTGTTCTTTGCGCTGCTAGAAAGCACAAACCTTTTTTAATAAAGTTGTCACTCAAGAGTTGTAAGTGAACTGGTTGAGAAGTATGATGAAGAGGAAATGTAGAAGAAAGCCAAAAAGGTAATAGGTTCATTTCATTTGCAGGCATAATGAGGAATTGATTTCCCTAAATGCACGTGGGGATGAAAGCAAAATGTGTGCTCACTGCTGTGGCCTCTAGAAGAGCTAATGAAGAGGAAAATGACAACATTCCTTCTGCATACTCTGAAATCTTATGATTCTGAAAAATGCCCCTTTGCTCTTATATGGATTCAAAGATTTCTCTACTTTTTGTCTTTATATTGTAATTAGTTTTTCAATTTTAATTCATCAACACACACACACAAACTTGTATATGCGGTGCTATCTGTTACTGACCCTCTACTTGATGAAGGACTTAAACTAATCATTAGCTACGCACACAGATGGAAATAGAAATGTACCCAAGCTCATACACAAACCGAACCACTCCGTTAGCACCGGTGTTACCAAACGCCACACACCCACTCATTTTGAGGCTATTTTCAACTATACATGCACACACTCACACAGGGCCATACACATTAATTATCCACCATCATACAGAGTTTAGAGCTGTCTCCTCAGCTTTGCACAGTCATTTTGAAATCCATTCACATGAAAACACAACCCAATCTGTTTTCATCTGTCTACAAATTTCCTTTACAAACTTCAAAGTGTTTTATTGGGATTTTTATCTGATATAGAGCAGAAAGTAGTGCTGAAGAAAAACGGGACATGGTTTACTAAATTAATTGCAATTTTAAAATGTGAAAAGTGTAGTGTCTTATAAATATTCACCTCCCCCTCCTCACGTTACAGTTTTTTTCGATTGCTAAAACGCGTTTTTCAAAACTGTACGTTTTTTTTTCCAAACTGCACACAAAACCCCAAACATCACACACAAATTGCTAAACCCTGGCATCCCTTTGCAAAACAACTGCCATCAAATCTCGTAACATGTTCACAAAATGGAACACGTGTTTTCATTTGGTAAACACAGCCAGTCACATATGTGACACACACATACCATTCATTGAATAAACACAAGTAGCTTTTGCCTGAACACTACCAAGCATGGAAAGAACACTGAAGAGCAAAACTGAAAACACAATTCTAGAAACGGAACACACTGAATCAATTACAATGCCCACTTCTCGCATAGACAAACATTAGACATCACACAAATTTTGAGACAAAACATTTTATTTTTAAATCCGCCACGCAGGCCTGGGACCTCGATTATGGCCCGCTGGCCAATCACATTTCTGCCCCGGCGCCTCCTTTTTATCAGGTTGAACCCAGCCTCATCTATGAAGATGTATTCATAGATTTCATTGGTTGTGTCATAGTCCTGGATACGCTGAAGCAGACAGTATGAGAATACAGTTTACACTATGGACACAGAGACAGTATGCTACATTGAGACAATGTAGAAAAGGAACACTATTACAGAAGATTACTGTATAGTGGTACAATGCATGCATGTGTCAGGGATGAATGTATGGGACTTACAAGCACATACTCTCGACGTAAGGCCTTCACACGGTTTGTGTTGCGTTGGAATGGAACCCTGTAGACTTGCTTCATGG
This sequence comes from Valencia hispanica, assembly GCA_963556495.2. Classification (NCBI taxonomy): domain Eukaryota; kingdom Metazoa; phylum Chordata; class Actinopteri; order Cyprinodontiformes; family Valenciidae; genus Valencia; species Valencia hispanica. The sequence continues at coordinate 31,049,487 of OY747722.1, read as the reverse complement.
TCATTACATTTCTGTGAAGTATGCGATGTATTGTTGAGATGCTGATTGTGTGGAGGTCATTGAAGATGGTATTGTCAGCCAGGACCCTTGTTTGTATCGGTTTTAGTGTGAGGCTATTGTTTTCACAGACCTTGTCTACAATGGCTGTCTCTTGTTGCTGTGTGACAATTGAAGTTCTTCCTCCACGATGAGGTTCTCTGAAATAATAATTAATAACAAAATGTGGGAAACAAAGAATAAAGGGACCCAAAACAATATGACTGCAACCCACAAATGTGTCCCAAAACACTGTTTAGGAAACAGTACTGTAGTCTATTGAATGTTGTATTACAATGCACATGGAAAATAAATTTCATACCTGTTCTCCATCCTGAACGTCCTAATGATGGTCGACACTGAAACGGCTGAGGTTTGGCTGGACCCTCTGGCCAGCCTCCCTCATGGTCAACCCATGGTTGAACACATGGTCCAATACAGTGGCACGAATCTCATCGGAGATTTGGATTCTTCTTCGTTCCCTTGCTTCTCCTTGTTGTCCTCCTCCTCTTCCTCTTCCTCGTCCTCCTCTTTCTCCTCTTCCTCTTCCCCGTTCTCCTCTTTCTCCTCCTCCTCCTCCTCCTCTCATACGTACCCCTCTCCTTCTCTGTTGTCTGTTGTCTCTGTTCTCCATTGCTCATCAAACAAAACAGAGCGTCAAGCCTCCTTTCATGCTGCAGTCCTTGATTGCAAATTGCTCGCCAGACCCAAAAGTTTAGAGATTTGAATATTTGTGTGTTGTTGATTGAAGCTTTGAGATTTTATGTGAGAAGAAAAATTGTGTGCTGTGTTTTGACAGCAAGGTAATGTGAAATTGACATCAGAGTGTAAAGAAGGAAAGTCAGAGTTCTAATATGATAAGGAAATCTTAAGTAGTGATAAATTGAGTCAAGCGATTGGGAACAGAAGTAGAGGTTGTGAGAATTGTGCCTGATTTTTGCTTTTTGAGTTTTAGCAATCGAAAAAAACTGTAATACTCCCAAATGAAAATCAAGTGTAATAAATACCCTTCAGAAGTCACTTAATTAGATTTAATTAAGTGAATTTTGTAAGAGACATTTTAATAACTAATCTAAAACTAAAAGAGTAAAACATAAATAGGGAAGGAGTAATTATTTACTTCAACTAAATGTCATGTTTGGTAAGTTTCAAAGAAGACCCAAATGCAAAGAACTATGAAGAAGAGATGAATGTTTAATGTGAGAGAACATGCAATCTACAAACGAAACGGCGACGTGAAGTTGGGGTAACAAAGGAAAGCAGAAGGAAGCAGTGGAGAACAATTCAAACTAGAAAGCTTAAATGTACTGAGGAGGAGTGGAAGTGACAAAAGAACCAGGGCAGCTAATCAGAGGGAAGTGGATACAGGTGGAGGAGCAAATGAGCAGAGGGAGATAGAGGAGGAATGGCAGCTAGGGAGAGACACAGAAAAGGGACAGAAAAGAAAAATAAGGATGAAACATAAAACAGAGGAAGGTCAAATCCTAAATGCATGAAGATAACGAAGAATCAAACTAATACAGAGAGTAACAGAAAAGATAATAGGATAGAAATGAAGAAACTAAACGTGTAAGATGATGAGGTAAACTGAAGAAATAAATGAAATAACCCAAACACAAAATACAACTCAAAATACTAACACCTAAGGACCCTGACACTAAAAGCTAAACTAAATGAATTTGGTTTGCTTTGGGTTTTAAACACTGTGGCGTGGAATACTAACAATATACATAGCCTACTAAAAACCAGTCCCACATGGTGGTGGCAGCTTCATGCTGTGGAAACCCCTTCCAGCTGTAACTGCAACAAATGGTCGTTTTATAAATCATTGACTCAGGAAATACAGTACTGCCACACTTTTCTGATTTGTATTTGTAAAAACAAATAAGACAAACGATGTGACATTTTCCTTTCCTTTTCCAACTATCCACTACTTTGTGTTGGTCAGTCAGATAAAATCATGATCAAATATATTTAGGTGGTTGTTCCCCCCCCCCCCCCAAGATGTGCATTATTGGGCTCCAGTGCATTTGGACCGGGCATTTGCTTCCATGAGGCCCATCGGTCTTCAGAAGGTTAGAGAATACACCAGAGAAGGTCCATAGGATACTTAAATGACTTCACACACAGAAACGCACAAAACACACTTCCTCTCTGCTCCCTGCTGATTAAGGCTTTTGTAATTACAGCCTAACAATTGCCAAGCTTGTTTACACTTCAAAGGCAACTCACATTTGAGAAGCAGAGGAAACACACTGCGATTCAAAACTTCATCTTACCCTTTTTTAAATCATTCATTTCCAGTGCTCTTTGAGTGCCCCCACATGGTCAGATAGTTGTGTCAAATCCCTCAGAGAGCTAGGAAGGCTGTCAGTTTCACTTCAAACACCCTGCATGCTAATGTGAGTGAATCTTCAACAGTGTAGACTGAGCATCTTCCTGGTGTTACATGAGTTTCGGTAATATTTTTGGGCCATTGCCGGGATGTTGGGGTAGCCGTTGTGTAAATGGAGATTAGAGAAACAATTGTTTATCATGCTTTCCACTTTTGTTGGGAAGTTGAAATTTCCATGTTGCAAGTCGACAAAGTCTACTACAGCGCTACAATGCTATAACGGCTACACTTCTGATGGGAAGATTTCCACAAGGCTAATGGGAATTTTGGACCATTCATCCTGAAGCTCATTTGTGATGTCTGATAGAAAGGCCTGGCCAACAGTCTCAGCTCTAATTCATCCCAGCGGTGTTCCATTAGTTTGTGGTCATAACTTCAAATTATTCCACACTAAACTCACTTATCCTTTGTCTTTGTGGACCATACTTTGTGCACAGTAATGTTGAACAAAAAGAGCCCATCCACAAACTGTTCCCAAGGTATTGAGAATTGTCTAAAATGTCCTTGGATGCTAAAGCATCAAGAGTTCCTTCCATTCGAACTAAGGGACCAAGCCTAAGGCTGCGTTCTATTTGTCTTGTAAGCGCGACTTGCTACTCGAGAGTGACGTCACATCCGTGTTGGAAAACAAGTAACAGCGGATTATTTGGACAAACAGAATGCAGCATAACCCCTGAAAACAGCCCCACACCGTAATTCCCTCTACACCAAACTTTACAATTCACACAGTGAAAACCTGGACTTATCTATTGGGTTGCTAGACAGAGAGGGATGATTTGTCACTCCAGAGAACACATCTCCACTGATCTAGAGTCCCATGGTGGCTTGCTTTACACCAGTGATTCCTAATCTGTGGGGTAACTACTTTAAAGGTGTTCTGGTGAGCTCAAAGTGACCCCTGGCTTTAAAAATACGTGTCAAAATGTTTTACAAATGTTCAAAATACCAACAAACCAGGATGATTAAAAAGAACAAATAAACAGTAACTTTTTCAGTCTTTGCACAAAAGTTTGTTAAAAGAAGGGGGCATGAACAAATGCTGTGCTGTACTGCATCTGACCCTTTACATTTCAATTGTTGATCTAACACTTGGATGCAGCCATGGAAACCTGTTCCATGGAGCGCCCTTTGCATTGTTCCTCAGCTAATCTAAAGGCTACAGTAAGTTTGGAGGTCAGCAGCTGTTGACTCTGCAGAACCCTGCCAACCTCTATTAAAATGTCACGACTGGACTCATTGCACAGGTGACGACGTTCAATCACTGTGCCACGCTGGACTTCTAAGAGTTCCTGAGAGGCAGCCATTCTTTCACAAAGGTTTGTAGAAGCAAGCCTAAATCGCGGGTCACGTTAAGCAATTTTTTTCCCTATTTGACGTTTTCTTTTTAAACTGTGATGGAAAAATCTGAAGGCCATCTGTCATTTTGACAGATTGCGATTCACTCCCCTGACAACTTGGTGCAGATGCGTGGACATTTTCAACTTTACATCCGGAGTTCAGGTAACTGAACCAATCAAAAAAAGATTCCCATGAGAACATCTGAGCATCCTCTCAAAACTGGACACTGTACTCAATGCTGGAGTTGACAGCATGTTGAAGAGTTGGAGCGCATCTGTTACTGCACCGGTCACAGACCGGAGGTGGCGGGTCACTGCTGCTTAACCACTGATCCAAAATGTTGCGGGACTTCCTCCCGACGAAGTGATCAGAAAAACCCTCAATCAGCGAGCCGTTCCAAATTCTGATCATTTCAATGGGATTAATGTTCCCTATTTCATAACGTTTCTAGGATTAAAGGACTGATGTCACAACAATACCTCGAAAAACTCATCTATTAGGTCTGCCTAAAAAGTCAATCAGACAGCTGCAGCTGATCCAGAACGCTGCTGCTCGCGTCCTCACTAGAACCAGGATAGAACCCCAGTTCTATAGTCCTTCCACTGGCTCCCTGTAGCTCAGAGAACAGACTTCTAAACACTTTTACTAGTTTAGAAATCATTGAATGGCTTGGCACCAAAATATGTTGAAGATCTACTATTACTAAACCAACTCCCCCGACCACTCAGGTCCTCTAACTCCAGTCTACTCAACATCCCTAGAATCAGAACCAAACATGTAGAAGCAGCTTTCAGTTTCTATGCTCCTCTTATCTGGAACAAACTTCCAGACAACTGCAAAGCTGCTGAAACACTGAGTTCTTTTAAATCAAGGCTAGAATCCCTTTGTTTAGAGCTTCCTTTGAGTAATGTTTTTAATGTCTCATATGTTTTGTGTGTGTTTTATACTTTTGTTTTTATGTAAAGCACATTCAATTGCCTTGCTGTTGATAGTGTGTTTTACAAATAAAATTGCCTTGCCTGTTAAATTCGTTTAGCCCCAAGCTATACAGCACAGATATATAGCTATTAATAGGCTGACCTTAGCTTTATATCTTAAATCCTCTCAGGGTTGTAAAATATGATGTGTTTCACTCTGTTGCGCATAGGTTTATTTTATTTTCTCTCCCTCTCATGAAACAAACCTTTGGGGTTTCACCTAAATCACTCGTCTTTCCCTCTGGCTTAGAGCCTGCCTCTTCCACTGCGTTTTTCTTGAAGGTTTTCTAGCTTTTTTTCCTCTATATTTAGTCCCTTAGGCCAGCTGTGCATCAGGAGGGAGCTGATCTGGCTCGCAGCAGCCCTCGCCGGCGCAGAGTTTACCCACAAAACCTTTATTTGGAAAGGCCACACCCCAGAGATGAGTGAGAATGACTGAGAAGCTGGTACCATAGGAGAAAGAGACGACTGTATGCCTATAAAAAGCTGTTAAGAAGATCAGGCAGAGAAAAGGGGAAAAAAAGTAGAGTTTCACAACTGCTGCCTACAGAAGGACTTCTGTGTTTGCACCCAAGGGCTAAGTTTAAAACTCTTCACTAAAGTTGTTTAATTCTTACAGAAAGAAAAAAAAAATTTGTATAAACCCTACCCACCAATCATTGTTAATCAATAAATAACATGTTTTTTGGTTATTTCAGATCAACCCGGATGTGAAAGTTGTTCGTTTATGTAGGTCAACATTTACTTTTCATACATAAACAAAAGCAAATACTTTTTATGACATTTAGACATCGACATGTCTTCATATGCAAAAATTTCTTTTCACTTTTTAATCTCACTTTCATGCTGTTCAAATAGAAGGTAGTGTTGTATTTTCACCTTGCTGTGGTAGTGTAATCCCCAGGGGTATATGGCTGCTTCATGGTTTTTATCACAACATAAATATGCATGTATGGTGGAACAGTTGGTAGCACTGTTGCCTTGCAGCAAGGAGGTCCTTGGTTCGAATCCCTACCTGGAGTTAGCATATTCTCCTCGTTCTTGGTGCATATGCCTCCAGAGAAAGTCCCAAGCATCACTGTTAGGTTTATTAGGCTCTCTCTTTCCCACAGGTGGGTGTGTGGATGATTGTTTGTTCTGTGTGTCTTCATATAAATGATGGAGGGATAGTATGGTATTTACAAAAGAGGAATGTAAAATTTTTAGGAATAAAAATCGCAGAAGTAAATCGTTTGTGCCTTTTTAGTAGCATTGTCTGTTCAATTCAATTTAGTTTATTTCTATAGCACCAATTCACAACACATGTCGTCTCAAGGCACTATACAAGAAAAGTCATTTCAATTCAATCATACTTACGTTCCAATTAATCCTTCGGTTCATAATTCCAATCTGTTTTAAAGTATTCCATCTAAGGAAACCCAGCAGATTACATCAATTGCAGCAGACTGTTCCAACTTTGCATAGCTAAAAAGTGTCAATTTTGCCAATCCTTCTAAGTGTTTAGTTTTAGTTTTAAGTCTCACCTTAAATTGCCAGCTGGGTTTTGTTTGGATCATTCTAAGGTATGAATATGCCTTGCTTGTCTTCCTACTCGTTGGGCTGCAGGACATTTTCTTCCAGGATTACCCTGTGCCACTAGTTTTAAAGCCCAATCCCATTCCTTGTTCTGCATGATGCTGCTTGTTCACTCGCTGATTAGGTAACCTTTGAAGGCAGTTGGTTGCACTGGATTTTATTTAGTGGTATCAGAGTAAAGGGCTTGAATTCAAATGCACACGTTTCAGATTTTTATAATTAAAAGGCTGTACTCTATGTTGGTCTAAAATCCCAACAAAATGTAGTGAAGTATGTTGAAACGTGGTCAAATGTAAAAAAAGGTTTGTACTTTTGTACTTGAATGTGGCTTTGTATGTGTTTCAGTGCCAAAAGTGATTGTTTCAATCCAGAACATACATCTACCATCATCCAGTCATAAATCTGACTTTTATAGCTGCAGTCTTACTGACATTTCCCAGAAAATGCCGTTTCTCTGTAGTGAAACCAGTTGGTTTTGTTTTTGTTTGTTTGTTTATTCTCTCCCCGCTGCTCCTTCCACCCTCACGTTTTTTTTTTTTTCTGCGGCTGGACAGATCATATTTCATATTACAGTATTCAACTGTGTGTACATACAAGGTCAAAATCTTTGTTGTAACTCTAAACGTGCCTACCAGACTACCAGCTCTGGCCATAAAAAGCGTGCCGACACACCCATGTTTGAACTTGTTTAGACAAAAACTGTAAGCCGTTCTTTTCTAACGTTCGTCTGTAAATGTTTTGTTGTAACGCTCTGTTGAAGGAGAGCAACCAAATATAAATGAGAAACTTAGAAGAGAGCACCATAATTAGATTGGTTCTAAAATTGGTCTGTTATCTTTCTATCTTCAGCCCTGGTTGCCATGTTTGTTGTTAAATCTTGGTGTTGCCATTTTCCTTCATCTGATATAAAGCTCACACTCTGTGGGTTGATAAAAAGCATTCTGGGAAGTGTAGTAAATCCAGGAAACAGAACCAGATGAGAAATATTGAGGGAATGTGTGAACTTCAGAACTAACTAATTATAGGATTTCCATACGGAAATAACTGTGGTTGTCATCGTCATAGTTTATATGCAGCACATGTATGACCACTTGAATGTGGGTGGATATTTCTTTTTTCCCCACTGACTTCAAACCTGGGTAAAATATCAAGCAAGCAGCAAAAGTAGGTGAAAATTGTAACACATGCTGTCCGATGAGGCAGTTTCATTAAACCTCTCAGAAGCACAGTCACACTCTTAGCATCCAATAAGGCTTGGTTGGGTCTGGTGACTCCCTAAAACAGCTGACAGGTATCAGGAAGGCTTTTTATTCAATTCAATTCAAAAATAATTCATTGATTCCAGGGGGAAATTAAGTGTTGTTGTAGCTCATACAATATATACAATTATACAACCTCAGGAAGGTTCTAGAGACGGATTGTCAGTCCATATCTCTCCCTGCTCTACTGCGCGTTTCGTCCACAGAAAGAGACACGGTCACGACTTGTTGGTTGCACAAATCGCTTTGATAAAAATAACAAAACGCTCAAGTTCGATAGAATTCCATCGACTCACACCCCTTTCAAGGCAAACAAGAGACGTCTTTGGTTGCAACGTATCAGAAGAAGCGTTCGGAATGAGCTGATGATTAAAAATTCAACAGACTGCAGCGATCACTTCATGTCAGGTAAGCCTTGACCGGAGGTCACTCTGCAATTTTTTGTTGTCTGTCATTTTGACTGAAACGGTCAAAAAAATTGATCACAATCTATTTTTACCTATCTTTTTTTTTTATGATAAAAGTGAAATTTTCAGCAGTATTTAAGTAGGACTAGAGGGGTTTTCTGTAATCCTCATTTATCTGAAAAGAAACAGCATCCAAGCGGTTTTGAGTGGCTCAAAGAACTTGAAAAAGTCTTAGCTGTAAACTCCACAGATACTGTACCTATATATGATCTGATCTGTGGAGAAAACACTCAACACAAGCAATTCTTCTAGAATTATCAGAGACACTTTATAAAACCATGCCCAGGTTGGCACATGGTGGTGACAGTATCATGCTGGGGGGATGCTTTGTTTTAGCAGAGATAGAAAAGTCTGTAAGAGTTGATGGGAGGATGGATTGAGATAAGTACAGGGCAATCCTGGAAGAAAACCTGGCTCGAAAGGTTTGGCTGGTGGTCGACAATGAAATTTCAGCCCTTGGGTTTTAAGTTATAATTCGCACAAGGGTTAAGTTACAAAAGGAAAACACACTTGTTTTAGCACTGTTGATCTTTTTTTGCTGCTCAACTCTTCCAGCATCATAAAGTGTGCTATCTTCTGTAAGCTGCTCCTTCATGTGAAAGGGCTGACACTGGAGGATTATTAGTTTCTGACAGGTAGAAATACTGTGGGCTCCTCTGACACAAACCTCACACACATACATGTGCTCTGTCAGAGTATCATTGGGCCTTTCCACCTCCCTCCCTCCCTCCCCTCTTCTCTCTCCCATCTGAAAGGCTCACTGTATCACTCTTAGTGACGTAGGTTTAGGTGTTGTGTCAACAGCGCAGCAATGCTGAGCTGACACTCACTAAAAAAGGGTGCTTGGTGAACTGGAAGCACTAAATCTGTTGCATGGGTTCGGAATGGTAGACTTGTTGCATAAGACTACTACTTTGATAACATTGAAATTAATATATTCCAATGTCATAACCTCAATTTAAAATGGACTTTGTAAACATTAAGCATATTTATTCCAAATAATCAGCCTTTTTTTAACATCTCTATATAAAACAATAGTCTGCCTTCATATAGCCTATTAAAACATAGTTTGAAGCTTTTAGTCTCCATATTCTGTCACATATCCACTGCAATGTTTGGGTAAATTATTTCTAAAAGGTTGTGAATCAGTTGCACGTTCACCTGACCTTAAGCTTCTAACATGTCTGAACACAACTCAGCATGCCTGGGCATAAACGTTGCATGATCATTTCATTCCAACACCTGTGCAGTGTTGCCAACTCCTCAGCACAGAAAGTAAATCCATTGGTTGTCCCAAAGGTCGCTAGAATGTCACTAAATGTTCTCATCGCCATCATTTGCATAATGTGCATGTAATTGTAATGGACATTATAGGAGAGGGGAATAATTTTTTGATGACATTTTTTTGAAGAATCTGTTTTATTTTTTCGACCATTGATGACAGACTACTTTGGGTGGAACTGTAATAAAGTCTTGCCGTTTGAGTTTGTTTTAGAGTTGTCGTTTGTTTTTTATATCAACCAGCCTTTTAATTCATGGTTCGATTCCCACTTCTTTCTGTATTTCTGAGAGTCCAATTTAGACGGAGACATGATGACCGTTTAACGTCTGTCACACAGAGGTGCGCACACAGTGGACGAGGCGAGTTAGTCTCTGACCTGTGTGGGTGAAATCTGTGATTTATTTTAGACAAAGAAATGTTTATACTTAAATCCTGCGCTGATTAAGCGCTGTCATTAGGATCAAGCATGCGCGATTAATATCCAGTCTGGACGCAGTGGGGTAAATATCTGCTCTGACTGCAGCTGGAATGGCCGCCTGCTGTAAGCGGTCTGAGACGGGGGAGGAGCCCACGGCAGCACCGCAATTCGGTGGGAAGAGTCAGGATGAGTACGTGTTAGTCCCTAAAAGTCTCCGATAACACCATAAACAGTTGCTAGATTTGTCTCTTGTCATTCTTTTGAAAAAGAGGGCTCTAAAAACTTGCTAAATATAGTGACAGAATCGCTGAGTTGGCAACGCTGCTCCTGTGCTCTTGCACCTCCTTCTGTTTCCCTCTTTTGAGATTCAACTTTTACTCGAGATGCAGTGCACAAGTTTAATATGCTGATATGGGCTGGTTAAGTAGCTGGGCTATCTACTGGGGTAAAGCCTACCGTCAGCTGTATAATAGCTTAGTAACCAAGGAAACCCTAACGCTTTTCAGCTAGTGTCACCCCCTTTGGTTGCAATAACTTCACTGAGATGCTTCCTGTATCCATCTACCAGTCTCCTACATCGGTCTGAAGGACGTTTGCTCCAATCCTCACTTTCACCTGGTAAATGTTTACGGTTTTTCTTACATCTACAGCCTGTTTACAGTCCTCCCACAGCATCTCAATGGACCAAGAGCTGGGCTTTGACTGGGCCCGGGACTTTCCCTTTTTTTTAATTCTCAGACAGTATTTGGTGGATCAATGGAGGACTGATCCTGCTAAAATTGAAAAAAAAAAAACAAAGAATAAAAAAAAACATTGGAAATACAATTGAAAATAAATAAGTAAATGTGGAAATACATTTGGAAATAAATCATTGCATTTTTTCATTTATTCCAACATATATTTTGTATGCATTTATTTTTAATTGTGTTTACCAATTAATTAATTTATTTTCAATTTTGACAGTCCTCCGTACATGTCCCATATGACTAACAATATTAATAAACAGGTAACTGTAGGTTGTTGTAATGTTTTCACCTGACAGCTGTTAATTGACAGTTTAGGTTTTACATAGAGATGTGTATTCTTGTTATTTATACTGTAGTTACTTAGATTAGGATGATGATTGAAGGTAGTGTATTTTCTTTACCTCATTACATAAATTCATTCAGAAGGTCCAATTTTATTTATTTATGTTTTTGTTATAATTATGTCAGGTGTTTAATAGATGGCAGCAGAGTTTCTCGTTATAGCAAACACATTTGACTGGATACAGCATACAGGGGTTGATGTGAAGCTGATGGCCTCAGCAGTATATGGTCACACTCAGCTGAATCTGGAGCTTTTAGATTTAAACCCAATTACCTTCTACCATGAGGCACGCCATGTGTCTGCCCCGAATTAAACACTTTATGCCATTTTATAGCTGTTAAGTCTGTGTGCCACGTGTCAGCGCAATGAATCTCACCACAGGGTGCAGGTCATAAACAGCTCTAGTGCGAGTGTTTTTGTTCAGCTTGGAGATGTGGATTACTTCAATAAATGGAAACAAGGTGCATGTTGCAAGAAAACAGCAAAAAGGCTTTTATCAGCCATGTAATGGATTAAAGTCTGGAGAGTTGGCAACAGTAAGTAGTTTTGTTCCTTGGCTTTGGTCTTTTTTACCGCCCTCATGGAAGTAAAGTAATTCATAAAGTGGCTATCATGTTAACTGATCCTCATTTCACATCATATTGACTGTTGGCCTTGTTGTAGAAGCACCATTCAGTCTGTGACAGCATTATGTCTTGTTTGGCTAATAGAGATTTTGTTAAGAGGAGAAAAAAATCCCCCCCCCCCCCTTTAAGTGTCGGATCAGCTGTTATTGACTTTCTAATCATGTTGGAATCTAAGTGAGGGACCATTGATCTACTTTCCTCAACTGACATTAAATGATATAAAACTAATTTTGTCTGTGTAACTTGAAACACAGCAAGACTAAACTACCCAGACCTTAAGAAATAATATACAGACAGGTTAAGCAATTAAAGCTTGCAAGATTTGATTTGAAAAAGTTAGACACAGATGAATAAATAATGATTTCCTGATAGCAGTTTAGCTTTTTCATTGCGTTAACCAACCAAAAAACTGCTCTCATTCATATCAGACTTTCATTTAAACAGAAGTATAGCTACAATTCAAATTAAAAAATGATTTATTAATCCCAGAGGGAAATTAAATGTTGTTGTATCTCCTATTATTCAATTTTCTTCAGAGGGTTTTTGGTAGATGCTGATGGCTGTGGGCAGGAAAGATCTCCTGGTAGAAGTCTGTAATAGAGCAAATGTGAAAAGGCCTCTGACTGAAGACCCCCTTTTGTTGTATAACAGCCTCGTGAAGAGGATTCTCAGGTTTTTCCGTAATGTTCTTTATTCTTCAAATAATTCTTCTCCACTTTGTTTTTTCTAAATAGACAGACTACAAATCAATCAAATACAGTTATCATGCGTCTAAAACCTGCAAGACAGTAGATCTCAATGACCAGGGTTGGAGAGCGCTGCAGAGGCCCCAGGTCAGTTTGTCATTTTGCATATTTAGATCCCAGTTGAAAAACTAGACACTGCTATTTTGTACAATCCTACCTCCACTTTGTACACTTAAAGATACTTTGTTCCATAAACTTAAACCAATAACATATCCGTTAAATTGTCGAGAGTCAGAATTTTGCTTGATTTCAAGATTTTTTTTAAAATGACGACATAGTTGCAAGGTTAGAGGAGAAGCAGGTCGGTAAAAATGTCTGTTTTAAATTATTTGTGGAGCAACATTAAAACAGGTCTGTTATATCTTACTGTTGTTGCTCCATTCCAAATTTATTTCAATTTGATTCAGTTTGGGTCCGTCCGTCCATCCGTTCGTCCGTCCATCCATCCATCCATCTGTCCATCTATCCATCCGTCCATCCATACCATCTATTCTTTGCAGGATTGAGAGGGGGGCAGGCGCCCATCTCTAGCAGTCATCGGGCGAGAGGCGGGGTACTCCTTCGACAGGTCATCAGTCCATCGCAGGGCAGATTGGGTACATTGACTCAAAATACGACAGATTGTTCTGATAGATGTTTATTTAGTGGAGTCAACATAATCATTTTAAATTGCAGTAGACTATGAAGAGAATATAGAAAAAGAACTTTAAATCATTGTCGTCAAATTGAGTGGAAAGCATTGTATTAAACATGCTCTGGTATGTGGCATCATTCTCCACCTCAAGCTTATTGGTACAGAACAAGTGACACTGCAAATATATAAAATGGTGAAAGTCTAAAATAACCATCATCTTACTGCAGACTATGTAAATACCCATCCGATAAAAATGTGATGATTATTTTTAGTTTTATAAAACATCTGCCTGAATCAGGATGACGTTTTTGAGACTGGAGTTGTTAAAGTCAACACTTTATTCTCTTGCTTTTTCTGGACTTTTCCTCAGCTTTTAACGGTATACAACCCCATATTTTAGTCGTCCGTCTTTGGAACAGTCGCACATTACTCGAGTTTAGTTTGTTGGCTGGTTAATTTTTTTCAACAAACAGACCCCAGAGGGTGAGGGCTAATGGTGTTTCTATCTGATGTACTTTTGTCTTGCCCTGGCTGCGTCCAGGGCTGTGTCCTTTCACCACTCTTATTCATTTTGTACATTAATGAGTGTCAGAGTCAAAATGAGGGCAGGCACTTTATAAAGTTTGCTGACAACTCTGTAATTGTGTCTCTGCTTGATGACCAGGGTTGTGATCATAGCTCTGTGGTGAAGGACTTTGTTGCTTATTTCTGAACATTGTCTTTAAAGCCTAAGACATGTCATTTGACTTTAGAAGGAAGCCTCCACTGTGCCCTCCAGTTTTTATCCATGGACAGGCTGTTGAGGTTGTACATTACATTAATACCTTGGTACAATTATTGACAACCGCTTGACCTTTGAGGCTAATGCAGATGCACTCTTTGCTAAGGCTGACCAGCGTATGTATTTTTATCGGAAATTGAGATGTTTTAAAGTTGACACCCTTTTTGTGAAAACGCTTTATAGAGCCAGTTTTATTTAACCTTTTCTTTTATTTGCTGGTTTGAGTCGCTCACCCTGAAGAATAAGCACAGACGAAACAACATTATAAGGTTGTGCAGCAAAACTATAGGCATTAGTCTGGTAGAGTTCCCCGGCCTCTAGAACCAGGGTCACAAAGGAAGGCTAAAGCTATCCTTTCTGACCAAAGCCACCCTCTTTACCTTCATCACACGTTGCTGCCATCTGCTCGTAGATACAGGCTGATAAAATCCAACACAAAAAGGTACAAATGTTCATTTGTCCCTGTTAGTGTCAGCCTCATTAATAACTTGAGATGATAAACCCAAATTGAGACAGAAGTCTAAGATTGTGCTGTGTATATTATGAATGTTGTGGTTATTATTGTAATTCTTTTATTGTGTATGTATTTTTATATACAATCGTTCTTTGCTAACGAACCTTTGGGGACAATAAAGTTTATCTTATATTTTGTCTTTTCTTCACTCTGACTAGCTGTTTGCACTCAAACTAATTTCTGTTTCATCAAGACAAAGAATAATAAACACTATCCATTCACTTTTTTTCACTAACAAATGTACAGTGACATTGAGTGTGGCGTGAGGTATGGATTTCCGCTTCAGCATTCTACAAAAAAATAACGCTCACCCAGAAATTTCATTCATGATAGCAAAGAGACAAGGTCATTTGCTGTAAGCCTATTAGATGATTAAGGATAATTTGGACCAAACAGTGTTCTCTCTGAGTGTTTGTTACAAAGAGCTGTTGACAGACAAACCTGCCTAATGAAGCTGTTGTGCTGAAGTCAGAACTCATCAACCCATTTACATAGATGATTATTTAATTATGCGCAAATCAATGTGTCTAATGAGCCACAATGAGATAGAATAGAAGGTCAGGTGTCACAGATCAGTCTCACAACAAGAAGGAGACAAAGGCCATGAGCCAATTAGTTCATTAGACACCTGTGTGGAGCTTTTATTCAAAACATGATCCGTTTCATTTATTACCACTTTTTGCATCATCTATAATCGACTTTGTCAACGTAATTATTTTAAGGAAAAATCATTTTTAAAACGACATCTTTATCGATTGAACTTTATTATTTTTCTAATCAGACCTCTGGAATGTTATTCGATAACGGACTATATTAGCCGAGAGGAGTAGAGGTGTTGGTAAAGAGAAAAAAAATATCTGTTGCCTGCATGTGACCTTGTCTGATAAAATAAGTGGAAGCTTATATTATTAGCCCCCTGGATATGATGTGTGCTTTAAGCTTCACATCTACTTGTATTTAAAAAAAAATCTTAGTTTGAAATTAGGATGTCAGAACTGCATCTCTGATGCATCTCTGATGCATCTCTGCATCCGTTTGTTTTGCAGACAAGACATAAAGTCTTAATTTTTTAATTATTTTCTCAGTCTTCATAATCGACTTCTGCAAAATGGTGAAGGAATCTGTCCAAAGATAATGAAACTATGTAAAAGGAGAATGAATCTATAAAAAAATCATTAATCTGTTTTTGTTTACAGTTAAATGAAAATGGCAGATAAAAATTATTTATACCATTCTCAGTAATCAAGTCAAACTTACATATACAGCACCTTTGGTTTACAGAAGGGGTCTCAAACTCCAGTCCTGCAACTTTTACACGTGTCTCAGTTTCAACTCTCTTGAATCAAATAATTCCATCATCAGCAGGACTCCGGAGAACCTAACTGCCTGCAGAGGAGGTACTTTAACAATTTTATTCAGGTGTGTCGGACCAGGAAAACATCTAACTGTTACGGGACATCGGTGCTCGAAGGCTGTAGTTTGAGACCCCTGGTCTACAGAATGCTTTAAAATGGGGTTTACAGGAAAACTAAGGAACAGAGAAAATAAAAAAACACATGATACATCCAAAACACCAGCAGACAATCACACAAAAGCATAAAAACATGCGATAGGGTGCATTCAAACTACATTCAGCCCTGTTTAGACCACTTTAATTGGACTGTAGTTCGTTTGTCCAAAAAGTCTGGTTCATTTGTGGAGGTGTGAATCCGCAATCAAACTGCTGCGGAGCGAAGAAGCAAACTCTGGTCCGCCCTAAAACCTAACTCTCGGTTCGGTTGAAATCAACCCTGGTGAGGAAATAAAGAAGTGTTAAAATGACAACATTTATGAAAATGAATTCGTTCTTCATGTTGTAGCTGGTTCACAGATTTGTCTTTCTTTCGAACTCTTTAATAACGTCTTGGACTGCAAATGATTACAGTTGCTGTATCCTGCAGGAGTGGAAATGCAATGTTGCAGTCGTTTAGCCATTAAAAGCAGTACTGTAGGCATACTGAATGCTCATTTGCTGCCTAATGGAGAGACCTGGGAAAAAGAAGGTTCCGTTCCAGTATGGATTTTACATATCTGATCTTCAAAAAAGAGCAGAATCCGCTCACTTCAATCTGCGATTGTGGGAGCTTTATTTATCAAGCTTTCGGTCACATATCTGATCTTCACCATGTTCCAACATTATTTCAATATAGAAATTCCTTCATGCCTTTGCAAAGGTTTCAGCTAATTTTATGGAGAAAGTCTCTCTTTCTTTTTTTTGGTCCTGTTTGGCAGTGTGGAGCTCAGAATTGGTGTCTGAGTACCAAGTAGAAGCCCAACAGATTTACTTTCACAAGCGGAGCAGTACAGCTTTTGCTATAGTACTCCACTTGATGTATGTGTGAAAATTCTTTATTATGAATTGCTGGGGGTTTTATTTCCTGATGTTATGGACACGGAGATGGAAAATTAAGGGGAAGAAAGAAAGAAGATGAAGAAGAGAGGTAGGAAACAAAATGTCATGAGAGAGGGTGAGTTGAAATTACAAGAGAGGAAGGGGAACAAAGAAAACACAGGAAAACATTGAAGTCTGCCTCCATACCCACAGGACGGCAGAGAGAGGGGAAAAACAAAACAAAACAAAAAAGGAACATCGACAAAACAAACCAAACATCGTGAACTAAGAACTAAACAACCACTTCACACAAAAATGGAGATAAAAATACAACAACGTCACAGAGAAATCCTGGTACCGATTAATCAAGCTCTAGTAATGATAACCTCAGCCCAAAAATATATCTGTAAACACCAGAGACCCCACATCTATGTGTGTGTGTGAGCATGCTGGTGCATATAAGGTTTCTCCATAAGAGAGCTCAGCCAGCACCTGGAGACCAAGTTGTACCAGCTCCCGAGTCCTGATCCCACACAACGCAGAGCGCCGAGACCAGGCATCCAACAAAGGCCAGGGCCGGTCCAACCCGCCAATGAACCGACCACGCACGGTGCGCACAGAACAGGTGATTGAATGAGCAGAGACGCTGGATCCGTATCCCGCCGAGCCACCGAGCAGGCACCACCCAACAATCCCAAACCTGGCACCCCTAAAAGAGGTGCCCCAACCAACCAAAGGAAGATATCGGCCCAGCGCATCGGCCGACCGACACACAGGCCCCCCCAGGCCCGGCCAGGCACGCACCAGGTCCGAACCGGATTGACCACCAATGCACCAGTAGGCAGGGGCATCCGTCACTGGCGGGGAGTGACTTAGGGGAAATAGGCCCCCCATTAAATGTAAGGCCCGAGGTGCGCCAGGCGAGAGGGCAGCCCAAGACCCAACCTGACAGGCAGACAAAGACATACAGACACAGTCATACGTTCCCTCCCTCTTAAACACATACATTCTCACTAACTCACCAAGACACCCAAGAAATGACGCTGTACCCTCACTCACACACCTCATGCTCCCAGGTCCAGGTACCGATGCCCCAGTAGAGCCACCAGCCCCTGGACCCGGGAGAAGGACCCCCTACCTTCTAGGACGGAGACAAGCAGACCGCCAAGGGCCCCACAGTGGCGAAGCAGCCAGAACAGCCCAGGACCCCGACCAGGCCACCTGTTCCTCCTCCGGACCCCAACCCCTGATGGCCCGTAGCGAACAGGGGTGTGAGAAGACCCCTAGCCTCTGTCCTCCCGCTCGAGTATGGTGTTGATGCGTGTTGTTATGATGTGCATTTAAAACAGAGGGGTGGGATGTGGGGAAGGCAGCCACACATCCCCAACCCCCACCCCGAGCCCTCAGTGTCTATATGTGGTTTAACAGTGGGCACCGGCACCAGAGGTGAAGCTGATTGAACCTCTCCCCCTCTGGATGCCGAAAAGTGTGCCCACCCCAAAGTCCCTACATGTGTGTCGCATGAAAATTTTATAAGTGGGAGTGTCTAAGTTGTATATTAAAATTGGGACCCAGGAC
Source organism: Valencia hispanica (assembly GCA_963556495.2). Classification (NCBI taxonomy): domain Eukaryota; kingdom Metazoa; phylum Chordata; class Actinopteri; order Cyprinodontiformes; family Valenciidae; genus Valencia; species Valencia hispanica. The sequence goes on along the minus strand of OY747722.1, from coordinate 31,031,401 downwards.
GCCACGGGATAGCGAGGAGGGAAACCCCTCCTCGCACCCCAGTGATGTGCCCATGCCCCAAGAACCTATATGAGTGGTAAAGTGATGGAGCGGGTGGACAGAGGTGTTCGGGGATGGGGAGGGAAGGACTGGGAGACAAAATGTCTTCCCAGGGAGCCAGCTCCCCCACTGACCCCAATAGGCACCGCTAGGACCCCAATAGGCCAGGACCACAGCCAGGGAGTGCGGCGCCCCAGAGCCCCGAATCCCCAGGCCCACCCCAGACCCTACCCAGGCACAGCACGGCTACCAGGCCAGTAACCCATGTCCGTCAGTGCAACCCCCCTAAGGCACCGCATGCAGCCATCAGGAGTTACCACCCAAAGCCACCAAAGCCCAACCCCAGGTTGGGGCCACGACGTCCAGCGCCACCTCCGCCCAGTGATCCCACCCCCAGGGATCCCCCCAGACGCCTCCAACCCCAAAAAACCCCACATCAGCCACATATCCCAAACGACAAAACCAAGTTCCCCCCAACCCTACTAGGTGATGGAGCCGATCAAAGGAGCCCAGAGAGATTGTTCAGATATGGAGCCAGAGGCCATCTCAAGACCAATATGGTCCAACAAGAGATTTCTATACTGATTAATATTAAGAGCCTTTTTATTTTTCCAGTTCAGGAGGATAGTTTTCTTAGCGATGCATAAAGCAATGTGAACCATTAGAACTGACTATGTGTCCATGGTGACATTTAAATCTCCTAACAGGCAAACTGAGGGAGATGGTGGAATGTTACATTTCGGACACTTTGGTAAGTCCTCACATATTTTACTTTCTGTAACATAGAAAGTTCTCTTATATCAGATCGTCTGTTCCTTCTGTGTCTCTGCTCTGTCTTCTCAAACCCCCAGACGGTCGTGGTCGCAATCTGCTGGGATTCCTTAAATAGGAAACTTTTTAACTGATTGGAATGTTTGTATAAATGTACTGAAATGACTTCTTGTTAAGTGCCTTGAGATGACATCTGTTGTGAATTGGCGCTATATAAATAAACTGAATTGAATTGAATATCTGGCACCAAAATTTCTTAACAGGTGGACAGAACCAAAGCGGATGAATATAAGTATCTGGTATATTGCTTGTGCATTGTAAGCAGGTATTAGACGACGTAAAACCCATCCTAAACATCCGTTGACCTGTATAGTGTACTCTATGAAGGATTTTGTATTGTATTAATTGCAAATTAGGATTTTTTGTTATTTTAAAGGTTCTTAAACATATCTGAGACCAGACATTTTGGTAAAAGTTGGCTGATAAATCCACCTCCCATTTTGAACTAGGGATGGCTATTGATTCATCTAATGTAGATAACATTTTGTATTTTTTAGACAGCAATTTGGGGGGGGGGGGCTGAGATTAAGAAAATCGAAAAATTCTTGCTGGAATTTGTAATTCAACTGTATTGAGCCTAAATTTACCTATAATAATAGATTTACTTTGTTGATATTCTAAGAATTTGTTTTTATCAATATTTATGCTTTTAAAGCATTCATGTCGTTTTATATTTGAGCTAATAAATGGTAGGTCTGAAAGTTTTATCTTATTGTATAGTGTCTGTTCTACGTCTATTCAGGACTCATCTAGGTAGCTATGTTTTAACCATCTTGAGATGTATTGGAGCCTGTTGGCTAAGAAATAATGATGAAAGTTTGGTAGATCTAGACCTCCTTTTTCTTTGGTCTTCTGCAGTGTTTTTAAGCTGATACGTGGGGGTTTATCTTTCCAAAGAAATTTAGAGACAGAGGAGTCCAGAGATTTAAACCAGTCTAGTGATGGTTTACTTGGGATCATTGAGAATAAGTAGTTGATTCTGGACAAAACCATCATTTTTATTGAAGAAACCCTTCCCATAAGTGATATGGGTATGGATTTCCATCTAGCAAGATCATCTTCCACTTTTTTTAAAAGTGGGATGTAGTTTAGCTTTATTAAATCTGGCAGTTTTGGTGAGACATTGATACCTAAATAGGTAATATTCCCTGACTGCAGTTGTGTATTAGTTGGATTCTGGACAGAACAATTGATTGGAAGAACTGTAGATTTTAACCAATTTATAGAATAATCTGAAACGTTTGAGTAAGAGTTTATCAACCCAATTACCTGAGAGAAAGAGGTTTGTGAATGCTGGAAAAAAATGTATACATCATCTGCATAAAGACTGATTTTATGTTCTATGTTATTGTATTTTATGCCTATAATATTGTGAGTTTGCCTGATTGCTAGTGGTTCAATAAAAATAGCAAACAGGGAGGGAGAGAGAGGACATCCCTGCCTGGTACCTCTCTGAAGATAAAACCTAGATGATGTTTGGTTATTAGTCCTGATACATGCTGTTGGTGAACTGTATAATATTGTCAACCAGTTTATAAAAGAATTTCCAAAGCCAAATTTATGTAAGGTTGCAAATAATAATTTCCAGTTAACTCTATCAAATGCTTTTTCTGCATCTAGAGATATTATATTAGTTTTAATGTTTTTACAGTAAGAAAAATCTATTAAATCTATTAATCTACGTGAATTTGTGGATGAATGTCTCCCCTTAATAAAACCAGCTTTATCAGGATGTATTATAAGAGGGGTTACTTTCTCTATCCTTTTTGCGAGGGCTTTGCACATTATTTTAAGATCAAAATTTATGAGGGATATCGGACAATAGCTGGTAGGAAACAATGGGTCTTTACCTGATTTTAGTAGAAGACTAATGTAGGCAGGATTCATATTTGGTGGAAGTCGGCCATTTTCCTTGGTTTCCTGCAGCATTCTGTGGAATGTTGGTGCCAGAATATTCCAGAATTCTTTATAGAACTCTGCTGGAAATCCATCTGGAGAAAGTCTCTTTGATTCAGACACTTGGCACCAAAAGCTTCCCTCCCTCCCCTGCAGCAGCTGGGGCAGCGCTCCACCTGGGTCTCATTCCTCCTCTGCTTTCTCTTGTGAGCTTTTAGCTGTGGGCCCAGTGGTAGTTGCTCCTTATGTTCAGCTTGAAGCTATTAGTCATCTCCTCAACAATCACTTCACGTCCCGTCTTCCCCTGCTTAAGTCTGACTCATCTGTCTTTATGTCGCCCTTCTTTGCCTCCGCTCAGGACAAAAAGTTACCTGTTTTCAACAACTATCAGGTTATATCATGGTTTATACTATATATCTTCCATCATAGGTGGGTGATTTTTTAAATTTTATTTAGTCTTTTTTTAATAAATGATACGTTTCTGAACTCTGTTGTTTCTGTTGAGCCAGGCAGAGTTGGCAAATTTGAGAGCCTAAATCACAAACATGGTTATGACTATTTGTTGACATGCAAGTCTCATTCCACAATTAAAGAGCTCCCGCTCGAACAATGTCACCTCTGCTTTGAAGAAATAATTGCAGACCCAGTAGGAAAAATGATTATTCTTGATAATGACTCTCTCATTATCCCGTAATTCAAAAAGAAGGATAGTACACTGTTGTTTTGTGTGCACGCATTTGTGTGTATTAATTTTGCGCTGCATAAACTCATCTGGAAGCTGTTCAATAATGAACTGTTTTTTACTGGGTCATGCTCTTTGTATTGTAGCAAAGTTTGGACTTAATAAAGTTTTAATAAGGTCAACATTAACAAAGATTCTTAGCATTGGGTTAGTGCAGCAACCCCTTTTGAAGGTGTAGGGTTCTTTCTAATCAATTTTGGAAAAATTGAAAAACCTAAAATTTGACAATGCTGTTCATTGTATCAGTAAAGGTTAACTATTATGTAGTAGTAGTATTGTAACATCAACCTGGACTACAGGCGTAAATTAGCATCTCCACTATAAGCTTGTACAATGCATCTTTCCTTTGTGGTCAATGCTATCCCTTTATGAATAAACCCATACCACAGCCAATTCAGGAACTATTCAGAAAAAAAATCCTTAAGTATCACTCTCTTTATGTAAAAACAACAGACAAGCTAACATTTACTAATCTTTAAGAATTTACCTTTGATTTAGTTGTGCAATTGCTTAGAAAACATGCTTTTATGGTGTAAAAATGATCTGGCCTGTGCTGTAAGAATTGCACCATGGTGGCAGCATGTTCTCTGTTACATTAGTTCTTACTGGTTCTTTTTCTAGACTTTTGTTCATCATATTTTTGCTTGATCTATTGGATGTAAGGACACTTATTCCATGTGGTTTTGGATAATGTGCAGCTGGAAGGATGTTTGCTCTTGCTTATTTACCTTTAGACAGTTATTACAGCTGATTAGCATCTAAAAAAACTGTAATAACAACTGAACTATGACCTCAAATCCCAGAGGAATTGGAGACTTCATGGATGCAAAGTATGTAGGACCAAAGAGCAGAGAGAGAAGGAGGAAGTTCAAACTCTCTGTCTGGCTTTCCAACCAGAGATTTAAAGAGAAACGACAAAAGCAAATGAGGTGGATTAACAGTGCTTGCCAACAATTGATGGTGTCATCCAAGACATGTAAGTGTGGAATATTGTCTCTGCTGCCCAGATTGAGCTGTTAGCATGGTGTAACAGTCATGAGACTGTAGTACAGCAACAGTATCTTCTGTCAGAATCTTCTTCACGTTTGTTGCAAGACTGACCGCTACTGGAGATCCTTCCTGCCCACAGCATCACCATCCACAGCAACTCTTTGATGATATAAGTTACGAGAAGATTTAATTTCCCTTTGGGATAAATAATGCAAAATTGAATCGAATTGAGTTGTGACAAAACATTCATATTGTAGGATCAGAATTTGGTTTGAACAACATGAGAACATGGATGGTGGTGGGGATATTTTCTTGCCACACTTTAGGCCCCATATAGGCTGGTTAACACGGCAGGATTTTAAAGCAAATTTCTCCCCTTCCAATAATCATAAGGACGCCCCGATTACAGGGATGGATCTTAAAATAATCCTAACAGATATTTCTGCCGTGCTGTCAGAGTGCTGTGGTCTGCTTGGGACAATGTCGGAATCTCCGATCACAAATCGGGGATATTCAACATGTTGGATTGTCCTGGCCCAATATCGCAGCGTGTGTGGCATGGTGGACACGTTTGGGGGAGAATATGTTTCTTTGTTGGCCTGGGAACGCCTTGGGATTCCCCAGGATGAAATGGCCCAAGTCGGTCGGGAGATGGAAGTCTGGGTCTCTATGTTTAAGCTGCTGCCTTCGCGACCTGACCCTGGATGGATAGATGGATACATATTGCTAGCATTACTTCCAGCAGGATAAGGCCCCTGTGTCACTAAGCTCATCTCAAGCTGCTTTTACATGAAAATGAGTTCACTGTACTGCTGTGGTCTCCAGAGTCGCCAGGTCTCAACGCAGCACGGCACCTTTGGGATGTGCTTATGAATCTGCAGTTACTCTGTGAAACTGTCGAGTCAGTATGGACCAGAATTTAAAAGGAATCTTTCTGGCACCATGTTAAATCTATGCAAAGAATACTTAAGCCAGTTCTGGGCTCAAAATGGATCTGACCCAGTAAGGAGTACCTAATAAATTAGCCAGTGATTGGATGTGGTAAGACCATTACAGGGCCTTCTCTAAGCCTGCTTTAATAATTTTCTATTTTAGCTTTTATTTTTAATTCCAATAAAGATGTTATAACATCTTCATACTATAAATTTATAATCACTATTAATTAAAACATTCGTATGGCTTTCAGATTGTTTATAATTGCATTATTATTGTTTTATTAGCACATTAACTGACTGTGCTGCTTCAAAGGAGTCTTTATTGATGTTTTTTGGTTTACTCTTTGAGTGCTGCATCAAAATGAATAGCTATCGATTGCATCGATAGCTATTCATTTTGTTATTGAACTTGTAAGTGATAATCCTGTTAATAGATTTTTAAAAGAATTTTTGACCAAGACATGACATTCAATTCAATTCAATTCAATTCAGTTTATTTATATAGTGCCAATTCACAACAGATGTCATCTCAAGGCACTTAACAAGAAGTCATTTCAATACATTTATACAAACATTCCAATCAGTTAAAAAGTTTCCTATTTAAGGAATCCCAGCAGATTGCGTCAGTCATTGGCGTGAGGTTGGGCCCCGTTGATGCAGACTTTCCAACCACAGCAATCCTTCAGCAATCCCTCATACTGAGCAAGCATGTAGCGACGGTGGAGAGGAAAAACTCCCCTTTAACAGGAAGAAACCTCCAACAGAACCAGGCTCAGTAGGAGCGGCCATCTGCCACGACCGTCTGGGGGTTTGAGAAGACAGAGCAGAGACACAGAAGGAACAGAAGATCCGATATAAGAGTACTCAGTACATTCAAATCCCATATTAAACAGGTTTCTAGGATTTCCTTCTTTCACCTCCGAAATATTGCTAAAATTAGAAACATCCTGTCCAGGAGTGATGCTGAGAAACTAGTCCATGCATTTGTTACCTCAAGGCTGGACTACTGTAATTCTTTACTATCAGGTAGTCCACAAAATGCCATTAAAAGCCTTCAGTTGATCCAAAATGCGGCAGCAAGAGTTCTGATTATTATTAAAAAGAGAGATCACATTTCTCCTGTTTTAGCTTCCCTTCATTGGCTCCCTGTTAAATCCAGAATAGAATTTAAGATCCTTCTTCTTCCATATAAAGCCCTTAATAATCAAGCTCCATCATACATCAGAGATCTAATTGTTCCTTATGTTCCTAACAGAGCACTTCACTCTCAGACTGCAGGTTTACTTGTAGTTCCTAGGATTTCTAAAAGTAGAATGGGAGGCAGATCTTTTAGTTATCAGGCTCCTCTCCTGTGGAACCAGCTCCCAGCTTTAGTCCGTGAGGCAGACACTCTGTTTACTTTTAAGGCCAGGCTTAAAACTTTCCTTTTTGATAAAGCTTATAGTTAGAGTGGCTAAGGTCATCCTGAGCTATCTCTGTAGTTATGCTGCTATAGGCTTAGACTGCTGGAGGACAGACTTACCAATTTTCTTCACTCTGCTACTTTTCTCTTCTACTACTCTCACGTTGCATTATTTGCTGTTATTTTGACTGTTAATTTACCTGGTCTGTTAATTAGCTGCAATGCCCTGTTGGACGGGGGGCATCCCAGTATCTGAGCATCTTCCAAGTCCTGTTATCAACTTCTTACTTCTTTAATGTAGAGAGTACTCTTATATCAGTGCTTCTGTTCTTTCTGTGTTTCTGCTCTGTCTTCTCAAACCCCCAGACGGTCGTGGCAGATGGCCGCTTGTACTGAGCCTGGTTCTGGTTCTGCTGGAGGTTTCTTCCTGTTAAAAGGGAGTTTTTTCTCTCCACATGCTTGCTCGGTATGAGGGATTGCTGTGGTTGGAGTCTGCATAAACGGGGTGAAACTACCAGTCAATGACTCGATGCAATCTGCTGGGATTCCTTAGATAGAAATATTTTAAACTGATTGGAATGTTTGTATTGAAACTGAAATGTAAAGTGCCTTGAGATGAGATCTGTTGTGAATTGGCGCTATATAAATAAACTAAATCTAATTGAACTAAAAAGTTATTTGACTTCACATCTCCATTATTGATCCCTTTCCTGTCTTCTAAAGGTAAAAAAACTCATAAATTTCTCAGGAGCTCTTGTTTTTTCTGAGATGCATAAAACATCTAAAGCTGGAGAGTATTTCTCCAGCTTTAGATGTTTTATGCATTACACCCTGAAGTCCAGATGAAAGACAACAGGGACGGCAAGGATCAGTTCGTGCTGTACCCTGTTGAGATTTTAGTAATTGTTGCTGTCTGCTGTCTGTTGTCTGATGACTTTGTCTCCCTGTGTGCTTTCCTGCCTGCCTGCCGGTCGGCGATGGTTCTCAGACAGTATCTGAACTTGTCAGTTTGCTGTCAAGCCTCAGGGATCAGAAGCCTCCATCGTATTCTGGCATCTCTTTCTTCTTTACTTAGTTCATGTTTTCTTGATTTTTATTGCAGGTTCATGGTGCTGGGTGTGATTCCCTCTGGGTGTTTGTTTGAAGGTTCAGAGAGTTCAAATAATGTTCTGAATTGTAGCTCATCCTTTTCACCCTGTTTTTATCAATACAATAAGTGCATTTGCATATTGGTGGTTTTGTGTGATTTGAGGAGTTTTCTCCATTGAAGCCCCTCAAACCTTCACATAGGAAGGGCAACTGTGGCTAGTGGGTAGTCATCTTCCAATCAGCAGGTTGAAGAATCAATTCCAGCTTCCTTCTGTCACATGTCAATGTGCCCCTGGGCAAGGCACTTTACACCAAGTTGCCTACTGATCTGCATGTTGGTTTAAAATGTGTGCATGTTTGATGAATTTGGCTCTAGTGTAAAGTGCTTTGAGTGGTCAGTATGACTGGGAATGTGCTATATAAGTTCAGTGCATTCACACAAAACTGAGGAGTTTGCCCTTTTCCACTGTGTGTGCCATTTTTCTTCTCATCAGTGGATATTACAAATATGCTGAGGAAAGTGTGTATATTCTGGCCTATCGGATGAACACTTGTCTGTCATTCTCTTAAGAGCATTCCTATCAGAGCTCTGCTCAGAACTCCCACCAGTTTTAGAGACTGTCCCATATCCATGCGGTTACTGGATTACACTGGAGTTCCTAACCACAAAGGTCTTTTATGCCTTGTTTCCACTGAGAGGATTGCGAGTAGGTCCGGGGTCTGTACGTCCGGTGTATTCAGGAGGACATTTCTGTCGGCAGTTGGACTGTCACTGGGCAGGGGAGGTTAAACCTAAAAGCATACGCAATAAACCATAACAACAATGGAGTCAAGACAGCAGCTCGTGCTTGGTCTTTGGTTCTTTCTTTACATAAACCTTGCCACAGTGTTTAAGAGTAGGCTCTGTGTGGCAAACAGCAACACAGTCCGTGTAAAATGAGGTGAGATGAAACAACAGCACTCTGGTGTTCATGTCTCGTGCTTCTCGAAAGTATTTTTGAATGAAATTGAATAGAGTGGTACCCTGTTGTATGGGCCGCTTTTACACTGACCCACACTGCATCACTCAGTAGAATTAGACATTGCAGCCTGACAGACACATAAGGACCATGCCAGTTGACCCTGACCCAAACCTTGCCAGCTGTGTGGGTTGAAATTATTGGAATGTCAACCAGGTTGATCAAATTCCTTTACAATGTAGCTGAACAGACCAACAGAAAACAGGCACAATATGCATCAATTCATTTCAGTTCAGTTTATTTATATCGCGCCAATGCACAACACGTCATCTCGAGGCACTTTATGAAAAAAGTCATTTCAATTCAATTGCGCATACATTCTAATTAATCCTTCAGTTCATTTTTCCAATCAGTTTAAAAGTTTTTTTAACTGAGGACACCCAGCAGTCGAGTCATCGGCTTGCAGCATTCACTCTTCCTGGACCAACATGTAGCGACTGTAGACAGTCTCCTGCATTGTGTCATTGAATTCACACCAATCCCTCATACTGAGCAAGCATGTAGCGACAGTGGAGAGGAAAAACTCCCCTTTAACAGAAAGGAAAATGGTGCAGTGAAGACACCATCTTGAATTTTTTTGTAAATGGTTCAACTGAGTGGCCTCCTCTTTCTCCAGAGAAGACATGTTTGACCGTGCAGCAAAGAGAATCACACGGTCAGGTTTTTTTAAATCTGTTTGCATATGTAAATCAAGATGTGTAAAAGAAGGTGTACAAATGTAGAAATAACATACATTTGCATACATCTTTTTTTATGCATGTCATGTTTAAGAAGGAAATTCAAGCCTCAGATATTTTATACTCAGCAACCTTCTGAGCTAATAATTCAAATGCTAAGCATCATCATCCCCATCTATCTGCTTTTGGTTTTGCAGTTCCTCTATTATTATCAAGGAGCTACTGATTGACTCTCCTTCAAGCTCTCGCCCTGCGAACCTTTCCCTTTGCAGTCCTTTTCAGCCAATTGAACCAACTTGGATTTCTTTCTGGTAATCAGGTGTGTCTTTTTTGACTCTAAAAGTAAGTTATTGTAGTTCAGAGGGGCTTCCTGCTGGGCTTCCTGGAGGGGTTCAACTCCACATGTGTTCATACTGAACTAAAGATGTTGAAGCTGAAGTTTTAATTTATATTCACTAGGAGCATTGTTGCACTGCAGATTTCCCACTGAGAGTCTTTATGTTTGAAGGTATTGTTTGATGATTGCTGCCCTTCAGCATCAAACAACACAGTTATGACCACTTAGTATATTCTCTAGCATTAAAATGATATGACATCATCTCTTTTTAATGCATGACAGGCAAAACCTCAAACTGCATAGAAGGAAAATGATTCTTTTTTTTTTTACACATAAAACTGTGGAGTGCCACCCCTCACTACCCCTAGGGCAGTACTTTGTAGCACTATGTAGAACCCTCTATCACTGCAATCTCAGCTCCACTTCTTGAGGTATGTTCCTTCCAGCTTTGCACATTCAGAGGTTGCCCATTCTTCTTCGCAAAATAAATCAACTTCAAGTTTTACCCCAGATTTTCATTTAGATTTAGGTCTGCATGAATAGGCTTAGATCCTACACCATTTAATTGTACAGCGGACCCCAGATATTCAGGGGTGTTAGATACCACTGCCGCCCATGAATACTTGAATAAGTATTCGTTGATTGCAAATTCTTGTTCATCCACCAAGTATACCTTAATATGCATTAATATTCACAGTGGAAACTGTCTTATCCCTACTGCAGATGCTAATATCTACAGTCTTCCTCGCCGTTTTCTTGGGGCTTCAGCCAATTAGTGCCAAAGAAAATAAATGGCGTTCATGGATTGGGTGCTCTGCAAACATCAGCCAATAGCATTCCATGTAGTTTTGTGTGGAGGTATTTCATCTTCCCAAGCTGCATTTTATTTGGACTATTTTGGATATGATCAGCAGAAAAAAACTGCGAATTTTCTGCGAATAGTTTGGAGTTACGTTCCACAGGAAAAATTTAATACTTAACTGCAAATAGGCAGGGGGGTCTACTGTATGTATTTTATAAACAAAGTAGTTTCTAATTTAATGACACTGTTTCTTTTAACCCCATTAATGGCACACAAAAATGTATTGATTTGGTTATTTATTGGATTGGGCTGGAGTGGTGCAGTTGGTAGCACTGTTGCTCTGCAGCAAGAAGGTCCAGGGGTCGAATCCCAGCCTGGAGTCTTTCTGCGTGGAGTGCATGCATGGGTTCCCTCCAGGTACTCCGGCTTCTTCCCACAGTCCAAAAACATGACTGTTAGGTGAATTGGTATGAGTACGTGGGTGCATGGTTGTTTGTCCTGTGTGTCTCTGCGTTGCCCTGTGATGGAATCGTGACCAGTCCAGGGTGAATCCCACCTTGCGCCCCATGACTGCTGAAGATAGGCACCGGCCACCCCAGGCATAAGCAGTACAAATAATGGATGGATTTATTGGATTGTGTTACCTATTTACTCACACAACCACGATTCTTACCTTGTACAGCGTACAACTTGTAGCTGTTTTACCTTATCATCAATGTATTAATGCAGCTACAGTTGTTTTAATATGATGTTTTCAATAATACTGGAGTTTGTTCCAGTTTATCATGTAATTTCATTGTTTTTTGCCAGGATTAAAACAACCTTTTCTTGTTGGTTTTACTTTTCATGGCCGATTTGATTATGCAGGTCGACGTGATAAAACTGTCACCCTTTAAAATATATAGACAGGTTTTGCCTCCCCAAGCAAATATGGAGGTGGAGTTAAGTGGAAATCTGCTTTAGATAACTACCTGATGTTTTCTTCCTATATGAGCCCGAGGTACGGAGACTAATAGCCTGTGTATTTTCCTCTTGTCTGTAATCATCATTAATGTGATTAAATCTGGTGCTTTAATTTGAAAGACCTGCATGAAGCCAATCATCACTCGAGAGTTGATTGGTTTAATAGCCGGCACGCACATTTTCTCACAGAGCTTAGGTTAATGAAGTTGTGCCAACATTGCTAATCACCGCATCTCTACTCCTCTGTTTGGCTTCCATTGTTCATTCATACCCCAGTCAGGCTGCGACATTTCGTTCCATACAGAATAATAGGGTAACCTCAACGTGCACGCAAAAAGCAAAAAGAAGTGAATGTCAGAGTTTAGTCCTACACAACACAGTGCGTCTGTGTGTGTTGGGCAATGTGGAAGCGGCCCAGCAAGCTCTCTCCAGCTGAGAAGTAAAGATTAGCAACAAATTAATCCTCCTCCACGGCCCATAATCCTCTGCTATTAGATGGTGGCAGATGTTGTGCATGGCTGCAGGCTTGTTCTGAGAGTTCGACAGAGTATATGTGTTGTATATGAGGTGGATGGAGCAAAAGCTGTGAAATTACAGTGCGGGGTAATATTCTAAAAGAACCCTGAGTTCTGAGATGACTTGTTGGCTGTTGTTTAAACACATTCTTTGATTCCTTATTCATGGTCAGTGAGACCAAACCCTAACCCTAACTAAACTGTAACACCATGGTAGAATTTTTCTGCCATTTAACTATTGTCGACCTTCTTCTGGACAAACAAATAGAATTCAAAATCTCTCACTTCATCAGTAAGTCCTTCTTAGAAATCTGTCACCTTCTGGAACCCATTAGAACACTCTAGCTGCGTGATAGACCTGGTTCTTAATGACTGTTAATGTATGATATGTTCCTCATGTTTCTGGAGTTTGAAAAAATATCGATTTTTAGTTTAATGTACCTTGCATATGGCATGCCTCTTGTTCCAGTTATTTTGTCCATTTGATGAAGGAGTTGTAGATTCCATTTGTCGCTGGCTTTGTTGTGTGTTCACCCCAAACTGTCCGGGTGTTGTACTCACAAACTGCAAGGTTCCACCCTATGCATCTTTCTTGAATTAACGTTAAGATAATTGATTTTCATCTAAATAAATGCAACCCCCTATTCTAATACCAGCAATTAAACATGATGGTGCCAGCATTATGTTCTGGGGTTACTTTTTTCAGATATTTTCATATATGAAAATATGAATGTTTAGAATTCTGGTCAGTTTTGATGTAAAACCTTCATGTCATACTAGAAGGTAAAGATAAAGATACATTGTATTTTTCACCATCACACCAAACGTACCTCCAAATCAACAAAATAGTGAAATCATGAGGGCAAAATTTAAATTTTGGAGAATTCTGGCCGGAGTAAAATGACAGAAGAAGGTTGTGGACAAGAGATTTCCACATAATCGAGTGGATTTGGAAAACCCTTGCAACTTTCCCACACTTCACACTTCTCTAACTTAACTCTTCAACCATCTTAACACCGGTGGGCCAACCTCTACCATCTTTTTGAACTAAACCCATTAAGGCATGAGAAGATTAATATCCCACCTTTAAGGTAAAAGAAATGGAAAAAATATTCGTATTCTGAAAATAAAGGCAAGTTCATTCACCTCAAAACAGTCTTAAAGAAAAATTATCTTGGATTGAGATGGATTTCTTCCCCTTATATAAATATAAAAAAAATCTAATATTTGGAAGACTCAATATTCAGATTAACTTCTTGGTTAAGGTAGGCTTGTTTTAGGTTAGATTGCTGTCTAAAGAGAAAGCTTATCTAGCATTACATGACTTTGAAGAAGTGATCCTAAAATTTAGAAATTGGGCCGAATTAGTCTTTATTTGATTACCTGAAAGGTCCCCAGAATTCAGCCAGAATTTTACGACATGACCACATTATCCAACGTTTAGCTTCCTTACATTGACTTTAGTCTATTTTAGAGTCGATTGCAAAATATTGTTATTGGTTTTTAAAAGTGATCAAGGGCAGGCATCCGTGTACCCTAAAGATTTTTGAATTACACGATTTTAGCTCAGGATACCAGCTACTCCTACAAGTTGGTAAGTCCAGGCTGAAAGCCAAAGGGGGTGGGCCTTTTTTAGTCAGAGCTTTATTTGATTATGACATATTGCCTCTTAATTTGTTTAAACTAGATGTGGTCTACTTTTTTATTGGTTTATCTACACTGTTTTGTTTTATTAGCTTGATGTTCTGCTAGATTTATTGTTGTTTTGCCTTTACAGCCTTTTCTGGTGCAAATGTTGATGAAAACTCATACAATTCATTAGGTTAGAAATCTTGATGGTTAATATGTTCTTCTCTTCAAAGGCCTTTCAAATCTCTCAAATGGTTCTAACTTATATACAGAACTACCAGTCTTATAAACACATAATTTACATAAAGAATAATTATCCTTAAATCTAAATAAAAAATGTGCATGATAACCTGAAAGAGTTCAGGTTTTTTGCCAAACTAAAAGGTCTGATAAAAAAAAAAAAAAAACCCTGACCTTATATATTTTCCAATATTTGAGTGTAATAGCCCCCAAATTATCAGTGCATGTTTGTTATATTGAACTTTGATCAGGCAGTGCCTGTCAGCACCAAGGAAATGAAAAGGTTTCCTCTTTCCCATGACCTTAGCTGACTCCAACCTGAGGAATCTAGCCAGCCTAAGCAGGTGAGAGGATGGCGAAAGCCAGATGTTGGCAGGCGCTTCTTTGTGGAAGAAACCTTGTGTTCCTGTTGACTGAGTTGGCATCTGCACTGAGCTCGTCTGGCTGGTTTTCTGTTTCATCCCACAGGTGCCTTCAGTTGGTGTTTGGAATGAAGTCACTCTATGTCAGTTAAAGGCAGCGGATGGACCTCAGACAGGATTATCAGAAAAGGTTCAGCTGTCTGCTTCGCTGTCTGTGTCTATGATGTGTATAATTGAGGAAATGCCTCGCGGCATCAGAGCGGAACAGAGATAAGTCATGTGGGGAAAGATTGGATTTAAATCTTACCTCAGAGTGTTTGTGTGTGTGTGTGTGTGCGTGTGTGTGTGTGTGTGTGTGTGTGTGTGTGTGTGTGTGTGTGTGTGTGTGTGTGTGTGTGTGTGTGTGTGTGTGTGTGTGTGTGTGTTAGGAAGATAATGTGCTATGTGAGGAAAATATTGCTTTCTCTTCTTAAGAAGGTGGTTGTATCATAGAAACATGTGACAGGCATTAGGCATTTACTGGTATACTTTGACTGGTATCAAAGTTTACCATAATACCATTCTTATAGTGTAAAGTCCTTATAATGTGAAGCAAAGGAAAGTGATACGAGTTTTTGGCTGCTGTATCAAGCAGAGAGTAATCCAGCAACCCCACCTTCCCCCACCTGCTGTCACAAACTGCTAATCAGCTGACTGAAAGACAGCTGCTATGCTTTTCTATACTTCCAGTTGCATAAAACATAGAACGCTTGTAGTGCACTCCTTTTAAGGTAGCCACCAGGTAGAGCGTTGGCAGCATCTCCATGTCATTGGGACCACGTTGTGTTACTGTAATTTGGTTCTGGAGAAATGAATGCAGGTGATACGATACAAGCAAGACTTGTCATGCAAGTGTAGAGTGATGATTCCTAGACCACATCTACTAGCAAATTTGACTGATTTTTGAAGATGAAAGTGGAACATAGCTAAATTGGATTGGACGTCATTCCAATATCCAACCTCCAACCTCAGAAATTAATTTAGGGCAGCAAAAGGAGACATCAGAACTTGTGCCTGGTTTACTCCCAGTCTCTTCATTTGCAACTGGGAGTTCTTGAAACTTTTTTTACTGTGAGAAGTTTCTGAAAAAGCAACTATGAATGTGCTTAAGCCCAAGTACAACCTGTGATACCTGTGCTACAGTTTTAGTACCACAGATCTAGGGCACATGTGATAGGAACACTGGTACCTGCAACTGACACAAAAGGTGTATTTCCACTATCGGAACTTCAGGGTAATTTTACCGGACTTTCATCTTTAGGGGTACATCTGTTGGCTCGCTCCTCTCTATACAAAATTGGTCCTTTAAGGAATTTGCTAAGATGTCCACATATAACAACAGTCACTGTTCAGCGCTAAAAGGCACCCAGATTAACAGAGAATAAAAAGAGATCCACAATGGAAGAAGCAGGGATGGTTGCTGTGTTTCTGTTTGTTATGTTGTTATAAACTGCTTCGCTAGCAACTCTTCTTATTTTACAAAGCCGGTAGTTTGGCGACTTCTGCTGATTTCAAACAGCCAGTGTGACTTAACCACAGCTCCCGCACAGTGACTCTACTGGGCCATTTCCAAGTACATACTCCAAGACTGGTACTCAGTTAGTTCCTGAAATAACCTCAAAAATGACCCTGTCAGGCCGGCCCAGTGAATTGCAGACACACGCATACCGTGACGTTCCGGTAAAATTGCTGGTAAAAGTTCCAATAGTGGAAACGTGCCTAAAACGTTTTGTTAGAAGAGGCCTCTTTCTCCAGCAGTAAATGTGTCAGATACTGGGTAAAACTTGGCTAGGTCAGCAACCTTCAGAGTCTCCAGCGACCTTGAGAGTCTAAAGCAACCTTGAGAGTCTTGAAAGGCGCTTACAAATAAAATGTATTAGGTCACCAGGGCAACACAAGGACAACGGCAAGGAATATATCTAACCGCTTTGATGTTTTTCAGTCTAGTTTCCGTGCTCACCACGGCACTGAGACTGCCCTTGTGAATGTTTTCATTGACATCCGCATAAATACAGACTGTGGTAGAACCACACTGCTGGTTCTGTTGGACCTCAGTGCAGCATTTGACACTGTTAATCATGATATATTATTGGAACAACTGGAGAGCTGGGTCAGACTCTCTGGTACGGTACTTGGCTGGTTCGAGTCTTACCTAAAGAACAGGGACTTATTTGTTTCAATAGGAAACTTATCATCAGAACGAACAGAAATCACATGTGGTGTGCTCCAGGGCTCCATCCTGGGGCCCCTCTTATTTAATATCTACATGCTCCCACTAGCCTAGATTACAACGACCAATAAGATTAGCTACCATAACGATGCAGATGATACTCTGCTCTACATTACGATGTCACCAGATGACTTTGAAACCATCCAAACCCTAAGTAAATCCATCGAGCAAATCAATGGATGGATGTGCCATAACTTTCTCCAAGAGTTAGCACACAGCTTCAGTTAATACAGCTAAAAACTACTGAGCAGCCCCGAAATCTGGGTCTAGTAATGGACTCAGACCTGAACCTCCAGGGTCACATAAAGGCAATAACAAGGTCAGCCTTCTATCACCTGAAGAACATTTCTAGGATTAAAAGACTGATGTCGCAACATGACCTCGAAAAACTCATCCATGCGTTTATCTTTTGTCAGATTGATTACTGCAACAGCGTTCTCCCTGGTCTGCCTAAAAATTCAATCAGACAGATGCAGCTGATCCAGGATGCCGCTGCTCATGTCCTCACTAGAACCAGGAAAGTAGAGCACATCATGCCAGTGCTAAAGTCATTACACTGGCTCCCTGTAGCTCAGAGAAGAGACTTCAAAATACTTTTACTAGTTTATAAATCATTCAATGGCTTAGCACCAAAATATGTTGAAGATCTACTGTTACTATACCAACACTCCAGACAACTCAGGTCCTCTAATTCCAGTCTACTCAACATCCCTAGAATTAGAACCAAACATGGAGAAGCAGCTTTCAGTTTCTATGCTCTTCTAATCTGGAACAAACTTCCAGACAACTGCAAAGCTGCAAATGTTTTCATGTAGCATATGTTTTGTGTATGCTTCTTGCTTTATTGCTGTTTTGAATTAATATGCTTTGTCTGTGTTTTACTGCTACTTTTATTTTACCCCTTGATCATGTAAAGCACCTTGAATTACCTGGTTGTTGAAAGTGTGCTATACAAATAAAATTGCCTTGCCTTGCCTTGCCCTGCCTTGCCTTTCCTAATGAAATCAAAAGACGAAATTATCTAACATGCAAGGAAGCAGGAGTACCTAGAAAAAAACACTTTGAAGAACATGAGTACTGACCCAATAAAATACATTTAAAAAATATCCATAATAACTTGAAACGGATATTTAAAGCCCCCCTTTGCATCTTCTATCTGTTGGTGACAGAAGATTATTTTTGGTGTTTTTCACATCAGAACAGATAAATCACATGAGACTCCTTTTTCCTGGCAAAAATGTATACTCCTTGCACCTGCTTTTCAGTGTGCGTCTTTAGCAATAAGCCATGCTGCCATGGGTTGATGTCCTTCTCTAACAAGCCTCCCGTTTCAGTGGAGCGATTTTGTTGCTCAAGGGAGGGACTAATAAAATGGGAGAATTGCACCTAATGTTGTTCACACTTGTTCAACCCGATGTATTTCGGCATCAGTCGTTGTTAGCATACATTTCCTTGGTGCCAGCAGATAAACATTACCGCAGCTCTGGGACCCATTGAATCCTCATACTGAATACTGAATCCTTATTGCTTTCTCTGTCCGCTGGTTCATAGAACGATGTACAAATGTGTGAGCGATTTAAAAGAAATTCTGCGATTGCATTAGTTCTTGTGTGAAACATCGATTGGCAGCATGCAGACTGCAGAGGAACGTGCTGAACTGCATTATTGAAGACCAGTTTTGGCAACGGGGCTATCAATCACAAGTGTTTCTGTACACAGGTCTTTCTTGTGTGCTAGCACAAGATGTAGAGGTATTGGTTGCTTCTCTCTGTCTTTCTCCTCATCTGTTGAAGGTCACAACTGTCTGTTCAGGCTCATTAAACTAACAAGCACTCCCCCTAGTAGGGTTCTGTCAGTGGACCTGGGTCCTGCCAACCGACGGATCAAGGTTCTCATGAGGGGGTACCGAGTAACACAAAAGCTCCCTTTATTATTTCCTGATGGGAGGGAAATGAGACAAAGATATGGATCATTCACTGTACTACTATTTGATGCAGAAGCACATCCAGATTTATGTTTATGGAAAACAGATTTGTCACATCATGATGGTGTGCAGACAGATGAGCAAATATGTGTTTAGGTATTGTCATTGTTTCCCAGCAGATGTGCAAATCTGCAGACTACCCCAAAGGCCAGAATATACACTGTAAGTACAAGCTAACATCGTTACAGAATGATCTGTGTCCAGTCATAGCCAGTAAATCAACTATATATCATTAGCAGAAAATGAGACTATGGTCCTCTAAACACCCACATTATCATTTTGAGTCTCTTTGTGGGTAGTTTGCATCTTTTTGTGATTGCTATGCATGTCCTTTCTCCTGCTTTCTGTTTCAGAACGAAGTAGAAGGAAGAGATAAATAAACAGATCAAGAATTTGTCTCAGTCATAGGAACATTGTTCCAATCTGTCATGGTGAAGATGCTGGAGAACATCAAGTGGTTCATCTACATTCCAACGATCTTGATCATGACTTAAAGAACAACATTCCAGATCCAAGTAGCGGAAATGAGGTCTTCTTTAGGATGAACTCTTCTGCATCAGAAGGGATTGGACATCTTACCTAAATGCTTCTTGGAGCACTCTTTTAGAGATTTTAAAGCTTTATCCCTATGGAAGGAGACCCAGTGCCACACCATAATTTTAAGTGTTTGTTTACACCTTTGATTAAAAGAGCCAGTCAATACAGTTAGACATCTAGATGTGAGGGAGATAACTGTTAATTGTTAGTTCCAGAGGGGCGGGTTTAAGTATTTGAGAAACTGCTGATCTGCTGGGACTTTAACTCATATTCATCGCTTGTGTTTACAGTGAATATCCCAAAAAAAGATAAATTATCCAGTGAGCAGCAGTGGTGTTGTCAAAAACTTTTGCTGATGTCAGAGGTCAAAAAAGAATGGACGGACTAGTTTGAGATGATACAAATGCAACAGTAGTTCAAATGAGAACTCAATACAATTAGGGTATGGAGAATATAATCTGTAAACAGACAACAGTGAGGCTATAGCAGCTGAAGACACCTCCAGGTGCCAGTTAGGTAGGAGCAAGAAACTAAGAAAAATAATTCACACAGGCTTACCAAAACTGGACGATAACCGATGAGCCTCTAATTCAGCTGCTGTCTGTAGATGGCATCCGTTGGCATAGTTTAGTTATTTAAGTTTGTATATCCCGAACTTACTTAGTCCATTTTGTTCGCCTTGGTACTTTATGACTACCTCCAGCAGGGTAAAGCACCATGTCACAAAGCTCAAATCATCTCAAACATAACAATGAGTTCCTGCTACATTAATGACCCCAGTCATCAGATCTGAGTCCAAGAGAGCATCTTTTGGATGTGGTGGAATGAGAGATTGTGCATCAACTGTATGATTTTATTATGTCCATATGGACTAAAATATGTCACGAATGTTGTTTTAAAGGAAAAGGGGGATTAAACCTGGTATTACCAAGGTGTATTTCGGGCAATGTTGGAGTGTTGCTTGCATTTTTCCTGGATTTTCCTCTAAATCCTTCTACCCAATCTTGGGTAAATAAAGACAATTGATGGAATGAAGTGTTCTCCTTCTTTTCATCATGTCGTTTGATGTACTATGTACCTATATATCTCCTGCCCCCATGGGAGGTTGGGCCTATGTACAACATCTCCTCTTAGTTCTCTGCATGCCGTTGCTGAATTTCATCAAAATCATTTCTGAAATCACAAATAAAGAAAATTATTTTTATGTCTAAATCTTGTATTTTCAAATGCATTTATTTATATTATGGTTATAGTTTAAATGTAAATTTGTATTTTATGGCAACAACAGTGTCAGTAGGCCACCCTATAAATATAGAAAGAGTCATAATATTCATATTTTCCCTACCAACAAATCCCTTTCTTCTGTCATTTAAATGAAATACCTGGACAACTTTAAGCTTTACTGATTGCCCAGACTTATAAATGTGCATCATTTGTAAATTCATCATCAGTTTTCCACGCTTCAAAAACTCCTACTCATCCATACCCATAAGGTAGACGACCATACATCATTATTTAGTATTTTCCTTGCTTGTCAAGTCTGTGCTGTCCTTCATCATGTTTCCACGGATTCATTTAAAGAAAGTGTGTTGGAATGGAAGCGTTGCGCTGGCTGATCCTGCAGATCCGCTGCCAGCAGCTACTCTGCATAGAGTTGAATAAGGTGCTGAAATCCTGCCAAACAAATGCTGAACTGCATATTTGCCCTTGGCATATAGGCTGCTTGCTTTCATTATTCATCCTTGTAGATCCAGGCTTCTTACCTGCAGTAAATTGTTATTACCCGGAGCAGTATGAAATGTCATAGAACCCAAATCTGGGAAAGCTTAGATAATGTATAGCCAAAAATGTTATTTCCATCTTTGCTGTGAACCAAGCTGAGCTGATCATATTTTTGTTGTTTGATTTAAAGATATTCCTACTTTATACCAAGGCCTGCAGAGATTTTATTTGTATTTGGCATGCGATCACATTAGTAACCCACCTCAAAAGATGGCTTTCAAGGTAAAACAGAAGCTAGAACTGCTTGGTGGCACTGATGCTGGATTCCACTAGACTTGGAAGTCGAATATCAGACCTGGGAAACATCTCACACCAGAGTTTAGCATGTTCTAGCTGCAAGTCATAACCAGTAATTCAGGTTTATACAGCAAAATTTAATTGACTCATTAATGTTATTGAAATTTTGATTATCATAAATATATATGAATATATACTGAATATGCATCTGATAATAGCAGCAGGCATGTTTTCTTCCTGAGTCTATGTTCTAAGTGTTCTCTCTCCTTTCCAGTCATGCAGAGGAACCCTTTTGTGGTGGATGGATGCTGTAGGAAAGGATCCCGCAATGCTCTGCATGAGCTCTACAGTCTCTCACAGGTAGGATGAAAACACACCCACTCAATACATGCATCCATGAATTCATCATCTGCAACAACTAATGGAAAAACAAGTATCGTACTGTTAAAAAATTCATACATACATCCATTTTCTGTACCCGTCCATTCTATGCTGGGTTGCAGGGGGGGTGCCTATCTCCTGCAGTCACGGGGCGAGAGGCAGGGTACACTCTGGACAGGTCGTCAGCCCATCGCAGCTGTTAAAAAATTGACATGCTTAAATTGGCATTTTAATTGCTTTATCACAAACTCTCAATACTAAGATTACATTTCACTGGTTTATAATTTTTTTTAAAGTTTTTGTTTTTTTCCAGTAATACGACGGTTTTTGGTCCCAAATGAAGCAAATTCTAACTTACCAAAATATGAAGGTAGTGTTCCCCAACACCTTTTAGTCATCCCTCATCTCTTCCATGTTACTCCCAAGCCAGCAAGCTTTGTTGGAGTCTTGTGACCTGGCCCTTAATATGATCATTGCAGGGTTCCTACACAGTCTGGAAATTCAAGTATTCCAGAAAGAAAGAAAAAAAAAGAGTATGGAAAATATCTGTGTTTCTAGGCGTTATCCCCTATCGTATTGATTAACTCCTTCCTTCCTTCCTTCCTTCCTTCCTTCCTTCCTTCCTTCCTTCCTTCCTTCCTTCCTTCCTTCCTTCCTTCCTTCCTTCCTTCCTTCCTTCCTTCCTTCCTTCCTTCCTTCCTTCCTTTCTTTTTCATGATCTTGCTTTCTTCCTTTTATCCATGTATTATTCCTCTTGTCTTTCCTTCTTTATGACCTTTCTCCCTTGTATTCCCCCTTTTCCTTTCTTGTGCTCCTTCTCTTTCCCTTGCCCTTCCTTCCGACAAAAAAAAGAAACATAAAAATACATAAGGGATCCCCGTGACCGGAAGGACTGACAGGGAGGCCAAGGCATACGGCCGACCTCGGGGAGGATCAGCCTCCAAAGCTCCTGTAGTTTTGGGAGTGGGAGGACTTGGAATCTCGAACTCCACGTTGGGCACCATTACTGTCATGGGAAAAATATTTCTTCTTCCTCTAACCACAGATGAGGCTCCGGCCTGTTTGGTGTTTTAGATATTTTATAGGTAGATTGGCCAGATTACAAGACAAACTGTGCACCCAGAAGTGTGTCAAGCTTGAACTCTCCCCCGCACCCTCATATTCCTAATAAGATATGGTATATAATAATCCCACATGATCTTCCTCAGTCCCTCCTATGATGTCTGGTCCCACAAGGTTAAATCACAAGGTCAGAGGGTGTTCTGCTTAAATCTGCTCCTCACTGGCGTCTGTTTAAGCGACATATTCCCTAGAGGCATTTACTAACATTTAACAAATCAATTAATTCACATAACTTTGAAATATTCCCAACACAGTTATCAGCTGTTAGTCTCTCATCACTGTCCTCGTCCCTCTACGCTCTAAAGCTAACGCTGGTTTTATCCTCCATACCTCCCTTGCTCTGCCTGTACCACTCTGTACTGTGTTGAGCTGGTCATTTATCACCTTGCACACAGGGAGCTTTAAGTGCTTTTCTGGACAGCTATGATTAGACCAGGTGCACATGTACTCATGGTAAGCTAGTTTTCCACTGAGGAATTTTTCCCCACATTCTCACTCATGTGAAGTCCATTGATATATTTCTGTGTGCACAGCGGGAGTTACTGTAGCTTGAGTAAACTCTTCAGGGTGCTTGAAGTAAGCGGTCAATAGAGCTGCCTGTCTTTTCTCTATTTGTGTGTGTGTGTGTGTGTGTGTAGGTGTGTGTGTGTGTGTGTGTGTGTGTGATCTCAGACAAGTATTCAGAATCAGAATATCTTTGCAATGTTTTGATAAGAAGGTTTTAAATTACTTCCACGCTTATGGTTTCAACTGGGGTATGGTTCTATTTCGGGGTTGAGTTAAAACCTATGTAATTAATATGAATGAAAGACAAAAAATAGGTAGAAATAGGATAATGTAAATGTAAAAAAAAAATTATTTAGGCCAATAGAATTTTAGTGAAGATTTTGAAGCTTCTTTAAATTTGGAGACATTTTCAGGTTTGGTTCTCAGGAGGTGAAAATACCATTGAAACAAGGTTCTGCAGAAATCTTGCTGGTAGTCACACACATTGTGCATAGTTGTGATAATACCTAAATAAAATGTTAATTACTTAAAATATAGCAACAGTGGATGAACTCAGCTGAAAATCGTCCATTTCTTCTTGTTATTTTCTCATGAGGACTTAACTGCACACGAGTAGCATAGTTGATTAATCGAAGAAAAATGCTATTCTGAACAAACATTGTCTGACTCTTCTCTTTAACCCTGGTTACTTTACTCACAAAGAAAAGTTCTGCCTTTTAAGTCTAAATGGAGCACACTGATATGCAATAGTGTTATGAGGCTATTAATCAATCATCCCATCAAAAAAGAAAAAACAGGACCCGTTGACTTGACTTTCAACCTCTTTCCTCATTTTGTATCCATCTTTTCTATGCAAGAAAAACAATCTTCTGCCATTTTGTAGAAACCATGTGTCTAGTCTTACCCACCTTTATGGGCATTTTGTACCTGGTTTCACAACCAATGATGGACATTTTTTTTCCATAATCTACTATAATTCTACAGTAGTTAAATGTGGTATGTAACTCAAAAAAATAATCCCAGCAGACGATTGGATCAGGAATCCTAATGTTTCATAAGAGTCAACTGGCTCAGACTGGGATCAGAACCACAATCAATAGAAATAGTCAGACAATCTATCCTTCCATTATACCCACTTATCCCTGCAGGTCTCCAGCATTCATGGGGTGAGAGGCAGGGCACACCCTGGACAGGTCACCAGTCCATCACAGAGCAACACAGAAACACACAGGGCAAACAACACTCACACCTAAGGACAATTTTAAGAGACCAAGGCGACTGTCTGTGGCTCGGTAGTCCTCTTCTAATCAAACAGTTGTAGTTTAGATTCCAGCTTCTTTCCATCGCATGTTGATGTGTCTCTGGGCCAGGCACTAAACGCTAAGTTGCCTACTGATACACAGATCGGTGTAAAAATGTGTGCATGTTTCGGAGTGTGAATGTGAATGTGGCTCTAATGTACAGCCCTTTGAGTGGTCAGTGTGACTAGAAAGGCGCTATAGAAACTCAGTCCATTTACCATTATCATTTAAAGATTTCCATGATGATTTATCCTCAGACTCTTAACTACCAGGAAGAGTAAACCAATATACAGTGGTTAAGTACAGAATGGTTAGTTTAGAGTTATGAAATAGAGGTAGATTGAGATGAAGTGGTGATACATGAGTACGTTATAGGAATTCAAATTGGCAAAGAGATAAAGTGATCCGGAAACTTCTTTGGAATTTTGATATGGATAACGCTGACGTCATCACCACCTATTGGTGTGGCATTTTTATAAGTGTTTTTGATCTGATTTCCGCATAGCTACTTTGTTTTTTAACAGTGAACCAGAATATCTGCTTTAAAAAAAGTATCCAGAGCGATAAAGTGGAGGCCTCAGTGGGTTCAACAGCTTAAATTAGAATTTCTGCTAAGTACCTTTTATCTGTTCATGTATCATTATATCAGCCTTTTTTTTAACACTGAGTCATTGTTTTAGTTAATCATATTTTGCTTTTGTAGGTATGAATATAAGAGGCATAAAGGCATGTCTTTTATACTTAGCCTGCAGGCATTCAGGTACTTTCATCATTCTTCGGAGACAGATAATTAAAGTGTTTTACAAATAAATATAATCAGTGAGGAGAGGAATGTGTCTGAGTGCATCTGCGCAAGCAGATAATACCTGTCTGGATTGTTACACCAACAGCAAACCCTACTGTCCTATCAATTTAGTTTATATACTCTCATGTTTCTTGGGCTTGCCCTTACTGGAATCCTGATACCACTGGGCCAGAAGGAGCCAGAGCAACTGATGGGGTGTCAGTCCACCGTTAAACCAAAGCAGACGCTACTGCTGAGGCTTTGTTTGTGTAGGAATCTTTAAGTCATTAAGGATTTAAAGACAAAGGCACCAGACGATGAAGATTTATTCCTTTTTTTCGATCTCTGCATTAAAACATGGGTTAGAAGAAAAGCAGCGAGAGGAGGGAGGCGAAGAGATTTCAAAGGGATGATCACTCTGTTTTTCCCTTTGATGGAGGAGGCAGTGCAGAACACCACCGAAGACATGAATAAATCAGATTTTTGTCTTTGCAGTAACATACAACGCTAAATTGCCTCATGATCTGACAAGCTTGTTTACTGTGAATTACAAAAAGATTTCTTTTTTGAAGCAGCATTTCCGTTAAACATTTATGATTATAAAGCCCAGTTTAAACAAACTTACTTTTTCCTTTCTGAGATGTTTAGCAGCTACCAGTTTTGTATGAAATGGACTGAGATATTATTTTACAGGTTACATTTATAGGGTATGTATACGGAAGAAGCTTAAGGACATTTACAGGGTCTGCTTGTACAAAAACCGCATTACCTGGTTGGATTTGTCTGATTGAGAGAAGTCCAGGTCGGTTTAACTCCAGCTGGACTAAGGTGTATACATGCATTTCAAAAGTCTGACTGGACTAAGGCAATTATTCGGCTTTCTCTTACTCCATATAAACGCACTACGTGAGAGTCTGTCTCCAGCACCTTATTAACACTTTGCTGAAGCTGATGCAACACAGTGATAAACATGCTTTTGTTCTCAGTGTACTCACGATCAAGCTCAAAGCCCTTTATAAAGCACATATTAAATAATTCATATATTGTTGCCTTATCTTTTTTATGATTCCACTCTGTTTTGCTATCCCAATGCACAAGTCTAAACTTAGTGAACTTCATAATGTCCAGTGTGTGTTTAAACAGTTTTAGTGAGCTACAGCTCCAACTCTGTGTTTGGAAGGGTTCACAATTGACCTGTGGCTCAGTACCGCTCAGCTCCGCCACCCAAACCCAAACGAACCAATAGCGTTCAAATACCAGTTTCTCTGAAATAAACTTACTCTGACATTCTCGGCGTCTCGCTCCATAGAGGAGCATCAGGACCTGCGACAATACCGTGGTTTTCTGGGGTCTCCTTTATAAAGCTTGCTTACGCAAACTGCGTAAGTCACTTTCCACGGCAAGTTTGGGATTTATAGAAAAAACGTGGCGGAAAAATGTGCTCAACTTTTAGCACGCTAAGGACCTTGCTTAAGCACATTTTGGACATGGAGGACACTGGCAGCGCAGCCGGTGAGATGACAAAACTGGGAATTTAAGCCACATATTCAGACTTGTAGAGCTTCGCACACTCACGAACACACAACCAACAGTCAGGCCCCAACCCTGTCTCTGAAATGAGAATCTGAATGAAAATATGTTGCATTCAAGAACTATATCCCAGTATTTTCAGATGTATGTCTTTAGATTATACAGCAATTGCACTTATTAGTGCATTAATTGTGTGGTCATTAAAGATCAGCCATTGGCAGCATCCGGATGGGGGGAGCCGATGTAGATTCCCTAAAGAAGTCCTATTAGATCTATGTGCTGAACTGGGCCTGGTGTTAGATCTACCGGCCCACTGGAACCGTGCGTCCCCCCCGCAGTACATTCTGGCTGTGGCATGCCGTCTCCCTCTTTGCCTCTTTTTAATGTCAGTCACGCTGCTGCTTCAACGCTATGCCTCTCACAGCTCTTCCATTTATTTGTGACCCTCCAAATAATATTTTGCACGGATCATACTTTTTAAAAATAGACTGAAATATGGTGAAAGCCTGACAAATATAATTTTTCAGGCTTTAAATATTCAGGAGTGCTGAAACTTATCACATTCTGGTGTAATTCCACTTTTTTTGTTTGAATGGGCTTTATTTGTGTTTTTAGACACAAATATGGTTAAACGATGTGCCTGGGGCATATGTAAAAGTGATACACGGTATCCTGAGAGGACAAGCAACGGAGTTTACTTTATTCCCTTATAAAGCTGTGTGGCAGACTAAACAGTCAACTTAACATGACAAGAACGTCTACGTTTGTTCTAAGACAATGGTCTTAGCAATCAGGTCATATAAGTTAATATCAATCACATAAAGCCTAGCGGTAACAAGCTTTCTTAACCTAGCCACCTAGAAGACTATTGTTATGTGAACGGATGGTGAATGAATTTAACCTGTTGTGCCACAGATAGGTAGGTTTTGGGTATGAATAATTATGAATAATTGCTTAAGGCAATTATTAATCAGATTAATAATTTTATGTAAAAATTACCAAGTTTAGGGGCACCACCTGGATTCCAGGAATATCAATAGCCACATTGTTCAGTCTCAGTTTATGTTTATGATTACCTGCCTGATAAGGCTGAGATAATTAAACAATATATGAAGGAATAAGTTCTTGGCGTACCTGAACAGCAAATTACTACACATGTAGGTGAAATAACAACGGTTTTCCAAAATACAAGAGTTTATTACAAAAAGAATGGAGTCTACCTAAATTCAAAGTTGTGTGTAAAGTTGGTAGCACATACCTGGCGTCCAAAGTTTTCAGTAGGTAAATAAAGCCGGGCTTTTTCACTGTATAAACAGGCACCATATAATTTTGGGAAAATCTCGATTTTCCCAAAAATAAATCTTCTTAAACTGCAAATTCGAATTAATCGATAAAATCGATTTATGGCCCAGCCCTACTTTCAGTTAACATACTTTAATCAACAAACTCACCAAACTAGCAACACACAACTAAACTACTAAGAAAAGAATAACGATAATAAAACTAACACTCAGAAGTAAAACAGTAAAAGTGATAAAAATGCACAGAAATAGAAACAATAAACAATAAATTGATAATGATGTCACAGTTCAGAATGAATATGTTTGCTCAAATACCAAGGCTTGTATTGAACAGTGTTGGGAATGAAGCTAAGTTAGTTTTAAACTAATTGTGATTAGGTTAAGACTAATCAGCACATTCTGGTTTGTTTTCAAACCACCATTTCACAATGCAAAGCAGAAGTGAAGAATGACATTATTTGGAAGAAGTAATGTTTCATTAAACCATTCGCTAAACTAGAAATCAATAACCTTTAGATAATTGATTCTATTTAATGGATCGCTCACGGCAGTGATTGATCTAATTTAATATTTAGACTTTATGTTGACGTTAACGGCCGTACCAATTATGTCGATCTAATTTAGTATTTTGACTTACCAAGAAGGCGTTCTCAAAAATGACTTAAAAGATTAGTTTTAGTGTTTAAACTATCCGTTTTAAATCGATCTCTATTTTGAATAGCATTAATGACAGTCTATTGTTCATGAATAAAAGGGCTGTCAATGGCGGGCCCACGTGGTTCGCTAGAGCATGTAGCTTACAGCTAACTCACGTGGCACTGCTTAAAGTCGCTCTGGATCATTTATTAAACATCAAACAAAGAAAAACTGTCGAATTGAGTAATTCAGGTTGCAGGATATAAAACGACTTTCCATCGGAAACCTCGAAAATCACTGTTTAAACCTCCAGGCCGACCGGCATGTTTGTACCCAAACAACAAATAAAGTCTTACACAAAGTGACGAATCACAGTGAAAACAAACAACCCCTAAATCTTGTTTATCTTAAACTAATCTCGCCTCTGCCCAGACAGACCTTATTGAACGGTTAAAGTTCTCCAGGTTGCTCCGTGAATGATGGGCGAAGCTAACACAACGTTAGCCGGCAGGCTAGCAATAGCTGCGGTCAGTTAGCAGCGGTAGGCCGTATGGCTGTTGTAGCATAGCAGCAATGGAGCTGGAACGTCGTTGTCCTCTCCCGCTTGCTTAAACAGCAATCAGCTCTACCCTCTTTCACTGAAAGTACCTTAGTTCGCAGCTTCCGCCGGCGGTGGATGTAACGGCTGTAGTCTGGACTCGGCTCTGCGGCAACAGTAGCTGGTTAGCAATTCGCGTCCTCACAGTAGCATCTGAAATTCAGAGAGTTTCTGTAGGGCTCAGGGCAGAACGGTGGGGTTTGTCTCAAAACACTGGGTTTGCGATTCACCTGATTGATCAACAGTCTTGTCGTCCTTGAAGTGGGTTCCTCCCAGAACTCGCGTTTTTTCCCTCGCCAGCGAAGGAAACATGGGGTCCCTTCTAGCACTGTTTGGCTGCAAGAGCCCAACTGAAGAGAGTTTGCGCCAATGACTCCAGCCCTTATATAACATCTGGTCCTCTTCTTCTCCTGTCGGAGCTAGAATTTTATCTAATTACAGTTTAAAATTGCATAATGCTGAAATTTCTGAAGGCTCCTAGAAGATATTAACTGTTGTTGGCTCCAAAGGTTGTCAAAACCCTCTTGAGGAACTGTTTTGGCACTGACCACTCTCATTGTAAACATGCAGTGAGCTACAACGGGTCGTCCGAGTTAGTTAAGGAGGGCGGGGGCTTCATGGGACTGAGCCACAGGTCAATTCGTTGTGCAGCTGATTAACTGTTTAAAACTTCTAGTGATCTGGCCCATCAGGTAGTTTTATCATTTATGTTATTTTGTTGCTTTCATCCATGATTTAACTGAATTGATCCTTGATTCAACATGATTTTGTCCACTGTATAATTTATGAATTTATTCTTACATCCATACATGCATATATCTAGTACTGTACAGAAGTTTTAAACCACTTGTAATTTCTTTACATCTTGTTTTCAATGTGCTAGAGCAGGGATTCACAAATGTTCAATGGTCCACATTTGATTTCTAGATATGGTTGGAGATCGGTAACAACTAGGAATGAGCAAATCCAGTTGATTAACAACTTTCAAGCAAAGTTATGCTTCAACTGTTCAGCTGTGACTGTTAGCCGCTGTAGTTAGACAGTAAAATGAAACGAGCACTGTAACTTTCTAAGAAATTTCAATTAAAACTTAACCATTTTTTATGGCTGAGCAAATAAAAGGGTGTTACTCTACACACAAGAATTGTAAACAAAATAAATTAGCTCAACATAAGGTGCAGCAAGACACAATATCAACTGGGGTAAAACTTAAAGGTAACAATAAATAAATTACTGTGGAAAACTGTATTGTCTCCCTTCGATGAGATGAATATCTAGGCGCCTAAAAAAATATTAGAAAATTTCATTTTATTATTTTCCAAAGTCCATTTTTATTTTTCAGAAATCCAAGTATTACAAAGCAAACACACTCTTTAACTTTAAGTATCTAATCATATGGTTAATACAGGTCCTTCTCAAAAAATTAGCATATTGTGATAAAGTTCATTCTTTTCCATAATGTAATGATAAAAATTAAACTTTCATATATTTTAGATTCATTGCACACCAACTGAAATATTTCAGGTCTTTTATTGTTTTAAAACTGATGATTTTGGCATACAGCTCATGAAAACCCAAAATTCCTATCTCAAAAAATTAGTATATTTCATCCGACCAATAAAAGAAAAGTGTTTTTAATATGTTGTGTTGCTTTATCACACAAAGCCCCCATAAAATAGAATGCAGTTTGAATGACAGAAAAATTGTAAGGAACTATGTAACAAGTTTAATTTCCACATGGTAGAACTGAAATGTCTGGAAATCACTTTAAGCATGTCTGAATTTTTTCATGAATAATTTTGCATTCACAAGCATATTGGGAACTTAATAATGTGTCCTGCCAAACAATAGAATCCTCCTTTGTAAATAAACACAGGTCAATGACAAAAGCACACGATATACTGCAGATTGTTAATTGTATGATTTAGTTATTTATATAATTTATGTAATATTTAAACTGAAGAGAGATATAATCTTGCATTCTGGTTCCTGATTTCTGGGTTAGGCAGCCATTAAAAGTTTTAATATTCCATCCATATTTAATTGATCTTACATATCAAACAGCTGTCTCTGCGTTAGGATTAGTATTTTTGTCCCCTTAGGAGGTCAAACCCTGTACGCACAGAGAAAATGAGTAAAATGCACTCATGAGAGACACTTTGATGACTTGGAGGGAAAGTCCAGGTAGTCTGTCATTACCCTGTCTGTTATACCCCATTATTATACATTTCTCTTTGAGATACACACACCTGCACACACACACCGACACAGACACTAGGAAAAGCTGGTCTCAACCCAGCAAGCTGTGTATGTGCAATGCATTCTGGTCTACACATGAATGGTTGCATACACACAAGTAATAAACATCTGTCCAGCTATGATTATCTCTCCACAGTAATTATAGGACACATACAATCAAACTAAGAACCTGCTTGTTTGTTTTAATACTATCTATTATTTTTCTTTTACATTGAACGGCATTCATAGCATCGAATGTGATGCTTTCTGGAAACACTATTACATTCATTCAACTCCCTTCATGTTATGCTTCTGAGCATCTCTTTAAGCTGCTCACAGTTCACAGGCAGGTCACACAATGTTGTTCAGTGCAGCGTTGTCCCTCAGGGATGTGTGTTCAGTCTCCTGAAGCTGGAATCAAAGAATCAATAATCATTGAGTACTACACATGTTGCCCCTCTGCTCCATGTACTTCTAATGCTGCTTCAGACGTGTAACATGGGCTGATTAACTAACAAACAATAACTCTAGTGTATTTTATAATGCGATATACCAACAAAAAGTAGTGCATAACTGTTAGTGGAAGGTAAAAGTCACTAGCAGTCTCTACAATTACTTCTGTTCACCTTTCAATAAACTCCTAGTAGCTTCCCAGTCTCTGCTGTATTCCCACAGGATGATGCTACCACCACCATGTTTTACAGTTGGGATGGTGTGTTCAGGGTGATGCGTTTCTGGAACACATAGCATTTTGCAGATCAAAAAGTTGAATTTTGGCCTGGTGACCAGAGCACCTTCTTATCGGTCCTACATTGCTTGTGACAACAGATCCACCCACCTGAGCTAAGGAGCTCTACAACTATTTTATAGAATAGAACAGAATCATCCTTTACTTGCGCACAAAGGAGAAATTCAACTGTAACAGCAGCAAAGTGACAAGTAATAGAAGCATGTAGATTAACACAAGAAAAGTATAAAAAACAGAATTAAGAATAATATATGTACATTATGGACAAAATTACAATACCAAAGTACTGTGCTGTATTAAAAAATAAAATGGCATACTCAGATTTGAATGTGCAACTGAGTATTTAATTTAAAAAAATATTTACAAAATTTGCATGTGTAGTTGTGCATTAAAAAGTAAACGTATATAAGTAAAAAAAAAAATAAGATATGAAAAACAAATGTGCAAATAGCAGCAGCAGAAATGTTATGTGAAGTGAGATGAACTGTGCAAATTACACCAGGGGTGTGAACATTATTGGGTTTGTTGGGAGCAGCGAAGGCTTATGGAGTCTAACAGCTGCTAGGAGGAAGGACCTGTGAAAACGCTCCTTCATGCACCTAGTGTGCAGCAGTCTGTCACTGAGGGAGCTCTCCAGTTCAGCAGCATCTTCATGCATGGGCTGGGAGACTCTGTCCATCAGTGATGTAATTTTGGTCAGAGTCCTTCTGTCTACCACCACCTGCACTGGATCCAGTGGACATCCTAGAACAGAGCTGGCCTTCCTGATGAGCTTATCCAACCTCTTCCTCTCAACTGTAGATAAACTGCTGCTCCAACATACAACACCATAAAAGATGGCTGATGCCACCACAGAGTCAACGAAGGTCTGTAGGAGTGCTCCCTGAACTCCGAAAGATCTCAGTCTTCTCAGCAGGTACATCAGGTTGTAGTTACCCTAGTCCTCTTGGCTGCTTACTGGAAAAAAATATCTCCTTGTCTGGAACGTCAAAAGCCAGACTAGATTGTGACTCGAGGCATCAGATTAAAAGTAGATGAATACACATTCGCACCATACTTTTTGGATGTTTACTCGCAGAAACACCATGTATCATTTTCCTGTTATTTCAAAGTTATTCACTTTATTGTGTGGGTCTATTACATAAAGTCTAAGTAAAAGTTATTGAGGTTTGTGGTCATACAGTATTATAGCAAAAAGTGTAAACAGTGTGTTTACTTTTACAAGGCACTGTAGATCCACCATGAACACTGTAGATCCAGGAAGTGGGCTTCTGAGGCCTTACGCGTGGTTCACTATGTGTGTTTTACAGCCGTTGTAGACAAATCTTTCGTTGGGAATACAGTCATGATGAAAAACGGTGACCTTGAGTGGCAGGTCTGTGGCCGTCCAGTGGGACGAGCCCACTGACAGCTTTTTGAACACTGTCACAACCAAATCCCAGCCTCTGACAGTCTTCAAGCAATGTCTGAAATCTACAACTCTGGTCTCTAATCGACGTAAAAAGCTAGTGGTGAGAGTAAAATGCAACAGTAGCAGTATCACCATTAGCAACAATGGGGACTACACGCAAGAACATGTAGTGGAACAAAGAACCTGAATTCATTGAGCTTTGGCAGCAAAGACAGTGTTCATGGCATTTTATCATTGCCTTCTTGGGAATCTCTCGGCTTTTGGTGACGTATACTTTTAGGTGACATGCTCGTGATGTTTTCCTGATGGAGAGAGACTTCGTGCAGTTTGACTCACTGAAATCTCGGGCTGTACAGTGTACTGGCCTGTCTCACCTTTCTAGAGCTTGCACAGTCTGACACAAAGCAGTCCTATGCGACGGATGAAACACAAACAGTGTGAGAAGGCTTTAGCTGAAGGAGAGGTATTGGTAAAGTTTAGATGATGGTGCAGTCTGATTATACATATTTAAACATATTGGAATTAGTAATGTACAAAGCCTGCCTCACCATCACGTGCTTCCCCAAAATTCCTACAGCTTGCATTGCGATCAGCAAGAGGGTTTCACATCTTTTTCTGGCCTGTCTCACAATGACATGTACAAGTTTAATGTTACTGTGGGACAGGGAGAGTTAGGCTCATCCAGGTCTTTGAAATGCTGGCAACTCAACCTGAAGATGCTGCAACCAGTTCACTGACTTTGCTTTATACTGGACCCATGTGATGTGCGTGCCAAGGACTTAGTATTGTCCGATTTGGAAAGATATTGCTCCTCTGTTAGAGAGATGGCCTTCTCAGAGTGGGACAGCATAACTGGGACCCTCAAAAATCTCCTTTAAAACTTCTACTTTGGAAATTTACATAAAGCTCAGAAGTTTTACAAAATTCCACCTATTTCCTAATTATGAATTTGCTTTAAAGCACTAATTCCCAAAGGTGGGCTGGTGGCTTAACAAGTATGGGGTTTTGAGATTGTTTACAGAAATAAAACTAATCAGTAAGAATGACTAAGAACAAAACCAAATACATTGGCTGTTGATGCTGTTTGTGTTATCATTATACGCATGGTTAATTGATTTTGGTTAAGTGTTTGTGTACTCAACCAATAGTTTTGGTCAGGAGTCCATTCAAGTGTGGGTCAGAAAACAGTTTTGGAACCTCTGCTTTAAAGGACCCTTTAGCACCAGAGATGTCCTTTTGGAAAGAGTACTGGTACTACAACTACAAACATTAATAACGATGATGATGATAATAATGATATCATGTAACCTTAGAGATGGAAAAGATGGAGGAATAAAAGGTAAGGGAACGCTTTGTATAATTACAGTTTGCTTAATTGTTGGTTACAATCCAACAGATTGTGTAAGAGTGTAGGTTTTTGTTAGTAATTAGTAAAAGTCAAATAAATGCCATAATAAGGACAGAAATACAAGCTTGTGTGTTTATGAGTCAGTGCATTTTATTGTATTTGCTATTAGCCTTTTGGCAAGCAAACTGAGTCCATTCATTGCATCCCTGCAGTCTCCTTACACAACAGCATCAGCATGAGCACAAAAATCATGATTCAGTAGATGCTCTGCTTTAATATTTTTTTTATTTTAGTCGAGATCTGGGGCACCAGGCAGGTAGAAAAGTAGTTTTGTGACTTCATGGTTGAGCTGCATCAAAATCTTTCATCAGCTAGGAATTATCTACAAAATGGAGATTTTGAGAAGAATGGAGGGTTGTTTTATATTCTCCATGCTTTCCCTGCAACTGGAAAAGACGTTCCCTGTAAAGCTGGATGGATGGATGGATGGATGGATGGATGGATGGATGGATGGATGGATGGATGGATCAAATAAAAAATAGGGACATAAATGTTTCTGTTAACAAATGCATCTCAATAAGTTAGAATATCATCAAAAAGTGATTATTTTTTAAGTAATTCAGGTCAAAACAAAAAGTTGTATATTATCTAGATTACTTACCTAATCTTCCTTTGGAATTAATAAAGTATTTTTGACTTGAATATAATTTTTGAATTGCACAGAGACTGTTATATTTTAAGTGTTTCATTTGTTTTCATTTTGATGTTTTTAATCTAAACTGTAGTTAATTGAAACCCCCAAAGTATGTCTTTTAGAAAATTAAATAATTACATCACACCAATAAAATTAGACTTTTATTACAGAAATGTTTTGGCTCAGGCTCACACAATGAAAGAGAAGAATGCTGAACTGACAGTTGTTAAGTAGGTAGTCATTGACACCCTGCACAAGGAGGGTAAGCTACCAAAAAGTATCCCAGACTCCAACATTACTCTGCCTGACTTTCTAACCTTACGGCCAGACAGTGATTTAAAGTGGAGTGGCAAAAGCAAACAAGGTGGATTAGCAGTGCTTACCAAAAACTGATCATCACTAGTCATCCAGGACATGTTACTGTGGAAAATCTTCTCTGCTGCCTGGATATTGAGCTGCTAGCATGTCATGAAACCATGAGACTGTTATAGAGCACAAGAGGAGTCTTAATATATGTTGCATTACCGACTTCTACAGGAGATCCTTCCTGCCCACAGCATTTCCATCCACGACAACTCTTTGAAGATACTTGGATGAGTTACCACATTTAATTTCCTTTTGGAATAAATACTATTTTAATTTGAGTTTAACTGTATTGATAATTGCTAACTAAATTGCAAGGATTTAGAAAATTGCTAAATAAGCTGACCGTTTAGAGCGCAATATCCAACCATATTGATGGAATGTTGAGTGGAAGGAAACAATATTTTAGAAAATGTTGTTTAAGCAGGGACAATAGCAGCCATAAAAGGACCATGAAGGAAAGTCCATTTAAGAGTTTGATAGAGATTTACAAGGCGCCGACGGCCACGTCACACAGACATATCCAGGACATGGATCACATTCCTTGTCTCAAGCTATCCTTGAAGCAGAGACAAATTAGCCACCTGGGCTAATTGGAAAAAAAGACTGGACTGTTGCTCCTTGGTCCAATGCCCCTGCTGCAGATGAAGTAAATTGTGCATTTCATTCAGAAATGAAGGTCAAAGACTCTGGAGGAAGACTAGAAGCATAGAATCCTAGCTACTCGAGGTCCAATGTGAAGTTTCCACAATCTGTAATGATTTGAGGGGCCATGTTATATGCTGGTGTTGGTCTGCTGGGTTTTATTAATTCTAAAGTCCCTGCTGCATGCCATCAAACAGGATTTCGGATCATTTCATGCTTCTATGACAAGCTATTGCAAGAGAAAGTTGAGAGACACAAGAGCCTACGATGCAAACAAGGCCACTATTACAACAACCTCCTTAACACTTCAAGAAAGCACCAGACTCTTCTACTCCATGCCACACCAGAGTAATGGACTAATTCATGCAAAAGTACTGAGTGCATATGCTCTACTGGGTGTACTTTTCAGCAGGCCGCATTCATGTAATAAAAATCCCATGTTTGGTTCCATGTAATTTTGTCATTTTCTGAGAAACTGCATTTTGGGTTTTCATTAGCTAAGCCTTAATCATCTAAAATAATAGGATAATTCCTCACTCTGTGAGGAATTAATCTATACAATGTGTATGAGCTTCATATTTTAAACTGAATTAGAGAAATAAATGATATTGAAATATATTGAGCTGCGCTTGTATAGGATGTTTGTTAGGTATTATCATTTGGCCTGCAATTAATGCATTTTTATTTTGCTTTGCACAGGAGATACTTAATATTCTGCTGAGACTTTTCCAGCACTGGTTTTGTGAAGCTGCATAAATATGATGCAAGGTTGGGCCCAAACCGAACGTGTGTTTTGAATAATTTCTCTGAATAAATACAGTTAAGCAAACATTTCCTTTGACCCTTTCCCTGGCGTTGTGAGCACACATAGTCTAGGCAGGGGTCTGCTCTCTCTCATGTGGCCCGGCTTCTCATAAATGCCAGATTGGAAAGTTAATGTGCTGCCTGACCCGGTGGAAAGGATAAATTTGCCCCATAAACTGGTAGCATTGTTAAGGTTTTACAGCAGAGGCTCACGGTGTTGCCTTTTACACAGTCTCGGGTGAGGTATTACCGAGCTGAACTCCAGGTGCATGTTTGAAATGGTTCGCTATACACTGGCAGCTTTATCCCAACTGCTGTATGAATGTCTGCTCAGTATGTGAAGAAGAAAGGTCCTTGATGAACAGTATTGATCTTTGTTGAGATAGATAGTGAGTGGAGCTAATGCACCAGTACGAGAGAGACGGAGCACGGTTTTGGGGGAGAAAACTAAATAAAAAGCTCGTCTCTAACAATACAGACTTCGAAACTGAACGGAATACAAAGTCGGCTGCAGCATTTTCCCCGCAACCTATCCAGCCTGAGTGTGAATAATCATCTGAGGCAATCCTCTGTCTTTTTAAGTACCAGACAGACAGAAGAGTGAACTTTAGAAGCAACTGCAGAGCATTCTTAGGGAACAAATCGGGACATATTTATGAAATTGAATTGAGCCGTGTTGTAAGCAAACTCCAATAAAATGTACCCTACATAGATTATTACTTTAGGGGGGACTGTGGCTCACTAGGTAGTGTAGTTGACTTGTAATCGGAGGGTTGTAGGTTCAATTTAAGCTTCTGCCTGTCACATGTCGATGTGCCCCTTGGCAAGGCACTTAACCCCAAGTTGCCTACCGATCTGCATATCGGTGTATGAATATGTGTGCGTTTGCAAGTGCGAATGGGTGAATATGGTTCCGTTGTATCTAGCCACAGTGAGATCACTATAAAAAAGCGTTTTCTCTGGAACAGGCATCTCAGTTGAAACCTTTAAACAAATGTAATCTCCCACCTCAGCCCCATCCTCTTCATCCTCCAACACAAACTCAGTAAACAAGCTGGTAGATAACTTTCTCTCTAAAATTTCAGACATCATTGATGCCATTGCTTTAACTACAGTTAATGTAGTGTCAGGTAGAAGGAAGTCTCCGTGGAATGGTACGTAATGGTACACATCCATCCATCCATCCATCCATCCCCTTCCGCTTATCCGGGGAAACAGTCCCTCCAGCGTGTCCTGGGTCTTCCCCTGGAGCTCCTCCCGGTGGGATGTGCCCGGAACACCTCACCAGGGAGGCGTCCAGGAGACATCCTGACCAAATTCTAGTGCCACCTCAACTGACTCCTCTCGATGTGGAGGAGCAGCAGCTCTACTCTGAGCCCCCTCCGGATGACTGAGCTTCTCACACTATCTCTAAGGGAGAGCCCAGACACTCTGCAGAGGAAACTCATTTTAGCCGCTTGTATCCGTGATCTAATTCTTTTGGTCACCACCCAGAGTTCGTGATGAGGGTAGGAACATAGATCAACCGGTAAATCGAGAGCTTTGCCTTTCGGCTCAGCTCTCTCTTCACCACGACCGACCGGTACAGCACCCGCATAACTGCAGATGCCCCACCAAACCGTCTATCGATCTCCCGCTCCATTTTCCCTCATTTGTGAACAAGACCCCCAGTTACTTAAACTCCTCCACTTGGGGAAGGACCTCATCCCGATCCAGAGAAGGCACCCTACCCTTTTCCGGCTCAAGACCATGGTCTCAGATTTGGAGGTGCTGATTCTCATCCCAGCCTCTTCACACTTGGCTGGATCATCTGCAAAAAGCAGACCCCATCCTGAGGCCACCGAAACGGATCCTCTCAACACCTTGGCTGCGTCTAAAAATCCTGTCCATAAAAGTTATGAACAGGTTTGTGACAAAAGGCAACCTTGGCGGAGTCCAACTCTCATTGGTAGGGTAATACACAGCAAATAGCTGCCATTATAGTCAACGGGTTCGCTTCCACCAGGCGCGAAGCGGCTCAAATCAGACGTGCCCCAGAAGCGTTGGGTCATTGAATCTCAGCAGTTTAGTTTGGACCAGACAGAATAGATTGGACCAGAGAAGGAAATCAGACACTGAGCAGTGTAAAGCATCGGGAAAAGGTCAAAATAAAAGATACGTACAGATTTCCTATTTCCTGACTAAGAAAAAACAAAACATCACTTCCTGTGACAACAGGACCAGGGACGTGCTGCTGAGTTCGCAGGGAAAACCGCTTACGCGTCCGGTGGAAATCAAGGGTTAGACTTTCAGGAAAGTCCATGCCTCTAACTGTGAGGGCCAAAGAGGGAACATTAGTCAGTTAAAGCAAATCAATGTATTTCCTTCTTTCTTTAAATGCTTTACTGATGCAGTTCTTTTAAGGAATAAGAAATTACTACTTGCTTTTGTGGTATAAAGGTGAACATTTCAATCTACTAAAAGAATCAGATTATAAATGATCCAATTATCTAATGTAAAGCAAACTGGTTCACAAGAAGTCAAGGGGCCCAGCCCATTTTGCGTGCTTTGAAAATATGTTAATCTTACTTTAGATTTACCTCCATCTGCCGGAGTTATTGAAAAATATAGATTAAAACCTGCGCTCCCCTGCTTCTATCGTTCTGGAATCACTTCTTACCTCCCCTCTTTAATCTCCCTTCCTTTGCAACCATCAGCGGATCAGAAGGAAGCTTTTCATTACCACCCCAGCTCGGCTCTGATCCTTAGATCATATTTCAAACTATGAGCTGCTCTCAGAGAGAATAATACAGCAGTGGCAGGGAAATGAATACTTGAGATATGGACGCAAATAACTCTGCATATCTCATCACTTTTGCTTGCATTTCAACAATAAATATGAGGTGAGGAGAGGAGACAGTGGTTGCGAGATGCTTTAACTTCTTCTGACATGGGAAGATAAGTAAGTGGAGACAATCGTGTTTGTGTTTGCAGTGATGGTCATGGAGGTGAGATCAGGTTTGAAAATAAACAAAAGGATTCTCTGTCCTGCTCCTCTATCTAGATTTTCCCAGAGAGTGAACTTACAGTGCTGTGCAGAATTATTCATGCCCCTTGAACTTTATTACATTTTACATTTCTTTTTTCCCTGATTGCCTACCCATCCATTATCTATATCCGACTATCCTCTGCAGGCATGGCGTTCGTCGTGTGTCATTGTGTCATCCTCACCAGCTCTCATAGTTCCTGGTTAAATGGTCTCCATGGTTCTATTGTAAGTTGGAGCAGTGCATAATTAAAATGAGTATTACATATTCAAAACTCCTTTCTGCGTCTGGGTCCTCATCACAACCCCTGACAGATTTAGGTTTTGTTGCACTGGATTTTTAAGGGCACCTGAGTAAGGAGGGGCTGAAAACAAATGCATGCTTCCAATATTTTCTTGGGCTATAATAAATCCCCCCCAAAAAAGTGGCCTTGTGGCTGTATAATGGGAATACTTTTTCAAGGTACTTGTGGTAACATGTTTGACACACACATTCAGTACCATCATATCTGAATCAATATGCACCGCCTGTATTCTGTGAAACAAAGTCATTTTTCATATGGAGCAGCCGTGTGGGGAAACTGCTAAGTTGAACATTTGGGGTCCTCATAGGGCCTTGACCAGTTGGAAGAGATCAAAATATACTGACCATATAATGTGAAGCTACTAACTGTTTTTATTGCTAGGCTTTAATGACCGCTGCTGTCAGTTATCCAATGCTGACCCGCCGCTTGCAGGTCCATTTTATGGCAGAAATGTGCAATCAAATTGCCAAGTAATGGTTTCCTTTCTTCCATGGGAACAGATTGACATGCCAGAGGTCAGTGACCTCCATCACAACTGTATCGACCAATCTTGCTCCCTTTATGCTCCCCCTACCTCCTCCCTCCTTTCATCTGAACTGAGCAGAGTCGGAGACGGAACAGCAACCAGTGATCTAGTGCCTAGACGAAAGATAAAGGGAAACAGGCAGAGAGAGAGAGATGACAAGATCCCACCCCACAGTTTTCCCCTCATGTTAATTACAGCCTTGTCCTGTGGGATGGAAGGCTGCACGCTCGTTGCGACATCTGTGGGAATAATAGCTCTATGCCTCAGAGTAAAAAGAAAGGGGAGATTTTCATCACAACAAAGCTCCTATTTGCTGTGAGATTTAACGCCATTGTGGGCCTTTGATGTTTTCCCGATGACATGAATAGCGATGAGTGATGTGCATCTGAACAGCAGCTTAAGTGACAGAGGCGCAAAATGAGGCCTTCCTCTTCATCCGTCACACTTTGTCAGTTTTCCCATCTCTACTTCTAAAGCTGCACAAAGACGGGAAGTTAGTGTTGGCATTAGGTGAAACATAGAGGAGGTAAGAGATTTTGTAACTTTTCATCTTTTCATAAAGAAAATAGTCATAA
This sequence comes from Valencia hispanica, assembly GCA_963556495.2. Taxonomy (NCBI): domain Eukaryota; kingdom Metazoa; phylum Chordata; class Actinopteri; order Cyprinodontiformes; family Valenciidae; genus Valencia; species Valencia hispanica. Next base: position 30,989,282 of record OY747722.1, on the reverse strand, counting down.
GGCCGGATTATGCAGTACATTTTTTTATTAAAGATAATAAGAAACCATAAAGGCATGCTTTGTTATGACCCAGGATATTAGAATGGTTCCTACGCTCTCTGGAAAAGCATGGAATTTGTTTACAGTGCTTTTCAGCTCTGGATATATGGAAAAAATATGTAGTATGGAAATATTTTTATTTAAGACTTTCTTTCCTACCCCATTATTTCCTTCCTTCCTTCCTTCCTTCCTTCCTTCCTTCCTTCCTTCCTTCCTTCCTTCCTTCCTTCCTTCCTTCCTTCCTTCCTTCCTTTCTTCCTTCCTTCCCCTCTCAATCCCTCTGTAGGGAGCCTGAACACAGTAGAAATATCTGTCATAAATGTACAGTGCACATTTGTTTTTCATATCTTAAAATGAATGGAAAAGACTGAGTGTGGATGAGTTTCATTTCTACAGGAATATTGTGCAGGAACCCTGCAGTGGCCACCTCTAGTTTTAGTCTAATTAGGTTCAGTTGATTATATTTTAAATTATGACAGTTACTGCTTCCTTTTTGCCTGCTGAGGTTTTGTAAGTGTTTCTCTTTTTGCATTTATGTATCTGTTTGTTAATTTAGCAAACTTTTCACTTCATGATTTTAACAAACTCCTATTTGAAGGGCTACATTTACTTTTTTGTGCATTAAAAACAACAGACAACAGCAGAGATCATTAGAAGGGAAAAAAAGAAATGCCATAGCCTTTTCTAAGATCAGCCTTTGTTGCTGGGTTTTCTTGTAGTGAGTTACTAAGTGCTTATGAAAACCAACTGGACATATTTACCAATTAGAAGTATTTCCCTTTCATATACTGGATAACTGAATCCGTGTGACCTTTCCTTTGATCCAGAAAAGGACTACAGCAGGTCTTTCTTAATTTATTGGATCTTTGATGTTATTGTTTTGGCTGCAGTACTTTCATTGTGATGCCCAAACAGTCTTTACCAGAAGACAGGAGTATAACACTCACTATAACACTATAACACAACAATCTATTTTTCCAGCACTGTGAAAAACTATTTCCTCCTTACATTTTTTTTGGTCACACTTGTTTCTGATAATGCAAAAAAAAAAAAAAGTCTCTCTCAAATTTCATTGAGTTATGTGAAGAAAAGCTAGCCATACCAAAATTGGCCCTACAACAAACTCTCTAAACCTAATAATTGATGTAAAAAAAAAAAAAAAAAACTACCACCAACCATTTGTTTTAACTGGCAATGAGTCTTTTACATCACTGTAGATTAATTATAGCCTACTGTTCTTTGTTTGAATTCAGCCAAAATATAGGGTTTTAAAGCACCTTTAAGCTTTATTAAATGTAAGTTTGGAATTTGAAATCGGCCACTCTAAAACCTCCAGTTAGGGTTTTCTTAATCATTTGGAGATGTTGATGTGCTTTTAATCTCTATACTAAGTGTTGTATTCTACTTTTTTGGGGCTATTTTTTATTATGCAGTACATATGTTTTAATTATATCTTTTTTAAGCTTTAGAAGTAATAGGCCTGTTTATATTATTCAGGGTAGTAAAACATGACTCTTTTACCAGTATTTTATAGGGTTTAAGGTTTTAAGTAAACAAACTCTTGAGTAAAGATATGAACTGAAAGCAGGTTATAACTCTAGTTCATGTTACAACCCGAGTTCATGGTACTCATGGTACGGTCAGGAGACCTGGAGAAAATAAATGACCTGTCAAGATGTAGAAGGAGGAGAGAGGAGTCATGTGATATGTTCTTTGTTCTTTTGGAAATAAAAATGGTACATCCTTGTAGAAAAGGGAGTCAGATCTGTTCTGGCTCCCATCTGCAGGTGCGTCCTTTCTGAAACAGATATCTGTTGTTGTGTGTGTTGTTTTACTCTTTGTCTCTCAGTTCTGGGTCTTATTTTGAAACAGTTCCCGCTGGGGTTTTGGAGTTCGGCGCCCCCACCTCTCTGAGTAAAAAAAAGTGAGTTCCAGAGCACATTATGATAAGAAGCCGACATAAGTTATCCTATAGCAAAATTATCAAGCAAATCTGGGTCATATATTTCATCGTTATTGATCTATCTATTTACCAATCTAGCATAAATTCTTTTAGTTTCCAATCAAGGTGATTCATTAATATATACTCAAAGAGCCCAGGAGTCAAGTCTGTTTCCTAGTTCTATGCCTTAGCTTTAGCCAGAGCTTAGAATTTGTTTACCAAAAATTAGGGGAAGAATCACAATGAGCTACTAATTGCATCACAGTGTAAATTTATTATCAGTCACTCTAATGCATCCATGCATCTCTTGATTAGAAATTTAAGTAATATTTCAAACCAAAACAAATCTGAAAAAAAACAGAAAATATAAACTTACATGGAGACCTGTGCCTGTTAATCACACAGCAAGATGCGCGCAGTGCAATCCATTTAGCGCTTTTTCCCTTGATGAATATGCAATGTGGGCATTTCTGTCAGAACGCGCAAAATATTGTCATTTCTTTTTGGCCGGCTTGTCACCATGGGGAGCAGAGCTTTCAGTTGCTCTGCTCCTCAGCTCTGGAATTTACTTCCATCCGTCATCCGTCATCCGGCTTACTTACTTCAGACACTGATTTTGGTACTTGTATGTTGTTGGGGTTTTCTCTGTAAGGTGATTAAAGTGTATTAAAACTGATCTCTCCCACTTTACCCTTTGGCAGAGGTCATCTCTAAGGGAAAAGAGCAGGCAACAGGTGACTCTCCAGCAGATTAGGATGGTTGGATGGGAGGAATGTTTCACATCGCAACTGTGACCCAGTCTCAGTATAAGAACTGATAAATAAAATGTCAGTTGCCCAGTTTTGTGGTGATGGGAGGTTTTCTAGTTGATAACGAGACATAGTGTCTCTAGAAGTCCACCCATGCATCCATCCAATATATTTACCAACTTATCCTTGAAGGGTTGGTGGGGGCAGTCATTGGGCGACAGCCAGGGTACACCCTTGACAGGTTGACAGTCCATCGCAGGGCAGTCAAACAGATTAATTTTTGGGGGGAAAGCTTGTAGAATACTTAAGGGTTTCCAGAGTACAGCAAGGAGTAAGCCTCAGAAATGATACTGAAAGGCAACATGTGATGCTGACAACAAACATTGTGAAGGAATATTCCTGAATCAGTCCTGCTCAGTTGAGCTGTATCCAACTTTTGAGGTCCACCTGACTTCCTGTAACTTCCTGCTACATCTATAGTTTTTGACGGCCATTGCAGCAGAGACTTCATATGACGAGTTGTAAAACCCTTGGGTGCAAAGCCTCAACTAACTTTATCATAGACTGAAATATTTTGTTACGAAACCTCAGGGAATACCTCACACATGAGAATTATCATAGTAACCATATTATTATTCACAATGAGTAAGTTTTAAATCCATACTCTTTCAATGACAGCACAGTCAATTTGCGTGGTCTTCAGTACAATTCCTTAGAATCTAGCAGCTCCTTCTTTAATTCATGCCCTACAAGCTGGAATTCTAAATTGTTAGTCTGAGTGAATCTGATGTTAGCACAGTGCTTCAAATCATTGTCCTGCTGCACAACCCAAGTGAGCTTAAGGTCACAAACTGAAGGACATTCTTCTTCAGGATTTTCTGGTAGAAAGCATAATGTATGGCTTTATCAGTCACAGCAAATTCTGAAGCAGCAAAACAGCCCTAGACCATTACACTTCCACCACTATGCTTGACCTTAGGTATTATGTTCTCTTTTTGTAATTGTTTATTAGTTTGACATCAGAGGTACTGGTATGTGGATCTTCTAAAGACTAAATATTTTCCCAAAAGTCTCTGGGATCATCAACATTTATTTACCAAATGTAAGATAGGTTGTTGTGTTGTGCTTGATCACCAGTGGTTTTGACTTGGAACTCTCAGGAATGACATGTTTGCCCAGTCGCTTGCTTGTCAGAGACAAGTGAGACCTGCAGAGGTTTATGTCCTGCTCTGGGTTCTTTGGTAACCTGCTGAATGAGTTTCCAATGAGCCTGTGGATTCATTTTGGTGGGCCTGACAATCCTGGAAAGGTTCATCACAGGTTTTCTCAGCTTGTGAATAGTGGTTCTCATTGTGGTTCACTGGAGTCTAAAAGTGTTTGAAATTACTTGGTAACCATTTCCAGACTAATAGATCTGGGGCTTTGTTTCTCGTGTGTTCTTAAATTTCTACATCTGTACATGATGTGTTGCTTTTTAAATCTCACTAACTGTATTTTTTCTACTCTTGAGTTATTTTTTGTGTCAAAACCGTCTTGGCACTACCGCAGAAGCCAACGTCCACGGTCCTTCTTATCTCCACTTTTGGGGGTACAACCAATAAAACCTGAGAAAATCAAGGGTGCTGGTAACCTGTATCCAAGACGTCCAGTAATGAGAGCCAAACATGAAGTGTCCCTTTCCTACTGTAAGTGTTGTCAAACACGTAACATGTGATTTAATGTCATGTGTTTGACTGATTCCTTCATGGATTCTAAAGCATAGCCTTTCTATTTTTAGAGCTGTAGCAAAACGATAATCCGTATTTATCCAATAAACACACATCAGAAATTGATTTTTCCCCAAAACTGTTCACATCATGAACTTCATTCCTAAAGAGATAGTTTTAGATATTGTCCACGATTCCAGGTGGTTGTTTCTCTCTAAGTGGGCTCATGTCATAAGCTAGCTTTTGACTCTGGTAGGTGTTATTGCTGAAAGGCCACACCAGTTTGGAATGGTATGAAGCAGTAAACATGCAGGTCATGGTATAACCGTTTTAAATTCTGTATGGAAAACAGGGAGCTGCCCTGGAGGGGAATTCAGACCCAGAGACACTAAAATGTAAGAGAAAACATCATTGCAGATGGAGAACCCTCAGGCTGTCCTCACTCTGCTTATTCCTCTGCATCAGCCAACTCGCACCATGCTATACTCCATCACAGGCTTCACTGCGAAATATGAAATAGATGACAAGTAGCTGGATCTATGCATACTGAACACTTAATATGGGCTTTATTCACTAATATCAATATTTCCATCATAGCCATGAATTAATGTAGGGGAAAAATGCAGTCCGTAAAAAGATGAGTGGGATAAAGGATATGATTAATCATGTCTATCTGTCTGAGTGTACAGCCATCTTTCTCTCTTCATACACTATTTAATTTTTTCACTGACTTCATTCACTCTGGAGAGCTTTAATGGTTCTCTAAGTGACATTAAATGATCCTCCATGTGCTTCTGAAGGGTGGTTCGTCTTTTATTTGGTACAAATTCTCAAAAAGTAAGAAAAGAGAGACTTAAACAAATACACCCATCCAGACAGCAAGGCTTGTAGAGCTGGTTTCTGAATACAGCTGTGACAGCAGGTCACTTAGCTTGACTGTAAATCATGAATGTAGTTGTATTATATGTTGTTTTAAAAAGATGTCAGTAGATCTAAGGATCGATACTCTACAGCCTATTACATTCTACATCGAGTTTTCCTTTCAGATGAAAATAAATTATATTCTTAATGTATTTAAGAATAAATATGTCTAACTTCTGTTATGCTGAAACGGAATCTATGGTACAACAAAAGTTACGCTAAAGCAGAAGTAAACATAACTTCTGCTTTATCTTAACTTCCAATTTAGCATAACTGTTATGTTGTGGCTTTTGTTTTCGGATGGTGCCTTTTGCATTTATTTGACCCTTCTGGGCCACCGCAGATTCAGGTTCAAAATAAATGCAATAGATATGGACCTAATCTGGAATCTGTTTTTCTGCATTGATGAAAAGTTGATCTGCACAAACTAGTTTTAACTAGTGTCGCTTTCTGCAATGAATAAGCAAGCCTAGAAAATGGATACCTTTTTAATAATAAAAAACAGATAGAGCAAATGTGCTTTTGCAAGATGGTAGTAATAAGAATTTTTCAATACCCAGCATGCATCAGACTAAGATAATTTATTGCTAAACCAGAGCTAAGGAAGCATAGGTTAGGGAAAATGGTCTCAGAGCTAAGAACTACCAGGTTTTTTTATTTTGGTGGATGTGCTTTCTTGAGGCTTCTTTCCTTTCCATCACACATGTGAGCTGTGCTGCTGACAATCAGTGCCTAGAGACCCCTGAGGGTATTTACTCTGCCTGTTACTGTATATACTGTATTATCTTTATTTTCTAATCAGCAGGTTTTGCTTGCTGATATCAAGTCCCAGATCAATACTTCATTAATGTTCATAAAACGGCCAAGTGTATGACTAACACCTCAGTATCTTGAAAGTGCAGTAAAATAACAAAATACTCTTCTATACGTTTTCCTCTATAGCAATAGATAATTTGATGCAAAACAGCCAATACAGACTCTCTTTTACTGTGAATGTCAATGTAAACTATAAAAAAAAAAAAAAAGAAACTTTTTGCAGAAAAACCCAGATTCATAAGAATAATGGTCTATGGTAGTTCCATAAGCCTTTGAACCTGGCTGTGCGTTGCTAAAAATGCAGCAATCATTTTTAATTCAAATCAACCTACTTTGGACTAAATGGATATCTCTGTCCTGTTCCTTTTTTTTCTCCATAAATTGTCTAGTTGGACCCATCAGGAGCCTCTGTCCTCCACCAGGCCAGGAGAGACCAGGTGGTGGATTCCTGCAGGGTTAACAGCGCTTCCAGTCGAAAGCGGAGAGTTCTGACACCTGGGGACCTTAAACACCTTGTGGTGGACGAAGACCATGAACTTATCTACTGCTATGTCCCCAAGGTGGCCTGCACCAACTGGAAACGTGTGATGATGGTACTCACAGGCAGAGGCAAATACAGGTGGGTGTCAGATTTGTATAACAATGAGGTTATGGTGATACAGGGGGTCAGACATTATCTTGCAAAGAAATCAGTATGTAGGATTCACCTAATGTGGAATCAAGTGGTCACTATCTAATCTGGTATCACAGGGATATGGGCCTCGTATAAATGAACCCTTGAATTAGATTTAGGTCCAGACTCTGGTTGAACCAGTCAAGGAATTTGGTAGGATGTCCCTGAAGCCACTAGTTTGTTATTTTGACTGTGCGGTTTGGGTAACTGTTGCAGTGAAAAAGGAATCTTCTCCATAGTCCTGAGTACTCCCGAGCAGGTGTTCTTTATGAAACACTCTATATTTGCCTGCTGTCATCTCACCCTCTACGTGGTCCTGGTGATCAGTTCCCCACAGCATGATACTGCCACTCCTATGCTTTATAGTAAAATTATTGTCAGCCAGATGGAGAGCACCGTCTGTTGTCTCCAGACATGAAGCTTGTAATTCAGGCCAAAATGTTCCATAATGAATTATTTAGACCAGATAATTTATTTTCTTTTGGTGTGTCAATCTCTACGTTAGAGGCCCAATTGTTGGAGTGCATGCCTGACATTCTGGATGGTTCCCCTATCTCATCAAGGGAACAGTAGGGGCTCTGTCTTTCTCTCCAGCCAAGGGCTTTTCCTCTCTGATTGCTAAGGTTAGACAGCTTGGTGGTTCCAGTTAATGGAGACCACTGTTATTTTTGGGATGTCCAATGCTGCAGAAATTCTTTTGTATGTTTCGTCAGATTTGTGCTTTCACACAAGCTGTCCTCTGAGGCTTCTTTGCTTGATTTTGCCTAGCACAGTCCACCCGCAGACCTTATATTGAAAAATGTCCATTCAGTTGAATTACCACAGGTGGAGTCCAATCAAGTTGCAAAAGGTTCTTAAAGATTTGTGGGAATCAAATGTATTTGAGAATAATTTAAGGCAGTATGTTCAAAATTTTTATGTTTAAATGTCTACATTTTTTCAGGGTCCTCAATGTTTCCAAGGGAAAATATTACTTGTTTAATCATGGTTTGTTCAGTAATCACATCTCCTTGTCCTTGTACCTTTCCTGTACAGTGACCCCATGGAAATCCCTTCCAATACGGCCCATGTCCCTTCCAATCTGAAGACGCTGAACCAGTACAGTATTGCTGAAATCAACCATCGCCTCAAGAACTACTTCAAGTTCCTCTTTGTCCGTGAGCCCTTTGAGAGGCTGGTCTCTGCTTACCGTAATAAGTTCACCCTGAAATACAATTCATCCTTCCATAAGCGCTTTGGTACCCGGATCATCAGACGCTACCGCAAGAATGCAACCCAGCATGCCCTGATCAATGGAGCTGATGTCAAATTCAAAGAGTTTATTGAGTACCTGGTGGACCCAGCCACACAGCGTGACGGCCCACTCAACGAGCACTGGCAGACAGTTTACCAACTTTGTCACCCATGTCACATCCACTATGACATGGTGGGCAAGTATGAGACCCTTGAAGAGGATGCAAACTACATACTGCGGCTAGTGGGTGTTGGTGACTCCCTGCGCTTCCCAAGCTACGCCAAGTCCACTCGTACCACAGATGCCATGACTGCTCAGTTCTTCAGCAATATCAGTACTCAGGAGCAAGTCCAACTGTACCAACTTTATAAGATGGACTTTCTCATGTTTAACTACTCCACACCCAGCTACCTGAGGCTGGATTAAATGACAACAGAGCTGGTACTCTGACAATGGCTGCCTTGTTTGCAGAAAGGCAACAAAGTGAGTGAAGTGCAAATTGTGGAAGAAAACTTGATTTTAAAAACTGTCGTTGTGCTTTGTTGGTGTTGTGTCTGCAAATGGATATTTAAACAGTCCTGAACGATTGGAATAAAGTGTTCTTGTGTGGCCAAAAGCTGAAGGACGTTCAATCAGCACATCCAGAGCACTGATTGGACGCGAAAGTGGGCTTACAGGACCCAACACCTACAAAAACTAACGCTTGGTGAAGCAGGTCTTCAAGATGAACTTATCTTCAGAAGATGAACTTAATCGGGGGATTCTTCTGATTATGTTCGCTACATCAAAGGCTGCCTCCGATTCTGCAAAGCAAACCGCAGCCTAACACACTGACTCCAATGCATTGTGAGAACTAAGCTCATCCTTCTTTCCCCCCATATCTAAGAAACTCCGTCAAATTGTAAAGCAGTTCTTGTCCTTTGCTGCACTGTCAGCATGGTGAGTTAATACCCCTTACCTATGAACCATTTCATTAGATTCATGTCAAAGGAAAATTGGCTTATCACAAATATATGGCTTCTTATTTTACAACCATGAACTCACCAACTGGAACTATAGCAGTGTAGCCTGCAGTCAAGATTTTTACCAAAGCCAGTTTTATTACCAGTTTTGGATGTTGGCAGAGCAGACCACCTATGTTTCAACTTGAAGACTTTAAGAAATCAACAGTTCCTACAGCATTATTGACATTTGAAAGTTCTTTACAGATCGATCAGAATGGCCAAAAATCTTTACCACTTAGTAGTAGGATGTAGAAAAGAATGGGATGCCTGAATGTGACCAGGTGTACCTAAAAGAAAGAGATGGCCCCTAAGGTTTTGGAAGAATGACAGTCCCTGGATCACATAGCCACCGTGCCCCTCATAGGGGCCCAGTGGACAGAAGCAGGCACACACCCAACCAAACAGGCTACCAGTCAAACATGTCTCTGACTAAATTAAGATTACCCTTTTGTCGTCTTTCTTATGTTTTGTTTCTGTTATCTTATGATACATTGCTGCAAGCAGCAATAATAAAAACATATTTAATTGACTTTGCTGTTTGAATTAAGAGTGATTAAAAGAGTATTTTGACCACAGAAACCTTTTCTTGCCCTCACAAGTGGCATTCACAGGAGTTACAACTAATTATGTGTGCAGTCCTTAGGTCATTAAAACTACTTGGAATGAAGTTTCAGTGCTTTCTTTGCAAAGATTAACAAGAACATCCATTGTACTACCTTGGAAGATAACCAGCCATTAATGACATACAAGGCTTATAGGGCACTTTATAATAACTAACTAGGGTAGAACTTCTGGTTGAGGTTGGATTTAACTTGTATGATCAACTTTGTATCTTAAACCATGATAGGAGCTGAACAGACCAGGTCTAAAAAATAAGCTTTCTGAAAATAGGTTCAGGAAGTTTGCATGTTCTTCCTGTTCACTCGTGGGTTCTCTGGGTACTCCAGCTTTCTCTCACAGTGCAAAAAACATAACTGTTAGGTTAATCAGTGTCTTCTAAATCATAAGACTGTGCATTTAAAGACAAGTGCGTATAGAAAGTTTAACTTTTTCTTGCTGTTTGCTTCAGATTTATCAAATTTGTCACTAATTTTCTGCTGAATGGTTTATGACACATGCCAACTATTGACTTTCCCCTACAGCGCTTGGAATGATCAAGAATGTTCCCTTCACGATTCACTCGGTACAACGTAGGTACTATGGGACATCACGCCCACATGTGGCCTGGCTGAAGACACTTCTAATAATGCCTGTAAATTTAAACGCCAGGTGGTGGCCCCGCCCACCACCTACAAATACCTAGCGTCACCCTCATTTTACAGTTCTTACGCTCTTCACCTTGCTAGAACACACCCATAACACTTTGGTTGCAATGGATATTAGCTTAACTGCTCTCTGGCGTTAGCCATCACTGCCTACATGCTAGCATAGCTGCCCGCCGAGCGCTATTTTTCCGTTGTTTGGCTACTCCCTCACTTCTGTGCTGCTTCACTCCGTGGTTCAGGATGAGCACAGAGTCAAAGTTGGTAAAGCAGAAGTCTGCGCTTTGCCCCTGTCCTCAGGGCTATGGTTTTTTTCTGCATGAGAAGGACCTACATGAGGCGTGCCTGGTCTGCTTGAGAATTCTTCATGCCAGGAGAGCCACTGTAGGATCTGGAGGCATGCAAGTTCTGTCGCTAGCTCCGCCACTCCACTCTCGAAAGGCGTGTGAAGTTTGTCCAGCAGCTCCTGAGGGTGGCTGCTGTGGTGAAGCAGGACCCAATGCTCTCCGAGGTAGCTTCCCCGGCTTTGCCCAGGTCTGACGAGGATGGTCTATTGGTCGAAGTCTCCACTACTAGCTGGGCAAACCACATGGAGATGGTGCATAGGCATATAGAATCCAACTTGGAGGCATCTCAGTTTAACTTGGAGCCCCCAGTGGAGGACGATGACCACATGCTGGACGTCTGCATCAACAGCCACGACCTGTTGGAGGTTGAAGAGGGGTTTCCAGTGGAGAAGTGCACGCCTGCTGCTACCGCATGCATCTCTGAAACCCGATAGGACAATTAATTTCTCATGCTTTGCCTACGGGCAGCGGAGAGGCTAAAGGTGGATTGGCCTTCACCTCTTCCAGCACAGAAGAGGTCGTGGTTTTCTGGTTTTTACCTCCCCTTTGAGCCGGCTGAGGTTAAAAACCGCCAACTACTTTTCACAGACTTCATTCCTGAGTTGATGTCGTGCTGGGGAAAGCAGTTGTCCACCTGCACCGCGGTGCCATGCTACGGACAGTTCATTGACCTGGATGGTGCCGAAAAAGCTGGGGTAGTTAGCCTTCCTCCCATGGAGTCATCCCTGTCAGCTTATCTGGCCCCAGCGTGTAACAATGGGTTGAGTGTACAGGCTATTCTACCCTACAAGCCGTGCATATTTTAGGCGGAGCAGCTGGAAAACCTTTATTCAAATTAAATTCAAATTCAAATTCAAAAATACTTTATTGATCCCAGAGGGAAATTACGTGTTGGTATAGCTCATATAATTAATTCTTTAAGGAGTTCTTATTTCTTATCGGCCCCAGACTACTTCCACCCGTACCCCCAGTTCTGTCACCATGCTGCAGACTTACCAGGCGATGTGCTGGCAGACCTAGGTGTGCAGATCCCCCCGAATAGCCAGCTTGCCCCCCTTCTGAACGCGGTTCGGGTCACAGCGGAATACATCCTGCACGCATTTCGCAGGCCTGGCCTCTCCATGGTGAGAGGCATGGCTTCTATGGTGGTGGCGCAGAGATGTCTGTGGTTTATCCTCTCTAATGTTCCAGAACGAGACATGGCTAACTACCTGGACAAACCCATCTCCTCCAGTGGCCTGTTTGGGCAATCCCTCAAGGGTTTCCAGGCCAAGTTCAAGACCCAGAAGAAGCAGACGAAGGGCCTGCCGTCCTTCATCCCCAGGCGTAATGGCAAACCTAAGGTGACCGTCAACGCTTGCAAAGCAATGGTTTCCCCACCTCCATGGATGAGAACGGAGTCACCAACAGTACCAGGCTCTGCATCAGGCCGGCTCCAGTCCTTGCCCCCTTGGCAGCTTGGTTTAAGGGTCCACCTATAGGCGCACAGGGACGCTCTGTGACCGCAAGAAGAAACCTCAGTCTTGCTGATCACAGGACCCAAGTCTTGCAGAGCCATGGACTCTGCAAGACTTGAAGCTCCAGTTTTGGCCAGCTAGTGCGGACATGTTCTGTTGTTCAGCCTCCCAGTCCAAAAAGGCAATGTTTATCCCCTGTGACTGCCAGAAAATGTTCTGTTGTGACAGATTTGCACTTTATTCAAATATTGACTGCTGTGTCCACTTGAAAAGAAGTGGATTATTTGTGTCAGAGCACCGCATCTTAGGTCATTCATATAAAGCTGCGTCCACCCGCTGTGCCAGTAGACGACAGCTCAGTTTTAAACATAAACCCTGTTTGCAAACAGGTAAAACAAAGATGGCTGCACCATCCCGCTCTGCCCGGGGGCAGCAGTTTCCCTTTGTTTGCACGTGATGAAGACACCCTCCCTTGTCTTCATCACGTGCTTATAGAGCACAGCACAGGCCCTTGTCACCATCAGGAATGAGCTGATGCCCTCCTGCGAAGCCGCAGAAAAGTCTCTCTCTGGTAGCGATGGATGCCTAGATAGCGAGAATATTCCGCCATCAGCGCAATGTTGGAAAATATTCTCGCATGCTCTTTCCACCAACACAATGTATCAACACGGTCCTCTTTGGGAGTCTTAAACAAAATATTACAACAATTATTTTTTCTCAATAGCAACCCACCTGCATTAAAGAAACTTCCTCCCAGACCCGTGGAATGTAATTTATGTATTTTTCTACCTGCGAAACAACTTGTGGGTATCCGTTCAGTTGCAGGACTGTAAGTTAAAGTTGAAGTTTCTCCTCACAGAACGACAAGGGTTGCAAAGGGACCGCCTTTTATTGTTGCACATATTCCTCTAGAGAGAGTATATATACCAAACATTGTGGCAAGCCGATTGAGCATTTATTCTGATATCTTGATATCAGGCATAATTGTCATGTACATGCAAGCCATTTTTGTCAACTAGTTAACTAGTGAGCCATGTTTATGTGAACTAGTTAACTAGTGAACACAATTTTGGCTTCACTAGTTACCTAGTAAGAGGCACAAAATGTCCACTAGTTAACTAGTGAAGGACAAAAATGCATACTACATAGCTAGATGAGCCACACTAGTTAACTAGTGACAGCCAAAAATGTGCACAAGTTTACTAGTGAAGGCATAACTCCTCACTAGTTAACTAGTTGGAGTAGGTCAATGTCCCTAGTAAACTAGTGAACCATAAATGGCTTACTAGCAAGCTAAGTGATGGCAGCACGCTCACTAGTTAGTTAACTAGTGATTGACTAGTGAGTTGATGTCCTTTCTCCAAACTAGTTAACTAGTGACGTCATAAATGTATACTAGTAAACTAATCTCAGCAAAAAAAGAAACATCCTTTTTTCAGGACTGTGTATTTCAACAATAATGCTGTAAAAATCCAAATAACTTTACAGATCTTCATTGTAAATGGTTTAAACAATGTTTTCCATGCATGTTCAATTAACCATAATCAATTAATTAACATGCACCTGTGGAATGGTCATTAAGACCTTAACAGCTTACAGAAAGTAGGCATTTAAGGTCACAGTTCTAAAAACGCAGGACACTAAAGAGACTTGTCTACCGACAGTGAAAACACCCAAAGAAAGATGCCCAGGGTCCCTGCTTATCTGCGTGAACGTGCATTAGGCATGCTGCAGGGAGGCATGAGGACTGCTGGTGTGGCTAAGGCAATATATTGCCATGTACACACTGTGAGACGCCTAAGACAGCGCTACAGGGAGACAGGAAGGACAGCTGATCATCCTCGCAGTGGAAGACCACGTGTAACAACACCTGCACAGGATCGGTACTTCCAAATATCACACCTGCGTGACAGGTACAGGATGGTGCTCTTCACTGATGAGACATGGTTTTGTCTCCAGGGGTGATGGACGGATTCGTGTTTATCGTTGAAGGAATGAGCGTTACACCGAGGCCTGTACCCTGAAGCAGGATCGATTTGGAGGTGGGGGGTCCATCATGGTCTGGGGCCGTATATCACATCACCATCGGACTGAGCTTGTTGTCATTGCAGGCAATCTCAATGCCTTGCAGTACAGGGAAGAGATCCTCCTCCCTCATGTGGTACCCTTTATGCATGCTCATCCGGACATGATCCTCCAGAAGGACAATGCCACCAGCCATACTGCTCGTTCTGTGCGTGAGTTTCTGCATGACAGCAATGTCAGTGTTCTGCCATGGCCAGCGAAGAGCCAGGATCTCAATCCCATTGAGCACGTCTGGGACCTGTTGGATCGCAGGGTGAGGGCTAGGGCCATTCCCCCCAGAAATGTCCAGGAACTTGCAAGTGCCTTGGTGGAAGAGTGGGGTAACATCTCACAGCAAGAACTGACAAATCTGGTCCAGTCCATGAGGAGGAGATGCACTGCAGTACTTCAAGCAGCTGGTGGCCACACCAGATACCTACTGGTACTTTTTTTTATTTTGAGCCTCCCTTCATTCAAGGACACATTATTCTATTTCTGTTAGTCACATGTCTATGAAACATTTTTAGTTTATGTCTTATGGTGTTGACTCTTTTAGTGTTCATACAAACATTTACACACATTAAGTTTACTGAAAGTAAAGACAGTTGAAAGTCAGAGGACGTTTCTTTTTTTACTGAGTTTAGTTCAAGCCTAAATTCACACTAGTCAGCTAGTGGCGCAGAATTCTAATTAGGAGGCGGAGAGTGCTTGAAATTGAGGCTTTCTATTGGCTCCCTATGTCCAAATAAAATATGACAACCAATCACAGCGCGGAATTTCACAAAATCCCACCCAAAACATTTGCATGTGGCACATAAGTTAGCATGCTGGCCAAAGGACCTTTAGCTAGTAAACTAGTGGCCTCAGTGTGACACTTACATGTAAACTAGTGAAGGCAGAACTGCTCACTAGTTAACTAGTGATGACACAAATGCCCACAAATGTTAACTAGTGAGGTCTAAAAAGTGTCACTAGTTTACTAGTGTGCACCAAAACACCCACCAGTGAACTAGTGATGGCAATTTCCATTCAACTAGTTAACTAGTGAGGTGCAAAAAGTGTCACTAGTTTACTAGAATGCCCCAAAACGCCCACTAGTTAACTAGTGAGATGCCAAAATGGTCACTTGTTAACATGTAAAGGCAAAAATACCCCCTAGTTTACTAGTGAGGGTGTTGCAGGCTTTACTAGTTAACTAATGGCATGCATATTTCATTCACTAGTAAACTAGTTACACCTAAAAACACAAACAAGCTGACGATTGAAGTCTCACTAGTTTGCATGTGTGGCAGTGAAGCAGCTCACTAGTTAACTAGTGCGCACAAGACACACACTAGTGGCTGTTTTGGAGCTATCTAGTTAACTTGTAATGCAAAAATGTGCTCTTACTAGTTAACTAGTGACAAATTGCCCTTCACTAGTTAACTAGTTTACATGTTTGGACTTACTAGTTCACTAGTAATGGAACAGGACAGACTCACTAGTTAACTAGTGAGCATATCTGCATTATAATGTCTTTCAGTAGCTTATAGAGGGCAAATTGAGCCTTACATGTTAGCTAGCAAAGACAAAACACTGTCCATAGTGAACTAGCTGGAGATAAATGCGCCTCACACTAGTAAACTAGTGGAATTTGAATAAATACACAAACGGCTAGCATTTTGTGCCACTACACTGGCCACTAGTTTACTAGTGCGCAATCTCGCACTTGCATACAAATGAAGAAGGCGGAACAAGGATTTTGATTGGTCCATTTAGGACTCAGGAACCTAGAAAACATGGCTGGCTTGGTCCAGGCTGTTCTAAGAGCAAATGTTATAGATCGTTTGAGCATAAAAATATGTTTTGATAACATTTGTAGTGACAAAGTTGTGGTGTATTGCTGTAATCTTCGCTCAGTTAATGTGTACAGTCTTTCAGTTATTAGTCTGAAAAAACCTGCAGCTGCAGACCGTTTCTGTTGACGTGGAAGCGCTGATACTCCGCAGAAATCTCCGCGGTGAAGTTAGTTTTAAGTTGGATATTCGACGGACCTTTGTTTCATTAAAGCGGGGACTCCCTCCGACGTGGAGCGGATACATCGCAGCTGAGGCTCGCAGCTGAAGGCTCGCTCCTGAAGGCGGTGGTTTCGGTTAGGGTCCATCAATACATTTCCAGACATCCCAGAAAATAAGTCAATACCTGTGAGATCTCCTGACAAAGTAACGCCCAAATATTGATACGTTGTTGCTCGACACCTGAGATACACGCACACCGATTTATTGATAAAAAAAATCATATGTAATATTTCTTATTACGTTTTTACTGTAATAGTGAGGGGTCTTCTTCAATAGGTTCCAGGTCATGTGACTAAGTGACACCAAATCAGTCTTAAAATGTCTTACTACATCTAAAGAACCAGACAACAATGTATTTCTAATTTGAACACGCATAATATTTTTGATCAATATTTTACTGTAATATTTCAGGTTTTTCTTCAATAGCTTCCAGGTCATGTGACTGAGTGACACCAAATAAATTTTTAAATGTCATACTACATCTAAATAACCAGACACAACAATGTATTTCCAATTTGAATGCATTTAATATTTTATTTTAATATTTTACTGTAATATTTCATGTTTTTCTTCAATAGCTTCCAGGTTATGTAACCAAATGACTCAAAATCTGTTCCCAGTGCTCCCAGTACATTAGACTAGTGAGACACAACAGTTCTTAATCAAAAATTTTATAATCTCATATTTTATATGAATATTTTTATGGGATATTATGGATTTTTCTTCAATAGCTTCCAGTGCATGTGACAAGGTGACACCAAATCAATGTTGAAATGTCTTAATACATCTAAAGAATAACACATACCAATTTATTTTCAATTTAAATACATATCATATTTTATATTAATATTTTACTGTAATATTTAATGTTTTTCTTCAATAGCTTCCAGGTCATGTAACCACATGACTCAAAATATGTTCCAAGTTGTCCTAGGATATTAGATCAGTGAGACACAAGAGTTTTAACACAGTTTTTACAATCTCATATTTTACATGAATATTTTTATGGAAAATTATGGATTTTTTTCAATAGCTTCCAGGTTACATTACCAAATGACTCAAAATTTCTTCCCAGTTGTCCCGGTATATTTGACTAGTGAGACACATCCGGAGGGGGCTCATAGTAGAGCAGCTGCTCCTTCACATCGAGAGGAGTCAGTTGAGGTGGCTCGGCCATCTGGTCAGGATGCCTCCTGGACGCCTCCATGGTGAGGTGTTTCGGGCACGTCCCACCGGGAGGAGACCCAGAGGAAGACCCAGGACACGCTGGACGGACTATGTTTCTCAGCTGGCCTGGGAACGCCTTGGGATTCCTCCCGAGGAGCTGGTCCAAGTGGCTGGGGAGAGGGAAGTCTGGGTCTCTCTGCTTAAGCTGCTGCCCACATGACCCGACCCCGGATAAGCGGAAGAAGATGGATGGAAGGATGGATCACTACCGTAACAATATTTAAGAAAGTCAATAAATATAACACAGAAAAGAAAATCAGTAACTTGAAATAATTTATAAAATGTGTAATAATAATATCGTCATTTTTTTTCAGTACCAATATGTAGTTTCACCAGTTCTTTTATTTTAGTCCGATTTATATGTTAGATGTACTTTAAAAAATAGATTTTTATAAAGTTTATTTATGCTCTGTCTAAAAATAGTACAAATTCTTTCAAGCATTGATTGCAGTGAGGTGTATCTTTATCTTGCAAATTGTTTACTTGTTTTATATGATAATACTTGTTGCCATACTCTGCAGTGAAAAACAAAAAAAGTCACTGTAGTTTTTCTTTAGATGGCAAAAGTCTTGATGGAGGCCTTTCCATTAATGCCAAAGGCTAAATTTGAGACTTCAAAAAGGGCTTTGAAAACAGTGAGAAGAGAGTTGGCCCTCGAAATCCTTGAGGGATCAGGTACCTTTACAGCTTACCAAAAACACACAATACTGCCATCAGTGCATTTCTTATCCATCTAAATTATTTACCAATCTCTTATATTTTACACCTTTGTTGCGCCACCCAAACATCCTTTCAGTTGTTTTTTTCACTGTTTGATGAGAATAACTGTTGTGCACTGTGTGCTGCCTTTAAACCTCCTGCATCTGGGCCTCCGGCAACAGACTGGGTGAGTTATTGGTGATGGATTTCAATTTTACACTAATATATCTGAGAAGGTCTAAAGCTAATTTTGAGGCCAGGTGAGAAGTAATGAAACATCATGAATACATTTTTTTGATTATTTTTGTTTTTTATCTTTACTTTTGACAGATCCAATATGATAGCTGTAAAAGATGGTTCCATGCACAGTGTCTGAATATGGAAAAGACAGTATATGAAAGTGCAAAGAGTGGTATTTGGAAATGCAAATGAAGTGCAGTGTACAAACTGAGTGAAAATGTGAGAAATTGTACACAGTAAAGATACAGTTTAGAGGTCATGTTTAAAATGCACAAACCACAACACAGTTTCATGTGGAATGAATGAAGGATGCATAAAAAAAACAGATTATAAATTGGTGTGTCCTGTTCTCTAGATGTAATAAGACAGTCTAAGATTGATTTGGTGTCACTTGGTCACATGACCTGGAAGCTATTGAAGAAAAACAGGAAATATTACAGTAAAATATTAATATAAAATGATATGCATTTCAATTGAAAATAAATTGGTGTGTCTTGTTCTTTAGATGTAATAAGACATTTCAACATTGATTTGGTGTCACCTTGTCACATGGCCTGGAAGCTATTGGAGAAAAATCCATAATATTCCTTAAAAATAGTCATTCCGGAATTGCGCCGCTCAAGGTGGCAGCATGTTGGAGTAGCTCTGTTAATTTGGTTCATATTTTTTTCTTTTTTTAAACTTTTATTCTTCCATTTCTGGTAGAAACATTGTTTTTGTGGACAACTGTTCTCTCTGGTTTTGAATGCTGTGCAGCTGGAAGGATTTTTGCTGATACTTTTTATTTTTGGACATTTGTTATGATGCATAACCATGGCAACAAGGTTGTTTACAACTGGCAGCAGCTGATTAACATCACAAAAGCTCAAATAAGACCTCAACTACAGCCACAAAACCCTGATGAGTTGAAAAGAAGACGCCATAGATCCAGAGCGTCCTCTACATTAGACTGTCATACAACTACAGAGTCTTCAGTCAGAGGCTTCTTCAGATCTGCAGAGCGCTACAAGTGTTGTGTTCCCCGGGTGTTTGTCTTTTGTTAGTGATTTTCCTTATTTAGTTCTATTTTCATGTTTAGTTATTCTTAGTATTTCTTGTGATTTCTGTACTTTCTGGTTTCCCCGTAGTCTTGTCTTAGTTTCTTAAGATCCTTCTAGTTTCCCAGTTTTCTGTCTCCCAGCCATTTCACCTCCTGTCCCAGCTAATCACTTCCACCTGCTCACTCCCCCTCAGCTGCAACCGCTTCCCTTAATTGGTCCTGCTCCTTCTCTGCTTCACTCTTCACTCTCCTCCCTCAGTATAAATATGGCCCTCTTTCAGTCACAACTCGCTGGTTCGTCCGTCTTTCTTCCCCGCCTGATTCCTGCCTTCCTTGTTGCCCGTCTGGTTCCTGTGTTTCCCTGTTGCTGCCTGTACCCTCCCGAGTTTCTGTAAGTTCCGTGTGGTTTTTCATTAAATCATTTTTTGTATTTACTCTGCTGCGTTTGGGTCCAGTTTAAACTACAAAACATGACAACAGGAGATCATCCCTACCCACAGCCATCAGCATCTACAACAAATCTTTGAAGGAACTTGCATAATGAGTTACAACAACATTTAGTTTCCCTTTGGGATTAATAAAGTAATTTTGAATTTGAATTGAATAAAATATGAGATTATTAAAACTGCGATTAAAAACCGTTGTGTCTCACTCGTCTAATATACTGGGACAACTGGGAACAGATTTTGAGTCATTTGGTTACATAACCTGGAAGCTATTGAAGGAAAACCTAAAATATTACAGTAAAATATTAATATAAAATGTAATATGCATTCAAATTGGAAATAAATTGTTGTGTCTGGTGCTTTAGATGTGGTAAGAAATATTACATCTGATTCTTTTTAAATCAATAAATCGGTGTGCGTGTATCTCAGGTGTCGAGCAACAACGTATCAATATTCGGGCGTTACTTTGTCAGGAGATCTCACAGGTATTGACTTATTTTCTGGGATGTCTGGAAATGTATTGATGGACCCTAACCGAAACCACCGCCTTCAGGAGCGAGTCTTCAGCTGCGAGCCTTCAGCTGCGATGTATCCGCTCCATGAGAGCAGTTGTCGGTGAGACGTCGGAGGGAGTCTCCGCTCCAATGAAACGAATGTCCGTCGAATATCCAACTTAAATCTAACTTCACCGTGGCCCGTCAGGAGGGGATTATCAAACCCCGCACGGATGGTTTATCACTTCCTGATGAATACATGTTTTGATTTGATTAAATTCATGCTTGCAGTGAAGCCTGGGCTCCACTAGAAAACTGGAGAAATTTTAAACATCATTAAAAACGACATAGATCTACATGTAGGCAAATGTATGACCGTTTCAGTTTTTCTCGACCATCAATAATTTATTTAAACTATATTCTCAGCCCACACATTTCTCAAAAAATCGTGGAAATGCTCTCCGCTCCGAGCAAATTCTTTGGTTTGGTTGGCACTTCAGTTTTTTCGCAAACATCAGTCTTTTATATTAATCGGTGATGCGGAGCATGTGTCCATGGCAACCGCCTGTCTGGCTGTCAGAAATGTGACCCTTGCACTGAAGCCACTACTGTACATGTTTGTAGTGTTCCCAGGTCACAGATCCAACAGACTCAAGGAAGCGTTCCACAGAATAGCAGGAATCAGTGGAATAATTTATGTAAAATCATAATAAAATATAACAATAACATATTTAAAGCAATAATTAATGTATGTCATAAAGCTTGGAGACTGGAAGCACTCATCAATTTGACATATATATATATATATATATATATATATATATGCACTGGGAGCCGTCCATGCTCCCAGTGTCCACAGTCAGGTATGAACTAGGTGTTAGTGTCATAAACTACATTCTTATATAGCAGACATAGCAGAAACCGAATGAATGTGTCCAGACTGAACAATCTGCTTTTCATCTCTGTACTGTAAATGGACCAAGTGTTGTCTCCTTCCCGGCCCGCAAATTTGCGAAGATGCAGTTGAAGCAGCAGGGGCACCGGTCGGTTATTGATCCGCCAACCAGAAAGCAGGGTAAACAGACTGAAATGCTGAACTTTATCAGAGCAGACTGTTTTTTTGTTTTTGTTTTTTTGTGTGTATGACATCTATTTTCATCAATAGGCTGCTTCTTTGTTACTGTGCGCCAAGTTGAGGTGTTGTTGGCAGGCGACTGCAGTCTAGTCTGTTTCCTTCGCATTCATGCTAATGAGTGTGTGTTTGACTGGGTGGGATTCTTACATGATACCCAATAGGAGTCTTCTACCCACTCTCTCATTAGAATATGCATAATGCTGCTTCACTGCCACACGCGCAAACTAGGGAGACTTCCATTGTTCCACTAGTTAACTAGTGGACAAAAATGGTCAGCTTGTTTGTGTTTTTAGGTGTAACTAGTTTACTAGTGAACGAAATATGCATGCCACTAGTTAACTAATAAAGCCTACAACACCCTCACTATTAAACTAGGGGGTATTTTTGCCTTTACATGTTAACAAGTGACCATTTTGGCATCTCACTAGTTAACTAGTGGGGCTGAAATGTCCTTAACTAGTTAACTAGTGGGTGTTTTGAGGCACACTAGTAAACTAGTGACACTTTTTGCACCTCACTAGTTAACTAGTTGAATAGAAATTGCCATCACTAGTTCACTGGTGGGTGTTTTGGTGCACACTAGTAAACTAGTGACACTTTTTAGTGAAAACTACTCCCTAGTTAAATATGGAGCAGTTCTGCCTTCACTAGTTTACATGTAAGTGTCACACTGAAGCCACTAGTTTACTAGCTAAAGGTCCTTTGGCCAGCATGTTAACTTGTGTGCCACATGCAAATGTTTTGGGTGGGATTTTGTGAAATTCTGCGCTGTGATTGGTTGTCATATTTTATTTGGACATAGGGAGCTAATAGAAAGCCTCAATTTCAAGAATTCTCCGCCTCCTAATTATAATTCTACGCCAATAGCTGACTAGTGTGAATTTAGGCTTGAACTAGTTTACTAGTATGCATTTATAACGTCACTAGTTAACTAGTTTGGACAAACGATGCATCAACTAGTTAACTAGTGAGCCTGCTGCCATCACCTAGCTAGCTAGTAAGCCATTTATGGTTCACTAGTTAACTGGTGACATTGACCTAATCCAACTTGTTAAATAGTGAGGAGTTATGCCTTCACTAGTAAACATGTGCACATTTTTGGCTGTCACTAGTTAACTAGTGAGACACAAAAACCTTCAACTAGCTGACAGGTATGCATTTTGGCCTTTACTAGTTAACTAGTGGACATTTCCAGCTCTCACTAGTTAACTAGTGAGCCCAAAATGTGTTCACTAATTAACTAGAGGGCATTTTGCTGTCACTTGTTAACTAGTGTGCACAAACATGGCTCACTAGTTAACTAGTTGACAAAATGGCATGCATGTTGGCCTGATATCAAGATATCAGAATAAATGCTCAAGCGGCTGGCCAAATTATGTAGAAGTTAACAAGTGGGAATTTGGCATTAGGTAGTCAGCTAGTTAACATTTTTGTACCTTACTAGTTGACTGGTAAAATATAAACGTCTTTTAACTAGTTAACTAGTGGACATTTCAATGTCCACTAGTTAACTAGTGAATATGCTGAGCATCTTAACTAGTAAGATATGAAACATATGAACTAGTTAACTAGAGATAATTTGGGCTTTACTAGTTAACTAGTGGACATTTGGGTTGTCACTAGTTAACTAGTTCCCACAAACATGGCTCACTAGTTAACTAGTGGACAAAAATGGCTATCATGTACATGACAATTATGCCTGATATCAAGATATCAGAATAAATACTTGTCATTGTCATACATTGTTTTTTGTGCTACGATGTGGATATTAATGATTTACATTTGATGCTACAATAGTAAAAGTTTCAGAAAAGGAAAGCCAATGTTTAGTTCCCAGTATTATGTATAAGTATGTATGTAGTTCAGGGTCAGATAATCATCAATCATGGCTGATCTAGCAAAAAAAAATTCATGATTCTGATCACTAGGTGGTCTGGTGCATGTACCTCTAAGTTCAATATGGCAGCCTTAGATACAAAATGTAGTAACACCTGCAGCAATAACATAATATTTAATATTTGATTCAAGCACAATAATATTTGTGCTTGAATCAAATCAGTTGAATACATCTCTACAACCTCTATTTATGAACCTATAACCTTTTAATGTAATGTAAAAAAATAAATTCATACTAATCAGTGTTTATTGCAAATAAGATTTTCCTATAGGTTTTTCAGTTTGCCATTGAAACTCTAGATATGTTAGATTTTATAATAATTCTGGATTTGAGTTCTAAATTGCTAATCAAATCCCTCCTGCTTTAACTTCAGTTAGCTAAGCTTTCTCACAACTTTCAGAGATCTTCATTTGAGGACTACCAACTGTCACACCTTTGGAGTGAGTCTATTCCCAATTTCTCACTTTAATCAGCTATATCTCAGTCCATTTAAAATAGTTTTTCATTTTCCCTTGGGTAGATTAATGGTACAGTGGACCCTCGATATTTGTGGGGGTTAGGGACCACAACTCCCCATGAATAGCTAAAATCCGGAAATACTTAAGACGACCTCTAAAAACTCTTAACTGTCTTATTTTAATAGTTTAAACACCAAATATACTTTTATATGCATAATACACAAAGTGGAAACCATGTTGGCACTACCGCATGTGATAAAACAGTCCACAGTCTTCCATATGTCTGCTCTTGGGGGTACAGCAAATCAGACCCAAGGAAAATGCATAGCACTCCTGGATTGGCTGCTTTGCAAATGCCAGCCAATTTGAAAAATCAGTAAATAGGCAAATGCTCCACAAGTAATTTGAAGTTATGTTCCACAGAAAAATATGAAAATAGGTGGTGGTTCAGTGTATATTGGATTTTACATTATTTCTAGGTTTGAGCTCTAATTTGCAAGTCAACCTCCTGCTGATTATACTTTAGCTTGCCATACTTTATTGCAAGTTGCCAACTTTCAGAAAATCCTATTTTCCTATTCCCATGTTTTTTTCTCTATTTCCACTCTCTAACCCCAGTCAGCCGTATCTCACTCTCTATAATTAGTCTAACAGATTTTCCTTAGGTAGATCAATGGTAACGGGAGAGAGGTTGTTGCCTTCATATCACATCACCAAACTTGTAACTACTCCAGGCTTTGATCAGTGATAAGGATGGTTAATTTAGTTACAGTTGAAAATTTCAGGATGATGTTGATGTGTGCAAACAGTCACTAGTAACTATAGTTTAGAGGACATCATGTGCCTTAATGCAACCCAAGGAGGACTTTGGGCATGCCCGGCGCCATGCTTCAAGCTCCTCACAAAGTTAAAAACCTTGCTCAATGTCGAATGGCAACTTCTAAGCACAGTTTGTCAGTAAAGTGAAACCACTCTTTAAATTATTTGCTTAACTATATCATAAATAGTCTGATTTGACCTTTTAGCCAAATATAACAAAGGATCTTGCAGCTGAAACGCCTCAGAGGCCTTTGAAGCCGTGTGAACACATGTGCCTGATACAACCTACAGTACAATGGGAGTACAGCTCTTTTTATTTGACGTTTTACACCCAGTCAAACATCTGCCTCTGATTGAAAAGAGACTACGCTGGCCTGCCCAGTAGCTGTAGCCTTCATTCTCCACACATAATGACTGTATTCCAAGCATGATTCAGGAGCACAAAAATATAAAGGCTCCCCTTGCTCATTAGCTCTCCTGTTGATTTTTAATGCCACACTGGATCTTACTCAGCAGTTTAGCAAAGCGTCTGAGGCTCCATTTAAACAGCTTATTTAGCCCCAAACATAGAAAATGAACAATACACAAAGGACCTCTTAGCTTGCAAAAAAGCACATTACAGAAACCCCTCTTTCCTTTCACCCTGTTTTTTCCCCTCTTGTACCCACCCCAGTCTCATGTATTTACAAAAAGCTAAAGAAAAATTGAAGCATGGTAATGTCCAGTTTATCTGTATGCTCACAATAAATCAACTACAGAGCCCCGACTTCTGGCTCTAGGTGGGAGAAAAACAAATGGGCCGATTTAGAGTATTATGGTTCATATTCTTAACTGGACAGCCTGTCTGACTCCCACCCTGCTCGCTGCCCCATCGTCTCATAGTGTAGGAGTATTTATATTCTATGCAGCAGCTGTAGTTTTACTTGTTTTTCAGCTATGTCTACTATTAAACCAAGCTGCATGTTTGCTGTTTGCCAAAAGGAACAGAAGATGTCTAAAATTGAGTGTTTTTCACCCGTTAGAGTACACAATAAAACTTTTTTGTTCATAGTTTTGCCTTGGTAAGTAAGTAAGAAACATAATCACATTGTTAGCTTTCCCCAGTGTTTCCTGTGGTGTGTTGGGTACTAACAACAGATTCCTGCAATTGCAAATTTAACTTGCATACCAGTCATATTTATTTTGCAACCCTCAGACAGAAAGAAGAAAGAAGGTTTAAACAGATTCCTTTATTACTGTTTTACAACATTTATTTTTAAGTTGTGTTCAGGTTTGTAGCTCATGATAATCATAAGAAGTCAAGAAATACATAAAGGGCATTGCACATTGTGCGTCTCACAAAAGAAGGATGTGTTACAACGAAGTGCACCGAAACAGAACACCTTGCTATTTCTATGGATTTTAGCCAAATGTAGTTATCTATTTTTGCCACCAGGTGGCATATAGTGCCCCAATGAAACACGATTAAATCACTTACTACAGTAAAATGGATTAAAAATGTTAAATGTTCATCTATATAAAGAAGACTATTTAAAGAGCTCGTAAATACTAACGTCATATTCTTTCTTCTTATACTTACTTTAAATTAGATTTCTAACCAAAATTGCCAGTTTCCTAAGAACTTGTATGCCGGGCAATAACTTCTTAAGGAATTTTCATGATGTTGATTGTTGATCGTATATTTCGGAATATTTTTTCATTCTCAAAAATCTGTCTTTCTTCGTCCATTTTTAAATATGTTTTTACACAAGAAATAACGCTACAATGCAACCATAGAACAAGAACTGACAAAGCAATGCAGAAGAACAGCTACAGGAGCCAAAGTTGATGCAACACCTGAATGTAGAGGTTTCAACACTGCTGAGTGGAACGCTATACCTTGGAGCACCTTCCCAACCCTTTTAGTAAATTGTGATTGCATCTTAAAGTATTCTATCTATGTTTATGTAATTCCTGTAAATAAGTTATAAAAAGCAGGTAATGTTTCTTTTTAATTAGGGTTTAATTAAGTATCCCCTGTCTTAGTAAGTCGCATCTAGGATAAGTAAGTCATGTTGTGAAATACTAAACCTTCTGTGTGTAATATTTTGAAAGC
Organism: Valencia hispanica; assembly: GCA_963556495.2. Classification (NCBI taxonomy): domain Eukaryota; kingdom Metazoa; phylum Chordata; class Actinopteri; order Cyprinodontiformes; family Valenciidae; genus Valencia; species Valencia hispanica. Next base: position 30,962,462 of record OY747722.1, on the reverse strand, counting down.
AATCTATCAGAGTGCTTTACAGACATCAGAGCCAGAAGATATCTACACGACGTTCTGATCTTGTGAGACTGCTGCACTATCATGCTGTCAGAGTGACGTGGGCCAGTCTTGCAGGGGGAAGACACTGGGATGAAGGAAATGTACTGGCTCACACTTTAATCTGAACTGCCATGGAGCGGCTTCTCCAGTAGTGGGACAAGAAAACTGAGCTCATGCTGATTAAAGATAAACAGTGATTTCTAAAGACTAGATAATGTTTTGCAGTAGGAGGGTTGGGGGAGGGTATTATTTAGGCATACAAAATATTATTTATACAGACTGATGTTTAATACAACATATTGGCCAATATGTTGTATTGAACATCAAAAACGCCTGAAGGACTCTCAGCCTCACTTTTGTTTAAGAAGCAGCAGATTTTTCCACAATATCAACCAGAAGCTCAAAGTGTGGGTTGTTTCATAGACAGTATTAGTGGCTATCATGGGGTGAACTATGAAATGTGTACGAACAACCCATAACTGTAAGCTATATGAAATGTAATGATTTTTCATCACCTCTTGGTTACTTGATCTTTATAGATAAAATGACCAAATATTGTTTTGTTTCCATCTTAACTTTACGCATTTTCCAAGCCACTCTTTCAAATGAGAGCAGAAGGTTTCCAAAGTCTTTTATGGAGAGGCTGATTGTGGGATCTTTCATTTCCAATGCTCTACCCAGGGGTGTTTGTGTTTGTCACACCATTTCTAAGAAGAAAACAAAAGCAGGTGTATGAAACCAGGCAATTTGATTTTGTCATGGTTGTGTTAATAGATTTGGGTGCTGGTAAACACTATGTGCTTTTTTTGATTATTTGTAACTTGACGTTGTGAACAAATACCAATTAAAGGTGCTTTTTCCTTGTAGGAAGAGCTTCCAGTCTAAAGCCTGAAGCTTGATCCAGAGGAGTGTGCAATTTGTGGCTAAGCAAGCACAGAATGATAGAGTTCCATAGCTAGGGACCTGGTGCTGCCTCCTAGATTTTGTAATAAGTTCGGTTTTATTACTTTGAAGACTTTGGGATGTATTTTTACAGAGTTTTGTTGTTTGTAAATACTTTTTTTCCCCCAGCAGTCATTATTTGCACAGTTCACTTCTACTTGTTGGGGAAAGAAAAATCAAATCAAATCGAGGCTGAAGTCTTGAGTCCTCCTTCCAACATTTGGCCAAATACTACAAGCATGTAGCAACAGTGGAGATGGAAACTCCTCCTTAACGGGAAGAAAACTCCAACAGAACCAGAACCAGGCTCCATGTGAACGTTGTCGCAATAGGAGAATAGTAAGAGAAAATTAGCAGAGTGAAGAAAAGTCAGTAGTTTCTAATGTTAAGAGAGATACAAACCCAGGGAAAAGACTTTACCTGTCACCCTTCAAATCCTTTTCCGGGGAAAAAGGGACTTTTTTGGTGTTTTTGTCATCAAGCAGATGTGGCATTAACTATAAATAGTTAATTTTAATATAAAACATACAATACATGTTATTTTAGGTATTTAATGTATCAACTTTGAATGTTTGGCAGAAAGGGATTCTAATAAATTCTGTTATGATAATAATATAAAGCAACAGTGTAGCGTTAAAAAAAATCCCTTTACGTGTTATACTGTTGCTTCATACCTTAACATGAACAACTGCTCAGAACTGCATGAACAATGTACAACACTTTTAATAAACTCCCTTCAGGTTGCAAACAGAAGCGGGTTGAAACTAAATAAACTAAGTATGACTTAACAGAGATTACAGTAACTAAATTAAGAGAGAAAAACTAAAGGTGAGAACAAATGTTATAAACAAATGTAATTCAGTTAGAAGGATTTGTTTGGAAGAGGAGTGAAAACTGTGTTGTTTACTTTATATTTTTTAAAAAAGAAAAGAAAAATAATTGTTAAACAAATACAGCAAGGTTTAATTATAATTGTTTATTTTCATTTCGTAGATTGTCAGCCAGAGTTCCTTAATGATCTGATTTGGAAAAATGTACAGGAAAGATGCTGATGTTTTGATTTAAATAATGCTGTATGTATAAAAGAGTGAAGGTATGAAAAGCCTTGCTTCTACCTACACTTTCTTCCATCTCGACCTTGTGTTCTTGCCATTGACAGGGTTTTAAATATGGTTTGTCTATTTCTGTATAAATTCTGTTTTTTCGGTTGTTTTCTCTAGGTTCTGTGAGTTTTTGACTTGTAAAAGAAATGTTAAAATAACCAAAAACAAAATAAAATAAAAAACCTTTAATAAAATAAAATACTCAACTACCAGCATCAGTGGGTTTTAAAACCTTTTTCAGGCTTCATACAGCCTGTTTTTACATATTATATCCATAAAAAGGTTGCATTGAAAGCATTCTCCTGTCATCTAGTGGTTAGACTCACAACATATCTCAATTTCTAATTTATCCAACAAACAATGGCTGTTGAACATAGTTTCTGCTTAACAACAAAAGCATGATTTTTTTTTTTTTTTTATATATAATTGTAAACGATTCCAGCCAGTAAAGGGTTAAAAGACATATTTTTAATAGTACAAGGGGTTAAACTAGGGTTGGTGTGAGTGGCAGGTTTAGATCATGTTTACAGAGATCAGATTTTGCTCTGACATCATCTGTCTTCCTCAGTTAGCCGAGAGAACTCGCTTTTCCAGCCGTTTCACATGCTGCTAAAGATGTCAGCAGGATCTATCGGGTTTTTACATTTCTGGATACTTGCAATAAATGTTACATCCTGGGCTGTTTCTTCAATGCTGTTTGTTTGTGTGTGTGTGTATCTGCCTTGGTGGGACGGTCTCCAAGGGAAGAAACGACACTCATTCCATCACACACTATTTATTCATTTATTTGCAGACTACTACTCATGCTGCCTCAGCATCACCAAGGCAACAGTAATGCACACTCTGTACTTTACCTTCCTCATGGGACAACCTTTTCCCACCCTTTTATGTTTGCAGACATTTTGACTGAAACCATGAATTTTCCACCATTTTTCCTTCGTTCCTTTATGAGGGGAAGTCAAAAGGCAGCAACTATATTTATGCTCCAATCAGACATAACATTACGACCACTGATAAAGTAGATATCATTGAACACAAGCACCTGTCAGTTGAGCAGTGTTAAACAGCAAGTGAACATAGTGGTATGAGTACTGATGCCACAAGAGAAAAAAAATGGCCAGTGTAAGGATTTGAGTGAATTTAACAAGGGCCAAATCCAGTAGTGATGACTTGATGACTGTGTCAGAGCATCTTGCAAATGGCGCAGTATTAGGGCCAAAATTAAATGGTCTGAACTTATATAGCACCAAAGCGCTTTACACTGGAGCCACACTCACCCATTCAAACTCACAAACACGCACACATTCATACACCGATATAGAGCTCGGTAGGCAACTTGGGGATAAGTGCCTTGCCCAGGGGCACATTGACATGTGGCAGGAGGAACTTACACTCCTCCGAGTTCAAGACAACTATTCTACCTACTGAGCCACAGTCGCCCCAATAAAGACTATTGCATATCCAGCAGTGGCTTTTTCCTTGCTGCAGGAGGCTATATCCATCCTGAAGCCAGCTAGTGATCTGATAAAATGATAGGCTGGCCCAGTAACTGAGAGGCCGCCGCTGGCAACTGAGAATGAGACCACTCACTTGCATTAGCATTGAAGAGGCCAACAACTAGCATGCCTAGGCTAATTAGATGCAGATTTTAAATAACTTTAAGAAAAATGGTGGAAATGCTAAATCTATAGCTGACATGCATTGACAGGTGTTCATTTGACAGAATGCACTGTTATTTGACATGATATCAAGCATGAATGTTGAATATGAAACATGAACACTATTATATTGTAAAGCTGACAGCCCCCTTCTATGGTAGCCTATATTGCTTTGGTTATTAGCCGTTGCGTTAGACCCTTTGTCTTCTCTTATTTAGTGGTTGATAGCACAGTTTATCTTCTTTTATTGTGGATATATGTTTTATGTTTAATATGTGTGCTTTATGTCAGCTTGAAATATAGTACATTCTAACAAAGAAACACCTATCAATACCATTCGCTTATAGATTATCTATCTCAACCATTTTTCTTAATAAAGTTTTTTTTTTTCTTTTTTTTTACTTGTCTAATAAAGTGAAAGACCAGTTTAGACATGCTAGTCACTATAGCCTCTCCAATGCTAATGCCAGTCTATCCAGTGGGTGACCAGCCTAATCATGCTAGTCACTAGCCTCTCCAATGCTAATGCCAGTCTATCCCGTGGGTGACCAGCCTAATCATGCTAGTCACTAGCCTCTCCAATGCTAATGCCAGTCTATCCCGTGGGTGACCAGCCTAATCATGCTAGTCACTAGCCTCTCCAATGCTAATGCCAGTCTATCCAGTGGGTGACCAGCCTAATCATGCTAGTCACTAGCCTTTCCAATGTAAGTGGTCTCCTTCTCAGTTGCCAGTGCCGGCCTCCTAGCTACCGGCAGTGTTGGGTAAGTTACATTTAATTGGTAACTCAGTTACATTACTAGTTACTTCTTTCAAAAGTAACTCAGTTACTTTAAGTTAGTCGTTACTTTTAAAGTAACTAGTTACTAGGGAAAGTAACTTTGTTTTTACTCAGAATTCTCTTATTATTGTGTTGCTTCCCTAACTGGATAGCCAGCAAGGCTGCCATTCTTCTGGCTTGCTTACATTTTAGCCCTATCCTGCCACAAGTGCACTTCGCCACCTAATGGCCTGAAGATAAAATGGCAGTGTAGTGGTGTGAGCGTAAGTGAATGATGAAATTAATGAAAATAAATTAGAAATGACTGTCTTTTTTATGTGTCACTTTTTTATCTATTTTTTATATGTTTAATCTGGATAAAGTTTTAGGACCTCCACATAGAGTACAGTTCACCACAATATTCTTGTCTTTTACCAACAGAAAGGAAAAATAATGTGCATATTTCCATGAGAGAAATCCCACGCCTGGAACGTCTTCAACTGCCACCATGGTTCTAATTTCATTAACTTGTAGCCTGCGTCACTGCGTCCCCTGCGCTTTTTACGTTCACCGCGGAATTGGCATTACCAACCTGAATTTACTGTGATTTATTTATTTGTATTTGATTTTACGTATATATTGGAGCACCTGTCTGCTGTTCGGTGTACAATTAGTTGTATGTACAACTCTTTTCAATAAAGTTTGTAAAAAAAAAAAAGTCCACCACGGAAACTGCAGTCCTTAGTTAGGCCCACGGAGTAACGAATAATGACCCTATTTAAATCCCAGTAACGATAAACGTGTTCCTGATTCTTGCAAACTAACTAGTTACCGTGCTCGTTACCACAATAAAAACGTAGTTACTGTAACACGTTACTTAATAACGCGTTAGTCCCAACACTGGTTACCGGTGCTTGTTTATCATTAACCTAAAGTGGTCCCATTCTTTGCGTTAATCCACTCCAGGACACATCAGAACCGTGGCTAAGGGTGCTTTCACACCTGTTAGTCCGGTGGACTCGATACGATTGGGGACCAATTTTGCAACATTGTTGCAACTTTGAGTTGGTGCGGTTTGTGTTCACATTGCACTTTTAAAAAACAAACTAAACCTTTTACATGTTGTGTATCCCCCGTGGTGGCACTGTAGCAAGAACTGCCAAAAGAAAGTCCAAGAAAAAGAGAAACAGGAAACGGATGCATGATGTCAGTCATTCCATATTGGTCCAGCAGCAGACGAGGTGAAACTCCCGGACAAAAACAGACTTAGCTCTGCATACACAGATGGATTGCGCTTGTCTTCTTGTTGTGGTGGTCGTAATATGTTATATTTACATCGTTCATCGTCCAAATCTCGATGAAGCACTGGACTTCCTCCCAACTCCACCTTTGACCATGATTCATTGTTGGCGCTAATGCTAACAAGTTACAACACAAAAACTGTGCCTCCCACAGTGCATAGCGCAGCGCGCTACGGATGGCTACATAGAACAAAAAGGGCTTTTATCAGGAAGTTGGACGGAACCTAGGCTGGTTCGTATTCACACCTGAAGTGAACCACACCAGAGTCCGTTTGTAAGCGGACCGAGACCACCTCATAATGTGGGTCTCGGTCTGGTTCCTTAGTCCGGACCAAATCTCACTGGTCCGCATTCACACCAGGTCAAACGAAGCGTACTAGCAAACGAACCGTACGTGAGTTCGTTTTAATCGAACCAAATGCTGCAGGTGTGTAAGCACCCTAAAAGAACTGAAGTGCTGCTCAGTGGTCAAACGTATTTTCTTAGGTCCCAAAGTCTTGGAAAAGAGTGGAAAGGAAGTTCTGGGAAGCCACATCATCTGCTTTTGTTAGTCCACTTTATTTGATCAAGTCCAAAGTTAGAGCAGCTGCTGACCAGCTTTAATGAGGACCTGAGTTTTGTCAAGAGGAAGATGAGAGACAACAGTTTTAATTTCAATTCAGTTTATTCGAACCAAATGTCATTCTTGGGGACTTTACTGAGCAAAGACAATTTATATAGAGAAATATGGAGTCCACTCATCCAATCATATTGCCAGATTAAAGGTCAATTTCATACATTCCAATTCAATGCTACTTACAACACAGAGCAGTCAGGTTCTGTTTAATATGCCAGATGATAAAGGGTTATCTAAGCAAACCGAGCTAATTGCATAAAGTCATTGCTGCAATCACTCCTCCTTAACCATTATGTAGCAGATAATTGCCTTGCGTTTGAAACTTTGCAGCAACCCCTCAAGCTGAGCATGCATGTGGTGAGTGGAGAAAAAAAAACTCCAGCAGAACCTGCCTCCATGTTAGTAGCCATCTTTTGCAACTGACTGGAGGTTTGAGAATTCAGAGCAGACATGGACATTTCACAGAAGCACTGATTCCAGGAGTATTTTCTATCTTAAAGAAAGACTTAATGGCAGCAGAAGGCTGTTTAGTAGCTTCATCCAAGAGAGAAACACGGCTAAACAGATAAGCTCTAAACTGGTGCATCCAAGTTTTTAATTTATGATGAGTGCATCAGTATTTATACTGTTTATGTAGACTTACACGTGAAGGGCTTTTTAACTGAGTGTTACGGTGTTGCTGCTCCTTCATAGAGAAGCTTCAGTCAGAGCTACAGCTGCTGGATTTGTTTCCCAGCCCAGATCTCTGTCTGTGCTGCTTCAGCTCTCATCATTCTCATCACACCAACCCCATGCTCTGCTACACGCCTTGCTTTCTTTAAGGCGAACTCAGTTGAGAGGTGACACTTGCCGAATGGCATGAAAAAGATGAAAGAATAAGAAATAACCACTCTCATTCATAAATAAACTAAATATGTATGATCCTGAAACAGTGTGTGTGTTTCACAGTGTCAGAGTTTCAGGCTCAGATGTAAACCTAACAAACACATTCCTTTACCATTAATTTAAAATGTATGATTGTTTGCTGTGAAGTGTATATTCAGAGCATTAAGGTAGGGTTTCACAACAATGTATTTACTTCCTAAAGCAGCTATTTTCCAGGTGAATAGAATCAATAGCTGACTCAGACAAATGATTATCAAGCCTTCTATTGTAGAGGGACTTAATATAGGGCTCTATTCTTACTCTAACCGAGAAAACTTACAATCAAATTGGAAAATAATTACAGTGGACCCTCAACATTCACAGGGGTTAGGGACCACAGCTAGCCACAAATACCTAAAATCCACAAAAACCTGAGACCCCTGTAAAAACACGTATAACTGGCTATTTTAATAGTTCAAACACCAAATATACTTTAATATACATTGTTGCAAATGGAAACTGTTTTAAGCACTACCGCAGAAACTAACATCTAAGGTCTTCCTCATCTCTGCTCTTCAGGGTACAGCCAACCAGCCGCAAGAAAAACAAATGCCGCCCCTGGATTGGCGGCTTTGCGAACGCCGGCAAATAGCATGTAAAGTAGCATTGCAGCTACACACTTCCGATTGCCAAACTGCATTTTCTTCAGAATATTTTAGGCCCTGTCTACACGGAGATGAAACCAGGAGTGGCAGCAAAGACATTTCATCAAATAGGTGTCTCATCCACAAGGAGCCGGCGTTTTAAGACACCAAAAACGATCATGTTTGATCAGTGTCTTGCCCACGGCCAAAATTAAATGGATTAAAAGTTAAGCCAACAAAAGCAAATTATGGAAATCTCATAAAGATACAGTAAATACGACTTTGACTGAACAGAAAAATAAATCTATTAAATGTGGTTTATTAAACATAAGATATCTCTCCTCAAAGACTTTGTTAGTAAATGACTTGATTGGTGATAATCACATTGATTTGCTTTGTCTCACAGAAACCTGGTTGCAGAAGTAGGGTTACGTCAGTATAAATGAGTCAACTCCTTCCAGTCATTTAAATTTTCACATTCCTAGAAATACTGGGCGAGAAGGAGGAGTTGCAAACATTTTTCGTTCTGATTTACTAATTAGTCCCAGACCAATTGATAGCTACAGTTCTTTTGAACATCTAACAATTAATTTTCCTCATCTAAGTTGCAAAACATTAAGACCATTTTTGTTTGTGGTTTTGTATTGTCCACCAGGCCCTTACTCTCAATTCTTGGATCAGATCTCACATTTTTTATCTGATTTAGTATTAAATACTGATAGGGTCATTATGGTGGGGGACTTCAATAATCATGTGGATACGGAAAGTGATAGCCTAAATGCAGCCTTTAGTGCTGTTGTGATTGCATTTCTCATAAGATGAACTGAACAGACTTTTGGATGTCTGGGAGCTATTTCAAAGATGGACTGAGCAGACCACATTTCCCAACAATCCTAGCAGTGACCCCCAACACACTCCTATTGGTCCGTGACCACCCACGGTGACATCAGCGATGACACGCCAAAGGGGGCTATAAGAGTAGTCGCGCCCATTTTGAATTGTTCTCCAGCTAGAAGTTCTTGGATGGACTACTGCTGAACAGAGGACATCTCACCAGTGAAGATCATCTTTTGTTCTGACCCGCTGGACCGGGGAAGAACTCATTTCAAAGCTTCGAAGTGCGCACCCCGTCTGCGTAACCAGGGTAGACGACATAAGAACTGTTCCAAGACAGTTCATTAGACGTCGATCCTGCAGGCCATCCAGCCGGCATTTGGGACACACGGTCCTTAAATCCTGTACAGGTTTTTTTTTTAATAACTCTTCCTTTTCTTGCTCAACGACGGACACAATTTGCTCTTCTCCTAGTGGACTGGACCTCCTCCAAAGCAAAGTAATATTTTGTCTGGGCGGAGATAAACAGAGAAAATAGAGTTTTAACGAGTTAGATCTCGTTCATTGTTGGTTAAAGTGTTTTTAAGGCTGTACCTGTTTGTTCGTTTTTGCGTCGTCGCACGTATAAGTCTGAGCTGTGAAATTGCTGTCTTTGAAACTGTCTGTTTTATCCTGAGCAGATCACGCCTTTCTTTTTTCCTTCCTCTTGTTTTCCCTCTCTTTCCCTCCCTGATAACTCCATTGGCAGTCGGGCTCGGTCCGGCCTGCGTTAGCTGGTCTTAGCTGAAAAGTTTAACTCCATTGTCTTTAGTCTGTTGCTAAAGCAGAGGCCTACCACATGGACGCTTCCCCCATGTGCTCCTTTAGCCAAAGCTAGTTTTATGATTCTTTCTTAGACTCCATGTGCTCCCCTCCATCTTGGCACAGAGCTGAGATATATGACTTTGTCTCCTAGGCTATCTGTGATTTGAGCCCCCTGGACTGAGAGCCACCCCCTTATTTTCTGACCCGAACCTCAGCTGTCTCACTGATTTCATTTCATGTTGTGTTTAATGTTCACCTATTATTATTGTCTAAGATCTGTAGTAATTTTTGCATGCTTTAGAATAGATGGGATTTTTTATTTTCTAAATAAATTCCCCTTAACTTAAAGAGAAGTTGTCTGGGATTACTTGGAGTGATGCGTACAATTAATGTCCACAGCGTAAGAACATATTCCTTCATCTATTGTTTAATTATCTCAGTCTTGTCAGGCTGGTAATCATAAACATAAACTGAGACTGAACAATTTGGCTATATATATAAATGTTCCTGGAATCCAACAGGATGGTGCCCCTAAACTTGGTAATTTTTACATCAAATTATTATTCTTATTAATAATTGCCCTAAGCAATTATTCATAATTATTCATAGCCAAATCCTATCTATCTGCGGCACAACAGTGCTATTTTAGACTCAATTGGCTTCACTCAAAAAGTACAGGGATCGACCCACTCGGGCAAACACACTTTGGACCTTGTACTGACATACGGTATTGAGTGTGAGGAAATAACATTCCACCCACATAACCCGGTCCTGTCTGACCACTTCTTAATAACCTTTGAATATACTTTAACTGACCATCTAAATCTGAAAGAAAATTTCATTATAGTAGAGCTTTTTCAGACAATGCTGTAACAATTTTTAAAGAATCTGTTCCATTCTTACTTTCCTCAGTGTCTCAGAGTAACACAGTGGATGGCAGCAATTCTATCTCTAACCCTTCAGAAATTTATGGTCTGGTTCACAGCGTTACGTCCTCATTGCGTTTGGCATTAGATAGTGTAGCCCCCTTAAAAAAGAAAGTGGCTAACCATAGGAGGCTGACTCCTTGGTTTAACGCAGGGTTGCATACTTTAAAGCAGAATACTAGGAAGTTGGCGAGAAAATGGCGCTCTACACATCTAGAGGATTCCTAATTAACCTGGAATAACAGTCTACTGCTGTATAAAAAGACCCTTTGACAAGCTAGAACAGCATATTTTTCATCATTAATAGAGGCGAAAAAAAACAATCTTAGGTTTCTTTTTAGTACAGTTGCCAAACTTACACAGAGTCATAGCTCTGTTGAGCCAACTATTCCCCCAGCTCTTAGCAGTGATGATTTTATGGGATTCTTCATTAATAAAATTAATTCTATTAAAAATAAAATCATTGGCATCCTCCCAAACATGATTACTTCTTCCTCAGTAAATGAGGCAGCATCAGAAAGAACTGTAGAACCTAATTTGTGCTTAGGCTGTTTTGATTCAGTCGAGCTTTCGGAATTATCAAAAATATTAGCCTCATCTAAACTTTCAACTAGTATGTTGGACCCAATCCTAACCAAATTATTTAAAGAAGTGTTCCATTTGGTTCCTGGCCCCATTTTGGATATGATGAATCTATCCTTAGTAAACGGATACGTACCACAAGAATTTAAAATAGCTGTAATTAAACCTTTACTCAAGAAACCTTCCCTTGATCAAGATGCCTTAGTGAATTACAGACCTATATCTAACCTTCCTTTCTGATCCAAAATCCTTGAGAAAATTGTTGCTAATCAAGTCTGTGAGCATCTAAACAGTAACGAGCTGTTTGAAGAGTTTCAGTTAGGTTTTAGAGCTCATCATAGCACTGAAACCGCACTGGTGAAGGTTACTAATTATATTCTCATGGCCTCAGATAATGGACTGGTGTCTGTTACGGTTTTGTTAGATCTCAGTGCTGCTTTTGACACAGTCGATCATAATATTCTCTTAGAAAGGCTTGAACATGTTGCAGGGATCAAAGGAACAGCACTAGGCTGGTTTAAATCATATTTGTCTGACAGATTCCAGTTTGTTCATCTAAATGATAAATCTTCTTCACTCTCAATGGTTACTTGTGGAGTTCCCCAGTGTTCTGTGCTTGGACCAATTCTTTTCACAATACATATGCTCCCAATTGGTAGAATCATTAGATAGCATGGGATAAATTTCCACAGCTATGCAGATGATACACAACTATATTTATCCATAAATCCTGATGAACCCAGTCAGTTAGGTAGATTACAGGCATGTCTGGAAGACATAAAAACATGGATGACCATAAACTTTTTGCTTTTAAATTCTGACAAAACAGAAGTTGCTGTTGATTAGTCAAGCACTTCATCTGGATGGCATTAAATTGGCCCCCAGTAATAACGTAAAGAACCTCGGCGTTATTTTTGACCAAGACTTGACATTTAAATCCCATATTAAACAGGTTTCTAGGATTTCCTTCTTTCACCTCCGGAATATTGCTAAAATTAGAAACATCCTGTCCAGGAGTGATGCTGAGAAACTAGTCCATGCATTTGTTACCTCAAGGCTGGACTACTGTAATTCTTTACTATCAGGTAGTCCACAAAATGCCATTAAAAGCCTTCAGTTGATCCAAAATGCGCCAGCAAGAGTTCTGATGAATATGAAAAAGAGAGATCAAATTTCTCCTGTTTTAGCTTCCCTTCATTGGCTCCCTGTTAAATCCAGAATAGAATTTAAGATCCTTCTTCTTACATACAAATCCCTTAATAATCAAGCTTCATCATACATCAGAGATCTAATTGTTTCATATGTTCCCAACAGAGCACTTCGCTCTCAGACTGCAGGTTTACTTGTAGTTCCTAGGATTTCTAAAAGTAGAATGGGAGGCAGATCTTTTAGTTATCAGGCTCCTCTCCTGTGGAACCAGCTCCCAGTTTTAGTCCGTGAGGCAGACAATGTTTACTTTTAAGGCCAGGCTTAAAACTTTCCTTTTTGATAAAGCTTATAGTTAGAGTGGCTTAGGTCATCCTGAGCTAGCTCTGTAGTTATGCTGCTATAGGCTTAGACTGCTGGAGGACAGACTTACCAATTTTCTTCACTCTGCTACTTCCTTTTCTCCTACTACTCTCCAGTTGTATTACAGTACATTCTGTTATTTCGACTGTTAACTTTGTGTTCTCTCAGTGTTTTTCTCTCCATAGAAGATATACCTGGTCTGGTATCCTGCTTGGCTGCAATGCCCTGTTGGACGGGGGGCATCGACTGGGATGGTGCTCCCAGTGGCTGAACATCCACTGTGTCCTGTTATCAACTTTTTACTTTCTGTAACATGGAAAGTTCTCTTATATCAGATCTTCTGTTCCTTCTGTGTTTCTGCTCTGTCTTCTCAAACCCCCAGACGGTCGTGGCAGATGGCCGCTCATACTGAGCCTGGTTCTGTTGGAGGTTTCTTCCTGTTAAAGGGAAGTTTTTCCTCTCCACCGTCGCTACATGCTTGCTCAGTATGAGGGATTGCTGAAGGATTGCTGTGGTTGGAAAGTCTGCATCTACGGGGCCCAACCTCACGCCAATGACTGACGCAATCTGCTGGGATTCCTTAAATAGGAAACTTTAACTGATTGGAATGTTTGTATAAATGTATTGAAAGGACTTTTTGTTAAGTGCCTTGAGATGACATCTGTTGTGAATTGGCACTATATAAATAAACTGAATTGAATTGAAACAGAAATGACGTTGGGTTTTGGCGTGCACTGCTACAGCGAGACGTCGCGCAGTTTGACCAACGGAAATCTTGGGCTGTTCAGTGGGACACCCCTCTAGAGCTCTGTGGAGCTCGCACAGTGTGGCATGAAGGAGTCCTTTGAGACTGCCGAAAAATGCAGTGTGAACCAGCCTTTCCAGCCAACGTCCGGTCAAAACAGAAGACTTGACACATATAGATATGAAATTTTGTTGGATGAAGAGGGGGGGGGGCAAATACTTTTCCACACCACTGACTCTGTCCACAGTTCACACCTCAGGTATCTCCCCACAACTCTTGAATGGGCTTTGCTTCACACCCATCACAAGGCTGCAGCTAATGATGCTCTCTGATTGTTCATCCTAACCAAAAGTTTAGCTTTCACCAATTTGAGGGGGGGTGGAGATACATATTGGGTTCAGTGTTGCCCAAGGACACTGGAATGGTGGAATGGAACCGACAGCCTTCCAAAAAAGACGACCGACCGCTCTACATGAAGATTCACTGTGTCCTACTGTAAGCAAGGCACAATGAAATTACAGGGAGTCGTGCTGTCGAGGCGAGTGCCGCTGCTTGCCTTGTCTTGTCAGCATGCACACACACACACACACACACACACACACACACACACACACACACACACACACTGGCATCTGGCAGGATTGCTCCTCCTGTCTAACCTTGTGGTTCAGACTGAAATACACGGTGGCCTTCCGCAATCTCCAGTTATAAACTCTGTCATTACAGGGAGGCTACAGCAACTTGTGTGTGTGTGTGTGTGTGTGCGTGTGTGTGTGTGTGTGTGTGTGTGTGTGTACGTGTGTGTATGCATGTGTGCTTTTCTATGTTTCTTTTACATGAGAGACTGAAAAACTAAACAACCTAATATCTAAACTAAGACAAAACTAGATAAAATAAATAAAGAGATGGAAGTTATTTAAGAAACTGCAGGTTAAACAAGACTCAGATTAGAAATACCCAAGATGCTGGTGGACTAAGATTAATCATCTCAGACTTACATTACTATAATAAGAGTAAAGGAGTCAGGTTAATTATAAAGGGGTGGTGTTTGGAAAACAGATAAGGCCACAGCATTTAGTTAAAACTGCTTATCATGCAGGTTTAAGCAGAATTTTCTTGTGAGAAAGAGGTCCACGTTTTGTGAGACTAGAACCTTTTTGGAAAGAGATCAGACTACAGAGAAGGGATATGTTATAAATATTACCCCAGCAATGAGAGCAGCTGGGCAAGCTATGGAGTGAATGATCACAGGCTGCAATGAGAACAAAATCTCTAGGAGCATTTGATTAAACACCGACAGCTATTGCCTGTTTTGGGCCCAGGAGACTTCAAAGTAACCAGCATGAGTTTATCATGACATCAGGTTGCATCATTTAACATGAAAGCCACTCATCTAGAAAGTGCTTACTTAAGTCTTTATTTTTATTTTTAAGTACTTAAACTTTTGATCCAACATGCATGTTTTGTCTATTTATTGTATTTTTTTCTTTATACACTTGGTACAGTAAATGTTCAGTATCACTTAGTAAGTTTCGTTGGTGTGGTTCCCTTCATATCCAACCCCTTCCATATCCAGAGTGGGGAAGCACCAAAGCACCCAAAAGACCTTTTCCATGCTGGTTTTATGATTCATCATAGTAGCTTGCACATGCCACTGCTACAGAATCATTGCAAGTGTTACCCAAATATTGCAGCAATGACCCAGTTATAATATTTAATCTCTTGCATATCTCTTCCATAGCACAGCTAAGATTCCTTCTGCTCAAAACGGAAGGTTTCCTCTACATTTCTGATTAATTTGTCTTAATTCTGTCTTTCTCAACTTGGAGGCACTTGTATGGCTTTAAAATGTCATTCCCATATAACCACTTGATCCTTTAATATGGGAAATATGATAGTAGCATGACAGAAACACTACATACCCTGTTCTGATGGAGCAGAACACTAAGAATCACACACCAATGATCTCAGTAATCATACACGATATAAATGGCGAAGCACATTCTTCACAAACATGTTCCACTACATAAGCTTAATTTACTCATGTTTAGGCCTACCTAACATATCTTTACATACACAAACTACCATGGCAAACCAGTATAAGTGGACTACAGCATTTGATAATCACCATTAGGCAAGGCAAGGCAAGGCAAGGCAAGGCAAGGCAAGGCAAGGCAAGGCAAGGCAAGGCAATTTGTGTAGCACACTTTTAATAGCAGGGTAATTGAAGGTGTTTTACATGATTTGGTGATTTTAAAAAAAACAACCAAAAAAACAAACAGACATGGAGTATAACATTGGAAATTAAAAGTAAAAGTAGCAAATTAGCATGAAACACACATTACACATGATACACAATAAAGCAAGAGAAAGATCAATAAAGCAAGAGAGCATGAACACATTTCATACATATGACATCAATCATTTACCTGAAGGTAATTCTAAACAAATGGGTTTTTAGTGTTGATTTAAAGCAGTTCAGAGTTTCAGCAGCTCTACACTCGTCAGGAAGTCTGTTCCAGATAAGGGGAGCATAGAAACTGAAAGCTGCTTCTCCATGTTTAGTTCTGAGTCTAGGGATGTTTAGTAGGCTAGAGTTGGAGGACCTGAGAGGTCTTGGTGGTTGGTACCGTGACAACAGGTCTTCAACATATTTTGGTGCTAAGCCATGTAATGATTTATAAACTAGTAGGAGTATTTTGAAGTCTATTCTCTGAGCTACAGGGAGCCTGTGTAAGGACTTTAGGACTGGTGTAATGTGTTCTACTTTCCTGGTTTTAGTGAGGAACACAAGCAGCAGCGTTCTGGATCAGCTGCAGCTGTCTGATTGACTTTTTAGGCAGACCTGTGAAGATGCTATTGCAGAAATCAATGCGACTAAAGATAAACGCATGGATGAGTTTTTCGAGGTCCTGTTGCATCATCGGTCATTTAATCCTAGAAATGTTCTTCAGGTGATAGAAGACTGACCTTGTTATTGCCTTTATTGACCCTGGAGTTTCAGGTCTGAGTCCATTACTACACCTTGGTTTTGTGCCTGATCAGTAGTTTCTAGCTGTATAAATTGAAGCTGTGTGCTGACTCTTGATGGTTCCTCCTTGGGTCCAAAAATAATTACTTCAGTTTTGTTTCTATTCAGCTGGAGAAAGTTATGGCACACCCATCCATTTATTTGGTCAATGCATTGATTTAGGGTTTGAATGGGTTAAGAGTCACCTGGTGACATTGTAATGTAAAGCTGAGTGTCATCTGCATAGTTATGGTAGCTAATGTGATTGGTTGCTATAATCTTGCCTAGTGGGAGCATGTAGATATTAAATAAGAGGGGCCCCAGGATGGAGCCCTGGGGCA
The DNA here is from genome assembly GCA_963556495.2 of Valencia hispanica. Taxonomy (NCBI): domain Eukaryota; kingdom Metazoa; phylum Chordata; class Actinopteri; order Cyprinodontiformes; family Valenciidae; genus Valencia; species Valencia hispanica. The sequence continues at coordinate 30,945,784 of OY747722.1, read as the reverse complement.
CCCCACATGTGATTTCTGTTCGTTCTGATGAAAAGTTTCCTATTGAAACAGAAGTCCCGGTTCTTTAGGTAAGACTCAAACCAGCCAAGTCTGTACCAGAGAGTCCGACCCAGCTCTCCAGTCGTTCCAATAATATATCATGATCAACAGTGTCAAATGCTGCACTGATGTCCAACAGAACCAGCACTGTGGTTCTACCACAACACATCAAAACGGTTTGTCATTGTTATGAAGCTATTTAACTGCTGAAACACCGCTTTTACATTTATATTACCCCTTTAGCATTGACATGTTACAAATCTCCTCCAGCTAAAGTCAACTAAATATTTTCCAGGCATAGTTTGATTTCTGATTCTGATTATATTTATGCTCAGTGAAAAGTAATTAGTGAATGGCACGTCTGACACATTTTGATAACCTACTGTATTTACAGCAGCACATCTCAGCTTGATAATTGATAGGCTACAAATTAAGCAAAGAGCAAAGCATGTTTATTTAAGAAAATAGTGCCTAATTAAAAGCAGATTAGGAGAGCTTTACTTCAGAAGTTAGTGTGTGACTCTGCTTTTATCCTGGCCCTTACACTGAACCATGTGTGAGGTGTGTGGCTAGCTAATGGTCCTCCAATAAAACAGATGGCATTCAAATATGGTCTTAAAAAACGTTAGACAGATATCCTGGGATGGATGTTATTTCTGGACCATGCAAAGGGAATCAAGAACAATGGTGTAAAATCTGTCCTGGGACAAATATATCTGATAAATGTTATTTTCCGCAGCATCACTGATATTATCAGCTTCCCATGACTGGTATCACAAGATTCAATGATGTCTTCCATTCAGGTTCACCATGGCAGTTGTTGAGGTAATCCAAGTCTGAGAAAGAACCAGTAATGAAGGTACCTTCATATCAACAGTTACATACAACAGTACATAGGAATGTAGAAATACAATCTGGCTATATTATTAGGTGCACCTTGTCAATACTGCGTGTGAAACCCCATTTGCTGTTAGAACTGTTATTATTCTTCGAGGCTTAGATTTAACAAGGTGTCAGAAACATTTGATAAACTCTGGTTTGCATTGACCCGATACCGGCATGCAGTGGCTGTAGCTTTGTTGGCTGCACATCTATGATGCAAATCAGATAAAGATCTGGTGACTGTGGAGGTCATTAGAGGAAATGGACTTCACCAACATCCCCAGTCTGACCTGTTGTTCACACCAAATCCTGATCCTACCATCTGAATGTCGCTGAAGAGAACAAGACACATCGGACCAGGCAGTGTCCCGTCTCCTACTGTCCAGTTTTGGTGAGCCCATGTGAATTATACCTCCGTTGCCTGTTCTTAGCTGACAGAAGTGGCAACCATTGTAGTCTTCTGCTGCTGTAGCCCATCCGCTTCAAGGTTTCAAGGTGATGTCCGTTCAGAGATAGTAGTCTGCATACGTTGGTTGTATCAAATAGGTATTGATTCTTCACCTTTAACCACTCTGCCTGCTTTCCTGTGACATCAACAATGGAATTTCTTCCACACAACTGCAGCTCTGAATATTGGAAGACAGTTATCTTTGAAAACCTTACTAGATAAGAGGTTTCTGAAAGTCAGACAAGTCTGTCTCAGATCAACAGCCATCCCACGTTTAAATCCACTTTAATCTCCTTTCTTCCCTATTCTGATACCAAATTTGAACATCCATGAGTTATTCCCACCACATCTAGATGCATAAATGAATTGAGTTGCTGATTTACATTTTGTGCTGTCAAGCACAATAACTGTTTTTTTCCAGTACAATAATGTTGAAAGTTTTATTTGAAGGCAACTGGACTTCTCTTGTTTATCTTAAAGATGTTTTACCTCTCATCCTAGAGGCTTCTTCCGTTCTAAAACTTAGGTTGGAAGTATCTGGTATCTGGAGTTGTGATCAGAAACAAACACACCGATCAGGCAAGAGAGATCACTAATGAGGCCATTGTTAACAATAATAGGTGCTTTTCCACTATCGGAACTTCAGAGTAATTTTACCGGATCTTCATCTGTTGGCCCAGGCGTTGTGTCTTTGTACAAAATTGTCCCTTTAAGGAATTAGCTAACATTATTAGCATATCACAACTGTTTCAGTAGGGAGTAGCATCACTGATAAGTTCCAAAAGGTGCAGACAGCAGCAGAAATAACAAGAGATCAACAATAGAAGAAGCAGGGGTGGTTGCTGCGTTTCTGTTTGCTATGTTGTTATAAACTGTTTTGCCAGCTACTCTTTCAATTTTACAAAGCCAGTTGTTTGCAGACATCTGCTCATTTCCCTCTGAGTTACAATCTATCAGCATGAGTTAACCAAAGCTCCCAGCCAGCGACTCTACTGGGCCATCTCTAAATACATATCCCAAAACTGGTACTCTGTTTACTCGGTTCCTGAAATGGCCCTGAAAATGGCCCTGTTGGGCCCGCCCAGTGCAGCGGAGACGTGCATACTGCAGTTTGGTAAAATTACCCTGAAGTTCCCATAGTGGAAACGCTCCTAAATAGACCATCACGGCCACTTGACTCTCTGGCCCCAACAACGTCAACTAATGAGCTGTTTTGGTCACATGTCTCAAGGTGTGAGTTTCTGTGAAACTGCCTGGGGAGACAAGTCAAAGCTGCACTCCAGGTGTTAGAAAGATAAAACCTGAGGGCGCCTATGTCTCACATAGATGGCGTCTTTCATTTCTCTCGCAAACCATCTGTCTTTTCTTTACAAAATGTGCACATTGGGATCTTTAAAGTCATGTTGAGTTGGCTCTTCTGTGTTGACACTGACAGGGACATAAATAAATGGTAGGACCAAAGATTCATGTAGCCTTGGTGGCTTCATTTGGGATAACAATGGCCTTGTTAGTGACCTGTATAGGCCTATCAGTGTGATTGTTTCTGATTAGAATTTATAAGCCTGATACTTCCAACCTAAGTTTCAGAACCAAACCTCCTGGGTAAGAGGTGACATGTCTCCAAGATAACAAGAGAAGTCCAATTGCCTACACTAACAATCTAGTAAAGTAGACAGTGAGTGTAGATAGGATTTTGGCGTTACACATAAAGCACTGTTAATCAATTTTGTAGCATTGAGAGGAAAACCTGTGAAACAGGGAGTGCAGTCTGATTGATGGTTCATCAGGATCATAAAGTACCCAGTAATTAATTCAAACGGTAAAATTTTAAGTTGAGAGCAAAATGAAACCAATCAAGCCAGATCGTTGCACTAGCATGTCGGACATTTTGCATTTTGAAGGTTAATACTGCCATGAAAATGTCATCAAGCATCAAGAGGAAGACTCTATAACATAGCACACTTTGGTGGTTTAAAGGAAACCAAGAGAACAATAGAATGGTCTATTGGAATTCAATGACTCCAAACATCCTGTTTATACAATTCCCAGCAAAATTATTCATGCTCCTTGAATCTTTTCCTTTTTTGTGACATTACAGCTAGAAGTGTAAGGTTCAAGTATTGTGTGCATATGCGTATTCAGCCCCTTTGAGTGTGTAGAACTAACTTTTACTGCAGTTACAGGTACTATTCCTTTGGCATATAGCTGACAGCTTTGTACAATTTTGTTCAATCTTCTTACCCAAAGTGCTCAACCTCAGTGAGATTCGATGAAAAGCATCTGAATTGGTAATTTTCAAGTGTGGCCACATATTTTTTTTCTGCAGACAGAATCATCTGGACTGCAAAGAGGATCATCAGGGCTTCACAGTTGGCATGAGGTCAGACAACAAAGTCGGCTGGATGAAATCTGCCAGACACAGCTGTACGGTTTATTTATTACAGCAGCTGCTAACAGTTTAGGACCATTGTACTTTTCTTTTGTTTTTACGATTAAAGTCTCTCCTCTGCATTTTCTCTGTAGCCAACACCTGTACAAGTCTGAGGTCCTAAGCTTGACTGACAGAAGCCTGAGACCTCTAGAGAAATCTGTCTCTAATTAATTTGTACCTGAAGCATCTACTGTTCCCTGCAGCACCCCAGGGAGATCCTGAGCAGTTTCATAAGGAGGCTGCTTGCTACTGCCAGAGCTCCCAGACTCCCATTCCCACTGAGGGCTTTACATTAATGATCTTGAAGGTGGCTGTTTCAGCAATGGTGATGGCAGCAGCAATGTTGGGATGATTAAGTTTAAGTTAAGGTCACCGCAGAAGGAAGACCTAAACCTTCACTTTGCCCTAACGAAACTTGTTCTGTAATGGGTAAACTATCTAGAGAGCCCCAAAGCTGCCTCGCTCAATGCAGGACCTGCTCACACTTCAGGAAAAAACATATTCAAAACAACATCAGAATGCAAAATTTGGTGGTGGGAGCTGTGTAAATCTTTTTAGTTTCATAGCAATGAGCAGTCAGCAACCTTCCTGCAAAGTTAAAACCCATCAAGCTCTGCATATGATGACTAAGGTGTCAAAGAAGCATCGTTTGTTATGCTTTACTCTGCATGTGTTTCAAATTAGGTCCAAATTGCACCATTCCTTTTGGGCGCTCTGCTCTGTTTGCCAGGCTGAAGTTAGTAAAGCTCTTCTGAAATTAGATGCAAGTGGGATTCATACTATCAATCAATAATATTCTTTACACAAGACCAGGGGAGTAACCATCATTTTAAAAGTAAGGGGGACACATTTTTCAGAGGTCAATTGAGTGGTTAATCATTCTCTTCCATCCCACCTTTCCTCAGTGGCTAAAGAAACATTTTAATCACTGTTGCACAATGAATACACCAGCTGAGTTATTAGCAATATTGATAGTGGCTCAAAAGCCGTTATTCATTATCATTATTATTAATAATATTAAAGGGGACATATCATGGAAAATTCCACTTTTTTAGCCCTAAAATGCTTTGTGTAGTGAATTTAGAGTGTCTAGGAGTACAAAAAGCATACATTTGTCACTCCATGTGTTGTGGAGATATTTTTGTAAAATGTTTCAGGTCATATTTTTTAAGCCGTTTAGTTTTCTCTATTATCTATCACGTTTTTGGAACTATTACGTCACAGTACATGCACTTGAAATGCCAAACTTGGTCATGGATTTCCGCCTAAACGCGGAGCTAATCCGCCATCTTTATTTCTCGCTGTGAGTTTGTAGTCCAAGTTTAGGCATGCCGAAGGTACAAGTGTGAAAATGTTCTGTTGTTGGGTGTATTAACCCGCACAACTCTTTACACCGTCTCCCAGCATCAGAACCGCTTCGAAGTGTGTGGTTAATTTTGATTTTCAATGGTAATGTGCCCGAATCTGTGGCTAAAGGGGTTTTTGTTTGCACCAAAGACTTCAAAGACGAGTGCTTCAGTAACCTCCACCAGTATCAACAAGGTTTTTCTGAAACACTTCGTCTTATCAAGGACTCAATCCCTTCTCAATATTAAAATGGTGGACACAGCACAGTGGGAAGCTCCAATTAACAATAAAATCACAGCAAACTGTATTTTTGGACATTCATTTAATGCCTCTTGGACATTGTTTTGATAGCATTAGCATCTGACTTTCTGATAATGTTAGTGCTATGTGCCAGATGTTTTAGCTCCCCGATTACATATTCCTTTTTAATACTACCATCACAGGTAAAGGCAGAGTATAATTTATTAGGTATTTGTTACCTGATGCCCTGACATCCCACATCATGAAAGTCCTGGAGAGACTCCTGTTGGCACCCCTGAGTAAGCAAACAAGAATGTATCAGGACCCACTGCAGTTTGCTTATCGCTGTGGAGTTGGAGTTGAAGATGCCATCATCCACCTGCTTCAACCAACCCACTGTCATCTGGACAAAGCAGGCAGCACTGTGAGGATCATGTTCTTTGATTTCTCTAGTGCATTTCACACAATTCAGCCTGATTTGCTTTGTCAGAAACTCCTGAAGACACAGGTGGAGCCCTCAACAATAGTGAATTTAGTGAACAATTGTGAGACTGAAGAATTGTGTGTCAAACCAGGTGGTCAGCAGCACAGGAGCACCACAGGGGACCGTACTCTCACCATTCCTTTTCACTCTGTACACCTCAGACTTCCAGTACAAATCAGAGACCTGTCATCTGCAGAAATACTCAGATGACTCTGCAATTGTCGGGTGTATCAGAGATGGACAAGAAGCTGAATACAGAGAGCTGGTGGACCGCTTTGTGACATGGTGTGGAAACAATCGTCTCACCTTGAATGTGAACAAAACAAAGGAGATGATTGTAGATTTCAGAAGAAACAGGGATAAGTCAAACACTGTTTCCATCATGGGAGAAGAAGTGGAGGTGGTTGAGGAGTATAAATACCTCGGTGTTCATCTAGACAACAGACTGGACTGGAGACTGAACAGTAAAACCGTCTACAAGAAGGGACAGAGCAGACTGTACTTCTTGAGGAAGCTTAGGTCCTTCCAGGTTTGCAGCAAGATGCTGCTAATCTTCTACAAGTTTGTTGTGGAGAGTGTAATCTCTTCAGCCGTCATCTGTTGGGGTAGCAGGATCAGAGCCAGGGACTTAAATAGGCTAAACAACCTGATGAAGAAGGTTCTGGTTCTGTTCTTGGGACAACTATGGAACATGTGGAGATGATGATGCAAAGAAGGATTCTTCATAAAATCTAAAATATTATGGACAACCCTGAGCATCCTCTTCATGAGACAGTCATACAACAACAGAGCGTCTTCAGTCGGAGGCTTCTTCAGTTTCGCTGCAATACAGACCGCTACAGGAAATCCTTCCTGCCCACAGCCATCATCATCTACAACAATTAATGAATTAACTATATGAGCTACAACAACACTTAATTTCCCTCTGGGATCAATAAAGAATTTTTGAAAAGCATTGAATTGAATTGTATGCCTATCTGGTTATGTACTCGTGTCTTTGTTTTGAAAGAGTTTGTTGACTGTAAAAGTGGACAGGTTCACATGCTACTTTGAAATTGCTAACGTTTTTCCCTCTCTTCATGTAGTATACATTCTTTTAGAGAACAAAGTTGTCATGATTTAGAATAATCTTTTCTCTTTATATCATAAGAAAACCCACTTTTTATAGCTTTGAAGTTCGTATTGTTTTAGCTGTGGTATTTCAGATCGATGTAAAGCATAGCACATTACTATTTTTTATACGAGGTTTTGTGTTATTAAACAGTCGTCTTATTTTTTATTAGTGTCTGTTCTGACATTTAAAAAAAAGACGAATAAAAAGTTCTCAAACTACAAAAATGGTTGAATGGGGTGAAGAGGAAGGTTCAGCGACCTGGAGGGGGGCGTGGTATGCAGCACTTCTTACACGACTAAATGATTTAATGTGAAAAGGAAGAATTTAAAAGCATGATATGTCCACTTTAATAGTTACATGAGCCACCTGCTCAGCAGGAACAAATAACTAAGATCAAATATCAGTCTCAGTTGACTGTTCATGACAATCTAGATAGATTTAACAGCAACATGTTAAAGAAAGAAGGTTGGCTTTAGCAAATCATTATAAATAACACACAATAATTACCAATCACCTCTTCAGAATACACGTTTTGTGCAGGCTATCAAACTGATAGAATTCTTAGTTAATCTAATAAAATACTGACAAAAATATATATTTTGTAGTGTGAACGTGAGTAATTCTGAAACATCGGTAATAACCCTGTCCTGATATCTGACTGGTTTCTCCCACCAATGGATCTCTTTCTCTCAGTAAGTTCTAATATGTCCTTACCTGAGAAGACCCTGTGTCATCGTACCTGCTGCTGGCCTCTGGTCTTATTTCACCTCAATGACCCTGATTTTTGTATTGTGGAGTTACAGATGAAAATATGTTAAAAGGAAAATTCTGAAATAGAATTAGGATGAGTAGCAGTGAAATTAATGTTCCTCAAAGTCCCTTTTATGCCATAGATATTTCTGGCGAGACATTTTTGTTGTCCGTCAATTTGACCAACGGGGTCAAAAAAAATCTGGTCATAATCTATTTATACCTTTCAATTTTTAAAGTTACATTCAATGCTATATTTATTACTTTTTTAATTAGTTTTGAATAATATTTCATCCGAACAAGCGGAACAGAGAACTACATGTAAACAATAAAATTAAATGATGCACTCATACGAACAGTTCACCTGCTGTGGCCTGAACAGAGCAGGTGTTTCTGCGCATTTGCACCAAGTGGTCAGATGTTTGAAAAATAATCTAAATAACAGATGGTCTTCAGATTAAAATATTTGGTTAACCCCGGGTTCTTAACAAGTTCTCTTTATTTTATAAATACTTCTATTGTTAGAATTTGACAACGCGGGATAAAGCTTCCATTCTTGGGTTGATGATCCTCAGGTTCTGATTTTTCCTTTTTGTCACACATTAGAATTCAAACTCAACTCAAAAATAATATGATCCCAGAGGTATCATATTATTTTTCTTCAAAAGGTTGTTGTAAATGCTGATGGCAGTGGGCAGGAAGGATCTCCTATAGCGGACCGTATTACAGCAAATCTGAATAAGCCTCTGACTGAAGACACTCTGTTGTTGTATGATGGTCTCATAAGGAGGATGTTTAGGGCTATCCACCATTTTCTTGATTTTACAATGAATCCTTCTCTGCAAAACCACCTCGTTGCTATGGTTACTTAGGAAGTAAAGATGGCATGTATATAGAACCTGTCTGACAACAGGAAGTAGGCCAAAGCCCAACGCACGATGCGCTGAGGCAAAGAAATGTAAAAGTTGAGAAAAAGAAGTAATTGATACCCGTCTGTTAAAATCATTTCTAAGGCTTCAGGACTCAAGGGAAGCACAGTGAGAGCCCTTATAAACAATATGGAGAAAACGTAGAACAGTAATGAACCTTATACTGCCGGCTGGCCTACCAAAATTATTCTAGGAGCTTTTTGGAGACTCATCAAGAAGGTCTCCCAAAAAACAGAACAAGATCTAAAGCATTGCACTTGAAAGAGTCCAAGGCCAAAGTCACTGCCTACCAAGAGAACACAAATACCTACAGGTCCTTCTCAAAAAATTAGCATATTGTGATAAAGTTTGCATATTTCATCCGAACAATAACAGAAAAGTGTTTTTAATACAAAAAAAGTCAACCTTAAAATAATTATGTTCAGTTATGCACTCAATACTTGGTCGGGAATCCTTTTGCAGAAATGACTGCTTCAATGCGGCGTGGCATGGAGGCAATCAGCCTGTGGCACTGCTGAGGTATTATGGAGGCCCAGGATGCTTCGATAGCGGCCTTAAGCTCATCCAGAGTGTTGGGTCTTTTGTCTCTCAACTTCCTCTTCACAATATCCCACAGATTCTCTATGGGGTTCAGGTCAGGAGAGTTGGCAGGCCAATTGAGCACAGTAATACAATGGTCAGTAAACCATTTACCAGTGGTCTTGGCACTGTGAGCAGGTGCCAGGTTGTGCTGAAAAAGGAAATCTTCATCTCCATAAAGCTTTTCAGCAGATGGAAGCATGAAGTGCTCCAAAATCTCCTGATAGCTAGCTGCATTGACCCTGCCCTTGATAAAACACAGTGGACCAACACCAGCAGCTGACATGGCACCCCAGACCATCACTGACTGTGGGTACTTGACACTGGACTTCAGGCATTTTGGCATTTCCTTCTCCCCAGTCTTCCTACAGACTCTGGCACCTTGATTTCCGAATGACATGCAAAATTTGCTTTCATCCGAAAAAAGTACTTTGGACCACTGAGCAACAGTCCAGTGCTGCTTTTCTGTAGCACAGGTCAGGCGCTTCTGCCGCTGTTTCTGGTTCAAAAGTGGCTTGTAGCCCATTTCCTGCACACGCCTGTGCACGGTGGCTCTGGATGTTTCTACTCCAGACTCAGTCCACTGCTTCCGCAGGTCCCCCAAGGTCTGGAATCGGTCCTCTCCACAATCTTCCTCACGGTCCGGTCACCTCTTCTCGTTGTGCAGCATTTTCTGCCACACTTTTTCCTTCCCACAGACTTCCCACTGAGGTGCCTTGATACAGCACTCTGGGAACAGCCTATTCGTTCAGAAATGTCTTTCTGTGTCTTACCCTCTTGCTTGAGGGCGTCAATGATGGCCTTCTGGGCAGCAGTCAGGTCGGCAGTCTTACCCATGATTGCGGTTTTGAGTAATGAACCAGGCTGGGAGTTTTTAAAAGCCTCAGGAATCTTTTGCACGTGTTTAGAGTTAATTAGTTGATTCAGATGATTAGGTTAATAGCTCGTTTAGAGAACCTTTTCATGATATACTAATTTTTTGAGATAGGAATTTTGGGTTTTCATGAGCTGTATGCCAAAATCATCCGTTTTAAAACAATAAAAGACCTGAAATATTTCAGTTGGTGTGCAATGAATCTAAAATATATGAAAGTTTAATTTTTATCATGACATTATGGAAAAGAATGAACTTTATCACAATATGCTAATTTTTTTAGAAGGACCTGTATGTCCCAAAAAAATCTTGACGCCAACCAATTTTTGGAAAAGAAAAAAGTGGAATTATTTTTAGATCGTCCGCATCCTGTTACATCTGTTGCAACATTGATAAAGCTTTTAAGAAAATAACATCTTACTGATGGTCAAGCATGGTGGTGGTAGTATGATGGTCTGGGGGTTGCTTTGCTGCTTTAGGACTTACTGTAATTGATGGATGAATGAATTTAGCAGAAAATCTTGAAGGAGAATGGGTGGATATGGGGTTGTGATCTTAAGGTTTAAGCACATGTTGGTTGTTGCAGCAGAACAATGATCCAAAACACACAAGCAAGTTCAGCTCAAAAGGAAAGTCTTGGAGTGGCCTAGTCAAATTCTGGACTTTAATGAAAACAATCCTACAAGGAAAGGTGGGCCAAAATTCCTTCAAGCCGACGAGAAACACTCCGCTCGTTATTAAGAAAGCTTACGGCGGTTTTTGCTAACAATCGAGGTATAAAATTATTGAGTTTAGGGGAAATGACTTTCTCACATAGAACCAGGTTGGTTAGTACAACTTCTCAAATTGAATCATTTTTTATGAAAACTGCTTCCTGTATTTACTCAAGTTATCTTTCTATAATTATTTTTAAACATACCGTGTGATAAAACAGAACAAATCAGTAACGTAGACGGACAAATGAGTTAGGACCCAAACATGCCAGGATTAGCTATGGTAAGTTTGGGCGAATAAATGAGGACAGGTTGGATCTGGACCTTAACATTTGTCCTACTGCTCATGATGGTTTTTCTTATATAAAACTTTTTCTCTAGTCTCCATCTTCATGACCCAATTCGCTGCAACACAGACCGCTACAGGAAATCCTTCCTGCCCACAGCCATCATCATCTACAACAACTCCTTGAAGAATGAATTAGTATGAGCTACAAAGACACATCATTTCCCTCTGGGATCATTATAGTTGAATTAAAGTGGATTTATACAAGCTTTCGCTGTCAGACAGAAAAGCTCATATTTGACTCTGGAACACTTTAGTGAAAAAAAAAGTTAACGACTATCTGCCTAGTCATGTTGTCATGGAGACCATCAAAGAGCATAAATCATATTTCGGCGCCAATTTAAAGGGAAGAGAAAGCATTGCAACCACGACTCCTGGCTCATTATTTATGTTTTCAGGTGCTGCTTTATGAATTCTCCCGATGTTTCTCTCCTTCGGGACATCGACGAGTCCAAAACATTTGATCACGGAGAGAAGAGGCTGGCAATTTTATTACTGAATGTTTGAAGTAAAACACCCAGAGATGATTCACTTTTCAAATTAGTAATATTTATTTATTTTTTACATTTTCTTAGGTCCGTATGAGCAAGAAAAGAAACCAGGACTGCACAGACTTGCATTAATCGTTCCAAAATGAAAGGAAATAAAACAGAACTGTCAAAACAGATAACTTACAACTACATACTTCATTCTCACTATAGTGATAATAGTGAGGGCGTCATTTTAAAGAAATATAACTAAATGTAGTAGAAAGAAAATTGCATTGCTAGTAGTGAGAACACCATGTAATTCAGTGAATCTCTAGAGGCACATGAAGAAGTTGAAGAGTCGTATGAACACAATGGAACAACAGCGGCTCTCTGCTAAACTGCCAGGTTTTTGTTATGTAATAAAATGAAACCCTGATAAGTCCTTTCAGAAATCCCGCCCCCCTCATTTTCACAACTGAGCTGAAAAACAAAAATCTGATTGACAAAAACAAACCCCTGTGCATCACTAAAACAACAGTTAAACAAGGTGGTGGCAGTATCATGCTCTGTGGTTACTTTTCCTTGATTGGAACTGGGTTTTTGTGACAGTAGATGAAATTATGAACAGCTTCAAATACCAGTTATTGTCCCAAAACCTTTCAGCTTCACAGCGACTCCAAGCAGACGTCCAAATCCACGTAAGATGTATTTTGGTTTGACCAGGGATCATACTTTGTCATAAAAAACCAACTATCCCAAAAGGGGATCAGAACAATCAATAGATATAAGGAGCAATATAAAATCTTAAGAAAATAATATACAAATAAATTAGAAATTATGGTAAATTTGATCATTTTGCACAACTATTTAGCTGCACTATTCAAAAATACCAACCAACTAACAGAAATAAAGACAGATGATATTAATGTGGATGTAGCTCTGATGTTGATGTGTATTTTAATGCTAAATGATGTCATAAGTGAAATATGTATGCTGAGCAGAACTTTAGTCCTGGTTATTTGACTAGGCATAATGATAACCTTGAGTAAAAAGATGTCTAACAGCCTGGACCTCAAACAGCTCACTGACCGCCTCACATCTGACCAACTGGACTTTTAAACCAGTGGGACACCAACAACTACGGGTCACTATCTTTGTTCTTTTGTTAAGTAGAAATATTTCCAAACAGACACATTTTTCTTTTCTTAAAAAAAACGCACGGACCTTCTTTTAGCCAGCTGACCAGCAGGTGCTCCGCAACAGGTGGGGGAGGGGCAGTGCTCCATTAGTCAGTGCTCCATCCAGCTGGAGAACACTTCCATCACTACAGCACTTTCTGGTGTCTCATTAAAAAAGGACTTTAAATCAAAGGAGCGGTAAGTTGGAAACTTTCATAACCTTCTGATGAAGGCAAATATAAAATCGGTTCTGTTTTTTTTTCCACAGATGTACACCGGTGGAAAAAGAAGGCTTTGTGTTTGTGAATGTAATCAGTTTCTGATATAATAGGCTCCATGGAGGATGATCATTTTAGCCCCAACATAAACATGTCTGACCCAGTTTGTTCAGTGTTGGTGATTCACAGCTTTAGCTCTTGTCATTCAGCCGTTGCTTTCTTGGTTTTCCACAGGGAGCTCATTTTTGGGACTTGCTGTGTCATGAAAATCCCCAAAATATATTTCCAAAACATATCCAGCTCCGTAAAGAGAAGGTGGCTGGTGTTTTTCCTCTCCCAAACACAAAACCAGCAGAATCAAACGCAAATGCTTTAGTACAAAAGATGCAGATCAGAATTTGTTGCAAAGAAAAAATAATTTTTTTAAAGTCTTAAGTAAGAGTATGAAGCCTTTTATGTGTAAGAAAACAAGGCATAAGCTGAAACGAGTCTGTATCCCAACTTGTGGTTAAAGTTTCATCCAAAATGTGAAGCTGAAGAATGCATTGGTCGAGAAAAAGAGGGGCAAGATTCCATCAGAGTCTGAGGGCATAAGAGCCGGGAGTTCTGGCCTGCTCAGTCCCCCACATCGCTGTCCTGGTCCCCTATGAGCCACAGGAAGTGGAAGCTGAGCGCCAGCAGGGCCGTGCCCAGCAGGTCCCCGAGCGCGGTCAGGTAAGGGATGGAGAAGCTGTCGGGGTCTTTGCCGCTCCGCCACATGGAATAAACCATCCAGTCAGCTATGCACAACAGCAGCAGCACCTGGAAGAGAGAGAAAATGTTCTGCTTACCCGAGCACCTCGCAAAAGTGTTCTAACCCCTTATTGGTTTTTATTGCATTTTTGTTACATTACAACCAAACACTTTCATGAGCTTTCTATGAAAACTAACACAAACTAGTGTATCATTGTTACTGAATAAAGATCTGAAAAGTGTGGCAGAGAACATGTAGTCAGCCCCCTTTAATCTGATATCCCTAAGTAAAAAATATAGTGCAGCAAATAGTCTGCAGAAGTCATCTGATTAGTAAATACAGTGGGAATTATAATCAGTATGACTCCAGCTTTTCTGTTTCTGGCCTCAGTCCGCCTAAACCGTCAAGCTGGCCAAGGAGAGAATTAATTAGCAGCTAACAGCCCCATGGAAAATCTGGAGGAGCTGCAAAGATCAACAGCTCAGGTGCCAAGAAGAAAGCCAGTGTTGAAAGGACTTTAAAACATGGTGGTGGTAACGTCATGCTGTGGGGAAAAGGATGGAGCTAAATCCAGGACTAAAATCTGTTCAAGGGAGAAGGGAGTTCAACCTGGGGTCAAGGACCACCTTCACATCCTTAGCAGCTGATTAGCATATCAAAAGCTCAAATAATACTTGAACTATGACCCCTGCCGCGGTTTACAAGACATCGACGGGCAGATGTTGCGACAAATGTGTGGCAGAGAGCAACGTTCAGATAGCTGGCTTATTTGTTTCTGTGTATAGCAGGTGGCCAGGATCCCGTTGGTCACATGGACACAAAAACTATAAAAAGGCTGAGCAAAGTGAGAGTTCATCTATTAAATGAAAAACTAAAGACTGGAGTTGCCCTTTGTCGATGCCTTTGTGAGACTGCTGCTATTATTTTTATTATTAAATCAAGAATAAATCTTTTATATTCTCATGTCTTTTTTAGATTGACCGTTTAGATTTTAGATGGCTGTGGGCAAAAAGGATCTTCTGTAGCAGTCTGTAATAGAACTGTACAATTGTAACATCCACGTGTTTAAGTTGTCTTTTAAACTGGAAGTTTATTTCGCTTGGTTTTTTAAAAAATATATTTCAAGATCACTTTAATTAATTTTTTTTTATTTCTCATTTTATTATTTCACTGATACCCTGGTGTACAGCAGTTTGGTCCAACTTACATGGTTTTAATTGTGATATAGGCAGGGCTAATTTGCTAATTCAAAGATCCAACAATACCACTATGGTTAGGTCAGGTAAGGTTAAGACTTTAGCTCCTGACTGTTACTATGGCTGAAAGGAAAAAGTGTTTCAAACTGTAGCCGAAAGCAAAGTTATGATTATTGTTGTTCATGATTTAGGTTTTCACACCAGGAGGGATACTGGTGACAGAAAACGGGAAGTCTATTAAAAGATAAGGACAAGTCTATAAATTAAAAGAAAATGAGCTGCCAAGAGAGGTTGTAGTGCCATAATTATCCAAACAAAAACACACTGCTGTCAGTGATCAACACCGAGGTATAGAAAACATGCAGGGATGATGCTGTCAAACAGCAGGGAGAACTGATTGCAATGATGTATTATTTCCTCTGAGCTCAGAGAGTGCCGACAGCCTTTCATGGTCTAAAAGATGAAGGCATTTCAGACATCTAATATGAAATACTGGTTTAAAAAAACACCATCCTGCTTCGTTTTGCCCAGTACTGCTTGGATATGATACGATGAAAGCCTTTTAGAGACATAATACCTGTCAAACTAATATAAAAAAAGAAGTGCGGCCGAGTTAAATATCTTCAATCACGTTCTTTTTTTTTTGTGTGTGGCTAGAGGTTCTTTTAAACCACCCTGCTTCAGAAAACTGTCTCTGCCTTTGTGGTAGCTTCTATAATTACCCTGGTGGCAAGAAAACATAAATAGGCAATGAGGGCGGAGATCTAAGGAAGTATAGTAATATGTTCAGATTTCTTGGTACCTGGGAGAATACGGGCAGCTGCTTTTTGTAATAACTTGAGTCTGCGTACAGCTGATTTTAGGAAGCCAGTAAATTGTCTCAAGTTGTTTTTGGATTGGAAACCTTTTAACGTTTGTCATGTTTGAGTGATAAAAGGCTGATTCCACTGGCACCAGTAAAATGCCATCCCTGTTCTCTCCTAACATCACATGTGAACACATTTGTGAGCTTAGACACTGATGTTGGACGAGAAAGCTTTGGGCGCAGTCTCTGCTCTACAACGGTTTTCTATCGAGTTAAGGCCAGAGAAAACAAACTCGATCCTACCTTTCCTTTGGGGACCTTGCTTTGTGCACTGGAGCTCAGTCACATTGGAGCATCTCCAAACTGTTTCCCCAAAGTTGGGAGCCTGAAATTGTCCAACATGTCTTGATATGCTGAAACATTAGGAGTTATTTTACTCGAACTATGTGACCATAGTCCAGGTGTGGTGCTGGACGTCACTAAATTCAATGCTTTCCATTGTACTTGGCGATGAATACTTGTGAAGACATTCCTTGACGCTCTCCGTTTGTTCTTCAGCTAATCTGAAAAGGACCTGAAGTTTGGATGCCTGCAGCTATTGACTCTGCAGAAACATGGAGGCCTTTGTGTACAATCCTCCTCAGCATATGTGACCCTGCACTGTGATTTTACATGGCCTACCACCTTCTGGACAAGTTGCTGTTCTTCCCAACCAGATCCACTAACTGTCTTTGGAGTATGAACATTTCACAGCTGGACTCATTGCACGTATCCTCTCATGACAGTAGCATGCTGTAACTAACCAAGCCCCTGTGACCGAATCCGCAACGCAGCCGGTGAGAATGCTCTGATTAGACTCAATGTTTTTTGCCTTTGCGGAAGCTGTACGGAGTCCGGACCGCATCCGTTCCGCACCTAGTGTAAATCAGGCGTTACAGAAAGAGTGCTGTCCTCTGTGTTCAAATGTGTTTCTAAGCCAAAGAGATGCATGAATGCAAACTTCTTTTTAACCGACACAACACGCCTGCTTATGTTCCATCAGTGACTGTGGACCTCAAAGCAGCTCTGCTGGTATTGGAGCTAATTGATTGGTTAAGTGTCCAACTCCTCTGTAGCCTGCAGAACATCCTAATGTGCTATCTTTGCATTAAAGATTCAGGAGCACAGCAGGGTAGAGAAAGAGCTGAACAAACACTACAACAAATCATGGTAAACCTGAATATGTAAAAGCAGGCATTCATAGTTCAAAATTTTCTTGGCTGTAATTATCCACACTACTGATAAAACAAAAACTTAAAAGAAGTCAGCTTCCTCTGGTGTTTACAGCCACAGAACAAACCGAGGCTAAATGTTAGACGAGCAGACAATAGAGGTGTAACAGTACATGTATCCGTATTCAAATCTTTCTGCATGAAACCTTCGGTACGGCACAGAGGTGTACCGAGTTTCCATACGGAAGCATGACTGCGTTGCACTCTAGCCAGCAACATATGCAGGCCCTTTGGGGATCACCAATAAAACGTGACATCTTTTCTAGCACTGCTCTTTCACATACAGGATTTGGAAAGAGTTCAGCAGGTTGTTGGTAACCATATTTAGACATATTTCCTGGTAATTTAGAGGATTTTCCCCCAGACATTAGGGCCAGCGATTCTTTTATTTGAGAGCTGAAACTTGCCTTCAAGCTCCTAAACTTGAATGCGAGTTTCAGCTGTCAAAGCCTCCTGTTTGGGAACACGTCGGGTTTTCCGGTGTTACAGAACAACGCATTTTTCTGTTAAATGGTTACCAACTTCCGGTAAGCGCCTGTGGTTGCTGTTAGCTACCACAGATGTTACTGAGCTGAAGGACAACGCTTAGCTGCCCTCATTGGTGCTGTTCTCTTAACATACCAATAAAGCATAAGCAGACTGGATATCTGATTGTAATAATGTGAGTTGAAAATGTTTCTTTCAGGAATTATTGAGTGACATTTGTGTTGTTTTGCAGCAGCAGTAGGTGGAAGCTGAACGGAAGGAGCACTGCCACCACCACAGTGTCCCCCATAAATGCTAAGGCAACGTTATTTATCTAATATCATCTTTTGTTTTCGTGCAAACAAAAGGGTATAAAAGGTCAAATAAAAATGTAACACATGAAACAAAGAGAAACTCCGGGGTTAGAAACCATGGCTCTTTGGGAAACAGGAACTCTGCAGTGATTAAACCATTAGACTAGCAGTGCACTGTAGCCCCGCCCACCTCACCTGTATAAATCATGCAACATCCTGTCAGCTGTCTCAGGTAACAGCTTAACCCCAGATTAACTTGTTACCACGGTTGACACAGACAGTAGGGCAGTGTAAAATATGAATTTCATATTGTGTTAATGTAATTTTTCCATCTTTGATTGTACTGTTTCTGCATGCGAGTTGCCTTTTAATAAAATCTGATTTTATGCTTTGGGCTTCTTGTGCCTGGGTTGGGGGTTAACCACACCCTGAAGTGGATATTGATTGGCTGTAAACTCATCATAAGATGACTGGTTTCCAAGGTAGAGGGGATGGCAAGGTGAGTGAAGAGCGGTGAACTGCAGACGGTGTTGCCAACTTAGCAACTTTGTCGCTATATTTAGTAAATATTTTTACCCCTCTAGCGATTCTTCTTCAAAAAAGCAACTAGCGACAAATCTAGCGACTCTTTCTGGGGTTATTGAAGACATTTGGGTGAAACACGTATCCTTGTTACTCTCACTGAACAGCGGTGGTGCCGTGGACTGCTCTCCGTCTCAGAGCGCTCACAGCAGGCAGCAAGTCCGTGAGCAGCAGCTCCGCCCAGCTGGACTCAGTCAGAGCAGATATTTACCCCACTGGGTCCAGCAGCTAATGAATCGCGCATGCTCAAAGCCGAAGTTGGAGTCAGCACTGGGACTAGTCTCAAAAACAGAGAAATGTAAATGGATGGGAGAGCATCTGTTCAAGTCTGATGGAAAACAGTAAATTACTTCATAAAGCCACTATTTTTGTTATAAATTTGTTCTACAACAATAATGTAATGAACCTAAATGAAAATACCTCAAGATGAGGGTTTTTCTCAGCAATTATTAGGCGCAATTAAAAAAGAGAATAATTAGATTAATTAATTACAGATCATAATTAATTAATCTCAAAGTTTTTTTTTTTATCTCTTGAAAGCACTAATTTTACAATATACAGTTTAACCAAGAACAATTTGTTGGGAAATTCTCTGCAAGTAGGCCTACAGTTTAAATTTTAAATGTCTTTATACAAAAGCTCCCCCCCCTCCCGCTTTGTTCCGACTGTAGCGACCCAAACCGTGAAACTAATGAATTTTAGCGGTAGTGTAACTATCACGTGACCAATACAAGCCTCTTGACATGTCAAGACTGAGCTATGTAACGGGGATATTCGGTCTTTTTTTTAAATAAAACAGCGGTCACCCTCGGATAAAAAATAAAATGGAAATACTGGAAGTTATTCATTCTTTATGTGTGGCCCGCGGCCCGGTACCACATGACCGGGGGTTGGGGACCACTGCTCTAAGGCACTGAACATCCCCAGGAATCTTAGAGTACGCTCAGGCTGCCATTAGGGAGACCTGAACACAGTGCAGTACACTGCTAAGATATCTCTCAGTTCATGAAGCGAGAGAACCACTCTGTAAGTTTGTTGCAAGCTGAGTTATGTTAGACTGCAATCTCTATTTAATTAAAATTGAAAAATACTTTTTTTTAAAGGGAAACTTTTATGTTCTCCTAATCCAAGTATCTTCAAAGAGTCGTCGTGGACGTGTGATTCTGTGGGCAAGAAAGATCTCAAGCAGCAGTCAGTCTTGCAACGAATCTGAAGAAGCCTCTGACTGAAAACACTGTTGGTGTATGACACTCATGATCGTCATGACATGCTAACAGCTCAATATTGGGGGACCAGAGACCATATTTCACAGCAACATGTTCTGAGTGACACAATGAGTTGTTGGTAAGCACTGCTAAGCCACCTCTTTTGCTTTGGCTGCTGCTCTTTAAATCTCTGACCGGTCGTATGGTTAGAAAGCCAGGGAGAGAGACGTTAAACTCTAGAACTGTACGAAAGTAAAACAGCAAAAGCAAAAATCCTTCCAGCTGCACAGCATCCAAAACCAGAGGGAATAACTAGCAAAAAGAACCCTGCCTCGAAAAACAAATGAACAAAATGTGTACAAAAAGAACAAATCACAACTATAGTCCAAGATGCTGCCACCATAAGCTCCTCCCCCAACTCCTCCCTCAGTAGAGTAAGATGTGAACTAACCAAAGACTTTTTGTCCCCATACGCATCCAGTTAGAAATCAATGAGTGTTTTAGGTGAAGTGTTATTTGGCGATCATGATTATGAGTACAGTTGAGCGAGTTTGGTTAAAGCATCAACACAATACTAATGCAGATCACGTAATAGTGAAAAAATGTGGTACTCATTTTATTTATTTTTTTCCAAAAAGCGTTCTATGACCTCTATGATGACTAATACGCAGATTTGGGTTTAATACAGTCATCACTGTTGTCCTTACTTACTTAACAAAGTAGTTCCGTGTGATTCTGCTGTTGCAGAGAGCCTGTTGCTTAAATGTATAAAAGCTCAGACAACATAGACTCACCTGCAGCATAGCAGCAGCCAGGTAGACAGACATGAAGACGGGGGTCAGCGTGGTGTGGCCGCTATTCATCAGGTGGATGGTGTAGAGGAAGATTAGGTGGCCTGGAATGACTAAAAGCACCAGCACCTGAGCAGAGCGATGATTTGCTCCTGAGAAATGACGACAGGTTGATGAGAAGGAAGGTTAATATTCAGCATGTTCACGATGGAGCAAACGGGTTAATAGAGAAAACTACAGCTCTGCACACAGTCAGTTACAGCAGCAACACAGGATTAGTCCCTCTAACGAGGCACAAACACGGCAGTAATTTCCAGCCACCAGTGACAGAAATGTGCCCTGGAAGAAAATGATATTCATGCACACTCAGAACTGCTTCGCTTGGGATTGTGGGAGGAAGCTGGGGTGTCCAGAGAAAACCCACGCAGCTTCTTTTAACATTTGTACTCTTATCAGTACAAAAAATAAATAACAACAATAATAATGAAAAAAGCACAGATTTTTCTTTTTGGTTCTGATCATATTCCAAAATCTAAAGCGAACTCTTTGCAGAAGCTGATATTTTTTGTTGCACATCTTTTGCTGCTTGAATAAGTCTACCGTTGCTGACTTTGGTGACATGACAACCTGTTGGACAATCCTGCATAAGGCTGTGGGATTCACTCTGCTTATTACTCATTTTTGATTTTGGCTACTAGCAAACACAAAAATCAATGCAGTCGTTATATCATCCTTTCAGTATACTCTTACTTTATAACATCTTTTGAGAGTTGAATTCACGTGATACTTTGCAACAAATGGTTATGTTGTCATGACCGAAAAGTCGACAAGACAAATCTACGCACCACCCTAAGATTTATAGTGAGCTATTTATAGGCAACTACTGGAAAGGAACCCAAGTATGATGGTGCCACCACCATGCTTGACTGTTGTAGACGATGAAGCCGGTTTTCCAGTTCTTAGCGAAAGCTCCTTAAAAATACACCTTCATCATTAACAAATTTAAATAAATGTACATATTTTCCTGTATACATACAAACAAATCCCTATTTTTGACAATATTTAACATTCCCTGGTACTGTTTGACGATATCAGAAGGTTATCTTTGATTTAAGATTTATTTTCAAAAGCTGAACATGTCATCGGACATTATACAACTGTTAATACAACAATTAAAGGTTAGGCCTGGGCAATATGGATTAAAAAGATATAAATTGATATAAATCAATTGTTTTATCCCTTTCTATTCTTAAAAGGAAATAAAAACGACATAAAAATATTTTTTTAAACTTGCTTTTATTTCAACCATCCCTTACTGAAGTTGACCTGAATTCAAAGTCCAAATAAATACACGCTGTAAAACATTCTTGCAGAATTAGATAGAAGGCCTTGGGTGTGCAGACATCACTTTGAACTATGGAAACCAAAGAGAAGCATTGGTAAATTTTTCTTCTCTCTCAAAATTCTCGATATTCCAAAAATTAAATTTTCATCAATAGAAAAATTTGATCGATATATTGCCCAGCCCTTCATCCTGTTTAATACTGCCCAGCACATAGTCACATATTTCCTTGGGGAGGGTTATTGTGGTTGCAGAACATGTTTCTGTTTACCGTGATAAAGAGAGAGAGAGATGGGAGATAACCAGGGGAAAACCTGAGGGAAAAGACCCAGAACACGATAAGTTTAGTTCTCTATGAAAAAAGAGAGAAGCAAAACAACCTCCACAGTAAACTGTGTTGATTTAGTGCAACAATATTAAATATTATTCATTCATAAACTGTATTCATATAGGTGAGGCCCATTGAGACATGAGATCCTTTTCTAGAGCAAAGTAAGATTTGTATTAAGTACCTTAAGTGAAATTAAATCTGAGGTAAAGTTCCTAACAGAGTATTTTACACAAATCTTGACAATTGAAATGTTTTTTCTGGACCTTTCGACAAGAAAAGTCCAGTTGCCTTCATCGGTCAAGATAATCATGTCCTGGATGACTGAGAATCGACACTAACGTATTTTAGACAAAGCTAAAACCAGCTTTTTTTAGAGACAACTGTAAATGGTAAGCTAGGTTATGTACATTATCAGGCTCTGTTCTGATGAGGATAAGCTGGCAGTGGATGGGAACACATCGGCTGAAGAAAGCGTGGATTGATCCGATTACTGGTTAAATCAACAACTTATTTGATAGATTACTCGATTACTAAAATATTCGATAGCAGTAGCCCTGGAAATAACTTGGGAGTTTATTATAAATTGTGACAAATAATTTGTTTACTAATTTATTTCCATAGAAGATGTTAAATGACACACATTTGCTTATTTTATTAGTGTTTATTTTTTAAACAAATTCTACATGTAAATAAATACTCTATCAGTTATTTTAAAAGGATATTCAGCAAGAAGATATCAGGGAAAAGTTCATGTTCAAGGCAATTCACTGTTCTCAAAGAGCAAAAAATGCATTGTTTTCTCCAAGTTATTGATTACTAGGTTGAATAATCAGAAGTTCAACATTGGCCAAAGTAATTTTGATTATAGTTTAACCATAGATTTTGCTATCCATTCATCCATCTATCTAGGGATATAAGACAATCAACAAACTGAAACACATCCGCTGCCACATCACGACTAAATATCTGCCTTTAAATCTGCAGTGGTAACACTGAGCTGTGTGACTGTGTGGATGAAATGTATAATTCATTTAGGGATTTTTGCCTCCTTGTCTGTCTTAGAGCATAATGACTTACATAATGAAGAATTGGAGCTTGACTGACATCTTATGAACATAATATTAAAGTTTTGTAAGATTTGTGTCTTCACTCTGTCCTGTGACCTTCTGTCTGTAGATGTGTTCGACTTCTGTGGAATGAGAGCTGTGATTAGTTGAATGTGATGCTGACGTCCCAATAGGAACCGTTTATAGGTGTTGAGACTTCCATTGCAGTATAAGAACACAATGGCAGCAATTCCATTTTGCCCTTTTTGCAGACTTGTTACTGAATAGGTTTCAATTTGGCCTCCCCCTACTGGAAGGCGCCACAGTTTAATTGAAGGGTAAATTCCGGTGATTGGGCCAAAATGTTGATAAAAATGCTTTGAAAGGTCAGGAATCAGTAGAATAGATTAATCCTTTATTATCCCACAAAGGGGAAAGTTTGTTGTAAAATCAGCAAGTGACAGATAACAGAAGCATTCACGATCACACATGAATGGTAGAAAAAGCATAAAAAAAGAATTAAGAATTATGTACATTAAGGACTCAATTACAAAAACCAAAGTATTGTGCAAACATAACAAACGTCTATAACAGTGGAGCCCTAAGGAGCCTTTCAGCTGAGAACTGGAAACTGTTATTGCTGTCCAGCAGTTTTATATCAATAAAAATGTTGCCAAGAAAAAAAGAGAAGCCCCTGTTCCAAAACCACTCTGATGAAATTTCAAGCTCCCCATATAGCCAAACCAATCTTTAGCAACAGTCAAGCATGGTTGTGGCAGCATCATTCTCCGGCTCTGGTTCCCCTTTTGAATAAAGTGGATTAAATACAGAAGACGGACGACTAGCTGCTGATTCTTCTTTACAAGCAGCAAATAGTTGATCCCTGGTCATGTGACCTCAGTGCAGTTAGTGTACTTGGACTGACCTGTGCCACAGAATGTCCGGCAGGGGTAGTAGCAGCCCTTGGCCTCATCAGGAACTTCTCCGGGAGCGCAGTGGAAATGCAAGTGGGTGGAAATCCTGCTGGACTGGATGGCCACTAGGTTCCCTCCAATACCTGCACATGACAGACAGTTGACTTAGACAAAAATGTAACAGTAAAAATTATACGTTTTTAGATTTTTTTTTTTGTTTGTTGAAGAATGATTGTTTTGTTTAACTTCTATGAGAAAAAAAAGCAACTAAAAAGGTACAGCTAATAAATGACAGAATGACTGACCAGCAGCAGGGACTGATGACCTCTATGGCAACGAGGCACCGCTTCACTAATGTACATTCGTATATTGTTTGTTTTATAGAGTGTAAAGAAATAATCTACCAGTTTCACTGTATTTGAATTTATCAACATAGTTATACAGGCCTCATAATGCATCAATGCATATAGGTGCAGCTCACCTGTACGCAAATTACAATCAATAGGTTGATGTTTTGCTGCAATTCAGTTCAAAGGTCAAAGTTTTTGAGGATTATGGGCAACATAATGAAAACCCAAAAATCTGTTTCTCAGAAAGCTTGAAAAGTCATAACAATCAAAAGAAGAAGTCCATTAAACTTTCCAAAAAGCTATTCAGAATGCTGGATAAAAGGATAATAATGTGAAGATGAGTGGAAGGAAAAAGTATTGAGATTAAATATTCACAAGTGACAGGAATATCTGCAGGGTTGAGAGGATTGTAAAGCTTGATACTCCCAATGGCCAACTTTCCAGGACAAACTCAGCTTCAAGCCCCCAGGGTAAGTGCGTTTAGGTGGTAAAATAAAAAAATAAAAAAATAAAATAAGGGGTTGGCAACCTGCAGCCTTTTGGCTCTTTATAATCTCCACTTTGACTAGAGAGAACTTCGGTTCATGATATTAAAGGATTGAGTAATTATTTTTTATTTAAAGTTCATTTAGAAGACCACTTTTCCTATTAACGTAGGATTCCAGAATGACACCAAAAATGAAAAGGATGTTTCAGTTTCCATAAATGTTGAAATGTACATCTCACAGTTGGGGAAAATGTATGAATCAGCTTTTTGTTGAAGTTTTGTGTTTTTCCTCAATTTAAAAAAATGTAAATGTAAAATATGAAATGTACACATTTTTAAAAACTAAGATCAGTGGTTTTTGAAGGTTCTTATAGCTTTGACAGGTCTGATCAATACCCATTTAAGTTGGAACTGAAGGGAAGAATGGCTCTTTCAGCTTTAAAGGTTGCTGGTCCCTGGAATAAACCTTAACAGTTTGTTTTGAGATGAGATCTAAGCAATGTTTTCAATGATAAATTCCTTTTCCCCCAAAATTGCCGGTTTCAAAGAAACCAGGAGTAGTGCAAAATAATCCAGTATAGGATTAAGACGTCCGTCTATTGCAGTTTGTCCAAAAATACAGCAAAAACACTTATTTTTTATGTTTGTTATGAACAAGTTAAAGTTTTCACAAACCTCTAAGTTCATTTTCTAGAAAGTCTCAGAGGTCAGACTCAAGATTTAGAGCTGAAATCTAAAATGTTTGTTTTAAAAGCCTAATTGTAAGTGCAGTAACATTTTAAGTTAAATCCCCATCACTGACATTCACCCTTTATAGTGACAAAATGACATTTTACTTCAAACATTTCAATTTTCCAGCTTTATCTGATCTATGTTGACAAAGAGATGATGCGTTCATCCTCAGACAAAAGATGGGCCTATTCCTTTAAAAAAAAAAACAGCTAAGCAGCCCCCCAATCAGAAAGAAAATATTACGGCCATTTTGGACAAACCTTCTCAGTTAGAGATAAGCTTTTGGAGGTTGGTTACTTCACATCATCAATAAATTATTTCTCTGTATCAATCTTACATTTTTAACATTGCTTTTAAATTCTGACGTTTTATTACTGAATGTGAATTTTGAACACCAGTTCAGAGGAAATACACGTCTCTTCATGTCAGCCTCTTCCCATTTTTGATCTGAATATGACAGAAAGCTGAAAAGAAACCTGTAAAATCTTAGAAAAACACTCGAGGAGGAATAAAGTTACTTTCAAAGGAAAGTAATACAGAACACAAGAAGAGCTTCAACAGAAACAAATAATGCAGGGCAAAAAAACAAAACAACAACAACGACATGTGCCAAGATGACAAGCAAAGATGAAAGCCTCAGGGTGTCTGGGAGCTGTCAGGAAGCCACACACACTGCATGACTGAGCAGGAATATTACAGGTTTCACAAAGTCACATCAAAGGTTTTCTAAGACCTGAAACTCAATGCACTTCTTTAAATAAATAAAAGAAGAAATATATATTTTGCCAGAAAGTCATTTATGCCCCCAGCCCATCCTATAAAAACCCCCCAAAAAACAACAGTTTCATTAGCAGCGATGAGATGTTACATTGAAGTCCTGATTACACCGTTTTGCAGTTATGATATTGGAAGAGTTTCCTGCAGAAAAATTAAGAGAAGCAAGTAATAGATTATTTTATTAAGGCTCTAAAAGCAACACTGAGGGGGCCATGTACACCCAGCCAGTAGGAGTAGCTCCTCTTTGGTCATTGGCTCCAAAGGCAAATAAAATAGCGCCACCCAAAGGAAGACAACACAAGCTCAAATTCAAGACCATAACTATCACCAAAATGGAATCAAAACAGATCACTGTCAATCTCCCTCAACCTGGGGCTCCATGCAAGATCTCACCTTGTGGGGTACACATGATCTAGAGAACAACCCAGAACTACACTGGTCAATGACCTGAAGAGAGCTGGGACCACAGTAACAAAGGCTACTATTAGTAACACACTATGTCGTCATGGATCAAAATCCTGCAGCGCTCCAAAGGTCCCCCTGCTTAAGCCAGCACATGTCCAGACCCATCTAAAGTTTCCCAGAGACCATCTGGATGATCCAGAGGATGATTGGGAGAATGTCATATGGTCAGATGAGACCAAAATGGAACTCTTTGGTATAAACGCCACTCGCTGTGTTTGTAGGGGGAAGAATGCTGAGCTGCATCTCAAGAACACCATACCCACTGTGAGGCATGGGGGTGGAAACATTATGCTTTGGGGCTGTTTTTCTGCAAGGGAGGCAGAATGACTGATCCGAATTAAGGAAAGGACGAATGGGGTCATGCATCTTGATATTTTGGACAAAAACCTCCTTCCATCAATGAGAGCATTGAAGATGAAACGTGGCTGGACATTCCAGCATGACAATGATCCCAAACACATTGCCTGGGCAACGAAGGAGTGGCTATGTGCTGGCTTTTAACAAATAAAGCTTTAAATGATCTTGCACCGTTTTACATTGGCAAGCTTTTGTAGCCTTAAATCCCTAGCAGGTTCTTAAGATCCAGTGATCAGCATCTGCTGGTTGTAACGATGACACACTTAAAAACTAATTGTGACAAGGTTTTTGCAGTAGTGGCTCCCTCCCTCTGGAACTCCCTTCCTCTCAGCCTGAGAACTGCTGATTCAGAGATTTGCTTTAAACAGCAGCTTAAAACCCATCTTTTTAAAATTGCTTTTGCTTAGATTTTTTAATTTCTGATTTTATATGTTTCTGTGATTGTTGTAATGTTTTTATTCTAAAGTACTTTGTGATTATTTCTAGAAAGGTGAAATATAAATAACGTTTTGCTTACTACTTACTTACTGCGTAAAAAGCATTTCAAGGTTCTGGAGTGGCCTAGCTAGTCTCCAGACCTCAATCCAATTGAAAATCTGTGGAGGGAGTTAATAGTCTGTGTTGCCCAGCAACAGCCCCAAAACATCCCCGCTCTAGAGAAGATCTACATGGAGGAATGGGCCAAAATACCAGCTACAGTGTGTGCAAACCTGGTGAAGACCTACAGGAAACGTTTGACTTCTGTCATTGCCAACCAAGGTTACATTACCAAGTAGGGATGTAAGAAAATATCAATACGCCGACAAGTGATATTCAAAAGCAATGTATACATTTTTATTTTTAAGGAATCTCAATGGAACCATTATTGATGACAGAAATTCTTGTAGTAAAATTACAAGTCTGACCGCTAGTTGGTGGCTGTTTTCACCTTCTTCGTTCCAGTGGATCAACTAGATCTAGTAAAATAAAAATAAACGTGGATGTGTTAAAGTATGAAACAGGTTGGAGTGTTTAGAATGCTCTGACAGTTTTTCTACAGTTAAATTAGGTTTTAAAAATGACAATATATAGTCTTACTCGTAGTATCGCAATATATCGTATCGTCCCCCCCTGTCTTGTGATACATATCGTATCACAAGATTATCGTCAATACACATCCCAATTACAAAGTATTGAAGTGAACTTCTGTTGTTGACCAAATAGTTATTTTCTGCACCATTATATAAATTAAAGCTGCTATATCGAATCTGCAAAACAAGCTAGCTTACAATTTTTTTTTCATGTCTCCTAACAACGTTTTAACAAAGTACAGCTATAAATATTTTGTGGAGATAAAAAAAAAAGAAGAAACAAAGAGCTGCTACCATTTAAACTAAAAGAAAAACGCCATTTGAAGTTGCAGAAAACAAAAGACTGATGACCAAAATGCGACTGGTGTTTTGTCCTCTCTCGTTTGCTGTGGCAATGCGCATTCATATATCAGGGGGGCGTGGTCTAGGGATGATAGCCGACGGCAGGGGGAAGAGTTGTGTGACTGTTTATTTTGAAAAGCTACTGTGTTCTGCAGATTCCATATAGGAGCTTGAATTCTTTAAAAATCATACAATGTGATTTTAGGGATTCTTTTCACATTCTGTCTCTCCCAGTTGAAGTGTACCTTTGATGAAAATTACAGACCTCTATCATCCTTTTAAGAGGGACAACTTGCACGATTGGTGGCTGCCAAATACTGTTTTTGCCCCACTGTGTCACTGTTGGGTTCTACCAGCAGAACAGATATCAGTCAAAAGTCAAACATTCACTTGCATTCTATTTGCTGTCTGTTTCTTTTCTTTAGGCCATGTGCCGCAGAGTGTTTTAAACAGCAGAAACAAGATTAAAACAGCCTTCAGTGTTTTCCTGAAATGCTGGAAATGAGATATTAAAAAACTGCTACAACCCCAAAACTCATTATGTTCATAAACAGACCCTTCAACGCTTCAGCTGTTTTGTGCACATAATGTCTCAAGGGAAAACGGGACAGAAGAAGAAGAATCCTACTTTCTTCTCCTTAACAGTCTCTCATTAATGCTACTTAATTAAAAGCTTATCTCTTGTTGTTAAGGTGCCAAAGCACAGACAAGCACAGCTGTGGCTGTTTGTAACGGGAAGATGGAAAGCATCCAGTTTTATTAAGTAGATTCACAGAATGCAGCCGACTGCCAACTACTGTCTCATTAGGGAACTTTTCTACCCTGATGAGCTTTTGGAGGCTTTTTTTAAGCAACCTTCATGTGCCGAGGGAGCGTTCACCAAGCAGGCCTGATTCCATCGCTTTCACACCCACCATCACTCACTGAGCGCTGCACAGCACCAGACAAATGGACTCCATATCCTGTTATCCATCTTGTCTAGAAACAATTTGTCTCCATCTCTGCTCTCAGGGTCAAAGACTGCACTAATTAAAACTAAGGAGGGAGATAAAGGAGACAAACAACAACAGAGCAACTTTCCAGGCTCCTTAACTTTGGTTTGAACAGCTTGTAGCCAGCCTGTGTGAAATGAATATGAGGACAGCTCAAAAAGAAGCGACTTCATGAAGGCAGCGTTCAACAGCAGCTCCTTAAGAGGAAAAGCTATAAAACGGCAGCAGAATCCTGGTTTATTATCGCAAACAGCAGCTTCTAATCCCAGTCCCTGTCAAAGCCTTTCTAATCACTAAATCTAAGACTTCTGCTATAAACCTTTGCCGATGCTGTAGGTGCTAAATACTGTGGCTCAAAAAGTGCCACATTCTGTGTTCACAATTGTGCAGTTAATATATTACAGTATATAAAGTGATGTGTGCAGTAACTGTTTCCATCCCACAGACTTCACAGCTGTGTTTCTTTACCAGATGAACCCACTAAAGGAGCTACAGTAGACCCTCACATATTCACAGTTCAGTATTTTTCTGTGGAAAGTCACTCCAAATTATTCCTGGAAAATTCAGATTCACAGATTCTTCCGTAGAGCATATCTAAGATATTTAAAAGAAAATGCAGCCTGGGAAGCTGAAATACCTTGGCACAGCGCTACTTGACATGTTATTGGCTGGCATTTGCAAAGTAGCCAATTCAGGAGCGGCATTCATTTTCTTGTTGCCGATTGGCTGTACCCCAAGAGCGAAGATAAGTAAGACTTAAGATTTTAGCTTCTGCAGTGGCGCTAAGACAGTTTCCACTGTGTGCATTATGGGTGTAACGGTACACAAAAATCATGCTTTGGTATGTCTTCGGTCCACTTTTATCAAGAAAAATTTATACAAATGTGCTAAATGCTTTTATTTATTTATTTACTTTGATCAGAATTAAACTAAAGGTTTTCCTGTATTCCTTCCTTTCAATTCCTGAAATTAATTAGATTTTATTATGTTCTATGACTTAAAAAAGTTGAAAGTAAAGAACTGACTGGAGATTTGATTGCATAAAAAAAATAATAATAAAAAATAGTACAAGCAAACATAGCCAGAGTAGAAAACAATATAACCAGTCAAAAAAGTTTAAATAATGATTTGTCCATATTTGAGAATAAGACGTGATTAAATCACTTTGGAGTTGAAATTTTGAACAGCCTAGTCTCCCAGCTGTACTTACATACAGCATGGGCAGCTGTTGAAAAGTCCCTTATCAACTGGGAGCCAGTGAGGTTACACTCGGTAAAGAAGCTGTTGTTTCAAATCTGTAGTATCACTTATTGGTTAGAGAATATTCTCCATTCTTTAACCTATGATCAAAAAGAGCAGCCAGTACTCACCGTTGATAACTGGGGTGTACACCACAATGCCCTCTAGATTAGGGTCAGACACTGTTTTGTCCAGAATGAGTCCTCCAATACTGCAACACACAACATAAATAGATTAGTTGATGGTATTATATTTTACATTAAAAATGGCAAAAAGAAAACTATAAAAGAGCAAGAATAAAGAAGCACCAGTTTTCACCACATTGACCCATTCACTTGTTTATTAGCCAGTGAATGAGGAATAAAGAATCTGGCCTTCAAAGGATTCTAAAAATAACTCAATCTTACCTGAAGTGTACAAAAAGAACACGCAACAAAATCCAGACGGTCATTATTTTTCAAAGATGAAGCCAAAAATGAGAAAATCTTTGAAATATTAGGAATACACCAAAAACCTAACGTATGTACGAAAGCCCTGCAGAACATTGGATTTAAGCAGAGTGTACTTTGTTTTCACCATGATAGTGGACAATCAGAGCAGAGAAAGAACATGTTGGGTGGGTAAGCTTTCACTGAATAAAGATGTTTGAAAATTAAGTCAGAAAATGCTCAAAAAGGGAGAGAAAATGCTAAATTTTCTATGGTGGGTACTCTGATTTCTAAGGCATCAAAATAATGCCAGATTAAAATGAAACTGAAAAGAAATATTGGCACTAAAAATAAAAATTGTAATATATTCACGTTCAATTTTTGTTTCACCGTCAACACAGACATTTTCACTACATTTATTTCTGATTCTAAATTAATATTTTCTGTTACAATTATATTTTTCAATGCCAATTTTCATTTTCAGTGCCTGTAGAACTAGGGTCACTTTCCAAGGCCACCATTGACCCCCACTATTTACAAGGTAAAAACAAATGACCAATGTAGGATCCGATCCCAGAAAAAGGCCCAAGGTGGAAGGTAGTACTATTTTATTTACCAGGAACTTTTATGGAGGTAGAATGCCAAGCAAGTTGAATTTTATAATTATAATTTCAGATAAATCAGGTCTTGTCGACACGTAGCAGAGTATCACACAAAGCGAAGAGATTTTTTAACGATGTGCTAATTATTAAATCTGTAAATGTAGAAATATATTATATAAGTTAGTTTCACAACATAAACGCTGTGAGATGATTGCAGGTTTATGGTTAAAACACCAGCCATCACCAGTGTATGAATGTGTGTGTGAATGGGTGAATGACTAAATGTAGTGTAAAGCACTTTGGGGTCCTCAAGGACTAAATAAAGTGCTATACAAGACAAGGCAAGGCAAGGCAAGGCAATTTTATTTGTATAGCACACTTTCAACAGCAGGGTAATTCAAGGTGCTTTACATGATTTGGTGATTTAAAAAACAAAAAACAAAACAAACGGACATGGAATATAACATTGGAAATTAAAAGTAAAAGAAACACACATTACACATAATACACAATAAAGCAAGAGACCATGAACACATTTCATACATATGTCATCAATCATTTACTCAAAGGCAATTCTAAACAGATGGTTTTTAGTCTCGATTTAAAGCAGTTCAGAGTTTCAGCAGCTCTACACTCGTCAGGAAGTCTGTTCCAGATAAGGGGAGCATAGAAACTGAAAGCTGCTTCTCCATGTTTAGTTCTGAGTCTAGGGATGTTTAGTAGGCTAGAGTTGGAGGACCTGAGTGGTCTTGGTGGTTGGTATCGTGACAACAGATCTTCAACATATTTTGGTGCTAAGCCATGTAATGATTTATAAAGCAGTAGGAGTATTTTGAAGTCTATTCTCTGAGCTACAGGGAGCCAGTGTAAGGACTTTAGAACTGGGGTGATGTGCTCTACTTTTCTGGTTCTAGTGAGGACACGTGCGGCAGCGTTCTGGATCAGCTGCAGCTTTCTGATTGAGTTTTTAGGCAGACCTGTCAAGATGCTGTTGCAGTAATCAATCCGACTAAAGATAAACGCATGGATGAGTTTTTCTAGGTCCTGTTGCGACACCAGTCCTTTAATCCTAGAAATGTTCTTCAAGTGATAGAAGGCTGACCTTGTTATTGCCTTTATGTGACCCTGGAGGTTCAGGTCTGAGTCCATCACTACACCTAGATTTCGTGCCTGATCAGTAGTTTCTAGCTGTATTAACTGAAGCTGTTTTCTGACTCTTGATCGTTCCTCTTTGGGTCCAAAAATAATTACTTCACTTTTGTTTCTATTCAGCTGGAGAAGGTTATGGCACATCCATCATAGTTATGGTAGCTAATGTTATTGGTTGCTATAATCTTGCCTAGTGGGAGCATGTAGATATTAAATAAGAGGGGCCCCAGGATGGAGCCCTGGGGCACACCACATGTGATTTCTGTTCGTTCTGATGAAAAGTTTCCTATTGAAACAAAGAAGTCCCTGTTCTTTAGGTAAGACTCAAACCAACCAAGTACTGTACCAGAGAGTCCGACCCAGGTCTCCAGTCGTTCCAATAAAACATCATGATCAACAGTGTCAAATGCTGCACTGAGGTCCAACAGAACCAGCACTGTGGTTCTACCACAGTCTTTATTTATGCGGATGTCATTGAATACTTTCACGAGGACAGTCTCGGTGCTGTGGTGAGCACGGAAACCAGACTGAAAAACACCAAAACGGTTTGTCATTGTTATGAAGCTATTAAACTGCTGAAACAACTTTTTCAATCATCTTACTGATGAATGGAAGATTAGAGATTGGCCTGTAGTTCTGCATTAACGTGTTGTCCAGATTCTTCTTCTTTAGTAGTGGTTTAATAACTGCTGTTTTTAAAGCCTGAGGGAAGACACCTGACAGGAGGGATGAGTTCACTATTTGAACAAGATCAGACCCAATGACAGGGAAAACTTTCTTTAGAAAAGCTGTGGGTAGGATATCAAGACAGCAGGAGGAGGAGCTTAATTGGATAAGGCAAGGCAAGGCAAGGCAATTTTATTTGTATAGCACACTTTCAACAGCAGGGCAATTCAAGGTGCTTTACATGATTTGGTGATTTAAAAGAAACACATAAAAGAAACACACATTACACATGATACACAATAAAGCAAGAGAAAAATAAAAAAAGCAAGAGAGCATGAACACATTTCATACATATAACATCAAGCATTTACTCAAAGGCAATTCTAAACAGATGGGTTTTTAGTCTCGATTTAAAGCAGTTCAGAGTTTCAGCAGCTCTACACTCGTCAGGAAGTCTGTTCCAGATAAGGGGAGCATAGAAACTGAAAGCTGCTTCTCCATGTTTAGTTCTGAGTCTAGGGATGTTTAGTAGGCTAGAGTTGGAGGACCTGAGTGGTCTTGGTGGTTGGTACCATGACAACAGGTCTTCAACATATTTTGGTGCTAAGCCATGTAATGATTTATAAACTAGTAAAAGTATTTTAAAGTCTATTCTCTGAGCTACAGGGAGCCAGTGTAAGGACTTTAGAACTGGGGTGATGTGCTCTACTTTCCTGGTTCTAGTGAGGACGTGAGCGGCAGCGTTCTGGATCAGCTGCAGCTGTCTGATTGACTTTTTAGGCAGACCTGTCAAGATGCTGTTGCAGTAATCAATCCGACTAAAGATAAATGCATGGATGAGTTTTTCTAGGTCGTGTTGCAAAATCAGTCCTTTAATCCTAGAGATGTTCTTCAGGTAATAGAACGCTGACCTTGTTATTGCCTTTATGTGACCCTGGAGGTTCAGGTCTGAGTCCATTACTACACCTAGGTTACGAACCTGATCAGTAGTTTCTAGCTGTATTAACTGAAGCTGTTTTCTGACTCTTGATCGTTCCTCTTTGGGTCCAAAAATAATTACTTCACTTTTGTTTCTATTCAGCTGGAGAAGGTTATGGCAGATTATGGAAGATTAGAGATTGGCCTGTAGTTCTGCATTAACGTGTTGTCCA
Organism: Valencia hispanica; assembly: GCA_963556495.2. Classification (NCBI taxonomy): domain Eukaryota; kingdom Metazoa; phylum Chordata; class Actinopteri; order Cyprinodontiformes; family Valenciidae; genus Valencia; species Valencia hispanica. Next base: position 30,910,940 of record OY747722.1, on the reverse strand, counting down.
GATTCTTCTTCTTTAGTAGTGGTTTAATAACTGCTGTTTTTAAAGCCTGAGGGAAGACACCTGATAGCAGTGATGAGTTCACTATTTGAACAAGATCAGAACCAATAACAGGAAGAACTTTCTTTAGAAAAGCTGTGGGTAGGATATCAAGACAGCAGGAGGAGGAGCTTAATTGAATAATGATTTTTTCAAGGCTGTTCTGGTTTAATTCGTGGAATTCAGACATTTTCTCTACATTGTTGTTGATTGGGGATAGCACTGGTTGTGGGTTCGATATTGAGGTACAGATTGACCGTCTAATTGTTAGAATCTTTTCAGTGAAAAAGCTGGCAAATTCATTGCAGGCCCTGGTAGAGTTTAGTTCTGGGGCTACTGTCACTAAAGGATTAGTTAGTCTTTCCACTGTTGCAAATAGAGTCCGTGCGTTATTAATGTTTCTGTTGATGATTTCAGAAAAGAACGATTCCCTAGCATCTTTTATAGTTAGCTGATATCTATTCAGTCTCTCTTTGTAGATCTCACAGTGAACCTGGAGTCGAGTTTTCCGCCATTTTCTCTCGGCTCGTCGACACTCTCTTTTTTCACTTCGTACCAGTGGATTACTTGTCCACGGAGACTTCTTTCTACCTGAGACTACTTTCACTTTAGTTGGAGCAATGGAATCCATGATGTCTGAGATTTTCGCAAGGAAATTATCTACCAACTTATTTACTGAGTTTGAGTTGGGAGATGAGGGGGATGTGGTGGAAGGATAAATACGTTTAAAGGTTTCTACTGAACTGTCCCCTAGAAAACGCTTTTTTATACTGGTCTTACTGTGGCTGGATAATTTAGCAGAGATGGTACTTTGAAAGAAAACACAGAAATGGTCAGATAATGCAATATTAATTACAGAGATGTCAGAAATATTTAAACCTTTGCTGATAATTAAGTCCAGAGTGTGTCCTTTATTGTGTGTTGGTTGTTTGACATGCTGGATCAGTCCGAAGTTGTGGAGAGTATCATCTAATGTTTTTGCTTGTCTATCTTGGGGGTTGTCGGTATGGATGTTAAAGTCCCCCACGATGATTAGTTGGTCATAGTCGATACATATTACAGAAAGAAGGTCATTGAAATCATTAAAGAAGTTAGAGTTAAGTTTTGGTGGTTTATATAAACTTAGAAATAACGCTTTGTTAGGCTCATTTATCTGGGTGGCTAGGTATTCAAAAGATTCAAACGCGCCCAGAGTTACCTTTTTAAAGTTCATTGAGTTGTGAAAGATGGTGGCTACACCTCCGCCTCGTTTGTGTTTTCTGTTCTCGCTTAAGAAATTATAATTTGGAGGACTGGATTCTATTAATGAAGTTGTTTCGTTATTTTCATCTAGCCAAGTTTCTGATAAAAAAAGGGCGTGTAAATTATGCTCAGTGATGAAGTCATTGATAAGAAAAGACTTTCCGGATAGAGATCTAATGTTTAATAAAGCTAACTTAAGTATTGTGATGACGGGCAGCTGAACCTTCTGACAGGTTATCAATTTGAGATTTTGTTTAATATGAGAGCGTGTGGTTAACGGTTTATGTTTCCTGCTGCTGATAATCACTGATATAGCCTCAGGGGTGCCGGGTGAATTCTGGGAGACGGTAGGGGTGGATTTATTGCCCGGTTCCCTCAAATATCAGATATCTGTAATAATCAGTGGGGGGAAGCTCCCAGGCTTATGGACACTAGTCCCAGGCGTTTGGTGTAGTCTAAGTTTAGGTGTTAATTGTGTCCCAAATTTGAATTGCTCATTCAGTCTGTCTGTAAAGTTTCTAAATGGAGACTCATTTTATGTGGCTGAGTCACAGGAAGATGAAGACTTAATCTCTGATGGTTGTTTATCTGTTTGGTCCTGTGGTTTCATCATGACTTGCTGTTTTTGTTCTCTGATATCCATGGGCGCATCAAGGTCACCTTTTGGGAGCAAGTGTTTTGCTTTCTGATGTTGATAAGAAAAAATGTTTGCTGCCAACAGCCTTACTCCGGACCTGTTCAAATAGCGCATTCCTGCTTTAAACAGATGATTAGCACTTCCAAATACTTTGAAATTATTAATAAATGTGAACGACTTCTCAGCTGATTGTTTCTTCAACCATTTATGGAGCATGTGGAGTCTGCTAAATCTTTCATCATTCCCTTCAGGGACTGGTCCGCTGATGAGGATGTTTACGTTAAGTCCATCAAGTCTCTGTAGGAGATCAGAAAAGTCTCTCTTCAGAATCTCTGATTGTCTCATCGCGATGTCTGCTGATCCAGCGTGAATGACGAGCTTTTCCAAAGCAGGATGTTGGTCCAAGATTTTAGGGATTTTTTCTGATATTTCTCTCACTGTATTTTTGTAGCAGCTATAAACTTTGGTATTCTTGCTACAAAAAGCCTCAATTCCATTAATTGATCCGTCTTGTATGATAACAGTCTTTGCCGGGGGCGCTCTGACTTTATGTGTCCGTTTGATGTGGCTGGGTTTCTCCTGGTGGCTTTGACTGGTCCCGGGGGATGCGTCATCTTTCTGGGAACTCAGGGCTGCGAATCTGTTTTTCAGCGGGATTCCAGGTGGAGAAATATCTCTTGTTATTGGCTGAAACCTCTTTTGTTTACTTTTAGCAGAAGCGGCAGTTCTGGGTTCAGAGGTTTCTCTGTGTCGGAGTTTCTTTTGTTTTTTCTTCCTCGGAGAACAGGCTGGGGTTGATTTCATGCGTTTTAAAGCTGGCCAGTTTTCATTGTAGTGCGGAGTTCTGCCGCTCAGACGCCTGTAGGGAGTCTCTGTGACACGGTTAGAAGTATGTAACACAGGGCTGTTTGTATTCAAAGGTAAAGGTAAAGTTGTTTTATTTTGTCCATAATCAGCGTGGAGATCAAAATTAATTTCCAGACGACGTAGCTTCGTTTCAATGCCCTCAATTCTGTGGAGCAGTTTTTCAAAATCCTCAGCTGAGCAAAAGGCCATGTTGATAAGTCCATAGAAAAGTAATCCAAGAAGAGATCTGGTCCAATACAGTAACTCCAGGGGCTGGGAAAATAAAGTAACTAAGAAAAGGTTAAGAAAGAAAACAAGAAAAGCAAACAGAAAAGAAAATAAAAGAAAATAAGTGAACAGATCTGGAGAGAGACAGAGAGCAGCTGCTCCTCCTTCAGCAGTCTCAGCAGAAAGGATAATGATTTTTTCAAGGCTGTTGTGGTTTCATTCGTGGAATTCAGACATTTTCTCTACATTGTTGTTGATTGGGGATGGCACTGGTTGTGGGTTCGGTATTGAGGTACAGATTGACCGTCTAATTGTAAGAATCTTTTCATTGAAAAAGCTGCAAATTCATTGCAGGCCCTGGTATAGTTTAGTTCAGGGGCTACTGTCACTAAAGGATTTGTTAGTACAGGCCATTTTACCATTTGTTAGTCATTTTGAAAAACACTCAGTCATAATCTATTTTACGCTCATCCACTGTGTGTAATCAAATAGTGGGATTGCTGCACAGGTTATTGTCATGAGGTTTTGGATTTTTGTCTCAGAAAGATGACTTTTCATGGGGGTTTAGATGTTGTTCTGGAGGCTGAATCCGCGATCTGCTGCCACACTGGAGACTGGAACTAGGCGCCACTTCAGCCAAAGTTTAGTAATCGGGGAACATTTCTCCAGTTGAAGTGATCAGAAGTCGGAAAGACTCTCTGAACGAACCGTTTCCTGACCTGCAAGCCATCGCTTCAGCGGGAGGAAATCTGCAGGATACGCCGGTGACAACGGGGTCTTGGTTACGCGACACGCTCCAAAGCCTCAGTAACTCTTCAACGCGCTGTCAGCTCCTGCTTATTGAGATACATTGAGTACGGTGTCCAGATCTTAAACGATGCTCAGATGCTCTCATGGGAATATTTATTTTTTGTTTGTTGATTGATCTATTTAGTATTCTGTACTCCATGCGTAAAGTTGAAAATGCCTGCGCATTTGCATCAAGTGCTCAGGGGTGGAAATAATAATCTGTCAAAATGGCCGACGGCCTTCAGATTTTTCCGTCATTAAAACCCCCCAAAAACGCTCAATCAGGCATGAAAACGCATGTAACCATCGCTAGCTGCAAACCTGAAAACAACTAATAGAAAAGGTGATAGAAACGATGATACATGCACTGTAATAAAAATCCTATTCAACTGTGTGGCACAGTTTCCTTTCCACTCTCACACACACAGGTTTTGGATCTGCTCCTAACATCTATAATTAATGAGTGTTTGTGGTAAGAGGGCTTCTTGCATTACAATGTATTGTTACCACACAATAAAGCATTTAACAATTTAAGACAGTAAATCAGGGCTTTATTCTTTATCAGTACCTTTTATTTTAAGTGGATGTTGGAGAAAAAACATATTTCTTGTAATTATTTACTGTGGCAATATCTCCATCCCCTACCTCGAGGTTAGTAGCTGTGACACAGTGAGAAAGCTCTAACCTATGGCTGTTTTAGAGAAAATAAAAACCTTTTTTACATGTTTACATTTGATAATGAACTACAGTAACATGTTTAAACAGGTAGCAGAAAAAAATATGTTGTAACCTGTGAGGTATGGCTGTCATAGAGAAGAAGGAACTGGAAAAAGTTTGTATCGGTGAGGTCAGAGTTAAAGGCAAAACTGTGATTGGTCAAAAATTATAGTATTTGCTATTTTTTCAGCACCTCCCTCGCTAAAAAAGCGTGAAAGGCCGAGTTGGATTACGTGCACTGAGTGAGAAGAAGAAAGTGCTGCAGAGAAAGAGATGCTTCATTCCTAAGGGCTTGACTTGTAAGGAAGCCAGGCTCTAGGGAAACGGAGGGTGTGAGTGCTCGGTGCTGCAATTTGTTTAAGGGGATGCTTCATCCAACAAAGTAGATGCTGGGAGAAGCATAAACAGGATACAGTGACTTGCAAAACAATTCCTAACAGCAAACTGGAATGTATTCTGTTAGAATATCATGTGTGAGAGCTATCCGATGTAGCAGAAGGAAAATAAGTGCTTCACACATTCTTTTGGCCCTTTCTTCTTTAGAAATGAGCTCAAGCTCAGTCAGACCAGATGGAGAACAGCTGTTAACCTCCATCTTCATGTGTTACAAGATTCTCAATGGGATTTTTCTGGACTTTGACTAGGCCATGCTAACACATAAATATGCCTCCATCTAAACCACTCTGTTAATACCTTTTTAAGACTAAGACCTTCTAAAATAGAACTAAGACTTAATCGCAATGCATTGATAAATTATTAAACCGTTGTATTTTGTGATTCAAATAGATAGAAATCCAGCAGCTAATTGGGGTGCTAATCCAAACCTCAAAAGGGATCCGGTTTTATCCGATCCACAAGTGAATGTTTTTGCAGCGGCCGAATCAGGAAACATAGCCTGGAAAGTTCAATCTATTCCTTTGGAGTTCAGCGAGTGGTGGTTAACCGCTGTGTGTAAACACCAAATCACCTCAGCCCGCTCCGTCGGTGTGGCCGCTAGCGCCACTCTGAGGTCGGACCGTTGGATGTGGCAGATGACGGGGCCGAAGTCATTGCTGTGGAGCCGGTTGCGTTGAGGAGTATGGTGTACATTTTAGTTCATCCTAAGACATCAGACCATAGAGACAAAGCATTGCTTTTCATTCAAAAAGTGTTCATACCTCTGACTGAAAGGCATCCGAAAAAAAGGTCTCAGAAAAAATGCTGTCAGTGCAGGGGTCGCATTAACTAAATATTTTCTGTATTTGACTGTTTTTTTTTGTGTTTGTTTTTTAAATAGTGACGGAAAAATCTGAAATGGCATCAATCATTTTGACAAATTGCAATTTACACCTCTGACCACTTAATGCAGATGCGCGGATATTTTCAATTTTACACAGAGTTGGGGAACTAAAATCAATCAAAAAAAGATTCTCATGAGAGCATCTGAGCATCATCTCAGACCTGGACACCATACCTGGGAGCTGAAATGAGGCATGGACAGCGTCTGTGACCGGTGCTGACAGATCGCTGCAGCTTAACCACTGATACAAGAGGACCACATGTTACGGGATTTCCTCCCACTGAAGCGATCAGAAAAGTACTCTTTCAGAGAGTCTTGCCAGATTGTAATCACTTTGATTGGAGAAACGTTCACTGAATTCAAAACTTTGACTGAAGTGAGCTTAATTCCAGTCAGTGTGGCAGCAGAAGGCGGATTCAGCCTCCATTATGCACAGGCGGGGGCACAGTTCTGCTCCATGGGGAGCGTTCAGCCACATTAAATGTTTATAATTAATACATGTAGCCTATGTATTACAAAACAATTTAGCTGGGATCTGACAGAGGCGCCACCTACAGGAGGCTTGTTCCTGAGACCTTTTAATCTGATGCCTTCTGGAACTTTTTGAATGAAAAGCAATGCTTTTTTCCCTATGACCTGACGTACAAGGCCGTTTGGTCTGATGTCAGAGGATGGCCTAAAATGTAATCCGTAGGGGAGCGGTGTACTCACAGGTGTTGCAGGTGCCGTAGTCTGCCCAGGAGTGGCTAATCAGGAGGACTGGGACAATTCCCAGTGGGCCAGTCTGATGTTTGGGCTGCAAGGGCCGGTTTTCTTTCGCTTTTTTTTTTCTTTTCTTTTTTTACACAAGCGGCATGCTATATATACTGGATTGATCCTCTGCTCCCTCTGTCGCTTGGCCGCCCCCACCTACACTCGTAGCTCTCGTTTTTTACCCCTCTCTCTCCGTCTGCATCTCCACCTCGACCGGACCTAACACGTTTGTGCATTCGGGCAGTTGTGTTTAAAAGATAGAAAGTAGAAAGATAAGGGTGGCAGCTCAAAAAAAGGAAAGCTCTGGAAACAGATGCAGCTAAATGTGCAAAGATCGGCAAATTTCTCTCTAAAACGAGCTCGTCGTTTGAAACATCAATTGTGGATGAAGAAACAGGTAAGGCAAGATGTTGAACTTTGCCCACAAACCACCATTATTAATTATCAATTTTCTACATTGTGTGGCATATCATAGTTATATAATTGAACTAATACCATGATGCAATGCCACATAACTGTAGCCCCTCATCAGAAGCAAGATCCAGCACCAACCACCAGCCATGAGCCCAAAAGTCCAGAGTTGGCAGGTCGTACTTCCCACTGAGTAAATATTATTAGAATTAATATAATGAAGAAGCTGGTGTAGACCTGCTGTATATGAAAAGGGTTCTAAGATGCTAGATGATTTAGTACTACACAATTGAAAATGACCTCAATTGATCCAAAAGGCTTTGTGAATAGGGGAGATCTGTGCAGAAAATTATAACCATTTTTAAAATGTGATGAAGGAGAGCCAGGAGCCAGTACTGATGAGAGGATTGCTCCTGTCAGTATGGAAGGAACAGGTGAGCTGTTTTGAATAAGCAAGCATCAGTTCCAATACAACCACTCAATATGCCCAAGCGAGGATTGGACAGGTTTCTTTGAAACTTCTGTTATCCAGACGAAAAACAAGATAATGGCATCATTAGATAAAAAAAAAGCTTTGTCACACATTGAATAACAAATTTGCAGACTCCAGCGCAATTTATTTTTACTTTGTTCATAATAATTAGACAATACTTAATATTTGATACTGCAGAAAAGGGCATTCTGATTTAACGGAAAATGTTGGAGGTTTGCTCTTCACTTCATATCCTCATATTTGTGAAATCAAATTTGTGATAGAACCGTTACCTTGCAAAGGAAAAAAAGAGATGATAGTGTTATTATTGAGTGCAACACTTTATTTTACTTCCATCCTTTCATTTGAAAGGTTTTTTTATTTTGTTTATTATTTAATTTAATTTATAAGGGATCTGATATCTGTAAACTTATTTGAACAGAATATAAATTCTGATACTGCTGAAAAGAATGGGTTGTAAAGAAGAATGTTGGAGATGTGCACTCATGTTGAAATACATCAATATTGTGAAGCAAGACTTATTTGCTATGATTTAATATAAATCTTTAGAATACAGACTAAATAGAAACCAAACAGAACAGTGTGATATTGTAGACTTAACATTTAGGCTAAAGTCATAATAACATGATTTTAAAAATAGTACGACGTGATTTAAAACGGGCCATTCTAAAGCATGAAAATCCAGAGGTGAAATTGAGTTCCGCTCCGGCCCTGGCTGCTGTCACAGGAGCAGCTATAGAACAAACACTGTTTGATTACTGCGGATGTTCATGGCAGCTAACGGGTTTGATTGCGTTGACGCCTACTGCAGCAACACAAATCTTTTTTTCTTTTAAGCGCACCGTCAGCCTCCCTGATGTTTTCGCCCAGGGTCTTCAGCCACTGTTTAAAATCCTCAAGTTCCAGCCAAAGATCAGCAAATTTACACTTCACTATTTTCTGTACTGCGCTTCACCATAAATTTGTGGGATCTATCCCATCAGCACGTCTGTAGTGATAGTGCGTAAAGCCACGTGGTACGGAAACCCGAGCACTCAGCTGGCACAAAACAACGAATAATTATTTTATTTTACATGGGTCTATTTTTGACAAAACTATTTTAAAAACACGTCGATCCAAAATCAATGTAAGACTTTTTTATTCTTTTTAATAATCTTAATTGTCCTCAAATCAATTGATCAACTTTAAATACTTATCAAGACCCCGTGGGTACCCTAAAATCACACTCAAGAGGACACTATTTAATAATTAGGTGCCTTCCACAGACAATTCCTTGGAGCAGATTTTATTTAGGGGTACCAGGTTAAACAGGGCTAAATACATTTGCCACATCACCCATTTTGAAAACCATGAATAATTTTACGTTAGGTGTAGATTCTCCGTCATCCAGGATATGATCATCTTGGGAGCATTAATTCAAAGCAACTGGATTTCTCTTGTTATCTTGAAGACGTTTCGCCCTTTCATCCAAGAGGCCCCTTCAGTTCTGAACCTTGGGTTGGAAGTATCAAAAACAAGCACACTGATAGGGCAATAGAGGTCACTAACGAGGCTATTGTTATCACTAATGAGGCCAGACGAGTCAAGGCTGCACTGTAGGTGTTAGAAAGATGAAACCCAAGCCATTAATACAACTTTAATATCCCCTACTTAGTGTTGGTCCATCACATAAAATCCAATCTAAAAACGCATAAAAAGGCATTTTAGGTTTTTATTTCCCTTGAAAAGAACCAACAGAAAACACACCTGCTGATGACCATGGCGGTGATGACAGGCTCCCAGCCGGAGTACAGCAACGTGCGGCTGGCCGGGTGCTTGGAGGAAATGACCATCCACAGAGGAGTCAGACACATGAAGAAGGCGCAAACCAACGATGACACGTAAGGATAGGAGTCTAGAGAGGGAGGAGGAGAAAGCTGCTTAAATGACATTTCTCGGGCTCACATAGACAGCATTTATTCCTATAGGTTTGCGTACGTTTTTATCTCAGCTTCAAACACACCTTACAAAAAAAAAAAAGAGTTTTCCTGATTTCTAACATCATGAGAGCACAAGAAGTGATCCTCCTATTTCTGTCTTACACCAAGATAACAACTAAATTACCAAATAGGAAGAATAAACTATGACGTCAACGGTTTCAGTCTTGAAATTAGGCGGGGGAAAAAAGTGTAAAGAGCAAACACACAGGAATAAAGTTAAGACTTTATGTTAAGTATTTTAGAGTTGTGGTTTCTGCATGAATGGCACCTCTTTCTGCTGCCATCCTCAATTATAATGAAAGAAATTCATCTAAATTCTGAGGCAGCATGTAAAACAGTCTCCCTATTCTCAACAGCAAGCAGGGGGCGCCAAATCACTTCGACTACACATGCATCTGCACTCCCTTTTTAATACCGCCCTGGGCAACTGCCCATGTGGTCTATATCAAAACCGCCACTGAACGTCAGACCTTACCCTAACTTTCTTTTGATTACTCATTTAAAATGTTTAATATTGCACAAAAATAAAGCTGCACACGCTTGAACTGAAACGGTTTAATTTCCGTTAAAGAGAAAGCAACAAATTTTTAAACGTACAATATCTACATCATCTATATGTAAATACGAACATTAAACATCAGTATTTATCCTCCTTGTGTACAAAGTAGGCGCAGCTTGATGAATAGGGATGTGTATTGGCAAGAATCTGGTGATACGACATGTATCACAACGCAGGGGGAGGATACCATATATTGCGATGCTGTGAGTAAGACTATATATTGAGATTTTTAAAACTGAATTTTAACCGTACAAAAACTGTCACAGCATTCTAAACACTCCAACCTGTTTGCAGTTTTATTACTAGACCCACTTGATCCACTGGAAGGAAGAAGGTGAAAACAGCCACCAACTTAATTTTACTACAAAAGTTACTGTCATTAATGGTTCTTTTCAAATTCTAAGAAAATAAAATAAAAATCGATACATCGCTTTTGAATATCGACACAATATTGTGACATAAAATATCGCTAATATATCGGCGTATCGATATTTTCATACATCACTATTGGCGACATCATTAACATGCACAATGGCAGTAAGCCGATATCGTCAAAATCTCTACCTTCGGCTAAATTTATATAATTTCTACCTTACACAATTTATATCGGCCAGTACTAACACATAGTCAAATATTTTTCCAAAGTCAAATCAGTGTCTCAGAAAATGTGAAGATTAGAAAAGTTGGATATTGGAAACCCATGATGTCACATCCTGCTCAGGTAGTTAACTCCAAACACCTGCAAAGGTTTCCTGAGCCCATAAATGGTCTCTGTCTGTGTCAGTGGGACACAATCATGGGGACAGACTGCTGAATGGACAGATGTCCAGAAGACGATCATCCACACCCTCTACAAGGAGGGGAAGCCACAAAAGATCCTTGCTAATGAAGCAAGAGAGCTGTATCCAAGCATATTCATAGAAAGTTGAGTAGAAGGAAAAGTGTAATTGGAAAAGGGCCACAAGCAACAGGGATAACTGCAGCCTTGAAAAGATTGAGGAAAATCAATGCACTAATTTGGGGGAGCTATTGCTGTTCCTTTTTTTTTTGCTATATACAGACCCTTACAAAAAGGATCCATTCTGTGTTAACATTTTATTAACAGGCCAACAAAACGTAGTGCACAGCTATAAAGTGAAATAATAATTCTGTTTCTCTAAATTTCAGCTTCTTTATAATTTCAGTTTTGAACAGCGCTTGCAATGGACTATACACACCACCTGATGGAGCACAATAAAACAAACGGCAAGATAAGAAACTTAGCATTTTATTATGTAGAAAATTCAACTTTATTTGGACTTTTGTGGCTTTGCAAGACTTTAAACTCGATGTTTAAGGTTCTCCATGTAAACCTACAGAGCTTGAGCCATTTTAAGGAATACTGGGCAACCCTGGTGGAGAAGAAGATTTAAGCACTTAGTACAGGACATTGTGCATGAACAAATTTCCCCTTTGCGATCAATAAAGTATTTTTGAATTGGACAAAATTTTGTAGAGCTTTAAGAGTTTCCTGCATGTGCAGAATTTCAATTAGCATCTGTTGCAGGGCACCCTACAACAAGCACCATAAGTGAAACTATCAGGAGTCATCTGAGTTCCTGCAGCTGTCGTGTCTGTCGCTGTTGGGACCTTTGGTACTCCGCTGAGTGCATCCAAAGTTAGAAGCTCGACAGGCATATTTTTATGTGAATTTAACAGAAAGCATCTGTGTGACTGGGGTGGAAAACAACAGGGCTCTTGTTTGTAGTCTCATTGCCCTGTCCTGTTCTGTCCCAGAGCATTGGAACTAACTTGTCCCTTAAGATTAGCTCCAAATATTTAACTGTTTCTTTTAGAATTTCAGACACCTCTATGACAGAATCGAACTCGACAGATGAACTTACGTGTAAGGAAATCGTTTAGGTATGTGTTACACAAGGTAGACTGATAACATATATGGTTTGTTTTGAGAAATTTCAATCCAAGATGTTTCAGATGTTTCTCCGTTTGAACACCAATGATCTAAATGAGTTATAGTTCCCTGATGAACCTAGGACAGTATGGTAGATCAGAATTGATCTATCTAAATCAGATTTGTTGGAGAAGAGAAAGAGTCTGTTGGTGCCAAAGAGTGAGCCAGGAGGGACCCCTGTTGGTTAACTGAGGGAAGTGTCTAATTATGCATCAAGAGTGAGTGAATCATGGTCTTGCAGAGCAAAGGAAATGTGTAAGATATTAATGATTTTTCAGAATATTTTATTACTGCAAACTAAAGCTTATCATACTGATCATACATAAGAGACAGGAAACAGATGCTTAACAAAATAAAACATCCAAAGTTCAGACATTTGTCATCAGTTTTACAATTACTGTAATTGAAAACCTTTTTTATTATTTGAGGCGTTGGGTGCTTAGTTTTAAGAGGCTATAGCCTCAGGTCATTTGTTGCTTCTATCTCCACCATCTTTCCAATCAAATTACTGTTTAATAAAAAATAAATAAATACATAGCTGTTTTTTTAATTGCTCTGATATAATAATGACATTTTTCTAAGAAACCAAAAGGGTTAAGATTTCCATTACACGGAACCCATATTCCTCAGGAATAACAAACGTTTGAAATATTCCACTGTGAGTGTAACGATTATATAACACATATGACTAATTTACAGCAATAGATAAACTTTAAGAGGATTTTGTCATATGTTGAGATGCAGCTAAATGCCATAGAAAGGAAGTGAACCGTTTTAATCAGGAGGTCCTGTAATTACCCAATAAACATTAGCCCCTGATGTAACAGAGGTTACAAGTGTGTATCAACCAACTGCACAACAGAACCTCACCCAGTTTATAAAAGAAGTATAATTAAAACTTTGTACTTTATTATTATTTATATTTGATAGCTGAAGTCACTTTTCACTTAAGAGACAAAAACCGCCACGACTAGAGTCTGAGCTTCCCACAGGTGTAGGTTAAATTAGCTTAGATAGCAGCTGTCATCCAGCTCAGTGCGACGGATCACTCACTGAGGCAAACATCGCCAACAGCCTAAACAACCAACGTTAGCAATCATCACTTAAAATGGTCCTAATGGACGCAGTACTTTCTAACGCCAGCCTCTCCAAGGAAACGGAAAGGAAGAACAAGAGCGTTGAGAATGAGGAGGTATCCGGGTCCGAGTTGCAGAGGAGGTAAATGGAAATATTTCTGAATAAAAGCATGCCTGTCCAAGCTTAGTTTTCTGTGGATGCTGAAGGCTCTATGAAGAAAACTACAAGTCGCTCTCTAGTTGCTGTCAGCTGTCTGGTCAGACATGGTGAAGTAAGAGCGAGCTGTCAAGCTTCTAATATGAAGGTGACTCAAACACCAATTAAGACTCTTATTTTTAAAAATATGAGGAGGTCATTCTTAAAGTGCACTGACTGGTGACAGACAAGCTTTGCATGATCTGTAAGCACTCAGAAGACATCCTAACTGGCTAACTGTTTGATGCTAAAGTTGCCGTCTGCTTCGGAATGTCATATCTGCACTATTCTAAAGGCCCATTCCACTTCGTTTTTTCTTTTTTCTTTTTTTTTACAAATCATGACCGCATTCCATCGTCTCTAAAGAAGAAAATCTGAAATAATTAAACTGATCAAACCTGACATAAATTATTCTACATTGATAGATTCTAGGTGGTTAGCATAACCTTAATAAAATTAATTACATGAAAACAAATGTAGGTAACAATATTTAAAACGATATAGTAAAGATTAAAAAATTAACAACTTATTAGTTAAAAAAACGATAAAAGTAATGATAAATTAAAGCTAATAGAAACTATTTTTTTATTTTAATGATTTATTAAAACTTTATAATGAAATAGCAGAGGCATCTTTAAAGGCAACTGCATCTTGAATAAATGGATAATTTACAGTTATGGTAAAAACAATGAGCATCCCCTGTATATCCCTGAGGTTTCCATATTTTGAGTATTTTATGTTTCACGAAGCCTTTCAGTTTGTTCGGTCTTGATTTCATTAAAAAAATGACATGGTGCAATCTATAGTGTAAGTTCTTGTACACTCTGGGTTAGATTTACAGTCCTCTTGTAACCTGGTAAAGATCAGATCATCACATGCGGTCCCAATGATGGTGCTTTATTAAATTCTTTAAATCAGGATTTATTTATTTTTTTCATTTCCACCATATTACTTATACTCGTAATATCATGGACAGTATGACACGGGATAGTCCTGTGCATGAAATCTCTAAAAGTCTCATAAAGCCTTGTCTTGTCTTATGAGCTGGATGTATCGCTACATCCTTCGGGGTCAAAATAATCTGTTTGTAAAACCAAAAAACAATTTACATGAATAAAACTGTCCTCCCTATGAGGATAAGTGGAGCTGAATATGTAACCATCCTCTGAAATCGACTGCAAAACAAATAGCTCTAAAGACAGGCGACATAACAGGGCTTTGGTACTGCAGTTTCCCTATTCTCCAACAGTTTGTCAAAAACTAAAGGAAAATCTGCTTGTGTAAAAGCTGACTAAAAGAGGAGCAGGGCTCATGAACAAGTTAAAATGACAGATGAAATAATTATAGTCAAACTGTTAGACCTTTAAAGACACATTTGCTCACTGCCAACAGTCACATCCTTTAGACTGTGGCTGTGAATGCGTCATAAACACAGTAGTTAGCTACATACCCAAGCATTTGTAGAGGCCCTGGCTTATCCAGGCCAGAATGGCCAGAGTTATGAGGTCACCAAAACTGGCTGCAATGGGTGTGGCTACGTTGTCTGGATTGATGCCAGTCTTTTTGGAACCGACAATTACCCCGACCATGATGATCCCTAAACATAAGCAGAAAATGGCAGAGTACTTTAGCAGCGCTCATTACCAGCAACTTTACAGAGTTAAAAAAGCAGAAAAAGAGAGCCCCCGGAGAACTGTCAAATAGGGTGTAAATGTTCGCTGAGGCTTTACAGAATACAAGGTAGAGCACATAAACAGGGAGAAAACATGATGAAGTCACCAGAGGGGTTTAGAAATATAATTTTTTTTTATTTTTAATAAAATATCATTTCTTTTCCGAATGAGCAACCATCTCAGTCTTTAGATGGATAAAGATGGTAAACCCAAAGCATTAAAATAAGAAAAATGATCAAATAAAAAGAAATAAGGAACAAAACTAAAACAGGTAAAAGAAAAACAAAGATAAAAGGGAAAAAAGAAAAACTGAAATAAGAGAAAAAAAGAATAGGGAAAAAAGAAGAAAATAGAAAAGAAGAAGTTGAAAAGCACTCAAGAGTGCAGACATATGCAGGTAAGGTGATCCGGATCGCCCCCATAATCTAATCACTTGTTCTTGGTCCCACTGCAAACATTTCATCAAAACTCGTCTATAACTTTGAGTTATGTTGCTAACTAAGAGAAAAACAAACCCTGGTGAAAACATAACCTCCTTGGCAGAGGTAATGATAAAAGGAAAATAGGAGAAAAGAAAAATAGGACATAACTCAGAAATAAGCAAAAGGTAAATTAAAATATTTGAAAAGTAGACTGCATCTTGAGTAAATATTCATCAAAAAAACCAGAAACTAACTCTGATATGTTGGTCTACAGGTAACAGGCTTTCTCTACAGAGAGGAGAGTCTAGCTAGTAGCTTTAAAATGACTTGTTTTTAGCCCCACTTGTGACAGTTTATTGTAGGAGTGTTTACCCTGCAGCAGGGAGGCTATGAAGGCCGTGGCCACGCTGCTGGAGCAGAGCAGGACAGCGTGGCTCATCTGAAACTTCCCCTCTGGGATCCAACCAAGCACAACGGCTGCTACAGCTGCCAGGAATCCCACCACAGTGGCCTGAACCTGGTGCCGCAAAACGCACAGAGCGGTTTCGTTTGATTAGTTTTAAAACGAGAACAACTTCACATTACTAAAAAGGAGGTAGCATGCGTTGCAGTGGACACAGTTAGGAAACACAGAGCATTACATCGGAGTATAATCTCCCGTAATCATTTATGATGTTATTGCACAAGGAAGCAAGGAAACAGCTGGTCATCATACAGTGACGTTGGCCTGTGTTCCTGTGTGTTTAGCAGTGTGTGGGTGGATGATTAGCAGGGCTGCTGCAGCAGTCACAGATCAGTTAGATCACATGGGCCCTAACTGCACCATCACCTACTGTCAGCTGCAGCAGGTGATGAGAAGCTAAATATCCCATATTATGATGGAGAAGTTACAATACAGTAAAGGGTGTACTGCTTAAAAGAAGAAAACATCTGTAAATGTGAACTTAGAGAAGGATAAGGTAATAACAAAAATGGAAATTATTTCTACAGTGTAAAATTCCTCCTCAATTTGTTTTACACATTTTGCAATCACAGTGCAATCACAAACATCAGCTAATTTTATTGGGATTTTAAGAAACAGACCGATAAAGTAGCTCGTCATTTTTAAGTGGAGAAAAAATAATTTGTAATAAAAAACAAAAACTGAATTCTGTTTTGTGAAGGCTTTAGGGTTCGATGGAGAACATTAGAGAACATAAAGCATCACGGAGACCAAGGCACACAGCAGGAAGGTCAGAGAGAAAGTTTAAAGCAGGGTTACATTCTAAAATAATCTCCCAAGCTTCAAACATCTCACAGAGCTCTGATCAATCCATCATCTGAACATGGAGAGAGGATGGACCAAGACTTGGACGTCCACCTATACTGACACGGTCAGCAGGGAGAGGATTAATCAAAGAAGCAGCCCATGGTAACTCTGGTGGAGCTGCAGAGCTCCTCAGCTGAGGTGGGAGAATCTGTAGAAAGGACGAATATGAGTCGTGTGCTCTGTAGTGAAACCAGTCAGCCATGTAGGGGAAACAGCGAACATGTGGAGGAAGACCCGCTGATCCTTTGAGACCAAAAGTGCACTCTCTCGCAGAGATGCAAAGTGGCTGAAAGTAAAACTCCACACCACCCCCGTGGTGAAGCAGAGTAGTGGTCAGCATCATGGTGTGAGGATGTTTTTCTTTGACCAGCTCCCAGAGATGATGGGAAGATAGATGAAGTGAAAAAAGTGGGCAGTTCTGGAAGAGAATCTGTTGGAGGCTTAAGAAAAAATAAAAAAGACTTGACAACAACTCAGAGGTAGAACAGATCAAAGCCTTTTCATGTGCTAGAATGGCCCAGTCAAAGCCCAGACTTAAATCAAATTGAAACTGTGTGGCAAGAGATCAAAGCTGGTTTTCTCCATCCAGTCTGACTGAAAAATGGGCAAACATTTCTAGATGGTAGACTCAAACGCTAGAAGCAATAAATGTGATAAAAGGTGGCTTGACAAAGACGCAAGAGGGCTAAACACACATGTACGCCACACTTTTAAGGCTTTTATTTGGAAAAAATATCATATATTTTTTCCTTCCAATTCACAACTTTGAGCTATTTACGTGTTGGTTCTTCCCATAAAATCCCAATAATAATCCCAATGTTCCAAACTGTGAACATGATCATGGATATAAATGTTTTTGCAAGGTGCTGTATGCGGCACAACTGAGACATCTGGATGTTTAAAGGAGGAATATTGACTTTAGATCCAAACCGGTGGGGAATTACCTGCTTCAGTGCCAGGTTGCCAATGATGAGATTCCACTTCTCGATGGGAGAGTCCATCTTCCCAACATTTACCTAAGAGTAGAGCAAGTAAAACACCTTCGATGTCTCAGAGATCTTTAATCAGTTAGAAGTCTTTCACAGATAATACATATATGCTGTAGATGTACAGTAATAGTAAAGAATAAACTAAAATCCTCCATATTGGGCTGACCAGGAGGAGTTCAATCTGTTTCCAGAGAAACTGCTAAGCAGCATTTGATCCAACTGAACTCCTTGCTTGTTGTTGACACAGTGCTGTGAATGTGGAGCTTCCATGCAGGGAGGAGCTGTGGGGCAACCTGAATCCCAACAAAGACGGTATTCTGCTCTGGCATTTTTCATTTATTATTTTGTAGCTTCCTCCTATCAGCTCAGTTTGAGGAATGCAGGAAACCACGGTTTAAAGTGACTCTCTACCTTCAAGTGAGCAGAACGGGAAGCAGAAGAAAACAGGTTTGAGAGGAGTCGGATTGGCTGCCACCAGCAACCAGTTATTACAGCCGAAGCCGTTTCTACGCCGACCCCAGAGTATTCCAGTCGTACACTTCCTTAAGGATGGTAAGAAGCTAAGATCAGAGCATTCCTCCTCGAGGATTTTACAGATGTTGGTCACAAAGATGAACAACTTTTAAACAAAGTGGTGCACAAATTGATCAGATTACTAGTGAGCAGGACCTGCCACCAGCCATGGGTTACCGGTAAGGGTGGGTGGTATGGACATCATCTTTTATTACCATATTGCTGTGGTAATATTGTGACAAAAGTGATACGCACAGAGGCGTACAGCGTTTCCACATGGAAGCACAACTCAGTTGCACTTTAGCCAGCAACACACGGGACTCTGTAAACAAATTCAGCTATTTATCGAATATTATCTTTCGTTTTCATGCTAACAAAAGGGTATAAAGGCCCAAAAAAAATAGAACACATGAAACCAAGAGAAACCCTTTGATAAAAAGGAACTCTGCAGCGATGGTTAGACTAGCAGGGTGCTGTAGCCCCGCCCACCTCATATGTATGACTCACGCAGCATCCTGTCAGCTGTCTCAGGTAACAGCTTAACCACCACTGTTGTCAGACAGTAGGGCAGTCTAAAATATTCATTTCATATCCCATGTGGCAGTTTCCTAAAAAAAAGAACTACACACCCCACAATCCTGTACTGCATCACCATTACTGTCACATGGCCAAACAAATACCTCCATGGCCAACCCCCTCCCCTTCCAGAACACATCCACAAATTATTATCATTATTGGGCCAATCTGTGTAAAAAAAAAAAAAAAAAAGGCCGATAACGATGACAATATTTCCTGAATACCTAGAGAAAATACTAAAGACAACAATTCCAACAAACACTTTTTGGTGTTTCCAAGCATCATGAATTTACTCTTGTTAAAATGGATCAAAATTCTTATGATAGCAAAATTGTTATGCAAATGATGTCACATGATAAATGGCCACTCCTAGTATCAGCATCCAGTCATATAAATTGTTATGTTAAATCTACTCAAAATTCCCATCTGCGTAAAGATGGTCAGCTGGCTCACAGGAGCTGAAGCAGTGATCTTGTTGGCAAGCTGCTGTGAATAAAGCAAGTAGATTTAGTTAAACAGCTTTGTTTGGATGTTTCCTGCCAGTACTGTGATACTGTGGTGTTTTCGCTGAAGGTTATCCAACCATGACAATCTAAAACCAGTTTTTGCCTAGTAATTTGTTTTTGTTTTTAAAGGCGTTTTGGGACAACTCACGGCTGTGGATAGCCTGGAGGCCAGAGTCATCTCCAGGTTGCCCTTCAGGCCCAGCAGAGCAGGAACCAGAATGAAGATCTCTGTGATGTGCTGGAAGGCCTCCCAGTGCTGCGGACACATCGGAAACAACATCTTATCAATCTTCCTGATTTGACATTTAAAGATAAAAGCTGCGGTGTCATTCAGATAAGAGTCCACGACTCTGTCCGTCACTTTAGCTGTTGGGTCAACAAAGCCATCAGCGACCCAGACGTGTAAAGAGCAGCAAACAGAGAGAACTGACAGTAGACTGGAGAAGGTTTAGTTATTGGTCGGTCTGCCAAAGCTGTTAGGTTTCATCGCTGTGCTTTGATTGTGGACCATCTTCAGATACAACTTAAAAGAAACAAAGGTAAAGAGGATCAGTAAACTAAAAGCAAGCAACACTAACACAGATACAGTAAATCAATCAGCCTTATCGTTGTTTCTGTGAAGAGAAATGCACTTCATTCTCTTGGAAAACCCACACAACCTGATCCTAACCCTCCTGGCTTCCTCCCTCCCTCCCACATTAGTCCTAAGCAAATAACTGCAGCTGCAATACCCCATCGGTGCAATTAAATGAATCCATGGATCAGCAGGTGGGTGGCTTTAATATACCAGAACCGGCCTGAAGGCTGCTCGTCTCTGACGGTGGAAAGAAGTGATTGAAGTCTGGCCTAAAGCAAAGATGTACCGAAGATGTCTGAAATGAAAACATTATCGTGGGAATCTTTTCAGGAAGCCCTGGGAAGGAAACTCTGATGTAAAGTTGAAAGTTTGTTCCAGATTAAAGGAGCATAGAAACTGAAAGCTGCTTCTCCATATTTGGTTCTAATTCTAAAGATGTTGAGTAGACTGGAATTAGAGGACCTGAGTGGTCTGGGGGGGGGGGGGGTATAATAACAGAAGATCTTCAACATATTTTGGTGCTAAGCCATTCAATAATTTATAAACGTCTATTCTCTGAGCTACAGGGAGCCAGTGTAAGGACTTTAGAACTGGGGTGATGTGTTCTACTTTCCTGGTTCTAGTGAGGAACACGAGCAGCAGCGTTCTGGATCAGCTGCAGCTGTCTGATTGACTTTTTAGGCAGACCTGTGAAGACGCTGTTGCAGTAATCAATCTGACTAAAGATAAACGCATGGATGAGTTTTTCCAGGTCTTGTTGTGACATTACTCCTTTAATCTTAGAAATGTCCTTCAGGTGATAGAAGGCTGACCTTGTTATTGACCTTTATGTGACCCTGGAGGTTCAGGTCTGAGTCCATCTACACCTAGGTTTCAGGCCTGATCAGTACTTACTAAATGTATTAACAGAAGCTGTGTAATGACTCTTGATCGTTCCTCTTTAGGTCCTAAAGTAATTACTTCTGTTTTGTTTCTGTTCAATTGGAGGAAGTTATGGCACATCCGTACGTTGACTTGCTTGATGCTTTCACTTAGCATGGCTGTGTGTTTGGGGGGGGGGTCAGATTTGTTGCAAGAATGCTACTAGAGGTCCTTCCAGCCCACAGCATCACCGTCCACAATGACGCCGTGCAGATCTGAGTTATGACATTTCCTTTCTCTTTAGGATAAAGTGTTTTTGAAATAAACTCCAAACTTCTCCCCCACAGCATAATGCTGCCACTCCCATGCTTCAGCGTAGGAATTGTCCCACTTGTTTGCTGAGTCCTCCACATCCTTCTCCCTGACCTGGTTCTCTGGTCTTCATGATGCTGGTTGTTCTCTAAGACATTCACAGAACATCTGCATTAATAATGAGGACATTAAATCCCACACAGATGGACTGTTTACTAATCAGTCATTGGTTGCACTTGTAGGAGTTTCTGAGCATATTTTTTAAACATGTCTTCTGTTTTGTGCTAGCACTTCTGTTGGTTCTTTCATAAAGTTTTGTTAAAGATTGTGGCTGGAATGTGACAGAAATGTAGAAAAATGTTATGCAGAGTTCCTACAGAATCATCAGCGCTTCAAAGCACAGTATAAAAGCACTATTTAGAAGTGATGACTCCGTGTTCTAACAAGTCCTCCAAGCCCTCAAAGTGCAGTGTTAACACAGCTGAACAACAGCTCAGACACACACACATTAAAAACTTTATATGAGCCTTTAATCCCACTCTGTTCTTACACCAGCTTACCTGAACAATATCCAGCACCATTCCAGCTGACACGGTTCCAAAGCCAGCGAGGAGAAAAGGCACGATTATCTGAAGAGCCATAGCCAGCGGCGACTCCTTGGGCATATTGGACACGACTGACCCCGACGCTTCCACCGCCTCTTCCTCCTCCTCCTCCTCTTCGTCACTCGCGTCCTCCCCGGACAGCCTCCAGTCTGGCAGCATGGGTTCTGTCTCAGAGCAGCCGCCGTCTCCGCAGTCCGATAAGGTCACAGAGGAGCGCGAGGCGCGCTCCAGGACCCGTCTGCCTTCCGGGTGAGACGTCTCTTGCCTGTGGCCGTTCTGCAGCGGGCCAGCCTCGGGTTTTCCTCCCAGGTCCACCATAGCTAATCGATCTTCCTGCAGCTTGGTGTAACCAGTAGGAACCATAGTCTGGAAAATGGAGCCGATACGCACCGAGGGTACAGGTTTCAGGGAGAGAGCACTCCATCCGCCGCCGCCCGCCCCGCTCATACGCACCGTCAGGCTAGAGCCCAGGGATTCCCCTAAGGCTCCTCCCAGGTTCTTGATGCTCATGGCGGTGTGTTCTAGGATGGCAGCATCTCATCTCTTCTCATCCGGTATGAGGGCAGTCTGGGCGCAACGAAAACACAGGGGGGTCACGCTGGCTGAGGAGCAGCTTCCATGTCAACAGTGGCGTCTGGCATGCATCACTAGGGGGAAACGAGAAGAGAGCAAGCTGCTAAAGCATGGTCTAAAATAAAAGCCAGACAACAAGGATATGGTAAACTGGTAACTACACAGTTATAGCCAGTTCTTAACAACATGCATAGTTACTAACCAAGAGGGAATCTGATCTCTGAATTCTGATATTTTAAACTTGAAGGATTTTTAATTCAAATATGTGCAGGTTTATTGTTGAGCGATATAAAATTTATAAATAAGTAACCAGGAACACAGACAATTTTAAAACATTGTGTTTAAAAAAAACAACATTTAGGTTTTAATTCATTTAAAATATATGTGGAAAATTTTTGTGTTGCGTTTTTTGAAAAAAAGATCTGAATATTTTGAAAATGCATTTTGCATAATACATGTTTCTTTAAATGGCATTCTAAACTGTTTTGAATTTGGTGTTCTGCTGCAATATATCTGAAAATAAACATTAATAAACTGTCATTTTGACATATATAAAGAAATCTTTGCATATTAGAATCATTAACTTCAACACATTTTTTTCTTTTTTTAATTAGATTTTATGCAAGAGACCAAAATAAACAGTGCATAGTAGAGAAGGAGATGAAAAATGATATGTGGTTTCCAAAACATTTTGGGCAAAAAAGAAGAAAAAAAAGAACAATTCTGACAAGGTGTGGCAGGCATATGTAATAGCCCCAAACCCACCGAGACCCTGACAGGCCCAGCACGGAGCTGCAGGAGGCCCCACTGGAGCTTTGGGGGAGCTGCAGAGGATCCACAGCTCTGGTGGGAGAGTCTTTTAACTGGACAACAATTAATCAAGCGCTCCTTCATGCAAGACGGGGCAAAAAAGGAAGACATGGTGGTGGCAGCATCATGCTTCGGGGGATGTTCGCACTAAGTCCTCCATCTCGACTGACTGAGCTTCAGCTGGAAAACCATGCACCCTTTTGCTTCCAACTTCCTAATTCTGCTCCGTTTTATCACAAAACGACCTAATTAAAAGTCACTGACGCCTTGGAAAAGGTTAAAGTTCACGAGATACGATTGTGATCAGGAAATGTTCGCCTATTATCAGATAAATAGCAGCCAATTAGCTTCGTCGTTTTTCCACACTTTAGTACTTTTGAGGGCTGACAACGACATCACGCCCCGTCGGAGACACTTTTGTTTACTGTTGGGGAGATAATGAAAGTACGCCTAACGCCAACAACTACCACTACTCCTTTAGTTGGACGGCGTTCTTATAAGTAATTTTTTTATGTTAGCTCACACACAGCGTTGAAGAAGACCATCGGTTAAACCCGCCGTTAAGGCCTCTATCACATTACGCTCTTTAAAAAATAAAAAAGAGGGGAAAAAACTACCAGCTGTGTTTTATACTAGCCAAACATCGTCGGCTACTGTAAGCTAGCAGTGCAGGAATGAAAACAGTTACAGTAGGAAGCAGCTCAGCTCTGTGGCTCGCGCGAACCACTAAGCTGCTTCACGCGACGTGTCCCGACAGATAAAAGTTTAATATTCCGGCATTGACATTTTTCTTAGTTTTTCCTTCCCCCACCCAAAAGGAGTTACCTGTTCGCCAGAGAAGAACTTCAACCCGGGGAGGAGAGATGCCAGTATTACGTGACAGAATGCCAGTACTGCCTGCCAGCCAGCAAGCCAGCCGCGTCAGAGCAAAGAGTGCCACCAAAGATCGTCAATAAAAGGGAGATGGAGACCTCTCTCTTTGAAAATATCGTAGTTGGCTGCAGAAGCAAGGTTAAGAGTGTTAAAAGACGTAATTAAACTCCTCCTGTCCTTTATGCCTCTTCTAATTATGTATTTGTTGATCTAGAGAAAAAAGATGTCAAGACAACAAGAGAAAAAGTGCGTTTTTTGTGTGTGTTTTTTTTTTTTTTTGTATGAGGAAGTATGTGAGTAGTGGGAGACATCAAGGATGAGCTCTGAACCCCCTCTTTTTTTTGCAGTGGTCAGAGCCGGCTATAGGCATAAGCGAACTAAGCAGCTGCTTCGGGCCCTTAAGGGGCCTTCCATATAAGCTTGAATTTTAACAAAGACCATAGATCTAGAAATTTAATATTTGTTTCTTGAGAATGGGAATACTTTTAAATTTGATTTGACGGCTTCACCACAGATAAATATGACAATTTTAAATTGTTTAACATTTCAATTTTAAATTTTGAGGAATTGGTAAGTGTTTACTTTGTAAAAAGGGCAAGAAAAACGATCTTCACTGTTTGATTGTTGTGTTACCATAGTTACAATCTGATGTTACAAGTGTTATATTTTCTTACATCTCACGGTATAATAATGAATTATCCATGATTGCTTTTAAACAATTAAACATGGACCCCTCTCCCAGATTCCATCTAATCTGTGTCGAAATGCTGCTAGTGGTGATGGTCTTAACAGGAAGAAAGGCCCCTAAATTGAATTCTGCTATGATGTAAAGAACCCAGGCGGTGGTGATTCAATCCCTTCGCTAATTCATACCTTTGCGGTTTTCATCCATCCATGGCTGACTTTTTCAGATATGGAATAATGTTGTTTCAAACTGACTGATGTGTGTCAACTCATTCCAAAATGGCTGAGGCACCGCCCCAGCATGTCTGCAGAAGACTAGTGAGGAGCATTTGATGCAGGGACACATCTCCATGTTGCAGGACAGCAGCTCCTGGAGGCTGAAGTTTAAGACTAGGGATGTGTATTGGCATGGATCTGGATATACGACACATCACAATACAGGGTGGACGACACGATATTTTGCGATACTATGAGTAAGACTATGTATTGTGATTTTTAAAACTGAATTTAACAGTAGAAAAACTGTCATAGCATTCTAAACACTCCAACCTGTTTCATACTTTAACACATTCAGTTTTATTACTAGATCTAGTTGATCCACCGGAACAAAGAAGGTGAAAACATCCATCAGCTAATGGTCAGACTTTTAATTTTACTACAAAAATTACTGCCATCAATAATGGTTGCATTCAAATTGTAAAACAAATTTTATTTTTTATTGATAAATTGCTTTTGAATATCAACACAATATCGTGACATAAAATATTGCGATATTTCGGCGTATCGATATTTTCTTCCATCCTTATTTAAGACCCTGATCTACAGCAAGGAAATGTGGTTTTATGACTCCAGTAAATAATATATACCAACAGGAGGGGTCGTCTAGATTGATCAAGGGTCATGACCTGTCATATTTCATGTTTCATTTCCCAAACAAAAGCGAAACTAAAATAAACAAATGTGGTATTGATAAACATTTTTCAAAAAATACAAACAGCTAAATTAAACTACAACTGATATTTGATCATTTTATGACAATTCCATCACATGGAAATACTCAGAAACAGAAGGTGAGGGTCAATGTTTGTGTAATTGTTTGTTTTTGGGTTTAAAGCAGAAGTAAGACCAGAAGAAATGCTAAAGCTTAGCTTTTGGAGGGAGACTTTTCCTCTCACTCCCTCAATCAGCCCGCCGTGGTAGAGCTCACTCTAACATGCACTGTACTCAAAGCAAAAGACCCTCCACGCTGCTGTTTGGGACTGTTCTGCGTTCTATACTCGGTGGCACTTGGACAAAATACAAGAAATGGGAGTGAGTAACATCCCACTTTCTTTAATAGGGACTCCCCCAACACACAGTCTCCTCTGCCAAGTTCCAATCTGAAGCTGACAACTTCGTGCTCATTGGCATCGCTGGCAAACACACAAAAAGCATTCAAATAGTTTCCGCTTTTATATTAGGGAATTGAAAAATAACTGTTTCTTTAACAAAATCCGGTGTGCCACACAGTGGAGGTTTTTGACACGTGCGTAGGGTGGTACGGCTCTTGGAGCAGCCTAGCTCGCTGCTCTTTTTTTTCTTTTTCTTACTCGTCAGTTATGCCCTAAACAAGATTTGTATTGCTTTTTAGCATGTCCACAGCGTTGTGGACAGTAAGCAGTGTAATAAAATTTTGACTTTACTACATGGATAACTACAGTTGGTATCCGATCAGCAATTTCCAGTGCAATACTTAAGTGAATTTCTGTTTAGCTTTTTCAGTTTCAAAATCTGAGATACTCAGATTGGTCAAAGTTGAACTACTTCTACACTGCACTGAGATTCCTTAAAACACACCTTCAGATGTCTGAAAAATTTACACAAACAAACCAATTCTCATTTTTGGGTTATGACCAACTTAGGTTATGATGTCACCTTAGGGGGGCAAAAGGAGAGTCTTGCCCAGGGCACTAGTCCATCGGTTATAGGCCCTGAAGTGACCAAGCTCTTCCACCTTAAAAGACGGACCTACGTTTGCTATTCAAAAAACTTAATATTGGGTCAAGTAAAAGAAATGTCAGAGTATTACCTCTTACTATAGTAGCTGTCTTTGCCAGACCAAAGAAAAAGTGCCACACAGCTACTTGGCTTGTAGGGCGCCAGGGACAAAAAAAAAAGAACAAGTGGGGCGTTGTTGAGAAAAACAAATATTCGCCTTTAATAGAATTAAACGTGAATACGTTCAATAACGGCTTTATTTAATTCAACTAGTTTATAAAGTCGCTCTGTGGATATAGTTGTCGTTTTAGTTCGAGAAGTCTTCCTAAACACTAGGTGGTGCTAAGTAAATGAAAGTGTAGGCTTAGTGATGTCCGGAAGTTTGAGCCGGGTGTATAGAGCATAAGCTACATGTGTTTCGTTTCACATGCCGAGTTAAACTCTCCTGTTCCAACATGGACATAAACGCCAAGAAAACGAGTTCCAGGAGTTTACTGTCGTGTGGAAACGGCGGAGGTTGGAATGTTTTCCTCACTGTTAACGAATTAGTGGATGTTGAATAAAACAGCTTACTGTTTTTTTTTTTAGCTCCTCTAACGGTGTTTTGAACTGTGCGGGAATAGGGTTTAGCGGCGCTAAAAGACACGTTTTAAAGAACATTTTCTCCGCATTAGCTTCTTGGTTATAGTTGAACCGCGGGCGTTTTCTCATGTTCTGGTGAGCGCCGAAAGTAAATGATAAACTTAAGCAGCGTGTTCGGTTTAACTCAACAAAACCTAATTCAATGTTGAATAGAAATGCAACGTTGTCGTTCTTCTCTCTACCGAAGAGAAATGCTAAAATGTTAGCTGTGACCGGCTCTCCTGTAGCAGTCTGTGTTGCAGCTATGGTGAAGCACCTTTCTTAGCTTTCTGTATCAGATGTGATGTTTGGTGTTATCTCAACCATCAACCCCCGTTTGGTTTTCTCCAAACATGTTGCTTTGAGTCTTTCTGTTGGGGTTGCATCTGTCTAAAGCTCATAAGGTAACTGCTGATGTCTTTCCAGTCTGGCAGCCTGCATGCTTCATACCACCAAACTGCCACTTCTCCTGTATTTATAAAGGCGGCCATATGACCTCTAATGATCAGTTAAGTCCTGCATTTGATCATCAGCACTTCTGCTTTCCATTACAGATGATCAGGCGTTTCCCAACCGATGTCAGTTTCTACTTTTCTTTGAGATCTCAGCTCCCAGGTCTAATTTTTAAGGATTCCTCATTTTTTAAACGTAATTTTAAAGCATAAAGGAACCCAAATCTGCTGGAGGTTTCTCGGAACCCACGCGTCACCAGCTAGTGCTGTCGAGAAAAAAAAATAATAATTCTGAATTGATTCCCTCTCTCTATGGTGCATTTAATGAAAGGAAAAAAGAAAAAGATCTGCCAATCCCCGATCAGTGAGTTGATCAAACCGATTAATCCCTCAATCTTATTTACATAATTTTTTTGTTTTTGTAAGCTCATTTGGAACCTGATGTTTTCTACAAAAGAACATCAGCGTCACCTTTGGACACTTTCTGCAGCAGGTTTCCATTTCTCACTGGAAGCGTAGAGACGTTGTTTAAGCCTAGAACGACGTCGGCATTTACACCATGACAGCAAAAAAAAAAAAAAAATGAAACTGATGTTGAAAAACTCAACCCTCCCCTGCTCCTTCAGGTCTCGGTGAGAAGCTCCTCCTGAAGCCCAGGGGTGGCAGATCCCTACAGACGGAGCGAGTGCCGAGAAGCAGCGGTGAGCCTTCCTTCTCTTATACCTCGCCATATTACACATTTTTTTGCTGGATCCACCTGGGTCACGTCTGCTTTTGGTCTGATTCCCCTCAGTTCTGGAGCGCCTGCAGAGCTTCCTGCCTCGGATGGCCGAGGCCAACGAGACGTTAAAGCAGCAGCTGGAGGAGGCTCCCGAAGGCCGCTTTGACATCGAGAATGTGGGCGAGGCAGAACGGGTCATAGAGATGGCGAGTGTACCTTTTCAGTTTGACCGTCTGTGTGGCGCAGCCTTCGACGTAAAAAGGCCAAGGCAAATACAATTCAAATTCAAAAATACTTTATTGATCCCAGAGGGAAATTAAGTTAATACTGCAGTAATGCTGCCCTAATGTTCTCTAACGAGCCCCTGAGATCACACTCTTCTGAGCACGGCTCAATGAGTGCCGTGCGTTCACCATCGCTATTTGGAGCCACACTTATAAAGACTTTTTGTGACTTGGTCACGCACGGCGCCATGTGGCTCAGTGGTAGTGCTAACAAATATACGGAGGCTCCGGTCCTCAGTGCAGCCATTCCCAGGTTTGATTTCCCCACCCTTGGACTTTTACCTCATTCCTTCCCTTCTTCTTGCCATAAAATCTTCAAATAAGCAAAACAAAAACCAACAATTGTGACTGAAACATGGTGTGACTCCCACTTGCTTAAAACAGTCTGGAAAAGGCTTTTTGGCATCATAAATCGTTGGGATGAACGATGTAGCTGCACTGAAGCGTCAGTATCGGTCCGATATTACCAACCGATGTTGCTGTTTTTGTTTCGGGAGTGGGAGGGGGCCGGCCATGTGGGATTAGTTTTGTCATGTGACAGTGATGCAGCGCAGCATCACCCCTGCGTAATAAATGTGTAAATTAATTCAGAAATCAGGGATTCTGGAGGGAGAGTGGAGCGGACCGGAATCCATGTTGCTGAAGTCCAGAGTGAAGTTTCCACAGTCAGTAATAATCTGAGGTACCATGTCATCTGCTGGTTCTGGTCCACTGGGGTTTCTGAGGTCCACAGCCATCTAGCAGAACATCTTAGAGCACTTCATGCTTCCTTCTGCTGACAAGCTTTATTGAGATGCTGCTTTTATTTTCCAGCAGGTCTTGATACCAAAAGGTACCAGCAGCTGGTTCAGTGACCATGGTGATACTGTGCTTAATTGGCCAGCACACTGGCCTGACCTTTAACCTCATAGAGGATCTATGGAGTATTGTCAAGAGGAAGAGAGACACCAGAATCAGATGACCTGAAGGTTACTATCAAAGCAACCTGGTCTTCCAGAACACCTGAACTCCTCCATGCCACGCTGGTTACTCTTGTTTTGTATTCTATGTTGAGTTATGGATAAAATCAAAAGTAGCAATAGTGTACAATTATGGTAAAGTTTGGGGGTAAATGTGCTGGAACATTGCCATATTTTTTAAATTTTTAATTTGCCTAAAAGCAGACCTGAGCAGTTGTAACCTTAGGTCTGAATCTGGACTGTGATGGTGGCCCTCTGCAGCTGTTCTGTGACCTCCGTTGTATCATGTGCTCCTGCTTCTCCAGGATGTGGCCGTGGTGGAGCTCAACGGGTCAGACAGCGAATCGGAGGAGGACGAGCAGACGTCGGAGTCTGAGGACGACGTGGCGGAGGTCACAGAGGGGAACCTGAAGCTACCTGGAGACGGAGGGAGGAAAAAAGTAGACATCCAGGTCCTGGAGCAGGAAGGGGAGTAGATGAGTTCTGGTGGACCTCCCGCTCTGTGGGAGGTCGTTAGCAGAATGCTCCGATGTGGAGATTTTCATCATCATCCCTATGGGAGTTTAATATAAACAGGATTACTCAATCTAACCTGCCCTTCCACTGATGAACTTTGACTCCACCCTTTTCTGGTTCCTTGTACACTTTCTTATATCAGCTAGGGGCAACAGTCTACTTTTGTACTTCATTATCATTTCAAAGAAGAATTGTGTAAACACCTGTTTCATGTCAGTGGATACAGGTGAATAAAAATAGCAGATGCCCCACTGATTGGTACAGTGGAGACCCTGGGCATCGTAGACCCTTTGTTATATCAATAAATGATCCTGTGGAAATGGGTCAGCACCGAGTTGTTCAACAGGACAGTTAGCTAAAATGCCTGACCAAATCAAGCTTCTTCCATGACCTAAATCCTGTAGAAAAGCTTTGGACTGAGCTGAAAGAAAAGAGCATGAGAGAGAACTCAGGACTATGGAGGATTTCGTGAGAAACGTCTCTCTGGATGCTCCAACCTAGTGAGATGTTAGAAGTGTAAAAGTAGGGGTGCCGATTTTTTGCGGAACATAGATGATATAATGTACTGCTGAATGTGCATCTTTCACCCACTTGGTACATATTCTCTAAGTAAAGGTTTGATTTTTCTCATTGTTTCAGTGTGGCATTTTACTACTGTAGTAAAGGATGGATTTATTTGAAGGCATTTTTACCCAAGCTGCCAATAAATGTGAAGGATACTGCAACAAGTTGAAGTCAGATGTCTGTACAAAAGATGAACTTATACATTTCAACCTAAAAGCCAGAGAACGAAGGAAAGACTGATAATGCATCAGGCCACATTGTTGTACTTTGCTGTTGGTTGGCATCATAGTCATTCAACAACAATCACAGTCATTGGTTCCAGCAGGTGGTCCAAGTATCACTGGAGCTCCTGAGTTGTTAGGATATTGCTAAGCCTTTTTTATAGCAGTCCATAACTAAAACGAAAATCAAACAAGGACACTCCAACACTGAGAGTTGCTGTTTATTCAGCATTTTCCACAGAGGAAGAAAACACTCCTTTCATAGTCACCGCTCCCTTTCACAGTAGAAAACTTCATCATCGCCTTACGGCATTTGTAATGAATAAAACATCTATGTGGTCTTTCTTTGATGAATACAGTAAAGTGTTTGGACATTTTCACAGAAATAAAACATGAAATGTATAAAACGTTTAACTATGCTTATTTTGTAAAAAAAAAAAAAAAAAGTTACAAAGAAAGTTTATTTTGAAAAAAGGGGATTTTTATATCTGGACAAAGAGTTAAGAGATTTCTGGTGACATTTGAAAACGATCAAACTGGCATCAAACATCGTACTTGCTAGACTGAACTAAACTAGTCACTATCTTTCCAACAGTATTTACTAGGGATGTAACGGTACACAAAAGTCCCTGTTTAAAATGTTTTCAGCACACTATTCAAGAAAAATAAATACAAATGTGCATATGACTTTTTTTTTTTTTACTTTGATCAGCATTAAACAAATTTTTTTTCCTGAATCCTGTCCTTTTATTTCCTGAAATTAATTTGAATTTATGTTCTATAACTTGAAAGCATAAAACTGACAGATTTAATTGGATTAAAAAAATATATAAAATAGTACAAGCAGACATTGCCAGAGTAGTAAAAAATATAACCACTTGAAAACAGTCAGCGTTAATGTTTAGAAATGTTCAAAGAATACTTTGCTCATATTTGAGAATAAAACATGCTTAAATCACTTTAGAGTTGTTTTGATATTTTGACAACATAGTTTCCCAGCTGTACTTGAATGTGGCATTGGGAAAATACGTTAACGAGGATTCTGCAGACTTGCATTTATCCAAAATAGGGAGTTTGGGTTGATTGGATGCTATTGGTAGCCATGTGGATGTCAGCTGCTTTTTTTCTAGTATCAGTGATGTTTCCACTCAGCTTGACATTGTTTCAGGTGAGTCATTCAGTTCAGAGCAGGGCGGGTTATGGACCTTATTGCTGTTCAAAGATGCATTCGCTGACAAAGTTCTGGTTCATTCCATCTTTCTTTTTCTACTGTAGCTGCATGAGAAACCATTAATGTTCCCAAATAGAGTTTAATGATAGCTGGGAGTCCTTGCTGTTTTGGTGCCATTTTTTTAGGTTGCGCTGCGGAATGTTCCGCTGCACTTTGAGTTCAGCACATAAACATTCTGCATTTGTTCAGGTAGAAAACAGCTGTATGACGTGTACCGAACCGACAGGGCCGTACCGAAAAACACGAATACATGCACCGTTACACCCCTGGTATTTCACCCCTAGTATATACAGTCACGGGGAAAATAAAATGAGCCCCTCCCTCTATTAATGTATGAATGATCTGGTCTTTGCCAGGTTTAATATCTGATTACCATTATTAACCGATGAAGCCAAAATGAAAGTTTGAAAAAAAGAAAACCTGGATATGCAAGGTGTACAAAATGGGAGATATAGCTTACTGCCCATGGTGGTATTCTGTCAAAGATAAAAAATAAAACTTTAAAAAACAGGTATAACTATGGTCGTTATTCTGTTGATCTGACGAATCTGGGAGTTTCAGGCTTTCCTATGACATTCACAGTGAAAGAGAGACTGTACTGGCTGCTGCAGTTGCCCGTCTGCCTAAATGCTGTTTTCAGACGGTGTAGGGGGAGAGGTGCAAAGAGAGCAGCTGAAATGGTACTCCTTAAATATTACGAAGTTTAAATGAAATGACTTCAACTCCATTTTTGACCAAATATCTGTTTCTGTCAAGAAAATCTGAAAGCATCTGGAACGTCGTTGGCGATTGAGTTCAGTCGGACACAGTCACTCATCAATACTCATCTGGACCGTTAATACGGATGAGACGTTTATTTTATAGAACTTATAGTTCCAATGACTTGGGACTTCCCTAGCTAGCAAGTTTGCTTAGTTCTATCCAATGCAGACTTTCGTAGCCTTGGATCTGACCAAAAAATCCATACACAGACACACTTGCTCATAAAAACATTCACTTTGTACAAGGATGAAGAATTGTTCAGTTTCTGCTACAGCACACATTTCAAGATCTGCCTTCGAAAAAGAACGAAGGTAAAAAAATTAAGGCAGCTTGACGAGTTGGTGAAGCTGATGAAAGGCCAAGCATTTTTTAAGGAGTGATCTCTTTAAGCTCAAGCTAGTTTCTTTTCTCTCCAATGCTTAACCCTGAAGAAGCTCAATTTTGCAAACAGTATCACAAACAACTTTGTATCCAACAGGTGGGTTGGCATCCGCGGAAGAGGTTCAATGCAAGTTCATGTGTATAAAACAATAACAAAATACGTTCCCTTTGTTCAAGATATGTGTATTATTTCCAAGAAGGCTCAAATAGTCCAAAAGGACAACAGAGCTCTCTTTAGCTGCTGCATCCAGCCACGGTTTAGGGGAACCCCCCCCCGCCACCACCACCACTGAATCCTGTATTACTGAGTTCCTTTACTTTGAAGCAGGGAGTCGGAGTTCATTGTAAAATTCGGAGGCTTAGTACTCAACGGTCACTGCTTTGGTTTTGAGGTATTCCGAGAGGGCGTCCTCTCCTGTGGACAAGACAGAAACGCGTTAGAACTTGTTCTACTCCAGGTTTATAGAAAAAAGGGAAAATCTAGATAAGGAATGAAAGTTTTCAGATAATAATCACCAAAGGTTGAGATCTATTTTTAATCTTTATGAGTAAATCTAGCAACTCTACCCATGTCTCTATGAGAGTATGTGGGATTTGTTAAAGTATAAAAAGCAGTGATTGGAAAATTGGCAGTTTTTTTCCCCAACAAGTAGCACATCTTTCCACTGACCGAGGTCTTTGCCGAAGCCTGACTGCTTGAAGCCTCCGAAAGGCGAGGCGACATCGGTCTTGTTGTACGTGTTTACGAACACGGTTCCAGCCTCCAGTCGCTCGCTGACGTACATGGCTTTGTTAATGTCCCGGGTGAACACGCCGGACGCCAGCCCATACTCTGTGTCATTGGCTCTCCGAAGCACACCGTCCACGTCACTGTGTTGGATAGAGCGGAAAAAGGAAGGAGTGGGACGGCGGCTATCACCCAGTAACCTGAAAGTTAAATCCTCATCCCCTTCAACTTACCCGTCTTTGAATTTGGACACAACCATGACAGGGCCAAAGGACTCCTCTTTAGCAATGAACATGTGGTCCTCTACATCTGTGAACACAGTGGGCTCCATGAAGAAACCTGGAGGACAAGGAGAAAAAACTTGAGGAGGTTTAACAGAGAAAAAACTTGAGCAGGTTTAACAGAAACCTTAACCACTCCTCTAATCAAAAGCTTTCCCAAAACTGGTGTACTCAGTTATAGGTTCATTTACTTAACTCCGTGATGAGCAGTTTTAACCCATAGAACCAGAGGCCACAACATACAGACCCTTTCCAAAAAATTTGAATATCATTGAAAAGTTTATTTATTTCCATAATTCCATTCAAAACCTTAAACGTCCATAGATTATAGATTTAGGGCTCACAACTTAAACGATTTCAAGTATTTAGTTGTTTATTTGTACATAATTTGGGCTTCCAGCTCATAAAACCCACAAAAACAGGAATTCAAAAAATTGCCTTGTTGAAAGTAAGATATACATATAAAATTGCCTTGCCTTCCCTTCCCTAGAGCAATTTAAAGCTTAAATTACATCTAAATGGATGAGTTATTAAAAAAAAGGTCACCCCCTCAGAGTTGTCATAATGGTAAACGTGACCTATTGAACCTAAAATGGTTTTTTGAACCAGGCTGTAAACATGTTTATTTCTGTTGTGAAGTTGGCATTTTTAACATGGGAGTCAATGGGAACTTGCTCCTTTCTGGTGCCAGCCCCTAGTTTATGAGGGGGGAACTTCAATTTTTGTGACTTCAGTGTTGGCCTCACTTTTCCCCCTGGGTTGTACCTGGCCTGTCGACCTGTTTCCCTCCATACACCAGCGTAGCTCCTTCCTTCTCTCCTGTCTCACAGTACTCTAGCAGTTTGTCCAGGTGGGCTTTGTGATTTTGTGGACCATGGTCTGTGGAGCGGTCCAAAGGGTCTCCAATCTTCATCTTCTTGATCTCCTCCACCTAAGATAGTTTAAAGACACGGCAAAAAGCCCAGTTTTAACATGAACAAAATAATTAAACTTTTTTTTACTTCATTTTATATATATTAGTCACACCATTGAACCACTACTCTCTGGTATATCTGTGGGTACTGATTGTATACAAGCCGATTCAATGGACTCTAATGTAGCGCTTCATATACTGACCTCTACTGGCTCAGAAATGTAAGTTTACAATAAATATCTTAGAACACACATGGGGACTGTCTAGCAAACATCTATCTGACCTATACAGGTAACAATTGTAGGTCAGTAGGACAATGGTACAGTACGGTTAGGGCGGAGCTACTGGCATCACACAACACAGTCCATTGACTGGGGGACAGAAAAACATCCCTGCTTGCAACAAGCACGGGACATACTAGTGTGTCATGGTTGTCGCTCTAGTATGACTAAACCCCTAAACCATTAGGTGTTTGGGTTTAACCCCGCCCGTCCAGTTACGAGTCCAACTGGTGGTGGAAACGCTCTATTGAATACGTCGGACCATAAAATGGCGTACCGAACCACACTGACCCGTGACGTATCGCTCAGTGTAAACTAGGTAATAATGACCTGCAGGTAGGGTAGTGGGGCTAATAACTAAGTCAGGGGTTTCAACCTCCAGTCCTTAGGGGTAGCAACCTTTTGATGTCTCCCAGGTCCAACGGACTAGGATCAAATGGCTAAATTGTCTCATTTGCATGCAGTCAAGTTCTACAGAGTTCTGCTAATGACATGATTATTTGATTTAGGTGTTTGGAAGCAGACTCACCTTAAAGTTGCAGGACACCAAACCTTGACTGGAGTTTGACCCACCTGATCTAAATCAAATAAAGGTGATGCTGTGGCTAGTGGCTATGAATGTCTCTCAGCAAATGAAGGATTGTGGTGCCCAACGTTGGTCCCCGAGAGCCGGAATCCAGCCTGTTTTAGGTGCTTCCCTGTCCCAAACCACAGTTTACATCAAATTATTGGTTCTTTACCCGACCTCTGCGGAACTTGGTGCCAAGCTGAGAAGGCAATTCAGCCATTTAAATCAGCTTAAGTTGAGGCAAGGACATGTCCAAGAGATGCAAGATAACCGGCCCCCGAGGACAGGTACTGGACATTCCTTTACTGTAGTTGCACAGCATGCCAGTGTCAGTGTTGAGGTATGCGCACCACTCGGCCGATGAACTCATCATGTATGGACTCCTCCACAAACAGCCGTCCAGCAGCAATGCAGTTCTCCCCCTTGTTGAAAAACACTGAGCTCATGCCCTGCAGAAAGCCCACACAAGTTGTGGATTAGATCGGGTCAGATTGAATTAAACTGCATGTCTTCAAAATGGGAAAACAAGAGAACATGCTAAACTTGCACACATCTAATGTTAGAGCAATCATTTTAAAAGTCCTAGAAAAAACTACATATTGTACCATTGGCAAAGATACTCGTTTTGACCTCAATGAAACAAAGTATTCTAAAACAGGTGGAGTTTTCTTTGGAGGTCTCCCTACTTGTCCTGACAGAAAAGCGTCTTCCTCTCTGCTCACCTTCCTACCGGGACAATCCTTATTTAAAATGCTAGTGATAGCCCAAAAACTACCGTTAGCATTTTAGTTACCATTAGCGTTTTAGCTCATTTTGAATTCATAGCTTAAATGAACATACTAAATGAATTAAGTTCATGTTAGTCCACATGCTAGTGATAGCCGACATGCTAACAATAGCATTTTTCCTTTTTAACCAGTATTCCTCTATATTTATCATGTGAAAATGATATTATCTTCCAAGCTAAGCTTTCCAGAATCCTTCTCTTTATGTTGATGGTGAAATGGTAAATGGCCAGTACTCGTATGGCACTTTATCTAGTACAAAGGACCCTGAAGTGCTTTGCATTACATTCAGTTATTCACCTGTTCATGACGGTAGTATGCTACATTGTAGCTTCAGCTGCCCTGGGCCAGACAGACAATCGGCGCCACTGGGCCCTCAGACCACCACCAGTAGCCAAGGTGGGTGAATTGTCTTGCCCAAGGACACGACGACCGAGATGGACTGGGCAGAGATTCCTGCTATGGGACAAAGCCCTTCCTACTGAACCACCGTCGCAGCAGGTTTTAAAATGTTTCTATCTTAAGATAGAAAATACAAAAGTTCCCCATGGATTTATGGCAGATATTGCTTCTGTTGGTAAGGCAAGAACCAAGGACACATGGGAAGGACTAAAGGAAGAAATGGAGGTAGAACATACTGTTCTGGACTGCATAGGAACCCACCTATGCTAAAAAGCTATTGAAAAACAAACTCTAGAGCCACTTTTCCAGAGGCATGTTCTCTCACCATGCGCACGGCCTTGTCCATGTCACAGTCGCTGAAGATAACGAGGGGTGATTTTCCTCCCAGCTCCAGAGAGACCTTCTTCAGGTTACTGAGCGCACAGCTGCGGGGAGGAACGGTAGAGGGAAACCGTGAGAGGAAGGCAACGCTCATGTAAAACCAACGAGCCAAAACCTCTTACCTCTTCATGATCTGTTTGCCGATCGGAGTGGAGCCAGTGAAGCCCAGCTTGCGAATGTCCGGGTGGTCAGAGAGTCGCTGTCCCACCATGCCACCTG
The DNA here is from genome assembly GCA_963556495.2 of Valencia hispanica. Classification (NCBI taxonomy): domain Eukaryota; kingdom Metazoa; phylum Chordata; class Actinopteri; order Cyprinodontiformes; family Valenciidae; genus Valencia; species Valencia hispanica. The sequence goes on along the minus strand of OY747722.1, from coordinate 30,873,219 downwards.
GAGGAGATTAAAACAGTTACACAGAGAGAGAAGGCGACCAATAACAATGACACCCCTTTATATGTTTTATTCTGTTTTATTGATTTTGCATTAATGCAGATTTCACCTGAGCCTGGCAATATATTGATGACTCCTTTTGGGATTCCGGCCTTTACAGAAAGCTCAGCAAACTTGAGAGCAGTTAACGGAGTTACCTGGAGACAAGGGGAAGACTCACTAAAATGCTCCGCAATGAGCATTTCAGCTGCTTAGGCTCGAAAGGGTCTATGTAATGTTTTATTATTTCAGTCTGTCTTTCTGAAACTGAAACAGGAAAGAATCCAGAGTATAAAATGTCCCCACCTGTGCAGGTTTAAGGACCAGTGTGTTTCCAGCTGCTAGACAGGCTGCGCTCTTCCAGGCCAGCATCATGAGAGGGTAGTTCCATGGAATAATTATGGCACAAACTCTGCCATAGAGAAAGAAAACAGGGAAATACACATTTTATAAATTGAACTGAATTGAATTGAATCTACAGAACAGAAACCAAGTCAGAATTGAGTAGGTGTAGAGCTCTACCCCAGAGGTTCTTTCTTGGTGAAGGTCAGGTTCCGGTTGGGTCTAGCTTGGTTGATGGGGATCGTCTTCCCCTGCAAAAAAACAAAAGTCCATCAGTGTATCTTTTTTAGTCTGAGACAAAAGTTGTGTCTCACAGGGGGTTGGAGGTAACCTTGCCTGGATTTTGTCGCACCAGCCTGCAAAGTAGCGGAACGTCTGGATGGACATGCCCACGTGTGTCTTAAGGGCGAGCGTGTAAACGGCTCCTGAGTCAATGGACTCAATAGTGGCCAACTCCTCCTGGTGTTCTTCCATCAGGTCTGCAAGCCTGAAAGGGGGACAGAGGTAGGGTATTGTAAAGGGCCCTTTATGACCAAAAAATACATCAGTACTCACATCTTTGAATTTTACTGGTGACCGGACTCAGCCAATCATACGCTTGTCCAGCTCTGATTGGCTCTGATTGGAGACAGCCAGCCATACACAAAAAAATGTATCTTTTTCTGATCACTAAATGAGGCACATATACATGCTACCTGGTTGCTCTGATGACAACTCTCTTCTGTTTAAATAGCTCAACACAAGTAATATAAGTAGAAATAAAACCCTAAATGCCATTTTTAATTACAACTGCAGTCTTGAAATTATTTAACAGGGTTATGATGAGCATTTTTTTTAGAACTTTTACAGTTATGACCTGTTGCTGTTATAGAAGTGATTCATATCCAGACTGCAGCTCCTGGCCTGAAGAATCTTACCCCAGCCCTCATTGGAAAAGCGCTCTAGTTCATTCACATTGACTGTGCTCTACTACAGAGTTCAGGTCAGGTAACTTTGTTGGAAACTATAGTATCTTCCAGAATGCCTTCTGAAACCAAGCCCCGGTGGACTCTGAGATATGCTTAGCATCTTTGTTCTGTTTGAAGGTCCGATGATAGCCAAGCTTCAGCTTCCTCACAGAAAGCAGGACATCCTCTCATAGATTTTCCTGATACTTGAATGAATCCATCATGCACTCCACATGCTGCATGCAAAACAGCCCTGAGCCACTGCCAGGCTTTGTGTAGACATGTATGCTTCATTCTTTCCCTTCCAGACAAACTGCTCATCCACAGACCTGAAAAGTTCTGGTTTTGAATCCTCATTCCCAGTAGCGGGTAGTAACTAGTTACATTTACTTAAGTAGTTTTTTAAGGTTTTGTGGCCACATTAGCCTTTATTTGAAAGTGGACAGTACGTAGGGGGTAAAGGTCCATCGGGACGGGACTCGAACCCGGGACGACCGCGTCAAGGACTGAACCTCCGTACATAGGGCGGCAGCACTAACTACGCGACGCCCCTGAGTAGCTTTTTGAAAAGATTGTACTTTTAGGAATGGTTTTACTACACCGTATTTTTTACTTTTACGTTGTTGAAGTATCGCACTCTTTACTTGACTCTTTACTCTTTACTACTCTACCCATTGTAAGTAACTTTACTGAATGAAACTGAATGATTGTTTTAAATTAAAAAATAAATAAAAACGCATGAGACTCACACCTAAAGTTTATTTTGAAGTGAGACATCTTGTTGGTACACAAGCTTCATGATTTTAATGTTATTTTCTTTCTACTGAGCCATTTGGAGTGGGGGTACCTTACCTTGGTCTAAGATTTAATACATTACCTACTGGAAGTATTGGTTCCCTTAGTTTACCTTGGAAAAAATTGATTCGGAAAATTTTTTCTTCTACTCAAATTTCCTATTTTAGCATAATGTCATGTTTTTATATTTATTTTAGTCTTTAGAATATGCACATAACTTTATAGTTTTGTCCAATTACATCATCTTTAGGCAGTAAATCGTGAGGTATGACCTCAAAACAAGTACTCAATATTTGAGTAGCCTTTTTACCAAATAGTTTTTTTACTCTTTCTTGAGTAATTCTTTGGATTACTACTTTGTACTTTTACTTGAGTAAAAATATATTGAGGTAGTGCTACTTTTACCTCAGTACAATTTTTTCTTACTCTACCCACCTCTGCTCTTTCCCAGAACAAAATCCTAAAACCTCTGGCTTTTTAAAACAATTTATTTATTGCTGTATCCTTCTTGCTCATGCAAGTCAAAGGTCTCTACTCTGAACTCTTAAAGAAATAGTTCTAACATGCAGTAAAACATCATCAACAATCCAGGTATTTGAGGTATTCCATCTCAAGCAGATGCATTATGTATGTCTGAGACCCCCCCCCCCGTAAAGCTAATTTGAGTTTGCTGTTGCATTATTATAAATATAATTGCAAGACGCTAAAGACAGTGCACTTGAGTCCTCGACTCGGACTCAGGTCTAGACTCTAGTCACATTCAAGGGACTTGTAAATTGACTCGAGCAGCACGCTGATGACTTGCTCTTGGACTCGGACTTGCAATGTTAGGATTTGTGTGTTCGCTTGGTGATAGGTTGTGGGCATTGAGTACATTTATTTTTAATATAAAGTCAACCATGTATGGCTGCCATTATTCTAGTCTTAAAATCCACAACCTGCTCTCTTATTTTTGGCTTGCTCTCAGGTGATAAAGACTTGATTGGACTGGAAAATTGTTTTTGGGACTCGGACTTGGCCTGTAGGACCGAGTGACTTGACTTGGACTAATCCGATGTGACTTGGACTCGAATACTAAGGACTCAAGTGTGACTTGGACTTGAGAGATGGTGACTTGACTACAACACTGGTCTGTTCTTAGCTAATAGTTTTTTAGCTCTCTGATGCTTCAATGTCACCTCAGGTTGTAATATAAATAATACTAATTGCAAAAGAAAGGCTGCTTAGGTCTCCTTTATAAGCGAAAAATCAATCAATAAATGAACGAGCGATCTTACACATAAAACAAATCTGAGCTGTTTTCTGTCAAATATTAAATTGTTTTCTTACCTTGTTAAATATTGGACTTTTCATTTTCAGGTGTGCAAAAAAAAAATGAAAAAGCAAAATGTAGGTGAGCTATAGTCTGTCTTTTGAAGGAATAAAGAAGATATGCTGTCTTTCCTTTTATTTGGGTTTTGCTTATAAATATCTCTGTCCTGGATTTTTAGTGGTGCACAGAGGCCCAGCTCTTTAAGTTTAGCTGTCGTTTAATCGTTTAACCTCACAGAAAAACTTAAACATTCAAATAGTCCACGGAGGGAAAAGTACTTTGTTCCTGTTTAATGTGCTCCAAAGGAAATATGAATCTGCAGGTTAGATTTAAGAAAAACATTTATGGTCACTGCATCTCTTAAGAATACTGGATAAGTTTATTTGTGGATCTGAATTGAGGGTGTACGTAAACAGGTAGAAAGCAGGGGAATGAATGTAAAATGGTACACAGTGATGTACATTTGCAGTCAGAAACATGTGGGGAAGCTCCCTGCTAAGGCAAAAAAATAAAAGGAACAGCAGAAAAAAGAGGCATGAAGAATCTGGAACACAAGAACTTTTCTGATCAAAGTGTCCCTCTGTAATCACTAGGAGGAGCTACTTACTTATAGAGCAGACTTCCTCTGTCTCTGGGGTTCATCCTGCCCCATGGTCCGTTATCAAAAGCTTCTTTGGCAGCAGCCACAGCTCGGTCCACGTCTCCGACTGAGGCATACGACACCTTACAGATCACCTGCATGAAAAATGGTTGACCGGATAAAATGTGGCGATGGATGGATGGATGGATGGATGGATGGATGGATGGATGGATGGATGGATGGATGGATGGATGGATGGATGGATGGATGGATGGATGGATGGATGGATGGATGGATGGATGGATGGATGGATGGATGGATGGATGGATGGATGGATGGATGGATGGATGGATGGACGGACGGACTTACAGATCCATCAGTAGGATTAATGGTGTTGTAGGTCTTGCCATTTTCTGCATCCTCAAACTTGCCATCAATAAAACACTGGTACGGCATATTCACTGTCATGTTGTTCACTTCTTTGGTTGCCTAGATAGGCAAAGAGGAAAAAAAACAACAGAGATGAAGGTTTCACCTCTGCCAGATTGTTGCTTAATTCCGACAGACTCACGTAGTCGACGACCAGCTCCTCCTCCTGGTCCTCCCGTCGAAGCTTGCGGACGAACATCTGGATGAAGTCCTGGAAGGTGGTAGCCATGTACACGTCCTCGTTTTGCAGCTGGACGCCTGCACACTTCTGCTTGACCTCCTCGACTAATCTGCAAAATAAGATCATGCCTCCTTATTAATACTTCTGAAGTTTGAATACACTTCAAAAGTGTTGAAGCTTTGTTTCATAGAATGTTTCTCAATTTTAGATCCCTTTGTATTTTCACTGCCATTTACAAGTTTAATATTCTATCCCAATGTTTCCCAAGTGTGGCCCTCAAGTCACACTGCCCTGCATGTTTTAGATGTTTCCTTCTTTAACATACCTGATTCAGATTAATGCAGTTCATCAAAAGCCTGTTCATCATCAATTGACCAACAGGTCAACAAAAACACATACAGATGCCATGTTTTATTAAAAATATAGCCCATAGTGAGCATATAGATTAAGAAGAGGAGTGGGCCAAGAATAGATCCCACAAGAAAGTTTTGGAACCAACTTCACTACATGGTTGTCCAGAAGGAGTGATGCAAGTCAGTGATTTAATGCCATCTGCTGGGTTTCCTTAGATAGAAAACTATTTTTTTAACCAATTTTTAATAAAAACTGAACATGACTGCATTGCTTAATAACTAGGTTTAAATTGGAATGTATGTAGTTGACATATTGAAGCTGTCCGTATGATTGGATTGTAATGACTGCATTTCTGTATATTAATTATTAATAGTTTTTTTCTCCTTTAGTAAAGTATGACATTCGTTGTGTACTGGCGCTACAGAAATAAACAAATTAAACCGAATTGACTGCTGTCAGTTGTGCTCTCCAAAAAGGTGGAAGTCCTGTTCACATTTCGTCAAAAGCCATGTAGGGGAAACCGCAAACATGTAGCGCAAGGTACTCAGGTAAGATGAGGCCAAAACTGAACTTTTTAGCCGACATGCAAAACACAGAAAACTAATACTGAAATCCCCCTGAACACATCATTCCCCCCTGTGGAAGTTGGTGGTTGAAGCATTATGCGCTGGGGATGCTTTTGTTCAGGGAACTGGAAGCTGGGCAATGTATATGTCAAATGTTAAAGTTTGTAGTTGTAATGTTCGAAAAATAGCAATAAGTTGTATAAATACGTTTGCAATCTCTACTTGTCTTTGTTGACTAAGTGATTTTTGCAATACCTACTGCCATCCACTGACGTTAGAGGGTATCATTTAATTACATTGGACATTTTACACAGGATGTTAAGGTGAGGAATTAGGGATGCACTGATATGAAAATTTGGGCCAGTATCGATATAGAATATTAACTTTGCTGTTAAGTCAGATAACCAATATCTACCTATATATATATATATTTCCCTACCGTTTCAACACTGTAAAAAAAAAACAGCAACAGAACTGACATCAGTTCTCTGCTTTAGTTAAAGACCCCATAATCCTGCACTGTGTCACTATCACTGTCATATGACTAAACAAATACCACATTACCAACCTCGTCCCCCTCCAACAACTGGCAAAAAGATGGGATCAAATATCAGTTATCAAAATTTGTCTGGTTTTACTTATCGGACCGATACCAATATTCTAAAAAATTACTAAAATCTGCTGATATTAATGCCAATATATCGTGCATCCCTATGCAGAATATTGGAAATATTTATTTAAAATAAAAAATGTATTTAAAATTTAATTTTTCTCACTGTGTTTATCTGTGAATCCATTTTAAGTGCCTGAGTTTGAGAGTCCCAGATTGATGACAGACCAGCTGAGACATGAGGAAATGGAAAACAGGTCTATTGTGGAAATAGCACCATTCGTATTCTTGTTCATTCCCGTAAATTTCCATGGAAAGTTTCCAAATTAGAAAATAATTTTTTCAAGCTGTCAATATTGTAATTATTTGCTGAAGTTGAAAATCACTTTGAATCAATTAAGGAAACTTGGATTATTCTCAACAGCCAAGCTGATGAGTACAAAGACAAGATTTAAAGGAACAGCTGGTTTTATTGTTTAGCCTTTTGATGGGACGTCAAGCTGTAGCTGTGCCTCTCCTTAAGTAAGGTCGCTGCTTTAAACTTAAACCTTTATCAGAGCAGAACATTACAATTTAACACTAAAAATCAATCAAATCAATCAAAACTCTCAGCTGTATAAGAACATGTGATAGATTCCAAGCCAACAACGGTCTTCTCTCACCTAACAACATCCATGGAAGCTGCTCCGGATTTGAAGAAGTCCGTCGTGTCCTCGATGGCTGCTACATTGCTGAGGATGCCCTTCCAGATGTTCTTTAAGTAAATAAAACAAAAAAAAATATTTTTTTTCTGTGTATGCACAAAAAGTATTAGTAATAACCTAATGACGTGCTGTACTTGCCCCGATTTCCTCTGCCATTTTCTTCTCATCGTCATTCAGCTCCAAGCTGGAGCTTTCTCCTGAGGAGAAGTACTTGGAAGCAGGGATCATCTTTCCATCTTCAAACTGCAGATTCTTCACCAGGAGCTGCGGATCAAACCATAGAGAGGTAAAAACACGGCACAGAGGTCATGCCGACACGAGCTGGATCAGAGTTGAGATTTGTTTGAATAACCGACTCTGTTCCTGTTTGCTCTGGATGCTTGTTTTGTAGTAAGGAAGGGGAACTCACAGCTTTCCCATCAGTTCCGTACAGGACCAGCCCATTCTTTGTGACGACGCCGGGTTGGGAAGCCCCCTTGATTTCCAGGGCTTGACCAGCAGGTGCCGACCCCCCCAACATGGACGAGCCATAAAGTGTCACAGGCTGGAGAAAGGCACACAGATCAGCACTTTGAACAGATCCAGTGCTTTGTGAAAGTATTCACATCCCCCATGAAACCTTTTCACATTTTGTCCACACAAACTTCAGCGTGGGATCTTATGTGCAACCCAAAGTCGTGCATAAGTGTGTTTTACACATAAATATCTGAAAATTGTGCTGCGGTGTGATTTGATTCGTCTACGTAAAAAAAAAAAACTAGAGGAAGGAGTGCCAGCGGTTCTGTTGAGGCCCCAGATTTTGTTAGAGTACATCAATCCATCAACTGATCCTGAGGAGCTGCAGAGATCCGCAGCTCAGGTGGGATAAGCAGTCAACATTACAGTCCATAAATCTGGTCTTTATAGAAGAGTGGCAAGAAGAAAGTTACTAATAAAAGCAGGAGTCGCGTTAACCAAATTTGACAGTTTTTTTAGAACAGATAGAAATACATACATAGAAATCTGAAGGCCTTCCGTCCTTTTGACAGATTAGTATTCACACCTCTGACCACTTGGTGCAAATGCGCAGGCATTTTCAACTTTACGCGCAGAGTACAGGTATCTAAATCAATCAAAAGAAAAAGATTGCCATGACAACATCATCTCAGACCTGGACCCAGTACTCGATGTATCTCGGTAACTGGGAGCTGACAGCATGCAAAATGCTACAAGCGAAATGCAATTTGTGGCGGAGAACAAACACTCCTCATGACCCTGAACACAACATAAAACCTAGTATGACTGGGTGATAAAGCAATTTGATCAATTGCTCGACATTGCTGTTTATGAAGATTAAATTTATTTCGTTCATCAATGCAATACTTGGGCTTCCATATTTCAGAGTGATATCAGTCCGCCCAGGGCCTACCATCTTGTTTTACAGCTTATATTTATTTGGACTTTGAATTCAGGTTAACTCACCGGAACGGATGATTGAAAAAAAAAATCACGTTTTTAAAAACCTTTTCTGTCATTTGTAATTCAATGTAAGAAAAGCAAGACAGCAAAAAAATCAGATTTGGTACGAAAAAAATCTGAGACTTTATTTTAAAGCAGTATCGCCCAGCTCTAAAACACAGTGGTGCTTACGGTTAAATTAGTGGTGATAAACAGAGGACAATCCTGGAAGAAAACCTGTTAGAAGCTGTGAAAGAGTTAAGAATGGGGAGCAGCAAGCCTAAAAAAACAGCCATAGCTGCAATAAATTAAGATCAAAGCATAATCATGTGTTGTAATTGCCCAGTCAAAGTCCAAACCCGAATTAATACTCTGTGGAATTAACTTGCAAAGCTGGTGGAGGTTTAACCCAAAAGAGTTGCGGCTGTATTTTAGGTGAATGCTGGTTCTACAAAGTATTAATTCAACCATCTATCTATTTTCTTCCACTTCACAATAATGAACTATTATGTGTTGGTCTATCCCATAAAATCCCAATGAAACACACTGAAGCTTGTGATTGTGATGTGATGAAAATGGGAGAAACCTTAACTGGTTTGCATACTTTTGCAAGGCACTTTTTGCATTTATAAACTAGTTACACTTACACTGATAACACTATGCACATCAGCCTTTATTCAACAGCTGCTCTGTTTGGTTTTTGTTTTTGTTTTTGTTTTTTTATTACACACGAGTTCCAGGAAACACACCTGACCATCAATGATAGTCCAAGCTCCGGGGACTTTGTCATGGCCGCGGATCCAGTTGTGGATGGCCTCAGCTGGCTGGGCCCAGTCAACCTGGGAGACACAGGGAGAGGCCGGCGTCAACACTGCTGAGTGCCCACATTTATTTTCAGAATGAGGACCTGAGTGAGGAGGAAGCCAAAACAACCGAGTGCCGCTCCCTGTAGAGCACATGAAAAAGTGACATGTGAAGATCGACCTATTGGCTAAGAATAGAACAGTGGAGAAGGCAGCCGGCAAACGTTGCACTTAGAGACAAATCAGAAAGCAGATCAGATCAGCTCCGCCTCTGCTCCTGCACTTAAAAAACTAGCATAAACCAGTCGGGAGCTGCTCTCTCACTCAGCTATGTGAGCCATGTAACAGTAAATTTCCATGGGGTTCGCTGAATGAGGCTGTTATTACACTGAGCAGCTGGCCATCAGCTTGAACCTAACAAGTAAAGCTTGCTCGCAGGATTTAAAATATGCTCGCTTTAGTGTTTGACAGAAAAATTGCATTAAAAAAATTATTTTTTAAAGAAGTTTTTCTCTAGACAGCTGCCGCATGTCATAGATGGGTTATGGTAATGCCTTGTGCTTGCAACCGTAACTCCACAGATTGTTAAATTGCTGACTTCAGACCCCTGTCTTACATCAGAGGTCTCACCCTGGAGTTGGATTTCTTCTGGATGCCCTCATAGCTCACTCCTTCTTCTGTCTGGGGGATTCGAGGGGCCTTTCCATCAGCAATGAGCTGCACCGCCTCCACCTTAACACAGGAAGCGACAGCTTGTAATATACGTCTCTGTAAAAGTTCATGAAAAGGGTTCTGCTGAAATTCCACTTGGTTACCATGGCTTTGATGCCCTCTGGGAAGAGAAAGCGGTTGTACAGCGTGTCCACTGTGTCATTTGGGTCGACGGCGCATTCTCTCTGCAGCAGGATGGGGCCCGTGTCCAGTCCGTCGTCAGCCCAGAACACCGAGAAGCCTGCTTTTTTGTCCCCATGAATAAGGGTCCTAGTGACATGCAAAGGTGTACGAGGGGTATAAAAACCTGACAAATCACCAAAACAATTTGCAGGAGACACGCTGACCCAAAAAAACAAACCAGACAAGACTCCTACAGCATTTTGTAAACGTATTTTGCATTTAGGCTTAAAACCCCTGAATAAAATCTACGGCTAGAAGTAAAAACAAAATAAGCTAACACAGCACAACCCCTGAGAACAAGTGGCATTGTCATCAGCTGGGGGTCCTTTGCCTCAGGAAGAACATGGAAGCTGGTCAAAGCTGACGGGAAGATGCAAAAGTCTAGATGAAGGGCACTGTGGGAAGCTGTTGGAAGCTGCAGAAGACTTCACCTTTATGCAGGACAACGACCCTAAACATTTAGCTAGATATACAATGGGATGATCTGGATCAAAGTGCAAGAACTGTCCAGTCAAAGACCCTAATCCAATTCAGAATTTAACACAGAACTTGAAAACTGATGTTCAACGATGCTCTTCATCCAACCAATGCTGAGCTTGAGCCACTTTACAAAACAAAATGGTCCAAGACCTGCAGCTGTAATGGCAGTAAAAGGTGGTTCTACAAACCAAAGTCTCAGCAGCATTAATACATATGCATGCCTTACTTCCACCTTTCCTGACACCGTCACTCACTCCACTCCATCAAAGCCCATGGACTCCCCCTCGTCTCCCCTCTCTATCCAAGAGCAGGACGTACACAACCTCTTCAGCAAGCTGAACCCCCGCAAGGCTCCCGGGCCGGATGGCGTCTCCCCCTCCACCCTGAGACACTGCGTGGATGAGCTTACTCCAGTCTTCACGGACATCTTTAACACCTCTCTGATGTTGGGGCAGGTGCCAAACTGCTTCAAATCCTCCATCATCATCCCCATCCCCAAGAAGCCACGGATCACTGGACTTAATGACTACAGGCCTGTGGCACTGACGTCTGTAGTCATGAAGTCTTTTGAGCGTCTGGTCCTATCTCACCTCAAGACCATCACCGCACCACTCCTGGATCCGCTGCAATTCGCCTCCAGAGCCAACAGGTCTGTTGATGATGCCGTCAACCTGGCTCTTCATTCTATCCTGCAGCATCTGGACTCCCCAGGAACCTATGCCAGGATCATTCTGCCTGCTCTGCTCCAAGACAAGCTTTCTCAGCTCAACGTGCCTGACTCCATCTGCAGGTGGATCACCGACTTCCTGACAGATAGGAGGCAGTACGTGCGGCTGGGGAAGAATGTGTCGGAGATTCGGACCATCAGCACCGGCTCCCCTCAGGGATGTGTACTTTCACCTTTGCTATTCTCTCTGTATACGAACTGCTACACCTCCAGCCATCAGTCCGTGAAACTGATCAAGTTTGCAGATGACACCACCCTTATTGGGCTCATCTCAGATGGTGATGAGTCTGCTTACAGAAAGGTGGATGATCGGCTGGTGTCCTGGTGCACCCACAACAACCTGCAGTTCAACACTCAGAAGACAGTGGATATGATTGTGGATTTCTGGAAAGTCTCAGCCCCACCATCCCCCCTTGCCCTCATGGACCTCCCCATCTCCATTGTGGACTCCTTCCGCTTCCAGGGTACTACCATCACCCAGAACCTTAAGTGGGAACTGACCATAACCTCCCTCATTAAGAAGGCCCAGCAGAGGATGTTCTTCCTGCGGCAGCTGAGGAAGCTCAAACCGCCAACGGATTTGATGGTGCAGTTTTACACAGCCATCATAGAGTCCATCATCACCTCTTCCATCACCGTATGGTAAACGGGGGCCACCACCAGGGACAGAGACAGACTGCAGCGCATTGTGCGGACTGCTGAGAAGGTGATTGGCTGCAACCTCCGACCTTTACATGAGCTGTACACCACCAGGTCTTTGGGTCGTGCAGGTCGGATTGTGGCTGACCCTTCTCACCCTGGACACAGCCTGTTTAACCCTCTCCCCTCAGGAAGGAGACTACGGTCTATCCGGACCAGAACAGCCCGCCACAGAAACAGCTTCTTCCCCTCTGCCATCAGACTTTTACTTCGTTATTTATCTGCACCGATACATCAGAGCAAATTCCTAGTCTGTAAATTTATTTATTTATTTTTTACTGGCAATGGCAATAAAGTGATTCTGATTCTGATTAAGCGTGTATCCTTGTCTTTCAACTTGTCGATTGGTTGCTACTCTTGTTTTGGATTGCCAGGTAAAACTCCATGTGAAAGAATTACGCTAAATAAAAATGTTTGTATTTCCATTTACTTTTCTTTAGGACAGCTCAACCTTTTCAGTGCGTTGTTAGCACCTTTCTCAAAATGTCTCATTATATTTAACTCAAGTGGAACATGCGATAAATTGTCATTGAGCAACTGACTCAGTCAAAATACTTTGTAAATTATCTCCCATTAGTAAATATTATTTATTGTATTTTTAGAGGTGAAATGAAAATATCTCATTGAAAATGACAAAACATAATAGCCTATTTAAGTTGAATGTAGCAGATAAAAGCTGTTAGCTTAAGTACCTCCTGTCGCTTGCGACAATCTGATGCTTTGAACTGAGCTAAGCTAGTTTGCTAAAACCAAGTCCGTTAGCTTTATTTCATTCTTTCTATGCTCCATTTTACACTTTATGAATAAAACTGTTTGACAAACAGCTCGATGGACAAAAAAAATTCATTTTCAAATGCTTCAAGATCTTAAAACAGGAGCCCAACAACAGCCCCTGTATGCTACTTTCATTATTCCAGCATTCTGAGTCCAAGATTGTCCTCAGTTTAGACATTCCAGTAAAACTTCTGAAACTAGTTTTAAAAAGTAGTTTGTGTTATAATTCTATCACATAAAATCTCAATATAACATAAAAAATGTGAAACAATTCAAGAGGTGTGATTACTTTTGCAAGGCACATTATGCACCGATGCTGTAAAAGGTGAATATTACACATGGTTTCATAAAAAAAAAACATTAAAATAGAAATCTGCTGATGCCATCTAATTTGATGTATTTTTGCCCTCCAGAAACTGTAAACACACAGGGAACAACTCAAAAAGTACTTGAAGCTATATTTAAAAAAAATCTAAAGATGGGCATCATAAAGCCATTGTGTTCAATGCTTCGTGGCACTGGTACTACAGGATCTTAACCTATATAGTTCTAAGAAAGATACACAGATTACAGTTTAGGTATTTTATCAGGCTTTGCAAATGTTAAGGGATCTGAGGCAAAAAATGTGAGCTCTAAGAAAATGTCCCTGTTTTTAGGGAAAATAGAAGACTTGGTCTAGGAGGTGAAAACAAACGGGAGTTGTTCATTTATACACATTAAAGTATAACTAGGGTGGGGAACAGACAGGGAGAGATAAGAGAACGGGCTCGGAACTTTTCCTTTCACTTAGACATATGAGAGGACTGGGAGTTTGTGCAATTACTGTTCAACACCAAAGAAGACTGTAAAGCTTGGTCTATACTTCTGCGTCACGTCAGTCGCATAGGTTACGCCGTAACCGCCGTACCCACTGCTGTGTTTATACTTCTGCGTAGGGTTGAAAGCATCGTTTTGCTGTGTCATTTCCAGACCTGCAGGTGGCAGTAGGCTGGTATCGGTCGGCAAACTCTACAGGGCGGAGTTTTCCTGATGGTTTGCTTATGTTTGCTTCAGTTCCGGCACGTATTTCCTGTTTTAGAACAACGATGGCGGACGACTTGGTGCAGTGTCTCAACCGTCTCAACGAGATTGTGGAAGCAGACTAACAAATTATCCTTCTTTTGAACACTTTGCAACGCAAGCAAATGAGAAGACAGAGATGTAGAAGATGGTACGTGTGTACGTAATCTTACTGACCAATCACAAGGGAGTACTTCCGCATCTCTGCGTCGCGTCGCCGGGCTGCACGTCAGGTCCGAGGAGGTGCCCGTCAAGCCTCTGCGGACCTACGCAGAGGCTACGGCGGTTACGGCGTACCCTACGCGAGGGACATGACGCAGAAGTATAAACCGGCCTTGAGTCTGAACAGAATGAGGATAGGCTGTCTCGTTAAAATGGCCATTATCTTCCATCTGGTTTATCTTGCTCACCAGTTGATCGCAGAAGCTCCTCTGTGCAAGGGTAAGATGGATGGGTGGTAGATGATGGAGCCGAGCTTGGGATGGTCGATTACGTTCATGGGGATGAACTGGGAACAGAAGGGCATGACGTTGAGCTCCGCGCTCACTGACTTATATGCGTCCACCACGTCTGGGACTGGCTTTCCTTTGACACGCCACCTTGGAAATTTGAACACCGGCGTCCCGTCCTTCTCTGCTGCCACCGCTTACAAAGAGATGTGAGAATTGTGAATTAGATGGGTCAGTACTTAAGGAATCTGACTCAGAAAATGCAGGGATTTATTTGATGTTCTAGAATTTTTATGAGATTTGCTGTTACTTTTAAAGTTTCTTCCAAATAAACAGATAAGGAATGCCATCCAGAATATGTTTCATAGTAAATTGCTGGGAGTGCAATTTTGCTATCGTAACACAAAAAGTAAGGAATTTTTCGTTTGGGTGATTATTCCACTGTTGTAACAATGCTTCTTGACAAGAAATCTCATACTAGTGGAAGTGGTGCCACATTTGGAAAATAAATTTTTTGGTTCAGCACCAAAGCTGAGTATGGGGGTTTCACCGATGACAAAGTTACCAATTCTAAACAACTTATTCTGGGTATGTGGTACCCCTGGTGTTGCTTATCAGTTGCCTGATCAGGATCGAAGCTGTTGCAGAGGTCAGTAGGTGTTTGGGGACAAAGCTTGCTACATTTTGATAGGGCCCGAGTCAAATAGCAACTTCCAGCTGGTCTTCCGTCAAATCAATGAATCAACTTTATCAAGCCCTTTTCATACAATGAATTGCAGTTCAAAGGGCTATACAAAGTTAAAAATTAAACAAAATTACAGCATTAATTGGAGTGAGTCCTAGTGCTATCTGTTAATCGAAGGCCAAGTTCCATATAATGAGCAATGTCAAAGACAGGCTGTGAGGTGGCCCTCCGTAGAAGACCATTTCTTCACTCTGTCAGCACATAGGAACCAAAGAGTTTTCTAAAGATTTACAGTCAAAGTTTGAAGTAAGATCTTTCTGATGGCTATGCAACAGAAAATCTGGAACAGCCAATTTCTGGTCTCATAGGGCTGCCAGGAGGCTTTCCATGACGCCTTTCACCTTCAGGCCTGTTTGCGTGGGTGTTGGCCAAATGTTTACAGGAACCAATCCAGGTGGAGGAATGCCATACGTTGAGAGGTGACTCTAAATTCAGCTTATGGCATTTGGATCATAATATCAGAGTGTTGAGAAGATGCAGAGAATTCTATACTGACTGCAACACCAGTAGGGTAAAAGCT
Source organism: Valencia hispanica (assembly GCA_963556495.2). Lineage (NCBI taxonomy): Eukaryota > Metazoa > Chordata > Actinopteri > Cyprinodontiformes > Valenciidae > Valencia > Valencia hispanica. The sequence continues at coordinate 30,857,776 of OY747722.1, read as the reverse complement.
TTTGTGTGGCATATCATTGGAAGCAATCTCAAGCAGAGAAATAGTCAGATGAGATTCTGCAACCAGTGGCAATCACATATCCCACTCTTATGGACCTAACTCTAGACTAGCTCTAGAATTTGGGAGTGGAGAGGTTAAAATGACTTGCATGACCTCAGCAACCGTGGAACAGTTTTGCAATGAGCTGAGCCATGACGTTTGTCCCAGAGTGACCAACACAATTGTTGTTGTAATATTCTTTAGTATGTTTAAATGGTTAATCTTGAATGCAGCTCATTGCTAGGATTCAATGTTGAGTTGGATGGGTCCTTTATGTTATTGGATGATTTTGCCCAAGTGCATTATAGGATATGTTTATACGAAGCTAGAGGCATGTCAACCAGTGGCTGCCTACGCTATTGATAAAGGTTAATGCTAGGTATGTCTGGATCCATTATTGCTAATAACATTAGTTTACGACCTGTAACTTATGTTAATTTTTGCTGTTGAAAGATGTGTTCGCTGACAAAGTTCAGATTCGGTCCATCTTTCCTTTTCTACTGTAGCTGCATGAGAAACTATTAATGTTACCAAATAGCAGAGTTTAGTGATAGCTGGGAGTCCTTTCTGCTTTGTTTTGGTGTAAACTTTTTAAAGTTGCGCTGCAGAACGTTGCACTGCGCTCTGAGTTCAGCACATAAAATTCTGCATGTGTACAGGTAGAAAACAGCTGGATTCGTTCACACCGATACACGTGTGTACCGAACCAAGACCATACCAATAAATACGAATCGAATACATGTACTGTTAACCCCCTAGTATAAGCTGTTTAGCTTTGGCATAGAAGATTTGGCAAGTTTTTGTTGTTCAACACACAAATGCATTTGTCCATTTAAGGGGAATAAACATGATTTTACAACAATGAATTTATCAACCATGTTTCACGTCATCAATAAAGATTTAAATGTACGAAGTGTTAGAATTACTCTTTAGTAAATTCAGTTTTAAGCTCACAACAAAGAAAGGTTAACACTTTTGAAATAATTCTCAACCCATTTAAAGGGAAAAATATTAGATAAATTCTGGAAAAGCATCCAGCTCCGGGCTCTGTTCTAAGAGCCCGGCTGTTTTCAGGATATCGTCCCTCACCATCTTTCTCTGGTTCACACATTCACGAAAAGATTTGCTCTCGCACCCTAACCTGGACAACTAACGGTGTAGATACCAACTACATTTACATGTTCCCTTTACGAATGAACTGGAAGGGACTTTGAATTTGAAGAGCTCATGGCAGCAGAGTTGGCAAAGTGCTGCTACATCTACATTCAGATATTTATGAAATTCTTAGTCATTAGCAATTCTAGAAAGACAATAGTTAATCTGGAGGCAGTGAGAAGTTTCCATCGTGTAATTTTGCATAGTTGGTTGTCTAATCTTGTCTGCTACATAAACCTTCACATTTCTATAGCAAGTTTATCAGCCTCATGTACTTTATAGTTTATCTTCATCAAAATGTGAACATTCGCTTGAAACGACTTGAAGTAATCCATCCATCCATTCACCCACCCTGCTTATAGTCTGTTAGGGAATATTTCTTATGCAAATAGGATTTTATTATTTATTCCCTGTTTTAGTGAGTGCATCTAGGACAGAAGGTCATATATAGAGGAAACAAGTCCAGTAGAGAGACCTACACACAGCCAGAACAAAAAAACCTTCACAAAAGATAAAACCCCACTGCTTTTCACCTTATCTTTATGTTCAAAGAATGTTGAAACACTGATCTTTAGCTATATCACAATGCTTTCAAGGGTAAAATAATCACTTTCTATACACACTTTCTATCACTTTCTATAAACTGTGAAAAACCTGGCAGGAGGCAGCAGCTCAGCCAGGATAAACAAGCTTGTTATACTTTATTATAGAGGCCAAAGAACTCCACCGCCAGACCTGAAAACTCTCAAACCAGTGGATACACAGAAACCAGCAGGACTGGCAAAATCCAAGCTCTACACACATACTTCTGGGATATTCTTCACCTGAATCAAATGTAAGATGTTGAAGTCTTCGGCTTGCTGATGCTACGTGGAAATATTTAATTCAATTCAATTTCATTTCAGTTTATTTATATAGCGCCAATTCACAACAGATGTCATCTCAAGGCGCTTTACAAGAAAAGTCATTTCAATACATTTATACAAACATTCCAATCAGTTAAAAAGTTTCCTATTTAAGGAATCCCAGCAGATTGCGTCAGTCATTGGCGTGAGGTTGGGCAGACTTTCCAACCACAGCAATCCTTCAGCAATCCCTCATACTGAGCAAGCATGTAGCGACGGTGGAGAGGAAAAACTCCCCTTTAACAGGAAGAAAAACCACCAACAGAACCAGGCTCAGTAGGAGCGGCCATCTGCCACGACCGTCTGGGGGTTTGAGAAGACAGAGCAGAAACACAGAAGGAACGGAAGATCCAATATAAGAGAACTTTCTATGTTACAGAAAGTAAAAAGTTGATAACAGGACACAGTGGATGTTCAGTTACTGGGAGCATCATCCCAGTCGATGCCCCCCGTCCAACAGGGCATTGCAGCCAAGCAGGACACCAGACCAGGTATATCTTCTATGGAGAGAAAAACACTGAGAGAAAACAAAGTTAACAGTCGAAATAACAGAATGTACTGTAATACAACTGGAGAGTAGTAGGAGAAAAGGAAGTAGCAGAGTGAAGAAAATTGGTAAGTCTGTCCTCCAGCAGTCTAAGCCTATAGCAGCATAACTACAGAGATAGCTCAGGATGACCTAAGCCACTCTAACTATAAGCTTTATCAAAAAGGAAAGTTGTTGGTTCTCATATCAGAATTACATCTCTATGCCAGACAGATCCTCTTCCAACATGGACAATGGAGTCACTCTCCCTCAGCTAACACGGAATAAAGGCATGTCTTTGTCCGGGGGCACAGTACAGTCAACACACATCGACCTCAGCCACAGCACCGGCCCCTGGTGACCCACAGCTGAGATCCAGAACAAACTCACTTGATACCAAAGGTTTTACAAGGGTTCTCCCAGAATCTGTTTTCAAAAACATTTGAAGGAAAATTGACTAATAGTGTCGCTCACTTCAACCACCTTAAATTGTCCAACTTGTCTAAGGTTAGGTTCTAATTCGCAGTTGGAAAAATGTTCTGGTTATGTCCAAAACGTTTTGACTTTTGAAGGTTTAATGTTAAAATGTCTCACATTACAAAATGTTATGTAGTAGCTAATCCAATCATATGAGTATTTGGAGCAAATGATGACACTGGAAACAAACCCAACCAAGTTCTTACAACAAGTTGCTCCGAGATATCATGCAACACTTCAAACTGGAAAAGTTCAGATATATGTCACTGCCACTATCAAACCTAAGAACGGGTTCCAAGCTCCATTGGAATGTATAAGACCACACCACCACATAAATCAGACTTAAGTCAAAATTTTGAAAAGGTCATTACAAAACAGCCCCAGACCATCACACTACCACCATCATGTTTCACTTTTGGTAAGATGGTAGGTTCTTATTATGTCCTTTTTCTGAGATGATGGGGTCTTTTGTATTCCTTTGGTCACCAAAGGTTTTTACTTTGGAACTCTCCCATGTATACCATTTTTGCCCCGTTTGTTTGTTATGATTGAATGGGGAACACTGACCTAAACTCAGGCATGGGAGGCCTGCAGTGGTTTATATGTTGTTCTGGCTTATTTTGTGACTTCCTGGAAGTGTTGTTGAAGGGCTCTTAGATAATCTTAGTAGGCTGGTCATCACAGAACAGGTTCACCAAACCCTAATCCTGTTCCATCTTATCTCCATTTGTGGATAATGAGTGTCAGTGTGGTTGTTTAGTCTTAAAGCTTCGGAAATGGCTATGCATCTTCTCAGACTGATATCAGGGACTTTGCTTTTTTACTTGTTCCTGAATTTCTTTAGATTGCTGATGTGTTTCTTGTTATTTTACCCTACTATACTTCATGTATTCAAGGAGGTTTGGTTTAAGGGATTTCTTAATTCATCAGGCCCAGTTGTGGCAAGTTTAAGCAATCTGCAATGTCGTTATTCATTCTTTTCATGATTTAACAACACAGGCAATTACTTTTTCACAAAGGATAAGGCTGGCTTGGAAAGCTGTTTTCCCTTAAATAAAATCATCACTTGAATGTTGCTTTTAGTTGTTTTTGTCAGACAGTTTTTTTATGATCTAAGTCTACATCACATTTAAATCTGCATCTTAATGAGACACAAAAGACAAAAACAGGAGCAATCTGTTTCTAATACTGCTGCATACAGTGAGTATTTCCACAACCTAATAAGTTTTTGGTTTTTTGCACATGTGAGGCATATATTTACAAAAGGTTGGAACATATGTTGGGTTTATCTTCTTTTTGGTACCTTAGGATATCGGCAAATGCAACTTGTTTAAACTGAAAAACTGTTGTTTTGTGTTTATATTTGTTTAATAATAAAGACCTGACACTTGTTTTTTTGGTTTTAACTTTTTTTGTTTCTATCTTACTTTGTTGTAAAATACTTTCAAAAATGGGTAACACACGATTAAATTGCAAAAAAAGTATTAAATTACATATTTGCAGTGAATCTAAATTGCCTGTAGAGTTTCGAAGTCTATTAAATGACAAGAAAAACAGCAATGATGCAGAGTATGTGATGGCACAAAAATAAGAAGAAAAAAAAAGAAGTTAAACAGTTTACTTACCCAGGGGGTCAGCCTTGCCATCTTTGTCAGGAACTGTGAATACACCCACAACCTTGTGACCCTGCTTCCTCAGGTTGCTGTACACCTCTTGGCCAAAAAGACTTTGACCAATAATGGCTAGTTTTAGCTTATTCTGGTAATAATGCTGTAATGAGAACAACAAATAGATTTAGTGTTCCTGCAATAGTGGACAAACTGAATCAGTTCATAGTTGCAGGGTGAGTTTCAAAAAGATTTTCTTACACTCTCAATATGTACATGTAGGGTTTAAGCTCTCATACAGTATTTCTTGCTCGTTGTTTAAATATCTGTGGGTATGGTCCACACACCCGTGTAACGTTTACAAATCTGTGGGTATGGTCGACACACCTGTGTAACGTTTACAAAACTGTAGGTACAGTCCACGCACCTGTGTAACGTTTACAAATCCATGGGTACGGTCCACACACCCGTGTAACGTTTACAAATCCGTGGGTATGGTCCACGCACCCGTGTAACGTTTACAAATCCATGGGTACGGTCCACACACCCGTGTAACGTTTACAAATCCGTGGGTATGGTCCACACACCCGTGTAACGTTTACAAATCTGTGGGTATGGTCCACACACCCGTGTAACGTTTACAAATCTGTAGGTATGGTCCACGCACCTGTGTAACGTTTACAAATCCGTGGGTACGGTCCACACACCTGTGTAACATTTACAAATCCGTGGGTACAGTCCACGCACCTGTGTAACATTTACAAATCCGTGGGTATGGTCCACGCACCCGTGTAACGTTCAAAAATCCATGGGTATGGTCGACACACCTGTGTAACGTTTACAAATCTGTCGGTATGGTCGACACACCTGTGTAACGTTTACAAATCCGTGGGTACGGTCCACGCACCCGTGTAACGTTTACAAATCCGTGGGTACGGTCCACGCACCCGTGTAACGTTTACAAATCCATGGGTATGGTCGACACACCCGTGTAACGTTTACAAATCTGTGGGTATGGTCCACACAACTGTGTAACGTTTACAAATCCATGGGTACGGTCCACACACCCGTGTAACGTTTACAAATCTGTGGGTACGTCCACGCACCCGTGTAACGTTTACAAATCCGTGGGTACGGTCCACACACCCGTGTAACATTTACAAATCCGTGGGTATGGTCCACGCACCCGTGTAACGTTTACAAAACTGTAGGTACGGTCCACGCACCTGTGTAACGTTTACAAATCCGTGGGTATGGTCGACACACCCGTGTAACTTTTACAAATCTGTGGGTACGGTCCACACACCCGTGTAACGTTTACAAATCTGTGGGTATGGTCCACACACCCGTGTAACGTTTACAAATCTGTGGGTACGGTCCACACACCCGTGTAACGTTTACAAATCCGTGGGTACGGTCCACACACCTGTGTAACGTTTACAAATCCGTGGGTACAGTCCACGCACCTGTGTAACATTTACAAATCCGTGGGTATGGTCCACGCACCCGTGTAACGTTTACAAATTCATGGGTATGGTCGACACACCTGTGTAACGTTTACAAATCTGTCGGTATGGTCGACACACCTGTGTAACGTTTACAAATCCGTGGGTACGGACCACGCACCCGTGTAACGTTTACAAATCCGTGGGTACGGTCCACGCACCCGTGTAACGATTACAAATCCATGGGTATGGTCGACACACCTGTGTAACGTTTACAAAACTGTGGGTATGATCCACACAACTGTGTAAGGTTTATAAATCCATGGGTACGGTCCACACACCCGTGTAACGTTTACAAATCTGTGAGTACGTCCACGCACCCGTGTAACGTTTACAAATCCATGGGTATGGTCGACACACCTGTGTAACGTTTACAAAACTGTGGGTATGATCCACACAACTGTGTAAGGTTTATAAATCCATGGGTACGGTCCACGCACCCGTATAACGTTTACAAATCCATGGGTATGGTCCACACACCTGTGTAACGTTTACAAATCCATGGGTATGGTCGACACACCTGTGTAACGTTTACAAATCTGTGGGTATGGTCCACACAACTGTGTAACGTTTATAAATCCATGGGTACGGTCCACACACCCGTGTAACGTTTACAAATCTGTGGGTACGTCCACGCACCCGTGTAACGTTTACAAATCCGTGGGTACGGTCCACACACCCGTGTAACATTTACAAATCCGTGGGTATGGTCCACGCACCCGTGTAACGTTTACAAAACTGTAGGTACGCTCCACGCACCTGTGTAACGTTTACAAATCCGTGGGTATGGTCGACACACCCGTGTAACTTTTACAAATCCGTGGGTATGGTCCACGCACCCGTGTAACGTTTACAAATCCATGGGTATGGTCGACACACCCGTGTAACGTTTACAAATCCATGGGTATGGTCCACACACCCGTGTAACGTTTACAAATCTGTGGGTATGGTCGACACACCCGTGTAACGTTTACAAATACGTGGGTATGGTCCACACACCCGTGTAACGTTTACAAATCCATGGGTATGGTCGACACACCCATGTAACGTTTACAAATCTGTGGGTATGGTCGACACACCTGTGTAACGTTTACAAAACTGTAGGTACAGTCCACGCACCTGTGTAACGTTTACAAATCCATGGGTACGGTCCACACACCCGTGTAACGTTTACAAATCCGTGGGTATGGTCCACGCACCCGTGTAACGTTTACAAATCCATGGGTACGGTCCACACACCCGTGTAACGTTTACAAATCCATGGGTACGGTCCACACACCCGTGTAACATTTACAAATCCGTGGGTATGGTCCACGCACCCGTGTAACTTTTACAAATCTGTGGGTACGGTCCACACACCCGTGTAACGTTTACAAATCTGTGGGTATGGTCCACACACCCGTGTAACGTTTACAAATCTGTGGGTATGGTCCACACACCCGTGTAACGTTTACAAATCTGTGGGTACGGTCCACAAACCCGTGTAACGTTTACAAATCCGTGGGTACGGTCCACACACCTGTGTAACGTTTACAAATCCGTGGGTACAGTCCACGCACCTGTGTAACATTTACAAATCCGTGGGTATGGTCCACGCACCCGTGTAACGTTTACAAATTCATGGGTATGGTCGACACACCTGTGTAACGTTTACAAATCTGTCGGTATGGTCGACACACCTGTGTAACGTTTACAAATCCGTGGGTACGGACCACGCACCCGTGTAACGTTTACAAATCCGTGGGTACGGTCCACGCACCCGTGTAACGATTACAAATCCATGGGTATGGTCGACACAACTGTGTAACGTTTACAAATCTGTGGGTATGATCCACACAACTGTGTAAGGTTTATAAATCCATGGGTACGGTCCACACACCCGTGTAACGTTTACAAATCTGTGAGTACGTCCACGCACCCGTGTAACGTTTACAAATCTGTGGGTACGGTCCACACACCTGTGTAATGTTTACAAATCCGTGGGTACGGTCCACGCACCCGTATAACGTTTACAAATCCGTGGGTACGGTCCACACACCTGTGTAACGTTTACAAATCCATGGGTATGGTCGACACACCTGTGTAACGTTTACAAATCTGTGGGTATGGTCCACACAACTGTGTAACGTTTATAAATCCATGGGTACGGTCCACACACCCGTGTAACGTTTACAAATCTGTGGGTACGGTCCACGCACCCGTGTAACGTTTACAAATCCGTGGGTACGGTCCACACACCCGTGTAACATTTACAAATCCGTGGGTATGGTCCACGCACCCGTGTAACGTTTACAAAACTGTAGGTACGGTCCACGCACCTGTGTAACGTTTACAAATCCGTGGGTATGGTCGACACACCCGTGTAACTTTTACAAATCCGTGGGTATGGTCCACGCACCCGTGTAACGTTTACAAATCCATGGGTATGGTCGACACACCCGTGTAACGTTTACAAATCCATGGGTATGGTCCACACACCCGTGTAACGTTTACAAATCTGTGGGTATGGTCGACACACCCGTGTAACGTTTACAAATACGTGGGTATGGTCCACACACCCGTGTAACGTTTACAAATCCATGGGTATGGTCGACACACCCATGTAACGTTTACAAATCTGTGGGTATGGTCGACACACCTGTGTAACGTTTACAAAACTGTAGGTACAGTCCACGCACCTGTGTAACGTTTACAAATCCATGGGTACGGTCCACACACCCGTGTAACGTTTACAAATCCGTGGGTACAGTCCACGCACCTGTGTAACATTTACAAATCCGTGGGTATGGTCCACGCACCCGTGTAACGTTTACAAATTCATGGGTATGGTCGACACACCTGTGTAACGTTTACAAATCTGTCGGTATGGTCGACACACCTGTGTAACGTTTACAAATCCGTGGGTACGGACCACGCACCCGTGTAACGTTTACAAATCCGTGGGTACGGTCCACGCACCCGTGTAACGATTACAAATCCGTGGGTATGGTCCACGCACCCGTGTAACGTTTACAAAACTGTAGGTACGCTCCACGCACCTGTGTAACGTTTACAAATCCGTGGGTATGGTCGACACACCCGTGTAACGTTTACAAATCCGTGGGTATGGTCCACGCACCCGTGTAACGTTTACAAATCCATGGGTATGGTCGACACATCCGTGTAACGTTTACAAATCCATGGGTATGGTCCACACACCCGTGTAACGTTTACAAATCTGTGGGTATGGTCGACACGTTTACAAATCCATGGGTACGGTCCACTCACCCGTGTAACGTTTACAAATCCGTGGGTATGGTCCACGCACCCGTGTAACGTTTACAAATCCATGGGTACGGTCCACACACCCGTGTAACGTTTACAAATCCATGGGTACGGTCCACACACCCGTGTAACATTTACAAATCCGTGGGTATGGTCCACGCACCCGTGTAACTTTTACAAATCTGTGGGTACGGTCCACACACCCGTGTAACGTTTACAAATCTGTGGGTATGGTCCACACACCCGTGTAACGTTTACAAATCTGTGGGTATGGTCCACACACCCGTGTAACGTTTACAAATCTGTGGGTACGGTCCACAAACCCGTGTAACGTTTACAAATCCGTGGGTACGGTCCACACACCTGTGTAACGTTTACAAATCCGTGGGTACAGTCCACGCACCTGTGTAACATTTACAAATCCGTGGGTATGGTCCACGCACCCGTGTAACGTTTACAAATTCATGGGTATGGTCGACACACCTGTGTAACGTTTACAAATCTGTCGGTATGGTCGACACACCTGTGTAACGTTTACAAATCCTGGGCACCCGTGTAACGTTTACAAATCCGTGGGTACGGTCCACGCACCCGTGTAACGATTACAAATCCATGGGTATGGTCGACACACCTGTGTAACGTTTACAAATCTGTGGGTATGATCCACACAACTGTGTAAGGTTTATAAATCCATGGGTACGGTCCACACACCCGTGTAACGTTTACAAATCTGTGAGTACGTCCACGCACCCGTGTAACGTTTACAAATCTGTGGGTACGGTCCACACACCTGTGTAATGTTTACAAATCCGTGGGTACGGTCCACGCACCCGTATAACGTTTACAAATCCGTGGGTACGGTCCACACACCTGTGTAACGTTTACAAATCCATGGGTATGGTCGACACACCTGTGTAACGTTTACAAATCTGTGGGTATGGTCCACACAACTGTGTAATGTTTATAAATCCATGGGTACGGTCCACACACCCGTGTAACGTTTACAAATCTGTGGGTACGGTCCACACACCCGTGTAACGTTTACAAATCCATGGGTACGGTCCACACACCCGTGTAACATTTACAAATCCGTGGGTATGGTCCACGCGTAACGTTTACAAATCCGTGGGTACGGTCCACACACCCGTGTAACGTTTACAAATCCGTGGGTATGGTCCACGCACCCGTGTAACATTTACAAATCCGTGGGTATGGTCCACGCACCCGTGTAACGTTTACAAATCCATGGGTATGGTCGACACACCTGTGTAACGTTTACAAATCCGTGGGTATGGTCGACACACCTGTGTAACGTTTACAAATCCATGGGTACGGTCCACACACCCGTGTAACGTTTACAAATCCGTGGGTATGGTCCACGCACCCGTGTAACGTTTACAAATCCATGGGTACGGTCCACACACCCGTGTAACGTTTACAAATCCATGGGTAAGGTCCACACACCCGTGTAACGTTTACAAATCTGTGGGTATGGTCCACACACCCGTGTAACGTTTACAAATCTGTTGGGTATGGTCGACACACCTGTGTAACGTTTACAAATCTGTCGGTATGGTCGACACACCTGTGTAACGTTTACAAATCTGTGGGTATGGTCCACACAACTGTGTAACGTTTACAAATCCATGGGTACGGTCCACACACCCGTGTAACGTTTACAAATCTGTGGGTACGTCCACGCACCCGTGTAACGTTTACAAATCCGTGGGTACGGTCCACACACCCGTGTAACATTTACAAATCCGTGGGTATGGTCCACGCACCCGTGTAAGGTTTACAAAACTGTAGGTACGGTCCACGCACCTGTGTAACGTTTACAAATCCGTGGGTATGGTCGACACACCCGTGTAACTTTTACAAATCTGTCGGTATGGTCTACACACCTGTGTAACGTTTACAAATCCATGGGTTTGGTCGACACACCCGTGTAACGTTTACAAATCCATGGGTATGGTCCACACACCCGTGTAACGTTTACAAATCTGTGGGTATGGTCGACACACCCGTGTAACGTTTACAAATACGTGGGTATGGTCCACACACCCGTGTAACGTTTACAAATCCATGGGTATGGTCGACACACCCATGTAACGTTTACAAATCTGTGGGTATGGTCGACACACCTGTGTAACGTTTACAAAACTGTAGGTACAGTCCACGCACCTGTGTAACGTTTACAAATCCATGGGTACGGTCCACACACCCGTGTAACGTTTACAAATCCGTGGGTATGGTCCACGCACCCGTGTAACGTTTACAAATCCATGGGTACGGTCCACACACCCGTGTAACGTTTACAAATCCATGGGTACGGTCCACACACCCGTGTAACATTTACAAATCCGTGGGTATGGTCCACGCACCCGTGTAACTTTTACAAATCTGTGGGTACGGTCCACACACCCGTGTAACGTTTACAAATCTGTGGGTATGGTCCACACACCCGTGTAACGTTTACAAATCTGTGGGTATGGTCCACACACCCGTGTAACGTTTACAAATCTGTGGGTACGGTCCACAAACCCGTGTAACGTTTACAAATCCATGGGTACGGTCCACACACCTGTGTAACGTTTACAAATCCGTGGGTACAGTCCACGCACCTGTGTAACATTTACAAATCCGTGGGTATGGTCCACGCACCCGTGTAACGTTTACAAATTCATGGGTATGGTCGACACACCTGTGTAACGTTTACAAATCTGTCGGTATGGTCGACACACCTGTGTAACGTTTACAAATCCGTGGGTACGGACCACGCACCCGTGTAACGTTTACAAATCCGTGGGTACGGTCCACGCACCCGTGTAACGATTACAAATCCATGGGTATGGTCGACACACCTGTGTAACGTTTACAAATCTGTGGGTATGATCCACACAACTGTGTAAGGTTTATAAATCCATGGGTACGGTCCACACACCCGTGTAACGTTTACAAATCTGTGAGTACGTCCACGCACCCGTGTAACGTTTACAAATCTGTGGGTACGGTCCACACACCTGTGTAATGTTTACAAATCCGTGGGTACGGTCCACGCACCCGTATAACGTTTACAAATCCGTGGGTACGGTCCACACACCTGTGTAACGTTTACAAATCCATGGGTATGGTCGACACACCTGTGTAACGTTTACAAATCTGTGGGTATGGTCCACACAACTGTGTAACGTTTATAAATCCATGGGTACGGTCCACACACCCGTGTAACGTTTACAAATCTGTGGGTACGTCCACGCACCCGTGTAACGTTTACAAATCCGTGGGTACGGTCCACACACCCGTGTAACATTTACAAATCCGTGGGTATGGTCCACGCACCCGTGTAACGTTTACAAAACTGTAGGTACGGTCCACGCACCTGTGTAACGTTTACAAATCCGTGGGTATGGTCGACACACCCGTGTAACTTTTACAAATCCGTGGGTATGGTCCACGCACCCGTGTAACGTTTACAAATCCATGGGTATGGTCGACACACCCGTGTAACGTTTACAAATCCATGGGTATGGTCCACACACCCGTGTAACGTTTACAAATCTGTGGGTATGGTCGACACACCCGTGTAACGTTTACAAATACGTGGGTATGGTCCACACACCCGTGTAACGTTTACAAATCCATGGGTATGGTCGACACACCCATGTAACGTTTACAAATCTGTGGGTATGGTCGACACACCTGTGTAACGTTTACAAAACTGTAGGTACAGTCCACGCACCTGTGTAACGTTTACAAATCCATGGGTACGGTCCACACACCCGTGTAACGTTTACAAATCCGTGGGTATGGTCCACGCACCCGTGTAACGTTTACAAATCCATGGGTATGGTCGACACACCCGTGTAACGTTTACAAATCCATGGGTACGGTCCACACACCCGTGTAACGTTTACAAATCTGTGGGTACGGTCCACAAACCCGTGTAACGTTTACAAATCCGTGGGTACGGTCCACACACCTGTGTAACGTTTACAAATCCGTGGGTACAGTCCACGCACCTGTGTAACATTTACAAATCCGTGGGTATGGTCCACGCACCCGTGTAACGTTTACAAATTCATGGGTATGGTCGACACACCTGTGTAACGTTTACAAATCTGTCGGTATGGTCGACACACCTGTGTAACGTTTACAAATCCGTGGGTACGGTCCACGCACCCGTGTAACGTTTACAAATCCGTGGGTACGGTCCACACACCTGTGTAACGTTTACAAATCCATGGGTATGGTCCACACACCTGTGTAACGTTTACAAATCTGTGGGTATGGTCCACACACCCGTGTAACGTTTACAAATCCGTGGGTACGGTCCACGCACCCGTGTAACGTTTACAAAACTGTAGGTACGATCCACGCACCTGTGTAACGTTTACAAATCCGTGGGTATGGTCCACGCACCCGTGTAACGTTTACAAATCCATGGGTATGGTCGACACACCCGTGTAACGTTTACAAATCCATGGGTACGGTCCACGCACCCGTGTAACGTTTACAAATCTGTGGGTATGGTCGACACACCCGTTTAACGTTTACAAATCCGTAGGTATGGTCCACGCACCCGTGTAACGTTTACAAATCCATGGGTATGGTCGACACACCCATGTAACGTTTACAAATCTGTGGGTATGGTCGACACACCTGTGTAACGTTTACAAAACTGTAGGTACAGTCCACGCACCCGTGTAACGTTTACAAATCCATGGGTACGGTCCACACACCCGTGTAACGTTTACAAATCTGTGGGTACGTCCACGCACCCGTGTAACGTTTACAAATCCGTGGGTACGGTCCACACACCCGTGTAACATTTACAAATCCGTGGGTATGGTCCACGCACCCGTGTAACATTTACAAAACTGTAGGTACGATCCACGCACCTGTGTAACGTTTACAAATCCGTGGGTATGGTCCACGCACCCGTGTAACGTTTACAAATCCATGGGTTTGGTCGACACACCCGTGTAACGTTTACAAATCCATGGGTACGGTCCACACACCCGTGTAACGTTTACAAATCTGTGGGTACGGTCCACAAACCCGTGTAACGTTTACAAATCTGTGGGTACGGTCCACACACCTGTGTAACGTTTACAAATCCGTGGGTACAGTCCACGCACCTGTGTAACATTTACAAATCCGTGGGTATGGTCCACGCACCCGTGTAACGTTTACAAATTCATGGGTATGGTCGACACACCTGTGTAACGTTTACAAATCTGTCGGTATGGTCCACACACCTGTGTAACGTTTACAAATCTGTGGGTATGGTCCACACACCCGTGTAACGTTTACAAATCCGTGGGTACGGTCCACGCACCCGTGTAACGTTTACAAATCCATGGGTATGGTCGACACACCTGTGTAACGTTTACAAATCCATGGGTATGGTCGACACACCTGTGTAACGTTTACAAATCCATGGGTATGGTCGACACACCTGTGTAACGTTTACAAATCCATGGGTATGGTCCACACAACTGTGTAACGTTTACAAATCCATGGGTACGGTCCACACACCCGTGTAACGTTTACAAATCTGTGGGTACGTCCACGCACCCATGTAACGTTTACAAATCCGTGGGTACGGTCCACACATCCGTGTAACATTTACAAATCCGTGGGTATGGTCCACGCACCCGTGTAACGTTTACAAAACTGTAGGTACGATCCACGCACCTGTGTAACGTTTACAAATCCGTGGGTATGGTCCACGCACCCGTGTAACGTTTACAAATCCATGGGTATGGTCGACACACCCGTGTAACGTTTACAAATCCATGGGTACGGTCCACACACCCGTGTAACGTTTACAAATCTGTGGGTACGGTCCACAAACCCGTGTAACGTTTACAAATCCGTGGGTACGGTCCACACACCTGTGTAACGTTTACAAATCCGTGGGTACAGTCCACGCACCTGTGTAACATTTACAAATCCGTGGGTATGGTCCACGCACCCGTGTAACGTTTACAAATTCATGGGTATGGTCGACACACCTGTGTAACGTTTACAAATCTGTCGGTATGGTCGACACACCTGTGTAACGTTTACAAATCCGTGGGTACGGTCCACGCACCCGTGTAACGTTTACAAATCCGTGGGTACGGTCCACACACCTGTGTAACGTTTACAAATCCATGGGTATGGTCCACACACCTGTGTAACGTTTACAAATCTGTGGGTATGGTCCACACACCCGTGTAACGTTTACAAATCCGTGGGTACGGTCCACGCACCCGTGTAACGTTTACAAAACTGTAGGTACGATCCACGCACCTGTGTAACGTTTACAAATCCGTGGGTATGGTCCACGCACCCGTGTAACGTTTACAAATCCATGGGTATGGTCGACACACCCATGTAACGTTTACAAATCTGTGGGTATGGTCGACACACCTGTGTAACGTTTACAAAACTGTAGGTACAGTCCACGCACCCGTGTAACGTTTACAAATCTGTGGGTATGGTCGACACACCCGTGTAACGTTTACAAATCCGTGGGTATGGTCCACGCACCCGTGTAACGTTTACAAATCCATGGGTATGGTCGACACACCCGTGTAACGTTTACAAATCCATGGGTACGGTCCACACACCCGTGTAACGTTTACAAATCTGTGGGTATGGTCGACACACCTGTGTAACGTTTACAAATCCATGGGTACGGTCCACACACCCGTGTAACGTTTACAAATCTGTGGGTACGTCCACGCACCCGTGTAACGTTTACAAATCCGTGGGTACGGTCCACACACCCGTGTAACATTTACAAATCCGTGGGTATGGTCCACGCACCCGTGTAACATTTACAAATCTGTGGGTACGGTCCACTGGACTGTTGATGATGTTAATAAAGTAAGTGCTTTTACTACTCATATATATGGATTGCAGATCGAGGGTGGATTCAATTAAGTTTATTTCAAGTTTATTTAGATAAAGCCAATTTACCATACATTTCATTGTAAGGCACTTTACAGGACAGACACGTCCAATTCATGTACAGAAATGTATAAATCAATTGTATAGGCAGATTCAAATTCAACCAAATGCATTCAGATGATATCCTAGTTATAATACTTTGCAATAGATAGATCTCTACATGGGTTTTTTTCTACATCAGTTATCACTTGTGGATTTGCTCGACAGTAAACTTGAGAGAGCTGCGAGTAATAAGTAGGAACAGAATAGGTACTAAACCTTTTCCCTTCTAAGTGAACTTCTATCTTTGACACACACAATAATTATCCCAAAGATTCACAATCAAAGCGACACTAATTACAACTAATATCCAATCAAAGCTACTCGTTTTGCTCTCAGAGCTGTTATTTTGCTGAGGAGTCAAGAGAGTTCAAGTTCATGCCTTGAGGCCCCGCCCGTCTGACAGGAGCTGCACATGTGTGAACAGTCTCAGGTTTCCCATGCTCACATACATGGTCCTGTCAAACGCACTCTGTTATATGCGGCTACCGCACCGTGGACCGTGCTTCATGATGCATTCAAAGCAACTGCGTACAGTAGAAAGACGGCTTCTAACAAGGCTGCAGGAGAAGTGAGTTATCTCCAGCCCTGCAGGCGCGCTCCTAAGCCGTTAATCGTCTATTACACGATGGATCCGACGTCTTCCTTCTTGGACACTAGAGACCAGCAACGTCAGATGTAAGGAAGGAAGACGGATGCCCCAACGTGGAACTGTCATTCTGCAGAACTGCAACTGTCAAACCGAGTCTGCTCGCTCCTGCTCGTCTCTATAGCAATGCATTCAGTCAACCGTAATGAGTAGTTCCGATCGCCAAAAAGAGAAATCTGACAGTCAGCCCTGATTGGAGCTGGAAAATCGGTGTTACTCACGGAGGAGGTGGAGAATTTCCTCAAGACTTGACCCGCTGTCCACAACATAATGGCGGTGCTTGTGCATATAAAAATAAATGGAAGTATGAGAGGAATAGGAAGGATCTGGCCGGGCTGCTCTGTGAGCTCTGTGCGCCGCTGCTCCTCTCACCTACCTCTTATGTGTGTGCGTCAGCGTGCGTGTGCGTCAGCGTGCGTGGGTGGTTCGGTGTGAGCACCGTGCGGTTTGGAGGCAGCTATACTGTCGTACTGGTATGGGCTTGACCAAGCCAGCTTATACTGGGAGCGACACGGTACGTTCCGCTTTTGCGACGTACGTGCGCGATCACGCTTGCGCGTTCAACCCTGGGATGCTGATACCCACCATGACTGTTTTCTGCTCTGCCCATTCATGCTCAGAGACAGATAACCGGAGCAAACGCAACATGGAGATTAAATCAGCACGTTGGTAAAGGAAAATCAGCTATCAAGCAACCTAGTCCACACTTCTTTGCAGACATTGCAGGGCGTTAAAGCGTCGACAATCTGATGTAAATCCGGACTTTAACTAGGCCACTCAAAAGGCAGGCATTCTTCTTCTAGATTTTCTGTGATAGATCAGAATTCATGCTATCACAGATTATGGCACATTGTCCAGGTTGAAGCAGCAACATAGCCCTGGTCAATCATGATGGTGTTATTTTGGAATAGCATCCCTGCTCCCTGGAAATAGAGCTGTTAGCATGTCAGGACAGTCATGAGACGGTCATACAGCAACTGTCTTCAGTCAGAGGCCTCTTCAGAGTCATTGAGAGACTAACAGCTACTGGAGATCCTTCCTGCCTACAGCATCACATTCATCACGGCTCTTTGAGTTATGAGCGATGACAACCTTTAATCTCCCTTTGGTACAAATTAAAGTATTTTTGAACTGAAATGAATTAACTGTTTTTCTTTTGTTCTTGGATTTGTTTAGATTGGGTCATGAAGTTTTGATTTTTGGGATCTTTTGGCTTACTTCGGGTTCTGTTTAAGTGATTTATGTTTGCAGGTCAAGTACTAATAAGGCCTGGGTGTGGCTGTCAAACTGAGAAAAAAATGCTGTTAAGCACAGTTAGTTCATAACAAGAAGGGGCAATAATGAGCATAGGATCAGGTTTAATAAATGAAATCCTCATGTGAGAACTTTGTCTTGAATTTACTCAGGTCATCTTTGATATTATTTGTTTGCTGATCTGAGACAAAAAGAAAAGCAAATCCAGAAGAAATCTGTAATGGAGCGCACATTATTTGCACACAAATGCTCCGAGCTGGCTCTTAGGCTTTGGACGGTTCACCTGGAAGGACTCCCACACAGAAAACACATCTGGAACCATCCAAACCCGACTGCCCTGAACAAGTTCCTGAGTAGCAAAGGTTTGAGCTATCAGCTGACATCTGGCAGCGAGACAGAACCCTAGCCTACAAAATCATTCACTTCCATTTCTACAGGATAAGTTAGATGAGCTTTGGAGCACAGGGATCATGTTGCAGTTGGATTGCAGCCTGCATGAACTTCTCAGTTGTTGATATAGATTTGCATTGCCGATTGTCCCCTCTTGGCCTATGAGCTGATAAAAACACAATTACAGACCGGCTCTTACAGGACCTAGCTAAATATTGATAACCCTTGAAGGTTTTCCACATTTTGTTACATTATAACCAGGAACCTTAACTTGATTTTTAAAGTGGAACTTTAAAGGTTTTAAATATTCTCTCTAAATAAAAGTCTGAGAAGTGTTTTGTGCATTTGTACCCCTTTTAATTTGATACCTCTAAATAACATCCTGTGCAACCAATTGACTTTGATCTACATTCATAACACTATTTGTGGAAAAAAAAAATAACACTGCACATCCCATTGGCCCCACCATCTCAATTGTGACACATGGTGGTGGAAGCATCATGCTGTGGGAGTGCTTTTTGTGGAAACTTGGTCAGAGCTGATGGTAAGACGGATGGTGCGATATGCAAGACAATCCTGGAAGAAAGGCTGTTGGTACAATGGAACGGTTTAGGTCAAAGGATAATAATTTGTTAGAACGGCCCAGTCAAGTTTGGTCATGTGACAGTGATGCAGTGAAGGATTGTGGGTTGTTTAACAGAAGCAGAGAAGCAATATAAAGGGTGTGGTAATTCTTTTTACACTGTTGAAAGGCTAGGAACATTATCGGCCATAACAGCAATATAAACATCTGGTATCGGCCCAAATTCTCATATCGGTGCATCTCTAGTTCTAACTAATTAACGGGGAATATGATGCTGTTGTATATCAGTGTTGGAAACCCAGATGTTTACCCCGCAGTGAGCGGTTCTACCAGGTTGACTCCAACAAATAAACTGAAGACACCAGAAATCCTTCAAGGGAGCAGCTGTGCTTTATTAGTGAACATTTTAACATCGACAGGAGAAGTGAGGGTAAAAGCACAACTGGTGGATGTTGCTCAGGTGACGATTCCACCCCTCATCTTCAGTGTCCGTCCTACATTGTTGTTGTGAAGAAGTGAGCGCTGAATTTCTCCTGGTTCTTCTGCAGTCGGGTCACCTGGACGGCGTGACCCGGGTCAAAGTGCCTCGAGCGTGTGCAGCATGTTGGGATGGATCTTCTGCTCTGTGCTCCTGGATAAGAACCAACAAAACAAGGGAACCTGCCAAAAATGTCTAAGTTTTGTCGAAAATACGGACTTCATCTCACCACACGGAACACGTTGGGTGCAGATTCAGGTTTCACCCCCAACAAAAAGCAAGAGGTGTAGTTTGTCAAGCAAAAAAAAAAAACATGATTTATGTTCCCCATATTACTTTCAGCTCAGATGAGTTGACTTGGCATGGTTCTGGTACTCTAAGAACTGCTTGTCAACATATAAGACAATAGCGTGGGGAGGTGTGGTTTACTTCCCCACAGCAAAGGCCCATGCTACTTTTTTTTATTTTAACACTCAAAAAACAAGTCACAGGTGCAAAAATAATAAAGACGTTCTCCCTAGTCACATCACACTCTGAAAAACAGGTAGAGGGGTGAGGGGCGGGGGTGGGCGGGGTGATTGATCACAGGAAGCGTATTCCTGCTCCGAACTGGACGCCGTCACATATCCTAGGAGAGAACGAGAGGAGAAGTCAAACGGCCGTATGATTCCCCCACCCCCAAATGTTTTAGCAGAAGCAGGACGACAGGGGCAGAGTGTACAGTTGAAACCAGATATTTACATACACTTAAAACAAAATAAAGTTTTTCTTTATTGTCAAACATCAAATCAGGGTAAATTTTTATGTTTTAGATCAATAAATATTACCATATATTTGTATTTGTGAAATGTCAGAAGTTTACAGGTATACAAGTATTCACTTGGCCCAAACGTTCCAGCTTTCCTTCCACCAGCGGTCTACAACAGTTTGCTGGAATCTTGGCAGAACTGGGTCAGGTTTTCTGACCCACAAGCCATTGCTTTAGCGAGTGTTTGCCTACATTCTGCAGCATACCGCTTTTGCACTATAGTTGGCACAACACCGGGTTGTTTGGAGCGCGTCTGTGGACAGCCGCACCGTTCACAGATACGCTGCCAGCTCCCACATTGAGAGATGTATTGAGAACAGCTTACAGGTCTAAGAAAACGCTCAGATTCTCCAATGGGAATTATTATTGTTTTAGTTACCTGTACTCGGTGTGTAAAGTTGAACATGTCAGCACGTCTGCATCAAGTGGTCAGGGAATGATGTGAATTGTAACCTGTCAAAATGTTGGTTTGTAGAAAAATGTCTCACAAACTTCCATTTGTGTTGGATCACAATATTGAATGAGGTACTAAACAATTCACCTCCACTCTCATGTAGAGAATGTGGAAACTGTAGCCTATAGCACATTCCTTGGCTGAGTTTTGTTGGCAAATGCCACATATTTCATTCTCGCTCCCTCTCACATAAGAAACAGGGAGTGTACGTGATATATGTGACGGTGTCAGATATAAGATGATGAGAAGGAGAATTGCAATTGGTCAAACATGCGTTAAAGTTGCGATTAGTGCCGTGTTGAAAAAGATGTTAAAATCGATTCTGAATTGATTCTTATAAAAATTCTAAGAATCGAATCAAGTCACATGCCCAAAAATAGGTTTAACTGTTCACCATTGTTTGACCCTTTTTACAGCTAAAATAGGAAGGAGAAATCCAGACAGCCATTTTAAGGCTTAGGTTTTTCCCAGTGAACTGTTACTCACCCAGGTTTGCGTCATTGCATTACAGCCGTATAATTAAGGTAACAGTAAAAAAAACAAAAACGTTTTTAATAGCACTGACTCATATCGATATCGAATTGGAACAGATTGGATTGGATCGAATCGTGATCAATCGATTCTTGAAATTTGAATCGATACCCAGCTCTAGTTATGATAACTGGATAAAATTGCAAGACGTGCAGAATTCGTGGGGATTGGCTGAATTTGCGTTAATAGTTACGATTGCAACATCACAAAATCCTGGAAGGACTGCCATAAGCCACTTTGTAACTAACCTGGAGGTCAGCCTGGGGTCATTGTACATCTGGAAGACCCATTAGCGCCCATTCTCGACCTCCTGGCTGATGTCTTCAGATGCTTCTACATCATTTTTTCTTCTTCTCATGATTCCATCTATTTTGTGAAGTGCACCAGTCTCTTCTGCAACACAGCAGCCCCACAGAATGCTGCTGCCACCCACATACTTCACAGTTGAATTGTGTTCTGAGGCTTCAAAGCTTCCCCCTTTTCATCCAGATATACCGTTTATCATTAAGGCCAAACAGTTCCGTTTTTTTGTTTCGTCAGACCATAGGACATGTCTCCAGAAATTTTTGTCGCCATGTGCAGTTAGAAACTGTAGTCTGACTTTTTAATGGTGGTTCTGAAGTAATGTCTTCCTCCTCCCAGAGTGACCTTTCACCTCATTGTGATACAGGACTGGTTTCACTGTCTTACCAGATTCGCACATTTCGCACCAAGAAAACGTCCTCTCTGGGACTCAGAATCCGTCTCCTTCCTGAGCGGTATGATGGTTGAACATGCCCATGTTCTTTAAACTTGCGTATTATTGTCTGAACGGATGAACATGGGACCTTTAGGCATCTGGAAATTGCACCTAAAGATATGCCACACTTGTGGAGGTCCACAATTCTTTTCCTGATGTCTTTATGTTTAAAGACACATAAACTTTGTGTCTGTAAACTTCTGACTTTGATGAAAGTAATAAAAAAAAAATTCTCTCTCTCTCTTGATTTTGACATTTCACAAATACAAAAATATGTTCATATTTATTGATCTAAAACAATAAAAAGTTTACTCTGATTTGATGTGACAGTAAAGAAAAAAATGCTTTTGTGTTGGGGTTTTTTCCCTGAAGTGTATGTAAATATGTGGTTTCAGCTATATGTGGGGTCTGATCAAACATCAGCTGGTGAGTCCCACCTGTCTCCACTCTGAACTCCCATCGGCACGCAGTAATTCAGCTCCAGCCTGGCGATGTTTCCGAGGCGCAGCACGATGCCGGCCCCGTACGACCAGCGGATGCACTCGGCCAGCCTCCGGAGGTGTGCCTGGGGACCTTCGCCTGCACAAAACACCACAACCATGTCACAGTGCAGCAGAATCGGCTTTCATACTACTTGCCTCACAGATTCAGGCATTTCATAGCGAGTGTAGCCTTGCTGCCTTGCAGAATTGTCAAGTGGACGAAAAATTATGCTTGGTCTTCTTATTTACTATGCAAAATACATTAAAGCTTCTTGTTAAAACATGACAAAATGTAAAAAAACAAACTTTTACAAACAAGTAACACTGGTAAAGTTCGACTTTCTCTCGCCAGCTGGAGCTCACAGTTGAGATTAGAAGCGAACAAACACGAGAGATAAGAAATGGACACAAAAGACGGGGGACAAGTTGATTATCTGAGCAGAGCAGAAGCCGTCATCGTTCCACCCACCGTAGTTGAGGTTGCACAGGTTGCCTGCGTTGAGAAAAAAGTGTGTTCTAAAAAGATCTCCGAAGCCTCCCCTCCCAGGCCTGAATGGTAGAGGGGTGTAGAGGTGCAGACCACCGGCCCAGTATGCCTCCCCACCCAGATAGTCACCTGAAACCCAAAGCACACAAACTGAACACATCCATATCAAGGCCACTCTTTAGAATACTTTAAGAGAAACTTGGCTTAATATTCGCTGTGAGGACACTTTGTCTTTTAAACACGACTGAAGCTTCGTCTTTAAGGTTTGGTAGATAGGCATCCCTCAAGGTTTTAAGGTTTTCAAGTCCAATGCAACAATTTCTGATTAAACATAAAAGCATCCAGTCCCCATCGTTTTTACCTTCACTCTGTGGCCCAATGCTGTACATCCCAAATCCTCGTACACTGGTGGGACCTCCAAGGTAGAACCTGGACAAAAGCCACCACGTTACAATTCTCTCAGAAATCAGCTTCGGCTTTGAGACATGCATGTATTCAGCAGCCAAATTTGGAAAAATCTAACTATTAAAGATACAATTTGAAAATAAAAATAATTCGGATTTCTCTCAAAGTATGGTGTGATCATAAATATTTTTGGAACAATTCTTGTATAGGCTACCTGTCAGCGATGCAGGAAGGTTGCCCGCCGATTGGATGAAGCATTCCTCCCCACAGAGAAGCAGACAAAACCTGACATGACACAAAATTTAATTAAAAAAAATAAAATCCTGCTAAGAAAGAGAAATCAAGGACATAGCTTTGCTGCCCTCTAGTGGTTAGTGGAACAGAACAAAATGCCAAATGATTGCAATAAATCAGAATTATGTTGCTAAAGTTGAAGGAGTCATTTCCATCGTACAGAATCCCAGAAAAGCTGTCGGTTCAGCTGAAGCTCAAAATCCTCTTTTAAAAAGCTGGCGTCTCCCCCGGTGTATCCAGCCAGTTCCTGCCAGGCAAAAAGACAGAGAGACAGACAGAAGGAAACCATGTTGGTCATTTTAGCCATTACAGACCAAAGGAACTTTAAAGTCACAGTATTAATAGAAACAGGGAGTATTTTCCATCTAAACTAAAACATTCACCTTTAAGAAACTCGAATGCAACGCTGCTGAAACACTGAGTTCCTTTAAAACAAGGCTAAAAATACCTGGGTACTGTACGTGCTGATTAATGGGATGTGCTCTCTCACAAGCTGTTCTGTTCGGACTCGTTTCACATCAAAATAAATGGAATTGCAACCTCTACATGCCACAGCGGCAAAACGTACTTGTGTCCATCGTATTGTCAGGACATGAAAAATTGACTATAGATTATAAAAAATGGCTTTATTTTAACAAATAGATTACATAATGCAGCTTTAACTGTGAGTTAGTGAATTTTCCTCAGTATTTTAGGAGAAAAGCATTTTACAATTCTTAGATAATAAAGATTTGGTACGACAATTTAAAGGTTAAATCCAACAAAAACCTAGCTTGCTTAACTTACTGGATGTTACTAGTGCCCGTCTATTGAGTGGTTCTGTTAACCAATTTAAAACCAACAGTTCCCTTCGCAAGAATCTAAATCCATCCACCTGCAGAGATTTTTTTTTTCAAGAAGGCTTAGCTTAAACAAAAGCTGTTGTAAACTCACAGCTAGAATAATGGAAAATAAGGAAAGCTCGCTTAAATTTGAAGGTGTGAGCATGGAAAAAGGAGGGCAATACCCCATGATTCGGTGATGTATGCTAAAACTTACAGATTCTCAGCTAAAGCAGAAACTTGTATTGTTAATAAAACAACTTAAAATACTTGTTTTTCTTCTGTCTTAAACCTCTTCAATGATTAAAGGAATGCATCACAGAATGTTTCCTTTTGTGTTTCTTTTTGTGGCTTCAGATTCCACACATTTATGGTGATGCTTTTTTTAAATTATCCTTTTGTATTTTTAATTAATCTATTTTTCCATTTTCCCCTTATCTTTTTTTTGGGGGGGGGGGGGGGGGGTTAAAGCTATATGTAGTAGGCTACCATTAACCAATCATGTTCCGAAGTCTAAGAGCAACAAGGAATACACACATTTTACACTACTGCACACCTACTTTTAGTTTCATTAGTGTAGGAAGACAAACTGCCATAGGAAAATGTTGAAGCGATCCAACTGCATCTTTAATATCATGACAAAATAAGTGGCCAAGTAACGTCATTTAGCTTCGCTAGGTTGTCTGCATCGATAAAGACTCACCTCTGCAAGTCAAATGCTTGAAACTAAAGCCGAGAGCCTGACCTACTTTCTGATAAATTTGCTTTATAGTTATCTGACCACTTGGAGGGACTCATGGAGCATTGGAATTTAATTCCCAGATATTCAAATCACAGCAGAAGATAAATACCCTATCCTGGCGGAGAAAAACAAAGAATTCCCCACCCCTGATCCCTATACAGGGATTAGCTGTTTATCAACACAGCGGATGCACACGCAAACTAGCTGGAGAAAGTGACGCCGGCCCTTTACATACCTCCAGTTCCCGCTGTTATAATTTGCAGTTATCTTGCAGTTGCAAGGTTGGTTAGCTATGTTAGCTTGTTTGTTAGCCAAGGCTTGATATGAAGTGACTGCTGCAGATAGTTTCATTTTTAATCATCATTCCAATCACTTCTCCTGATAGCATGCAACCAAAGACCTCTCTTGTTTGCCTTGAAAGGAGTGCGAGTCGATGGAATTCTATAGAACTTGGACGTTTTGTTGTTTTTATCAAAGCGATTTGTGCAACCAACAGCACAACAAGACATGATCGCGTCTCTTTCTGCAGACGACATGCGCAGTAGAGCAGGGAGAGATGTAGACCAATAATCCCTCTATAACTCATCCACTTTTGAGGAACAGAAGCGCATCAACAGCAATAAACATACTTTAAAGATCTCATGTTTGCCAAAATGTTCTTCATTTCCTCGTGTTTAGACCCAAGTAACACTCGACACATGGCAAGAAGGAAACTGCTGTATGACAGCAGCTCTATAGCTTACTACTACATGAAGCACCTCATCGACTTCCTTAAAGGCTGTGCTGGATATATAGACCATAAGTATTTTTGAAAACTGTATAATGTACTATAAATAACATTGATTCTTCTGTTACTTACACTACCTCTGGACACACGTTATACACACTGACCTGATTGATGCGAAGTAAGGCACCTCTTTTGGGAAAGATAGCAGAATTCCTTGAATCGATGGACATTGTGTGCTGCAAATGAAAGCAACAGGGATCAAATTGAACAAACGCAGTCCAGAAAATGGTTTCACATCTAAGACTTCCCTAGAATTTTTGACATAATTGGCAGAGCTGGAAGCGAGGTGAAAGAAACAATCGTCACAAAGCAAGAAAGCGCCTTCAGGCGTTACCGAAAGGGCAGATTTCAACGAGTGTCCGCTTTCCTCGCGCACGGCGAAGGAAGCGCTGCGTGCCAGGCAGCCCAGCTCCCTCCATACACCCTCCCACTTCAGCGTGTGGCTGGTCACGCCAAGAGGAAACTGTGGAGATGAGGCAAACAGATGCAGACTTCGGTGTTCTGCTGGAATACTGATAGCAAACAAACAAGAACACCAACACAAAAAGCTTCTTACATTTAATTCTGCAGACAGGCCTCTGTCAGTCTCTTTCAAGGAGCTCCACGGAAACTGACCTGTGACTTTATACAAGTTCAGGGTGAGGCTGAAATAAAGGATACTTCATGTGAGAAAATGAAGACAGACATCTCTGAAAAGATAAACCAAAATAAACGTAGGATCAACTTGGTAAAACCTTTTAACCTAAAAAGGAGAACAATGATGCCACATACTTGCGTTCGAAGTATCCAGGTTGGGGCTTGAAAAACGACAGGCCGTACGACGTCTCCTTTGTCCCGTAGGAGAACTGGAACGTGAGCTTCTCGGCTCGGCCGAACACGTTGGGCAGCTTTAGCCCCAGGACCTGAAGGAGAAGGTAGAGGATCACAGCATATTCAGCTTTTATCCAGGCATATACCTTAAGCACTATGCCCAGTGGTGCGTTTCTCACCATGCTTCCCTCGTTGTTGCCGACCATAGTGTTGTAGCTTCCTGTCAGCCTCTTGATCTCCGTCACTTCAAACGTGACATCCAAACCGTTGGGCAGAGCGTCTTTACCTGAGGGAGAGCCAATCACAAAGAGGACTCACCCAAACTGTGTAGTCGTACTAGCTCTTCAGTGAGAAGACCAGCAGATGCTTTCAGGCATGTACAGTAGGTCAGTTACCCTCCGACGTATCGATGAGAACCTCCACCTCTTTGAAGACTCCCAGACGGAGAAGCCTCAGTCTGGCAATGTGAGCTCTCTTCATCACCTTAAAAAAAAGAAAAAAGAAAAAGAAAAAAAAAAGACCTGTAAACTTACTGAACGTCACACGGTTTACATCAATGTGTAACATGCAGCATAGTCATACAACTAATCCATACATCGATGAGATTCTTGGCGTGGAAAACATCTGAGATCTCGTAGCCAAGCAGATCCTCCTTGGTTCTCCCCAACCCTTGGATATTAACATGCTGGACGACCACCTGGGATCAAACAGGATTTTTACATGAAAACATGTCAGACAGATTGATCCTATTTTCTGACTTGTAGACACTTTCAGAGAGGTAGTCCCAGAGCAGGTGTGAAGTGGCTGCCTGAGAAAGGCCTGAGAAGGTTTGAAAAGCGGCTCATCTTGTACACTGCATTCTTCTTCCGAATACGGTTCTAATCACAAAGGGAAATACAACATAAAGGAAATAAGGAGACAAATACACTATTTTGCAAGACTGCTCTGGAGAGGCTGTGGTACGTTTTTCCCTCCAGGTTTGATTCTCCAGGGTTGCCATTTAAAGGGACAATAAAGCACTGCAGACTGAATCAAAATACTGCATGATGGTTCTTTTTGCATTTTTACAACCACAGTGTTGACAAAAACTCCCAACACCCATCAAGAAGAAATACAGCCATATACCATGATAGCAGATGATTAGCATCTCAAACGCTCAAATAATACTTGAACTATGACCCCAAATCCCAGAGGAGTTGAAAAGGAGGTTTCATGGATGCAGAACAGGACCAAAGGACCAAACCATCTCTTCCATCTATCATATCCAGGATCATATCCTCTACTCTAACATCTCTCTGCCTGGTTTACTAACCAAAAGGCCAGACAGAGATTTAAAGAGGAGCAACAAAAGCAAATGAGGTGGATTAGCAGTGCTTGCTAACAACTGATGGTGTCATCCAGGACATGTTACTGTGGAATATTGTCTCTGCTGGCCAGACATTGAGCTGTTAACATATCCGTATGAGACTGGCATACTGCAACAGTCTTCAGTCAGATGCTTAACAGATTTGTTGCAAGACTGACTGCTACTGGAGATCCTTCATGGCCACAGCATCACCATCAACAAGGATACTTGGATGATATAAGTTATGACAGCATCTAATTTTGCTCAGGGATACATATAGTATTTTTGAATTGAATTATTCTGCAGTCTTACTGATCCCATTCATTATTTAACATAATTTTTATCTTGTCACCCAAACAACCCAGTTATGTTTGAATTAGTCACATGAATAAAGAGGGTGTCTTGAGCAGTAAAGCCATAGTATGAAAAATATGTCTTAAAGCTACATTGTGTAAGATCTGCTCCCATCTAGCAGTGAAATTCTATATGACCAACCAACTGAATATTACGTTCTGGCCCCACCTCCCACCCCCCCATTCCGAGCGTTTTAACTCCTACGATGCCCGTTTCATGGCAAGGTTAACATGGCTTCCAGTACTACGACTTTGTCCAGTGTTCCTTCCAGTGATCAGGTTACTTTAGAAAACTACATTGCTTTTAGTTATATAGTCAGACGTCTGCCGCGTCGCCAGTAGACAATCTCCCTCTGGCATTCGTCACGGTGCAACTGAGTGTAGCCAAAGCGCGAAAGGCGGAGCTAGAATTTCCAGGAATGTCCCTCGTTGGCGAATGTATTTCAAAGATGGAGGCTCAACATGGGTTCAGCCATTCACGAACAAAGGGGTTTTTGCTAAGACTTAACTCAGAAAAATACACAATGTAGCCTTAAATATAAAAAAATCAGCCTGTTAAATTCTGACTGTAGGAAAACTTTGGAAGTCACTCTCAAAGTTAGAAAAACTAAATCCAATGTCTAATATTCTAAATACGGCTAATTAAAAAAATCAATAACAAAAACTGTCGCTTGACTTCCAGCTTTAGAAAAGTAATTTAATTTCAATGAAAGTGAACATAACACCACCACAACTCACATCTTTGTTTTCCAGGATTTCCTGTTTGGACTCCTGCTCCGGCTCTGGAGGCTCTATCAGGTCATCAGGATTGACTCCCAAATCACGGCCATGCATCGGGAGCGGATCCAGACTCTGCACCGAGACCAGGGGAGTTAAAACACATAAAAGCATCTTCTCTGTTTTTCAAAACACTAAGAAACAGAACAGAACTTTGAGAAATTACATTTTATGAGGCACTTTGGTTGTTTTTTTTACATTGTGACAAGTTCTGCACAGTGGAGTCTGATGGCTGATATAGGGCTGGATTTTGACTGTATAGGCTTGTGTGTGCTGACAAATCCACGTCGAGACATGTCACAATGAGTTCGTTTAATCATTTCAGTTGGAAGAAGTCAAACTTTACACAGATTCATTGAACAACATGTTATTTTAAGTCTTTATTTCTGTTAATTTAGACAATTCTAACTCATGGAAAGAATAAAGTCCCAGCAAAGAGCTTTTAATTGATCCCATGTAATGTTCTAATTTTTTGAGAAACTTCATTTTGGGTTTTCTTTAGCTGTGAGCCATCCTCAAAGTTAAATCAAGCAAGACTATCACTACTTCAACCTATTTTTACTCAAGTAAAAGTAAAAAGTGGCTGTCCAAGAAATTACCCAAGTAAGAGTAGAATATTTAGTAAAAATAGTACTTGAGTACTGAGTAAACGATCATTACATCTAAGTTTTAAAAAATTATGAAATCAGACAGGCAAAAATCTAAGCTCTGCTGCAAAGAAGAAAAAAAACCCTGAAAAGCAACAGAAGTTATATGATTAACATGTTTACTAAATAAATTCAAGTAAAAGACTCACGAAAAGAGCCACATGAACCACGAACACTCGTAAATGTAACACTTAAATATTTTTAGACTGGAATTTTCTGTCGGAAATAACTGATTTACAATATCAGCAAACTTCTGTTTTTTTCTGAGAAATTTCTGAGTTTGTTTCTTCAAAATTTCTGACTTTACAATGTCAGAAAAGCTCTCTTTAAATATCGAAAAATGTATGCCTTTAATCATGGAAATTACTGAATTTCCTCTCGCAGATGTTCAACTTTTCCAAATCAAAGAATTTCTTGAAAATGTTTCTGGAATGGACGTGACAGAAACAAAATGGAGTGAGCACTTTTGCTACAAAGATCATCTATTCACATAGAGAAGATGAGCTCTGTGGAAGGAAAAATAAGAAGAGAGAAAAAAAGAAAATGTTTCTGGAAAATGTTTGAAATTAATCTCAAAATTTCTGAAGTTTTTTGGGAGGAAATTGACTAATTTTTATTTTATTTTGTCTACAATGGCCCTATAATACTCTGTCGTACCTTTTGAACCTGCACAGATCTAAAAACGAAATAAATTCATCCGTCATACTCATTTCGAGGGCAGTTGATGTGGAAGAGGAGCAGTGGGCGGGGCGCTGAGGAGCGTCTAATGTCCAATGATCACTGAAGGTTACTGATCACACGGTGACAATAAGTGAAGTTGACTCTGACAAATATTACTTCCAAATAAGAAAATGAGTTTCAACTCCCGTTTGCTTGTACAGTATTAAGACCATGATTTGTTTTTTCTAGGCAAAAAGAAACGAGACATACTTAAGAGGGGCGGAATAAAGCTATGCATGCTTAATGGCTTACAGTCCTTAAATGCATCACTACATGCACGTTGCTGTAATGTACTCTGCTTTAACACGTCAAAAATCAAGCGACACAAACGGACATCTTTGTTGGTTTTCCAAAACTCGATAGTTTAGATAAAGGCGGCCGCGGTGCGAGGAGCCCAGAGGAGTGCAGCCTCCAGCCCCCACTGGCCACAGCAGAGCAAGGAGGTCAAGTCACTAAATGAACCTCCACCCTCACTGACGGAGTTACAGCTGTTTACCTTTGCATGGACAGTCCCCATGGTAACCAGTCGCTCCAACAAACTTAATCAGAAAGGCTTCACTTCACGGCAGGAGAGCGAAAAGTAAGAGCTGACAGCGGCTACTGTCTCTGGTACCAAGCCCCCTTCAAGGGAGACGCCATGACAGTTGCCGAAATATCGTGCTGTGTTCAAATACACTTCGTAATGTACAGTGTTATCTTGAACTCGTTCAATTTTAGAAAGGAAATTTATGTCTATTTTAATGTTAGGCCTACTTTCTTTTTTTTGTTTGCTATTGTCCGTTTTTATTGTTTCATTTGTTATAAATATGTTAAATTGTATAAAAAAATGTTTTTAGAGACGCATAAAATAGTAGTTTTAGTTTTTAAAGCACGCAATGTTTAATGTCAATATCTCTTCTATTCTAGTCTATTTTTATATTTTACTCCTTACTTAATTTAGAATATTTAAGTCCCAGTATTACAAGTTTACATCCCAAAATCCCCATGTGTTTAAATCTAAGGTTGTCCTAAATCCCCCCCCAAAAAATTTTTTAAAACATTTTTTTTGTGTTTTCACAAATAAAATAGACCTAAGGGTTTAACAAGAGGAAAATTGTGTTTTAAAGAATCCCTGTTCAGGATAGAACAATCAACTTTTGGTATTTTAGATTTTAATCTGGGGAGGATGTCCAGAAGCGATATAGACAATGGATGACTGGATGATGTTCAGATTTACTGGAAAACAGTGAAGTAGGCCTCATCAGCTCCATTAACCATGGAGTGCTTGACCATAATTTCAGGGTTTAGATTGGAGATATAAATAAGAAATACCAAGCTTGTTTCGTTTATGTAGGCAATTGATTTACCTGAAGCAGCGTCCCCATCACAGAATGATGCCCTGGTCAGTCTGCCATATAGCCCATATCAAAAAACACCATTGCATCTGAAACATCTAGAAACAAAATGTTTTACATCATAACTGTAGATAACAAGAGCATTTATTTTTTAAGGATGGTTAAAGACATGGTTTACAAATGCCTTGGCAAAAGAACCAGAACTTTAATGCAGGGGTGCCTCCAGAATGTTCTCAAAAGGATTCCCCAGTGATGCCCAGTAGTCTTGGGATGGCACAGAAAAACCCAAGGCTAGTAAAGAATTTCAGGATTTTGTTTTGGTTATGAATTATGGCGGTACTTCAAAACTCTGATCTGATGGGGGAAAAAGGAAGAAAATAATAAAAACATTGCTCTTACTTGGGATTTGAAATGCTTTTTGGCTTCCACCGACATTTAATGTCCATAATTTTCAAATATTGTAGCTCTTTTTATTTTTCACCTAAATATGTTACCCTGGTAACAATTGAAGGCAGGGCAAGTAGTGAGTTGTAAGATGTTTATAATGGATACTATGAGGACAGAATAGAGAGGATATTATATAAATAAATAATCTGCTTTAATCTGCCTAGAATGCATTGACAAATAGGACCCAGCAGATGCCAGTGTTTTCTTTCTCATTGTTGATTTAAATCATAGCCAGTTTCATTGTGTATCCTTCTTTATCAATTCAGATGGGAAAAAAATAATGGAGTCATTCAGTGTTGAGGGGAAAACAACCATAAAATGTACCTACTTTTGCATATCTGAAACACATGCGCAAAAATCAAATTAAGAAGGAAAAACAGCATGGATCGATGTAAAGCCCTGGGCGTGCATCTCAATAAATTCAATTTTCATTAAAATACAGAACAGTTATGTTGTGGCATAACCAATCTTTGGTAAGACTGTTGACTTATTGTACAGCAGACAGTCATTGACACCCTCAACAAGAAGGGCAAGCTACAAAAAGTCATTGTTTAAAAACCTGGCTGCTCAGAGTGTGTATCCAATGATCTTTATGGAAAGTTTAGTGGAAGGAAAGTGCACAAGCAACAGGAATAACAGCTACACGCTCCCACTGACCCAGATTATAACAACCAATAGAATTAGCTACCATAACTATGCAGATGACACTCAGCTCTACATTATGTCACCAGGTGACTTTGAACCCATCCAAACCCTAAGTAAATGCATTGAGCAAATCAATGGATGGATGTGTCATAACTTTCTCCAGCTGAATGGAAACAAAACAGAAGTAATTACTTTTGGACCTAAAGGGAAACGATTAACAGT
Source organism: Valencia hispanica (assembly GCA_963556495.2). NCBI lineage: Eukaryota > Metazoa > Chordata > Actinopteri > Cyprinodontiformes > Valenciidae > Valencia > Valencia hispanica. The sequence goes on along the minus strand of OY747722.1, from coordinate 30,824,092 downwards.
CAGCACACAGCTTTGGTTAATGCATCTAGAAACTACTGATCAGGCCCACAATCTAGGTGTAGTAATGGACTCAGACCTGAACCTCCAAGGTCACATAAAGGCAATAACAAGGTCAGCGTTCTATCACCTGAAGAAGATTTCTAGGATTAAAGGACTGATGTCACAACAAGATCTCGAAAAACTCATCCATGCGTTTATCTTTAGTCGGATTGATTACTGCAACAGTGTCTTCACAGGTCTGCCTAAAAAGTCAATCAGACAGCTGCAGCTCATCCAGAACGCTGCTGCTCGTGTTCTCAAAGCTGCTGAAACACTGAGTTCTTTTAAATCACAACTAAAAACGTATCTGTTTAGAGTTGGCTTTGAGTAATGTTTTCATGTATCATGTTTTGTGTATGATTCTTGCTGTTTTTACATTATGCTTGTAATGCCTTGATATATCTGTGTGTCCTTCTTGGTTTATTGCTGTTTTTACTTTATATGCTTTGTCTGTGTTTTAGTGCTATTTTGATTTGACCCCTTAATCATGTAAAGCACCTTGAATTACCTTGTTGTTGAAAATGTGCTATACAAATAAAATTGCCTTGCCTTGTGCTCACCATTCTGACTACTGAGTGACAATTTCATGGCTCAAAATTGCAAGGAACAGACAAAGAAAGGAACGGGTAAATCTCCAACAGACATGTCCTGCACTTCAGATGAAAGTTTTGCACCCCATTAAGAAACGGTAGAAATAGAAAGAAATATGTTTTATTGTCCCACAGTGGGGAAACTACCAGACATATAGTAACTTTCTTTGCTTCACATGGCTTCCTTATCCCCACAACTGCTTTTTATCTCAAAAACCTTTGGAAAAGACGTAACAATCAAATAATAAAACACCAACTTGGATTCACTGCACATAGTCAAATGACTACTTTTAGTATAAGTTAAAACAGCACTCCCTGACCCAGATGGAACAGCCTGAATCTGACATAATTTGGTAGCTTGTTCGATTTGCTGGGAGCTAGCGCATCTAAGTGGGGCACTTGATGGTAAAAAAATATATATATTTATCCATAAATCCTGATGAATCAAGTCAGTTAGGTAGATTACAGGCATGTCTAGAAGACATAAAAACATGGAGGACTCTAAACCTTTTGCTCTTAAATTCTGACAAGACGGAAGTTGCCTTCTTTAGACCAGAAGCTATAAAAAAGAAACTGCTTAGTCAATCACTTCATCTGGATGGTATTAAATTGGCCCCCAGTATTAACGTAAAGAACCTCAGCGTTATTTTTGAACAGGTTTCTAAGATTTCCTTCTTTCACCTCCGGAATATTGCTAAAATTAAAAACATCCTGTCCAGGAGTGATGCTGAGAAACTAGTCCATGCATTTCTTACCTCAAGGCTGGACTACTGTAATTCTTTACTATCAGGTAGTCCACAAAATGCCATTAAAAGCCTTCAGTTGATCCAAAATGCGGCAGCAAGAGTTCTGATGAATATTAAAAAGAGAGATCACATTTCTCCTGCTTTAGCTTCCCTTCATTGGCTCCCTGTTAAATCCAGAATAGAATTTAAGATCCTTCTTCTTAAAGCCCTTAATAATTCAATTCAAATTCAAAAATACTTTATCGGTCCCAGAGGGAAATTAAGTGTTGGTGTAGCTCATATAATTAATTCTTTAAGGAGTTGTTGTAGATGATGATGGCTGTGGGCAGGAAGGATTTCCTGTAGTCTGTATAGCAGCGAAACTGAAGAAGCAGCTCCATCATACATCAGAGATCTAATTGTTTCATATGTTCCTAACAGAGCCCTTCGCTCTCAGACTGCAGGTTTACTTGTAGTTCCTAGGATCTCTAAAAGTAGAATGGGAGGCAGATCTTTTAGTTATCAGGCTCCTCTCCTGTGGAACCAGCTCCCAGCTTTAGTCCGTGAGGCAGACACTCTGTTTACTTTTAAGGCCAGGCTTAAAACTTTCCTTTTTGATAAAGCTTATAGTTAGAGTGGCTAAGGTCATCCTGAGCTATCTCTGTAGTTATGCTGCTATAGGCTTAGACTGCTGGAGGACAGACTTACCACTTTTCTTCACTACTTTGTACTTTTCTACTACTTTTCTCTTCTACTACTCTCCAGTTGCATTATACGCTGTTATTTTGACTGTTAACTTTGTTTTTTCTCTCCATAGAAGATATACCTGGTCTGGTATCATGCTTAGCTGCAATGCCCTGTTGGACGGGGGGCATCGACTGGGATGATCCTCCCAGTACCTGAATAACCCCTGTGTCCTGTCATCAACTTTTTTCTTTCTTTAATATAGAAAGTGCTCTTACATCAGTTCTTTTTGTTCTTTCTGTGTCTCTGCTCTGTCTTCTTGAACCCCCAGACGGTCGTGGCAGATGGCCGCTCCTACTGAGCCTGGTTCTGGTTTTGGTTCTGCTGGAGGTTTCTTCCTGTTAAAGGGGAGTTATTCCTCTCCAATGACTCGATGCAATCTGCTGGGATTCCTTAAGTAGAAAACTAACTAAAACTTTAAACTGATTGGAATGTTTGCATGATTGTATTGAACTGACTTTTCTTGTAAAGTGCCTTTAGATAACATCTGTAGTAAATCAGCGCCATATAAATAAACTGAATTGAATTGAATTAAAAGTCAAAAGAGATGGATCAATAATGTTACAGGCTGTTGCTTGAGCCTCCTGCAACACATCTAAAGAGTAAATAAAGGTCTCCAGACATCATAAAGGGAACACAGCAGGCAGGTCCGGTACGAAGTTGTGGAGAAATTTAAAACAGGGTTTGGTAAAAATGAAGGATGAGAAATGGAAACAGTATGGTAAAACTGCCAACCGGACAAGTCCATTGAAAGCTACTGGCCGGATATGGAGATCATTAATCAGAGATCCACAGCTTAGGTGGGAGAATCCACTGACAAGATAAGTATTTGCTGCACAATCCACATCTCTGCCCTTTGTGCAAGCAATGTAGTAGATTCGGCAAGCACATGAGAGAAGGTGCTCCGTTCTGATGAGATCAAATCTGAACTTTTTTTGTGCAACATGCAAAAGACTATGCACTGCACATAACTTTGAACACGCCATCTCAGTAGTGACACATTGTGCGTGGTGGTGGCAGCATTATGCTGTAGGAGTTTTTTTTTTCTTTCAGCCAGGACAGGGAAACAGCTCAAAGTTGATCAAATTGAGCTCAATAGAGGGCAGTTGGAGCAGACGATCACTGAAAAAGACCCTAAACATACAGTCAGAGCGAGAATGGAGTGGTTTAGACTTGTGTTACTCAACCCTGGTCCTCAAGACACACGGCTCTGCATGTTTTAGATCTTTTCCTGTTAATCAGCCATCAATGGAAATCAGATGTGATGAAGCCAGGAGACATCTAAAACATGCAGGGCAGTGGGCCTGGTGGAGCAGGGTTGAAAAACACTCCAGACCTAAACCATTCGTGGTCAGACTTAAAAACTGATCTTCACAGATGTCTCTAGAAGTGCAAATCTGGTAGAAAAACTTGAACTGAAGCGAAAGGTGGTTCTGCAAGGTGCTGGCCTTGGGGAGCCTGAATAGAAATGCATTGTATTAATTTTTGACATTGTTTTAAGAGACAAAATTGCATCCTTTTGCTTCCACTTCACAGTTACCGTATGGACACTTTGTGTTCTGCAAACCACTGTAATTTGGGAACCAGAAACCTTTTGGACCTTTCTGTCCCAAGGAGATCATTTTATCCATGTTGACTTTCATGTGCAGCTTTCGACCTTTACATACTTTCATCATGGTTGCAAATATAATTTTATCTTTGATCTTATAAAGATTTCTTTGATTTTATATTTTTCTCCATAAAAAGTCAGCAACATTCACCTGTAAGGATCCTTAAAATCTATGAATAGGTGCAAAAATATTGACGGGGCAGAAGAGGCACAACTTATGACACTGCAAGCAAAACAACTTCAAGGAAGGAAACTCCAGCGCTCTATTAATGAATCAATGAAAAAATAAGAAATTCAACAAAATGATAGTGCCTTTCTACATATCTCCACCAGGGGGCGCCATGTTTCATAAAGTTGGCCTCCAGTATTCTAACGCGTGTTAGTGTGGTCAGTGGTAGCAGAACCATGTTAGAGACAAAAAAAAGCAGAACATTTTATGTTTTTGAGGGCAGCTGTCATTTGAATAACGCTGTGTGAAGGTTGCTGGTTCAAACCCAGTCTTTAGCTGTCATCTTCTTCATTTGCGTGTATTGTGCGCTGTCTGAAAACACGTGTTAGACTAACTGCAGATTCTAAATGGAAGTGTGCAGTGAGTTCCATCATGCATGTTTCTCTTTTGATGACCTGCAGAGGTGTACAGGGGTGGCCCAGTGTCATCTAGGACCCTGAACGTGAAATTCATGAATATAGTAGTGAAGTTATTTTTCAAATGCTTTTTGGAGGTGGCAGCTGACATCCAGTATATCCTATGTGCCATTCCACCAGCAGCTGTATTCAAGAAGCACAACGTTCGGAGGAAATTTACCAGTGAACCCAGCCACAGAAGCGCAACAGATCCTGCTTGGATGCAGAGGTAGAGTCGTAAAAAAAAAAAAAAACCTGCTGTCTGGATCTTGATCAATGATAATCAGAAGTGGGAAACACATGTTTCCCATGACACATACATCCAGTCCTTTTCCTAATTGCTTTTGGCAGTACATGGCCAAATGAGACTTTGGGAAAACGATGACACAGCAGCCTGATGTGTGCATTGAGAATTGTTGTGTTTGTGGAAAGATTTCTACAGACCAAATTAAACCTTGGATATTTGTTGAAAAGGTTAATAATTGGGAGGAAATTGTAAATAACGCCCTGCTGTTGTTTTAGGAAAATGCTCAGAGCCAGAATGTTCAACTCTGAATTTGCCTGTGCCACTTATGCTTGTGCTATTATATATTATCTATCTATTACAGCGATATCTGCCTTTTGTTTTGGTTCTTCTTCAAACAGGAGTGAGAAGAATACCCCCCCCCCCCCCCCCAAAAAAAAACCCATCCAGAGTAGGCCTTGGTAACACTGACAGTGTTAAAAATATTTCTTTTTGACATTGGCAATTAGGCTCACTGCCAATGGCAGCCGGGCCCTGGGGGTGCCGCGTCTATTTACAGCGATCAGAAAAGAAAGTAATATCTAAGCTGGAGCCTGAAAATACTTTCCACTGTACACTACAGCTCGTTTGAAAAGTGAGAACTTCTTACAGCTTAACTCTAAATTAAAAGCCCAATTTCACATTTTGTTTGAAATGTTCAGAACAATCAAACCTGAACTTGTTTTTGTTTTTTAAAGCATGGGTTGTGTACATAGCATAATGCTGCCACCCCCGTGTTTCACGGTGGGGATGGCGTTTTTTTCCCCGGCTCCTGTATAAAGGGGCAAAAAGTTCCATTTCTGTCTCACAATGAAAGCTGTATTTGTAGCGAAAGGTGCTTCTACAAGTTATAATAATAAATAAATACAATTGTATTATAATTAATAAAGTACATTGCTGTCTTTGACATCCCCCACCTTCTTACCATGACTCTGCGCTCCTTGCCGCTCAGTCATCTCTCCTACCGGCACAAACTAGCCAATCAAAGGGCTTCATTCTCTCTCTCTCTCTCTCTCTCTCTCTCTCTCTCTCTCTCTGTCTTGCCACCCTCCTTTCCAACTCCATCCCCACCCTTCCACCCCCAACTGCTGCCAGTCCACTTAAAAAAAAAAGGGTCCTCCTCCTCTATCACACACACATTCACACACGCACGCACGCACACACACGCGCGCGCGCACACACACACACGCGCGCGCGTGCAAACTTACACACTCGCACACACAAGCGGCCAGTCCAGATTTGAAAGCCATCAGAAAAGCCCCGCTGGATCCTCACATCGCCTGTCAGCATGGGGAGCGCTTGTTTTTCCCGGGACGTTTGTTTGTTTATCCTCCTCATAAATACTTGCAGGGTGATGGGGAATGCCGGACTCGCAGGTAAGAAGCTCCCCTTTCTCCTCGCCGTCTCACTCCGTCTCGGATCCCATAAGACTTTAGGCTTTCGGCGGCTTCTTCCCTCTTACCGTTTTTTTTTTTTTTTTTTTTTAAAGGAGGAAATGATGGGAACACGAGTGTCAAACTGCGATACATATTACACTAGAAAAAACTGCTAAAAATGTTTTCCCAAAGTCACGATAGATGTGTTGAAACTTTCCCGTTATTACGTTTTTGGAATATCATGTTGGCATTTTGTGTTGGCTGGATGATACAGGATGGATGCAAAACTGGGCTCGCAGACTTGAGCACTGTTTTTTGTTTTGTTTTTGTTTTTGGGCACAAATAAAATGGAGCGGTGACATGAGACATATTTTGTGATTAAGTTGGTCATGTAACAAAATAAAGCTACTGAATGCACACATTTTGATCAAATCTCAGCTTTTGATTCTCCGATTTTACTTTAGTTGTTTGCTGCGCCCCTGCAGGGCCAGTTCCAATCGGAAACTGCAGCTTGATCCCAGGGTTAAGCGCTCATTTGCTTTGATTTGGCTGTTTTCCTATATTACCATGGCCAGAGCCGGGCCAAGTGTTTATGGGGCCCCAGGCAGATTTTGATTTGCGGGCCAGCTTTCAGCTAAGCACCCAGCGGACATCAAATGAGCATTATTTCATCAGTTGTTTGTTTCTTGGGCATTTACCCACCCTAGTTGTAATATACAGGCTACTTGATTCTAAATGTGTGGTGTTCAAAGTGCAGGCCGGGGGCCATTTGTGCCCCTCGTAATGATTTTGTGTTGTCCTCCGAATACAATTTAAATATGGCAAGATAAGAAAATAAATAATTTACCTATATTTTATTAAGTGTGTGAGCCTTTTTATTAGGGGTGTAACGGTACACATAAATCCCAGTTCGGTACATATTCAGTAGCCTACACTTTTATCAAGAAAAATAAATACAAATGTGCATATGACTTTTTTTACTTTGAAAAGTAAACAAATACCCTTTTTTCCTGAATCCCTCCTTTTCAATTCCTGAAACTAATTTGATTTTATTATGTTCTATAACTTAAAAAAGTTGAAAGTATAGAACTGACTGGAGATTTGATTGGACTTTAAAAAAAACAAAAAATAGTACAAGCAGACATAGCCAGAGTAGAAAACAATAAAACCATTTGAAAGCAGTCAATGTTAATGTTAAGAAATTTTTAAATAATAAGTTGCCCTTATTTGAGAATAAAAAATGCTTAGATCACTTTGGAGTTGTTTTGATATTTTGACAGCCAAGTTTCCCAACAGCTGCCCTTGAATGCAGCATGGGCAGCTGTTGGGAAAATCCATTTTCATTAACGTGGATTTCGCCAACAACTAATTTAGTGTCCTTTTAACTTCAGAATTGCCGCACATGGCAAAAAGTTTGGACACCCATGATGGAAAACATTCAATTTTAGTTCCGGCTGTATGTTTAGGGTCGTTGTCCTGCTGGAAGGTGAAAACTCCACCCCAGTTTTTCTTCTTTTGCTGCCTCTAGCAGGTTTTCTTCCAGGAATGTTCTGTATTTAGCTCCAACCACCATTCCATCAAATCTGACCAGCTTCCCTCGCCCTGCAGGAGAAAAGCATTCCCACACCATGATTCTCCCACCACTATGTTTCATCTTGTGCCGAGTTGGCTTTCTATCTCATACGTTTTTGATGAAGTTGTCATCTCACCGTAACACTTTTTCAACACAACTAAAATTCCATGGTGACACGAAATATGTTTTTGTAATCAACTTGATATTGAAAAAATTAAGAAAAACTAGCCATGGTTTATAAGTAGGGCAGAAATTACACGGACCGATTCACAGAATGTGTTATGCTTGTCCCCTTGATTTGTCACTTTTAGTCATTCGTTAAATAAATAGCTAATTAATTGCAACAAAAATGTATTTCTTTGACTTATTTGTTGAGTGGCCTTGATGTCCTGGTGTGTAGCTTTTCAATATTAGATTAGGTAGAGTTGGGAAGGTGAGTGTAAATGTAAATTTATTTGTTTATGAACAACCAAGATAAAATTGTCTCTGTTTATTATTGAGATGTATTTGCAGTTACAGTAGGCACAACATATGATTTCAGTACAGACATAATCAGCAGTATGCTTTTAAAACCTAAATAAATCTTGATTTTAGATTTAAAAGAATGTGAAATAATTCAATAACTGATTGTAATTACCTTTGGTGGAAATTTAAACTGGACTCTCTTGTACCTACAGATCTAAGGTTTTGAAGTTTAGAGCTGCTTGACCTAGCTGAGGGTCCTGATTAGCAGTTCTGTTTTCCTTAAGCCTTTGGCTGGCTCTGACAGTGAGAGGATGCGTGGAGTGGCAGTTCCCTCTTTCGGACATTTTGTCGTGTAATCACCTACCTTGTAAAAAACCTGTAGCCTAATGGAGACCAAAGGTCTGTCCAAATACAGTTAGGAGCCCTGTTGACTAACAGCAAGAAGGGTCTTTCTGCATGGACTTTGTGTGTTCTCCACATGCATAGTTGGGTTCTCTACAGGTACTCTCACTTCCTCCCACTCTTCAAGAATATGCATGTTAGGTCATGTGATCTCACTAAAATTGACCTTTGGAATGAGTGTGTGTGGGTGGGTGTTTGTCCTGTGTATTTCCATGTTGTCATGTGATGGACTCATGACCTGTCCAGTATGTATTTTGCCTTTCACTGACTATCTGATGGTAATAGGATGGGACGCTGTCTGTAAAGTTACACAGTAAAAAATTAACAGCAATAATTTGAGTTATTTAGCCTGTCATAAGAAAAAAAAATGGGGGTTCCTTTCTCAAAGTCATATTTGCCTCTATGGTAATTATTCATTTAAAAATGTCATAGTTGCAAGCTAAATTTTAAGTTTACAAATTAAATATTTAGCTCCAAATTACCTATTTAGTTTCCAAGCTAAATGTTCAGCTTCAAGCTAAATATTTAGTTTCCAAGCTAAATATTTAGCTAGCAAGCTAAACTGGCTAGCTAAATATATAGCTTCGAAGTAAATATTTAGCTAAAAAATTAGCTAAAAAAATTTAGCTAATATGTAAAATGCACTATTAAAATAAAAGCTGGATCCTGTGAACCTCTATATATACTCCTGCAGCTGCTGCTGCTACTGCTGCTGCTGCTATAAGTCCATTGGTAAACGTCTGTATTGCCGCTAAAACGGCTCATCCTATGTTTTAAGCTGAAATGTTGGACATGTCGGGATGAAAATAAACAATGTTAAAGAGGTGCCATTCAATGTCGCCAGCAGTTTATATAAAGGTTTGCAAGACCCAGCTTTTATTTTGGCTGTCCACTTCCGCTTTTTGGGAAGTAAATTTGCATATAAGCTAAATCTTTAGCTCTGAGCTAAATGTTTAGTTCTAAGCTAAATATTAAGCTAGCCCGTTTAACTTACTAGCTAAATATTTAGCTCTGAGCTAAATGTTTAGTTCTAAGCTAAATATTAAGCTAGCCCGTTTAACTTACTAGCTAAATATTTAGCTCTGAGCTAAATGTTTAGTTCTAAGCTAAATATTAAGCTAGCCCGTTTAACTTACTAGCTAAATATTTAGCTTCAAAATAAATATTTCGCTTGTTCTTTATATTTAGTTTGAAGTTAAATATTCCGTTTGTAGACTAAATATAAGCCGGTATAAACAAAAGATAGTTAGGATTAGACACGTTGGTTACACTAAGTAAATTAAAGAGACTTTAATCAGAGATTGTGTGTGTGTGTGTGTGTGTGTGTGTGTGTGTGTGTGTGTGTGTACTTGTATATGTTATGTCTTTGGGACCTTTTCTGGTAAAGTCACAGACTCTTTCAAGACCAGTAGGCCTACATACATTATATACATTTGTATATAATTTGAAGGGTTAAGGCTAGGGTTAAAGTCAGGTTAGGACCCCTAATTTAGGGTTAGGGTTTAGATTTAGTGGTATGGTGTGAATTGTGTTTTGGTTAAGGTTAGGGTTAGGAATAAACTGGTAATGGTTAGGGTTAGGGTAAGGGTTTGGGTTAGACATAAATACAGCCATTAAAAAGAATTGAAGTCAATATAAAGTCCTAGTATGGGTAGAAATACAGACTTGTGTGTGTGTGTGTGTGTGTGTGCGTGTATGTAAATGTTGGTTTTGGAAGAGGCAGGAAGCAGTGGGTTGGAAGTATCGCTGTCCTAAGTCCCAGGAGAAGCGGGCAGCAGGGGCCTAATATCGACCCTGCATCGGGAGCAGGAACAGCACATTGTTATGGGTGGGGAGTCATTATTGTGACAATCTGCCACCACACCGACAAGGCTGATAGGTGGCGGAGGGGGGTGGTGCATGGATGTCCCCATCCTCGAAACACAGGAAACTAGTTGCTGCTCGGCTCTTATGTGCCACACATCCCTTTTCTCTCTGACTGAAAGGATTTTTGTGCAAAGAGTGTTTATTGTTATACTTCTATTATTATTATTATTATGCACTTGTATTATGCACATGTTGCATTTTAAAGCCAAGCCAAGGGACAGACATCTCACAGCTGTGGGGGAAAGGTTTACTGATTGACTCATTAAATTGCAGGAACCAAAAGGTCTATATGTGATTTGCGTGTATAATGAAGCGTCCTTCCATTATTAGATTTTAGACCAGATGAGACCAGCTCCTCTATCAATAAACTGATTAATTGAGGAGCCCTAAAGCTGCCTGTTTACTTTGTCCTCAGCTGCCAGAAGAGAAGAAGAAAAAGCTTAGAAGCTCTTTTTTTCCTTATGCAGAATGGTCTGAACCTGGTTGAACACTCATGGAAAGCAAATCATAGAATAAGAATGAGTCAAAGTTGCAAATTAGGTCAGATTTAGGCTGACGACACCACTGATTTGATGTTAAACATTTTTCAAGTTGCTTTAATCTTTTTTTCCCCAATAAGTTGCCAAATGTTATAGGTCTGGCACTGAGATGGATCTTCTTCTGCTTTTATGTCATCTTGGGGAGTATGCAATTTATATTTTGCCACTGAGGTTAATTCGAGCTGCATTTTTCTGTGCCGTTTTTCTAGTTAGCGCTGAAACTGCTGAGCAGACAAAAACTGAAAGTTTTGGAACAAGAATAAGCAAAGAAACGCTTAATGCGTTTTCTATGTTGAATCTAACCATATCTTTATTTAAACCAAAGTTACTGCTTGATTGTGGACAGCCAGGCTGCACGTGCCTGGTCACTGTAGGCTCTTTGAGAGGTCTTCTGTCGTGCACTTAGAATGTACTTTGCCCTTTATTATATTATACATCACGAAACATAAGACTTCCCTGACATGACCAAAAATTCCGTGGGGAGATTATAATCATTTTTGACAGCATATATATCTCCAAAGGTACCTAAAACACCAATGTGCACTGGTCAGCAGAGAATTTGCTGGAAGAGGGGCAACACTAAACTTTTGCCAAGTGTACAAACTCATCACACCCACATCAGGCCAGCAGGACTCCACGTAGTATACAACAATTCTTCAGGTAAAGTCTATACTTTGCATGATCTTCACGGTGAGATATACAGTACAGTGCCATGATCAGGCCCCTTGCACACATAAAGGTTGGTATTTGCTGGGATTTACAGGAAAAGGGTTCCTAGCTATCTAGAAACACACATGAACTAATTCACTAAAGTAGCTAGCAGGCATCAGTTCAAATGAAATGATTTATTCTAACAGCGTTAGCATTAACAACAGTATATATACAGTACTGTGCAAAGGTTTTAGGCAGGTGTGGAAGAAATGCTGTACACAAAGAATGCTTTCAGAAATATAAAGGATTGTTTATTTTTAGCAATTTACAAAATGCAAAGTGAGCAAACAAACAAAAATCAAATCATCATTTGGTGTTACTACCTTTGCCCTTAAACCAGAAAACCAAACTTTATACACTTGCACAAAGTCAGGGATTTTGTAGGATTATAGTCAGATGTATAATCAACCTATTATACCAAACAGGTGCTAATGATCTTCGATCTCACAGTCATTAACTGAAACAGAAACAGCTGTGTAGGAGACTTAAAACTGGGTGAGGAACAGCCAAACTCTGCTACTGAGGTGAGGTTGTGGAAGACAGTTTCATGTCATGGCAAGATTGAGCACAGTAACAAGACACAAGATAGTTATACTGCATCAGTAAGGTCTCTCCCAGACAAAGATGTCAAAGCAGACTGGGGTTTCAAGATGTGCTATTCAAGCTCTTTTGAAGAAGCACAATGTTGAGGATCGTAGATGCAGTGGTTGGTCAAGGAAACTTAGTGCAGCAGATAAAAGACATCTAAAGCTTATTACCCTTCGAAATCGGAAGATGTCCAGTAGTGTCATCAGCTTAGAAGTATGCTTGAAAACGTAGGAACTGGAGTGCAGAACAATGGCAGCAGGTGCTCTGGACTGATGAGTCAAAATTTGAAATATTTGGCTGTACAAGAAGGCAGTTTTTTCATCAAAGGGCTGGAGAGCAGTACAATAATGAGTATCTGCAAATAAGTCATTAAAAACTATCTTCAGCGCAAAGAAGAACAAGAAGTCCTGGAAGTAATAGTATAGCCCCCACAGAGCCCTGATCTCAGCATCATGGAGTGTGTCTGGGATTAAATGACGAGACAGAAGGATGTGACGAACCCTACTGTACATCCACAGAAGATCTGTGGTTAGTTCTCCAAGATGTCTGGAACAATCTACCAGCCCAGTTCCTTTAATTTGTGCAAGTGTACCTAGAAAAATTGATGCTGTTTTGAAGGCAATGGGTGGTCACACCAAATATTGATTTGATTTAGATTTCTCTTTTTGTTTATTCACTGCATTTCGTTAAATGATTAACACCTCCATTTTTGAAAGCATTCTTTGTGTACAGCATTTTCTCACACCTGCACAGCAATATATACATATATATATATATATATATATATATATATATATATATATATATATATATATATATATATATATATATATATATATATATATATATATATATACATACACACACACACACACACACACACACACACACACACACACACACACACACACACACACACACACACACACACTCACACATTAGGGGTGTAAAGGTACACAAAGATCAAAACAGCTGGTGAGATATTATATGGTTTTGTTGCTGTAATGCTACAAAATATTTTTCCATTGATTATTGAGAAGGTTGGAAATCATATTCCACGTGAATAATTTTGAGTTTAGCTGTGTATTCATTCCTAATCTAACCTATACACACAAATATCAGTGTTAGTGTTCTCTGGTGGATGCCACACAGCACCAAAAAGAATAATGGCTGACTGAACTAATAAAAATGTTTTGGAAGTATTTGTTAAAAAAAAAACATGTCTTAGAAGTCAACTAGTACTTTTACAAACAATTTTACAGTTTTAACAGTTTTATTGAAATAATTTTCATCTTGAGTTACCTCAAAAATGCATTTGTTCAGCTTCACAAAACTTTGGATGAGGCAATTCCTGAAGGCTCAGATTGCACTGGCCCTTGTTAAATAAACTGAAATGAAAAATTGTTGCAGAGTTTCTTAAAACAAAAAGAAGCAATCATATCATCACTGATTCCATACAGTATTGGGGTTAGAAGGTCATAATAATGTTTCTTTACTTAGGAACTGTAAGGCAGGGATAAAGGTGGATGCTCTCTTAACCTGTTATTCCCAAACAGATGAATGTATGTCTGGTTCACACACCAGTGAATGCTGAACGTTTTTCCAACTTTATTTCAAAATGAAGATGAACCACAGATGTACTACCAGCTGGGTGCTGTATTGTAAACCATCAGTAAGTGGGTACAACAGTAAGACTTCTGGTAGATAAACATAGACTTACAGTCCACTTTATTAACTACAGCTTGCCAGTACCTGACTTTTTCATTTTTTAACCAACTGGCACTTGATTAAAAAAATGGATGCAAATTGCTCTCAGCTAATAGACAGGATTGTGCCTTCACCTATTAAGAGCTAACCGCTTTGTAAATCTAGTACAGAAAAAAAGAAAATAGTGGGAAGAACATATTTACAAATAGTGGAGGAGATGCAGTAATTTGTGAATTTTGCCCTGAGTTATCGTGGTTCATTCGAGCAGGCAAAATGTTTCTATCTATCATTGTCCAGTTGTGGTGACTCTTTGAGAATTGTAGCCTCAGTTTCCTGTTCTTAGCTGACAGGATTTTCACCCTGTGTGGTATCATCTTGAACTGGTCTGCCTATTTTCCTCTGACCTGTGACATCAAGACGTTTTTTTGTCTACACGGTTAGTGCTTTCTGGACATAAGACATCCAAAAAGTGACAAAAAGAAACCGTGATGCAGTTGATGTAGGATTGTTTAGACAAATATGCCCTGAGGATCTCCAATCCAAATTCCACTCTTAAATGTAAATAAATATATCTATTAGCTTCCTTTCCTACAGCACTCCTTTTCTTTTTGTCCATTTTTTGATACATTTGAAGCGTTCCTTAAATCTTTTTTTTTTGGGTGGGGGGTGACAACATGAAGATACCGATCCAGCCCATCAGAGCGTAGTGTCATTAGTCCTAGTGAACGCAGTGAGCTCATTATATTCTCAGGGACTCTGGTCTAATTAGGTTTTGATGTTTTACGTTTGAGCAGATGCAGACGAGTGCGCCGAAAGTTCAGACGACTGCCACATTGATGCCCTCTGCCAGAACACGCCCAAGTCTTACAACTGCATCTGCAAGCCAGGCTACACAGGAGACGGGAAGCAGTGCGAGGGTAAGTGCCTGTCACATCCTACTTCACGGGGCTCGTTAAAGATTAAAAAGAGGTGAAAGCCATATCTGGTCAAATTTGGCCGTAATACGCCCGTGCTTTTAGATTAATATGTAATTTAAAGCTAAAAACTCCAATAGCATTTCTAATAACAATAACAGATTCTAGAATAGAGTTCCTAGAATTGAGTTCCTAGAATAGCTTGAGAACTGTGGGCTGAAATGTGTCTAAAGATTCGTTCAGACAGCCTTCTCAAGGGTTGCAGCTTTGTTCCCCTTTGACAGTCAGTGTCCGGAAATCGTGGGTTCGATTCCTGCTTCCGCCTGCTACATGTCGTTGTGTCCTTGGACAAGACACTTCACCTACCTTGCACACTGGTGCTACTGTCAGTCTGCCCCAGGGCAGCTGTGGCTACAATCCTAGCTTGCTACCACCAGTGTGTGAATGTGAGAGTGAATGAATACTGAAGTTGTAAAGTGCTTTGAGGGTCTCGAAAAGCACTATATAAATGTAAGGCATTATTATAAAATCTGCAGGACGGGGGCTCTCGAGGACTGGAGTTTGGATTCCCTAATCATCACCCATCCATTCTATTGGAGCTGTATGTTTAGGATTTTCTTCCAGGATTGTTGTCAGAAACTCACCAGGCCTGACAGCCTCCAGCAGGGCTCAATGAGTTCCCAACTGCCATTGGTTGGACTTTCTAATTAAAAACGCCTCCACTCATCAAAAATTGCTCAATCATTGATTGACTTCTTCTGCCCCGTCGCCAGATGAACCTGCTCATCCTCTCCTGTCAGTCCACTGGCCATTCCACTTCTGTGAACGCCTCACTCGTATCCAGGTTTGGAACACCAAGAAGCCAATTGGCTGCTGAATTCCACCAAAGTGGTCCTGTCAGGAGAGGTTGGTTTGACGATGTGGCAGAACAACTGGAAGGTCTATGGTTCTTTGGGCTTCTTGGCATTAATGGATCGATGACTCACCTATTTATGGTGAGTGGAGGATTCTTTTATTAGAAAGTCCAATCAATGGGAGGTAGGAACTCATTGAGCCCTGCTGAAGGGTGGGAGGTCCTGATAAGTTCCTGACAATCGTTCTATATTTATCTCTATTTATCTTCTCATCAGCTCTGTCCTGCTTTTCTATCCCTGATGAAAAAAAGCAGGCCCACATCATGCTGCTGCCTCCACTATGTCTCACCATGAGGATCCAGCTTTCTTTGTGCCGTTCCATAAAGGTGGAGTTCCTTCCCCCGAGCAGTGAATCTCTGCAGCTCCACCAGAAATACCACGAGGTTATTCATGTTAAGAGTCTCTTAGTTCCCTTCTTGGTTATGCTCTTCTCATCTGGACTGTCAGATTACGTGGACAGCCATGTTTTAGTCGGTTTGCAGTTGTTTCATACTCCTCGAGTTTTCAGATGATGGATTGAACAGTTCAAAACAGGGAAGATTGTTTTCTCCCCTAGCACTGTTTTAAACCTCTCTACAACGTTCTCCCTGACTTGTCTGCTGAGTACCTTGGTCTTCATGATGCTGTTTGTTCATTAACAGAACTTTAGGCATTCACTTTTGCAAGGTACTTTGCGGCCTCATGGTGGCGTTTCTTATTAACGAAGACCCTCATCTAATGAATGGATGTATAGTTGATCCATGTACTCTTTCTGTCAGCTGCTTATAAATACTGTATTGGTTAGCACCATTGTCCTTCAGCACGGAGGTTTCTATGTCTAATCTTGCCTTTGCAGAAGCTTCTTTAGGATGTTTGCATGATCTCCCAGCAGCTGCGTGTGTTTTCTCTGGGTAACCTGGCTTCCTCCTACAGCTCCAAAACATACATCTTATAATAACTAATGATTCAACATGGACTGGGTGGATCATGGTTGTTTGGGCTGCGTGCTTCAGTTTTGACCTTGTGATAGAATGGCAGTCTCTCTCGGGTGTTTTCCACCTTACCTGTTGGTCGCTGGGCAGGACACACTGAACAGGATGGATCCAGAAGCAGTGTATAAGAAAAGTCTGAGATTTGACATTAGCTGCTCTGGAGCATTCAGGTCTGTGTTAACACATGCCAATGAGGAAAGACATCTCTAATGGCCTTAGAGAATGTATTTGCTCCCAATTAGTCTGGCAACAAGTTTTAGAGACTATTCCAAAAATTATTCTATGATTAAAATTTATCTAGAAATCATTCAAGATTGTTTCGATGTCACCCAGATATCAATCTTTAAGGTTCAAAGACAGTATAATTACGCCTCCTTTCCAATAAGCTGTATGCCATGGGATGGTGAAGTCTGGTTTGATATTTTATAGTCCCACGTATTCAGGAGAGTCCAACGGCCAGTTGGACTCTCACTGGGCAGGCAGGGTTAAATCTAAACACCCAACGTTGTGTCACACTAGTGCGATGACAAACGTGACTCACTAGTCTCATGCTTGTCGCAAGCAGTGATGTTTTTCTGTTCCCCAATCAATAGACTGTGTTGTGGAATGCCAGAAACTCCACCCTAACAGTACCGTATAATTGTCCTATGGCCCTATAACTGATATATATGAATATGGCACCTTAGCCTAGAGTGGCAGTCCAATTGCACAGAGCCATGTAAAATATCAGGATTTTATGATATAAAATAAAATTGAGATATATAATTTCAAAAGGTTAAGATAAGAAGCTGCAATTACCTTGTTGCACACATGTGCACAGCTTTAAACATACTTTTAATTACCTTTAATTACCTTTTGATTCAGTTTATCTGGGTGAGGTCACAACTGCCTTGACTCTGATTAGGTGTTAATAAGGTTCAGCGTCATTTACCCAATTGCATCCTTTTTAGCCCGTGTGAAGATATTTTACAAAGGTTCAAATGATCTCACGGTATGAATGTATCATTCAGGACAAATGTACACCATTTCACCATGGTGTAGATAATTTGGGACAAGGGCATTACTGTAACTGGACATTTCTCCAAAACTGATGAAAAGAGGAGACTGTGACTCGTCAAGGAGGCTATCAAGAGGCTCAAATCAACACTGCAGACATCTTTCTTGATGTTTTACCCACAGCTTTCTTTAACAAAGTTTTGCCTGTCATAGGATCTAATCTGATTCAAATAGTGATCGCATCCCTCTTATCAAGTGTTTTCCCCAGGCTTTAAAAACCGCAGTCATCAAACTACTGCTGAAAAATAACAATCTGGACAAGTTGCTGTTGGAAAATTACAGGCCAATCTCCCACCTTCCATTTATCAGCAAGAAAAAACTGAAATAGCTTCCTAACAATGACCAACCCCTTTGATGTCTTTCCGTCTGGTTTCCGCAGTACTGAGACTGCCCTTATCAAAGTGTTCTATGACATCCTCATAAATACAGACTGTGGTAGAACCACAGTGCGGGTACTGTTGCACCTCAGTGCAGCATTTGACACTGTTGATCATGATATTTTATTGAACTGACTGGAAAACTGGGTTTAACTCTCTGCTACAGTACTTCACTGGTTTGAGTCTTACCTAGAGGACAGGGACTTCTTTGTGTCAATAGGTAACGTTTTTTTGGAGTGGGCAAGAAGAAGAAGTGGTGTACCCCAAGGATCCATCTTGGGGCTCCTCATATTTAATATCTTCATGCTCCCACTAATGTTGCCAACTGTCTCCGACAGAAAGTAGCTGAAATTGCCCCAGAAAGTCGCTAGATGTCGCCAGATGACGTCATACGCTAATTTGCATAATTATGATGTCATCACGTGATGACGATTGAAACAAAGGAGGAATTTTTTTAATTTAGATTAGGATTTGATCATACAGGTTAAATAATACATTATTTAAACATTATTTAAATAATACATTATTTAAACAGGGGAAACATGCTACAGGGAAATGTGACTTCTGTCTTCAAGAAGAGACTGTGGACCAGTTAGATTATTTTGCCTGAAGTAAACTGTTGAGAGACCTGGTAGCCTACAAAATTGACAAGATATCAAATTGCAACTGGACATCAAAGACCTTTAAAAAAAAATTTAAGTTCTGAAACATACATTTGCTGAGATGTCTCAAGAAGATGAAATTAATAGAGAGAATATAGTTGTTGTCTGTTTTTAGTACTTTGTAAAAGTAAGTAGGGCATATTTAGCATGCATCAAATGTTTCTTGCCAACCGCCATTAAACAGAACTTTATTGCTTATATTATTTTCAGTGTTTTTTTTTTGGTCATAAGTTTTAAATGTCCTACGTTTTTTAACTCACCATACATTTCGAACGTTCCTTGAATGCACCACAGGTGTGAGATGCAGCGTTATACAGACAAGCTTCTGCCTTAATTCAAGTTGAAAGATCAGTTTTATATACATGCATATTTATTTTTTACTTTTGAATTTACATTAACTACAAAACAACTTTGTTTGTGAGTGGGTGAAATGAACTGAAAAAGGTTTATGATTGGTCAGTTGACATACTCTGATCATTCTGCGTACACATGCGCAGATCATTCCCTTTCTGAGCGTCGGGAAGGAGCAAGCTGGGTCTCTAAACTGCACGAAATATCGGCGACAAAGTTTCACAGAAAGTAGCTAAGGGTGGTCAGAAATGTCGCTAGATTTGTCGCTAGGCGCGTTTTGGAAATAAAGTAATTAAGGGGTCTGAAAAGTCGTTAGAAATAGTGACAAAGTCGCTAAATTGGCAACACTGGCTCCCACTAGCTTAGATTATAACAAGTAGTAAGATTAGATATTGTAACCATACAGATAATACACAGCTCTACATTACAATGTCACCAGGTGACTATGACCCCATTGAAGCGTTGAGCAGATACATAGAACAAATCTATTCATGAATCGGCCATAATTTCTTCATCTGAATAGAACAAAACTGAAGTCATTATTTGGGGTGGTGACTGGTTGGTGTGTGTGGGGGAGAGGGGGTTGCAATTTTATATTTATATCATGCAAGGCACTTTGAACTGTCTTGTTGCTAAAAAAATGCTGTACAAATTAAACTTGACTTGACTTCTGAATATGACAAAAAAGATGTTTGAATTAAGGCTATCTTTCAAAGAAAGCATTCAGGATTGGCTAAAACCACCCTAAAAACCTCCTAAAAAGGAAAATGCATTTTGATCTTATAAAGCTAAATTTGAACTTCTGGGCTACAGTTCCAAAAGGTATGTTTGGCACAAAAACAACACAGCACTTCACCAAAAGAACACCATT
The DNA here is from genome assembly GCA_963556495.2 of Valencia hispanica. NCBI lineage: Eukaryota > Metazoa > Chordata > Actinopteri > Cyprinodontiformes > Valenciidae > Valencia > Valencia hispanica. The sequence goes on along the minus strand of OY747722.1, from coordinate 30,804,135 downwards.
CCCACAGTAAAGCTGTCTACTAGAAACCTGAAGAGAGATTTAATTTTCAACATAACTGTCCTAACTTCATCAGAGGAAAATGTCTTGATGATGTGTGGAATGTGCGCTGAGCCCCGGCCAGCAACAGTATTTAAAATGCAAGCAAACATGGGGAGTTCAACTAGCATTTGTAAACTGTATCAGCTAATAGTGGCAAACTGGAGTGATGCAGAGGTCCGGGAGCCTCTGGCCTTTAGAGCTGAAGACCAGATCACCGGACAGTTCAGGGGGGACTGGGAAGGACAGCCACCTTTTGGAGAGGCTCACAAAAGGAACTGAGGAGCGGGGCTTCAAACAGGAAAAAAACCAAGTTATGTCCAAGCTATTTTCTCTGTTTACCACGGACTCTTCCGTCTCACAGTTTACCCTGCACCCTCTCGCTGCTAACTGGCTAATTGTGCCAAAAGCCCCTGAACCGCCTTTTTTGTCTTTATAAAAACTACAGTTTGACAGGAGCTTTGTAAAAATGATCGTATTTAATTCTTATTTAATATAAGTGAAAATAAATTATCAATTTCCCCATTAATGGGGAGATGGATGGGGCTAAATAGAGTAAAATCCTGAAGGAAAAAAAACCGGTCAGAGGCTGCAAAAGACTGGTGTGGAGGTTCACCTTCCCGCAGCCCTTAAACAGACCTCAAACATAGCCAGAGCTATAATGGAACGGTTTGGATCAGTGGTGTCCAAACTGTCCTGTGTTCCAAAATGGTCAAGTGAAAAGTAGGTGTGCCCAAAACAAAATGACACTTTTTAAGAACTAAAATAAAAAAGAAGTCAGATTGTGATTGTTTTTACCTGCTCAACAATAAAACAGGCATGCAATATTTTTAAATAAACAAAGTTATCAGATTTTTGTATGAAATTCTTGCGTAAAACAATGTAGATCCGAAGCTTAGAAAAGGTTTTACAGGTTTGCATTCAGTTTGCAAAAAAAAAAAAAGGAAAACATTTAATCTTAGCAATAACAACAGGATTTGAATCACTTTTTGTTTGAAAATGCTTGATATTTGTCTCCATATTCATCAGCCAACTCTTCTGCCAGGCCAAATTAGTCTAGTTCTTTGCACAGAATCAGTTCAGCAGCTGCAAAGAGCCCCTGGTTGCACTTTGGACACTCCTGATTTAAAGTTATATTCATGTTTTAGAATGACCTAGCCTGGAAGTTTGTTCCAGATTAGAGGAGCATAGAAACTGAAAGCTGATTCTCCATGTTTGGTTCTGATTCTAGGGATATTGAGTAGACTGGAATTTGGTGCTAAGCCATTCAATGATTTATAAACTAGTAAAAGTGTTTAGAAGTCTATTCTCTGAGCTACAGGGAGACAGTGTAAGGACTTTAGAACTGGGGTGATGTGCTCTACTTTCCTGGTTCTACACACTTAAAAATGTTGGGTTAAAAACAACCCAATTTGGGTAGTTTCCCAACCCAGTGCTGGTTAAATATTGGACAGAACACACGCTGGGTTAATTTAACCCAACAATTTGGGTTGGTTCCATTAACCCAACAATTGGGTTTTTTATACAACCCATTTGGGTTGTTTATATAACCCAATTTAGAGTTCACATTAACTACACTGCTGGGTTATTTAAACCAAGCAAGTTGGGTTGCAGATTTTTTATTATTACTTAATATTACAATTATGATTTTTGTTATTTATTATTTATTATCATTATTATTATTAATTATGATTATTTTCTTGATTAAATATATTCTCACACCAATAATTGAACAAATATGTATTAAAATTCAAAATTTACAGAATACACAAAAATATAAAAATACAAAATTTCCATAAAATTCATAACATAAGCTTACCATTTAGCTTACAAATAATATTTTCAGAATTGGGAACAACTTCTGAACATTGAATTGGCATGTCATTTCTAAACTGATGACTGAAAAACAAAAACAAAGAGATGGATGGTGGGATCCAGGCCAGTCTATGGGCAAGACAGCAACTGAGTTTGCAGGAAGTTCACTGCTGGGGAAACAGTTCCCTCAAGTCCAAACACCCCTTGATGGAAAAATTGTCATGTAGGCTTACAATCTTTCGGGTAGTGGAGGTCAAACACATAAAGGCTCTTAAAACACGTGTCCACAGCTGCGAGAGCCGTCTCACTTTCTATTGCCTTGCCTGCTATGATAGTAAAGGCTTGGGAGCACAGCATTCCATCAGCAAGCAGCAGCCCAAACTGGTACGACCTGGATAATTCTGCTTGCTCCAAATACACAACCATGTTAGTTCCGACCTATGATGAGAAAAAGGAAAAAATTAAGTATTTGTACCGTTGTCTCTACTGAAGGTCTTTCAACACCTTCCCACCCCCATCAGCTGATTTAGTAGAGCTCTATACAGAAAAGTGTGACACCCCTAAATTCAATGGTTTGTTCTCTAACCAATTTATTCTGGGGGCATGGCCAATCTTCTTATACAGGGTATATGCAGGAATCCTGAAGTTATTTCTAATAGTTTTTTAAGACTTTTTAAAGATCTTCCAAAAAAGTTTAAGACCTCCTCACCACTTCAAAATGTAGCCTAATCGGCCACACATCTTTAACTAACAGCACAACCATACAACAGAATAGCTAAAAACCAAGGTTGTGCTACTCTGCTCTAATGATGTGTGGATCAATACTGAAACATTGATAATTCTGTTACCAGCTTCTTATGTTTTTGAATCGAGTCTCATGTTAGAATATTGATATTATAGTTATTTGTTATTTATTTATTTATCAAATGTCTATACTTTTCTGCTGCACCCCAAATCCGTGTGCACAGTTTAATAAACCGAGGATTCTTACACCTGAAAATAATTTCTGCACCTGACTCCAGCTGGGCTCCTCTGGTCCAAAGGTGGACTTTTTTTTCCCCCCACAGAAAAATATACAAATTTGTGGGTCTGAGAGGGCGGACAAGGTGCTGAATGCTGATGCTGCCACAGGGAAAAAATATTCTCGCCTGCTATGACTGGATAAGTCAAGTCAATTCTTATCTTTGATTTTAATCATTGTAATTTGATCTTAATATTTTTTATGTCAACAATCATTTTGTTTTTCAAAGTTTTCTGTTGGTTTTGAAAGGGTAAACGTGTGCCCGGATAACCTGCAGCCAGCATACACAAACCTGTCGTTATTTTTTTTAACAAAAAGTTTAAGAAAAAATACCCCCCCTCTGCTTTTTTCACAAATCGCACTCTGCATATGGCAACACCGTACCATTATTTATTGTGAGCCTTGCATTTCGAAGACATTTTGTATTTAGTTATAGGCCTACATTGTTCAAAAGCATATTGTAAACTTTATGGACTCAGGCTCCACAAGCACATAGAATCATTGTTATTTTTTCAGGTCCATCAATTTGACAGATATACATTTTACTGTTACTTGTAGTAAAGTTAAAGTACACTGATCCCCATTCATTTCCTGTGTACAGAGCATAAAGCAGGCACATAATGATGACAATGTCTACCATAAGAAAGTTTCTATTAGTCCTGGAAGCTGCCACTCGATCAGTTTTGAGGTCACAAAATCGTCCATCATCAATCAGTTGCTTTTACCAAACTGAAATATCAGCACGGAGAGAGTCTATTAAGAACAGTAAACTGAGTTATTTTATTGTCCATGAACCTGAATCTTTAAAACAAACAGAGTTAAGACCAAATCTATGATAAAATGCGATTAAACAAAACCTAGTCCAGCCTGGCCGGACACACGACCCGATAGCCCATGACTGATTTTCCCCAAAAGTCTCGCATCACTTTACACCGCACCAACAGGAGACTTTTCCAGGATTTAATTGCTTTTTTCAGGACAGTTTATTCGTGCCATCCATGGTATTGTTTCAATCATCTGTGTGTGGGTTTTTAAACCAGCCCGCACGCCAGCCACTAAGGCTGCGGTCACACCTGGGTACAACCGGGTTCCAAAAAGACGGCCTACGGTCACACCAGCCATTTCGATAACGCGCCACTCTGCCGCAACGACCAAAGACTCCATCTCCATGACAATGAACGCAATCGCACTGAAACCTATTTGCGCCCTCGACCCACCCGCGCTGTCCCGGGTAGAACGACTCCAGGACAGAACGGCAGTTTCCCGACCAACCCCCCCCCCCCCGCCCCGCCCCACACACACACACACTTTTTTTCCGAAGCTATAGCAGCTAGCTAACGGTAGGCTAACGGCTTACAGGTTACTGGCTAGGCGCTCTACCAATCACTCGAGAAACGCGACACTGCTTCACAAACCTAAATCTGAACAAATACTTGGAGCTTTATATTTAACTAATTTCTTGTCTTTTTTGATCCCTCACTAAACTGTTTTGTACTCGTGGAGTTCAAAAGAGCCATACAAATAAATTGACTTACTTCTCACTCAAGTCTCCTCCGGTCTCAGTCTTGAAGGTCTGACTGGTAGAGGGTGTCAGGGTGAGGCAACTGCGTGAGGTGTTGCATCAGTTTCAGATGTGACGTCACAACACCTAACCCAATATGTTGGGTTGTCCGAAATAACCCAACAAAACTTTATTGAAGTTTTTAACCCAACAGCTAATAACTAAGCACCCAACGGAAATAACCCACCAAATTGGGTTGTCAGAATACCCAATTATTTTAAAATAACCCAATTATGTGACCCAACAGGCCCAACCCAGCATTTGGGTTAAAGAAATAACCCAGCATTTTTTGTGTGTAGTGAGGACACAAGCAGCAGCGTTCTGGATCTCTGCAGCTGTGTGATTGACTTTTTAGGCCGACCTTTGAGGACGCTGTTGCAGTAATCAATCTGACTAAAGATAAACGCATGAATGAGTTTTTCTAGGTCGTGTTGCGACATTTTGCCTTTATTGTTGTTATTATTATTGCCTTTATGTGACCCTGGAGGTTCAGGTCTGAGTTCATTACTACACCTAGATTTCAGGCCTGATTAGTAGTTTCTAGCTGTATTAACTGAAGCTGTGTGCTGACTCTTGATCGTTCCTCTTTAGGTCCAAAAGTAATTACTTCTGTTTTGTTTCCATTCAGCTGGAGAAAGTTATGGCACATCCATCCATTGATCTTATTGGTTGTTACAATCTGGGCTAGTGGGAGCATGTAGATATTAAATAAGAGGGGCCCCATGATGGAGCCCTGGGGCACCCCACATGTGATTTCTGTTCGTTTTGATGAAAAGTTTCCTATTGAAACAAAGAAGTCCCTGTTCTTTAGGTAAGACTCAAACCAGCCAAGTAGTGTACCAGAGAGTCTGACCCAGCTCTGCAGTCGTTCCAATAGTATATCATGATCAACAGTGTCAAATGCTGCACTGAGGTTCAACAGAACCAGCACTGTGGTTCTTCCACAGTCTGTATTTAAGCGGATGTCATTGAATACTTTGACGAGGGCAGTCTCAGTGCTGTGGTGAGCACGGAAACCAGACTGAAAAACATCAAAGCAGTTGGTCAGTGGTAGGAAGCTATTTAACTGCTGAAAAAGCTTTTTTCAATAATCTTACTGATGAATGGAAGATTAGAGATTGGCCTGTAGTTCTGCATTAACGTGTTGTCCAGGTTATTCTTTAGCAGTGGTTTAACAACTTCTGAATTAGAAATCAATCAACTTTGGAGAATTGATTCTATTTTATTCTATTTTATTTATTTATTATTTAAACTGTCTTAAACATTTTGAAGATGTTTCGCAAAGAAGAATGGGCAAAACTGTCCTATACCCCCTAAACACCTGCAGCTGGAAGTATAGGAGAAGGTGGGCCTATAAGTATGACTGAAAGTTATATATCCCCTCTTTTCCACTTCATAGTTTTGAGCTATTGTGTGTTGGTCTGACACATAAAATCTTATTAAATGTAAAAAATAAATAATGATTGTGAATACCTTTGCAAGATATGGTGGATGAACTTTTACCAACACTATTTTCCTTTCCACAAAAACATTCATAGGCAAATACAAACACACATGTACACATAGTCTCAGTAAGGGATTGTAAAAAAAACTATAACTTGTTAAATCCTCTGAGAGGATAAAAAAGGAACATTATGGCCTGCCCTTCTAGATACTGTTCATGTCATCACCTCTGTATCACATACATTTGAATTGGGGTATGTGTGCTTACCGGCATGTCTCTGAGGGGGAGGATTATAAGTTTGAATGTCTAATTAAATCCTGGTTCCACATCCACTGGATAATCACTGTATGTGGGGGTCACGCTTCACCACATACATGATCCCATTCATCTCTTTACTATACTCTATGAGTTCATTCAGAACCCACCACTCCCCTATCCCAGTAATGAAGCAACAGCTCATGACAGGGACTCCAAATTAAGACAGATGGTGGATGGGAGGACACCCCCTGACCCTGGTGATTAGATATGAAGGCTGTAATTGGCTGACCGTGTTTTTCATCAACAGGCCTTATTGGCCATTTTGCTAGCCAAGACTATTATCGGCTTCGCTATTCCTGGAAGCACCTGAAAGCAGCCAAACCGCTGCACTCCTACTCTGCATCCCTTAGATCATCTCTGGTTCTCTGTTATCAGCGTCAGCCCATATCAGCAAACAATCACTCAGCGGTATAGGAAAATATGCACAAGAAATTGGATAGAACCAAGAATGCCTCTCACATGTTTATTTTTCAGTTCAAAGAAATCTATTGACCAGAAATATTAGTTCACCCTTCTATATGTAAAAATATCAGCAGAACTTATATGCAGGGGTATGAAGTGCCGTTTGTGAAGTTACAAAGTCAAAAATTAACAGCAACAACTTGGGTTCTTTAGCCTATTGTAAGAGAAAAAAATTAGGGTTAAATTTTCAAAGTCATGTTTGTGCCCATGTTATTTACTCATTTACAAATGTTACAGTTTACAAGCTAAATATTTTGCTTCGAACTTTATGTCACCTCCATTGTTTATTTTTCTCCCGACATTTCAGCTTAAAACGTAGGAGGAGCAAGCGTTCATATAGAAGTTCGTGAAACTCAGCTTTTATTTATAGTCCACTAACGCTCATCGGCAAGTGCACTTAATATTAAAGATTTAGCTAGCCTGTTTGGCTTGCTAGCTGATGAAACTTTCAAGAAATGTGCGCAGTAGGACCAGAAACAAGTTATTAGATTTTAGGGGTGATCCGGATCACCGTCTGGGTGGTGGGAGAGCTGCCTTGGTGGTGCTTTTATAGTTATTGCTAATTTTTGACTATATAACTTTTCAAACGACATCGCATAAAGGGGATCTTTATTTATTGAAGGACACACTGTCTTTTGCATGGATAAGTATAAGATTCAGGCTTATGATAACTTTAATTGTACATGATGTGTAGAATGATTAAATTGCCATCACTTGTGTTCATAAACAGAACTGCAAGGACTATAACATGTTGTTAATAGTGTCATTTATTCATATATTATTATGTTAAAATTAACAAAATAGGTGTTGTGACACAATATGTATGTTTTGGCTATGAATATTTATGAGTAATTACTTAAGGCAGTTATTAATAAGATAAATCATTTTGGCAAAATGACCACGTTTGGGGCACCATCCTGGGATCCAGGAAATTAATTCTAGCCAAATAGTTCCATTTCAGTTAATGTTTATGATTACCTGCCTAATAAGGTGGAGGTAATGAAACAATAGATGAAGGAATAAGTTCTTGCCGTTCTTTGAACTGCAAGTTACTACATATGTATGGGGAATAATAAACAACTTTCAAAAATGCAAGAGTTGATTAACAAGAAGAATTCAACTTTCCAGTCAAAAGGCTTTAACCAACAAACTAATTTGTTTTAATTAAACAAACTCACTAAGCTAGTAACACACAACTAACTACTAAGTAAAAGAAGAATGAATAATTAACTACCAAAAGTAAAAGCTGTAAAAATCTACCAATATGCATAGAGGTAGAGACAATAACCAGTAAATTGATAGTGATGTCACAGCCCAGTATGAATATGTATGCTTAAAGACCAAGGTTTTTATTGAAGAGTTTGAAAGTGAAGGTAAGTTAGTTTTATACTAATTGGGATTAGTTTATGACTAATTAGCACTTTATGATTTGTGTTCAAACAACAAATTCACAATGCAAAGCAGGAGTGAAGACAAAAAATTAGATGGAGGAAGTAATGTTTCATTAAATAATTTTCTGAATTAGAAATCAATAACCTTTGGAGAATTGATTCTATTTTATGGATCGGTCACCACAGTGATTGATCTAATTGGAACATTTAAGACTAGTTTTTAGTGTTTAAACTATCTGTTCTGTATTTTGAATACTGTAAATAACAATCCTAATTGTTTATGAACGGTAACGGTTTGTAAAAGCAAGCCGCACTAAAGAGGACGATAGGCACATTTCCCCTATCAGAACAAGCGTGCAGAGCTAATGTTGTGTAGCACAGGCTAGGGGTGACTCTGTTTAGCTCAGCACCAAAGAACAGAGGAAGACTCCAGTGGTACAGAGTAACTCACGTTGCATGATTAAAATGACTCTTTCTATTGGTCAAAAATCTTTGAAAACTTATACCACAGGCCAAATTCTACTCAAGCAGTTCGAAGAATAACATTTTACAAATCCAGCAAAAACACAGTGAAATAGATAATGAAAGCAATCATTAAATTGTTTATCCTAAGCTAATTTATGTCTGTCCAGACACAACCTTACTTTAACGATCCTTAGTTCTCCATGGAAGGGTGAATCCGTTGTCTGGGGGGGGTGCTTCAGGGTGCAGGGCTAGCTAGCCACCGTTAGCCGGAACTTGGGTCGTCCTCTCAGCTCAGTTCGGCTTGGCTCAGCAATCTTCTCCAACGGACCGGTCCCTTTTCATCGGCAGATTTCAACTCAGCAGCATTGGCTTCCACAGCAGGGGGTCAACGAAGCTCTCTCTCTCTCTCTCTGGTGGAATATTCAATTCAAAGATTATTTCTGCAGGATTTTGAACAAGTCAGGTACTAGTCGGAACTGTAAGCTCACCTCATCCGCCTCTGCTGTTTTCCCGTTCTTCTAATCATTAAATAATCACTTACCTGTTTTCCTTAGTGCACCCGATCCTGATACTACTGACGACATCCCTGCACTTCCTGATCAGTTTCAATAAACTTTTCAAAACAGTCTTGCTGGTCTGTGGTTGTTGCTGATAAAAAAAATGTTTCAGCCTGTTTAATCCAGGCAGTTCTACATCACCTTAAGGAGTATGTATATGCATAACATTGACTCATGTCTAATTTGGGTCTATGTCTAGCCTGAACATTGAAATTGCGTCTATTGTCTGCTCTTTAAAAATAAAACAAAGATTACAGTATTAATTTCAGACCATGATAGATGCTGTTGTCAAGCGTGGCAGCATCTCTGACCATGCGCCTGTCAATACTTGAACATTTTTGCATAGCAGGCCCAATCACTTGCAACTTTTAATCAAGTAGAATTAGTCTAGCTGGGAAAACAGCTGAAAAGGGTTTCACAGACAAGAATAAAGACGTGGGATGGCTTAGCTGCTTGGAATGTTTGCTTAAACGATGTCTGTGGTGATTATTCCTCTGGTGGATGTTAGCTAACATAGTTCTACATGCTGTGTTAATTAAAATGTCACATTGTATGTTGTTATTCAGACATTAAATCAAAGATGCACTGCATAAGTATGTTGTACCGTGCTAGAAAACTGTTAAATAATACAAAAAAATCTATGAAAAATATAACAGGTTACAAAGAATCATTAAGAAAAATTGAGTTTGAATCTCAGCTGGGGTGTTACTGCATGTTCTCCTTGTGCCTGCGTGGGTTCCCTCCAGGTACTCCAACTGTCTCCCACAGTCCAAAAAAAAGACTGTTAGATTAATTGGTCTCTAATTTTTCCTTTGGTGTGTGTAAAGTCTCCATGGTCGCCTTCCTGTGTGATTCTATGTTGCCCTGCGATAGACTGCCCAACTGTCCAGGATGTACCCTGCCTCTTGCGCAATGACTACTGGAGATAGGGACCAGAACCCCCCGCGACCCTGCATGAATATGTGGGTTTAGATAATGGATGGACAACCAAGGTAAAATAATTCTAGGAAAAAAATATAAAAAATATATACAGTGGGGTAAAAATGTATTTAGTCAGCCACCAATTCTGCAAGTTCTCCCACTTAAAAAGATGAGAGTGGCCTGTAATTTTCATCCTAAGTATAACTCAACTATGAGAGACAAAAGGAGAAAAAAAATCCAGAAAATCACATGGTCAAAGAATTTATTTGCAAATTATGGTGGAAAATAACTATTTGGTCACCTACAAACAAGCAAGATTTCTGGCTCTCACAGACCTGTAACTTCTTCTGTAAGAGGCTCCTCTGTCCTCCACTCGTTACCTGTATTAATGGCACCTGTTTGAACTCGTTATCAGGATAAAAGACACCTGTCAACAACCTCACACAGTCACACTCCAATCTCCACTATGGCCAAGACCAAAGAGCTGTCAAAGGACACCAGAAACAAAATTGTAGACCTGCACCAGTCTGGGAAGACTGAATCTGCGATAGGTAAGCAGCTTGGTGTAAAGAAATCAACTGTGGGAGCAATTATTAGAAAATGGAAGGCATATAAGACCACTGATAATCTCCCTCGATCTGGGGCTCCACGCAAGATCTCACCCTGTGGGGCCAGAATGATCACAAGAATGGTGACTAAAAATCCCAGAACTATACGGGGGGACCTAGTGAATGACCTGCAGGGCGCTGGGACCAAAGTAACAAAGGCTACCATCAGTAACACACTATGCCACCAGGGACTCAAATCCTGCTGTGCCAGATGTGTCCCCCTGCTTAAGCCAGTACATGTCCAGGCCCGTCTGAAGTTTGCTAGAGAGCATTTGGATGATCTAGAAGAGGATTGGGAGAATGTCATATGGTTAGATGATACCAAAATAGAACTTTTTGGTAAACATTTGTTGTGTTTGGAGGAGAAAGAATGCTGAGTTGCATCCAAAGAACACCATACCTACTGTGAAGCATGGGAGTGGAAACATCATGCTTGGGGGCTGTTTTTCTGTAAAGGGACCAGGACGACTGATCTGTGTAAAGGAAAGAATGAATGGAGTCATGTATCGTGAGATTTTGAGTGAAAACCTCCTTCCATCAGCCAGAGCGTTGAAGATTAAACGTGGCTGGGTCTTTCAGCATGACAATAATCCCAAACACATCGCCCGGGTAACGAAGTGGCTTCATAAGAAGCATTTCAAGGTCCTGGAGTGGCCTAGCCAGTCTCCAAATCTCAACCCCATAGAACATCTTTGGAGGGAGTTGAAAGTTCGTGTTGCCCAGCGACAGCCCCAAAACATCCCAGCTCTAGAGGAGATCTGCATGCAGGAATGGGCCAAAATACCAGCTACAGTGTGTGAAAACCTGGTGAATACTTACAGAAAACGTTTGACCTCTGTCATTGACAACAAAGGGTATAAAACAAAGTATTCAGATGAACTTTTGTTATTGACCAAATACTTATTTTCCACCATAATTTGCAAATAAATTCTTTAAAAATCAGACCATGTGATTTTCTGGATTTCCCCCCCTCATTTTGTCTCGCATAGTTGAAGTAGGCCAATACCTATGATGAAAATTACAGGCCGCTCTCATCTATTTAAGTGGGAGATCTCGTACAATTGGTGGCTGACAGTGGCGGCTGGCCAATAGAGGGCGATAGGGCGCCGCCCCCCCAGTGTTTCCCAAGTGTTTTTTATTTTTATTTTTTATTTTTTTTAACAATAATCACATATTCTAAGTTAATTGTGTGTTTAAATTCGTAACAAAGTGTCATATATAAAAATATATATCATTTTCGGAGAAAAAGCTCCTGCTGCTGAGCGGTTGGGGCCCCAAGCAGTGTAGCAGCCAGCCAATTACTGACAAGAAATTTGCACATGGCAGCAGGAATTTATCCAATGAGTGTCGTTGATTCGGAGGCTTGAAGGGCGATAGAGAAATCGCCCCAAGGCTGATGTGAGGACGGGCAAGATGTCTGGTGGGGAAATTGGCAGTGTGATTTCTCTGCCACAAGGGAGCGCTGTGGTTGGAAAGTCTGCATCAACGGGGCCCAACCTCACGCCAATGACTGACGCAATCTGCTGGGATTCCCTAAATAGAAAACTTTTTAACTGATTGGAATGTATGTATAAATGTATTGAAATGACTTCTTGTTAAGTGCCTTGAGATGACATCTGTTGTGAATTGGCGCTATATAAATAAACTGAATTGATTTGAATTAATAAAACAAATTATTTTGTTATTTATGAAATTTTTATTTAATTTAATCTGTTTTTGTTCCAAAAAAGTCATTTTCCCCAAGTCAGCTTTTTATTCATAATGGTGTTTTTTTCTGTGGCTTATTTATTTCAGAATGTCACTTTTCATCATAAGAGCTCATCTGCCAATCAGGGTCAGTGGGTGGGACCTGCATGCTCATTGGCGAGTTATATTGTTAGGAAATAATTTATCATAAAATAATGTTGTATATTAATAAAGACATTTTTAAAAGAAAATGAAAAATATTTCTTAATATTTTTAGAATTGCATATGCATTCCATTTTTCTTGTCACATTATATATTTGTTAATTATTTATTCAATAATTTATTTCATAATGTTTTATTTATTTATTTCATTTTGACTAGTTTGGCATTCCATACTCATGGGGGTTTAGATGTTGTTCTAGAGGCTGAATCCGCGCTCTGTTGCCACACTAGAGACTGGAATTAAGCGCCACTTCAACCAAAGTTTTGAAATAAGGAAACATTTTTCCAATTGAAGTGATCAAAAATCGGAAAGACTGACCCGCAAACTATCGCTTCAGCGGGAGGAAGTTGAGTACAGTGTCCAGTACTGATGATGCTCAGATAGTCTTATAGAAATCTTCTTTATTTATTGATTGACTCAGTTACCTGTACTCCATGCGTAAAATTGGAAAGGTCTTCACATTTGTACCAAATGGTCAGAGTCGTGAATACTAATCTGTCAAAATGAAGGAAAACTTTCAGGTAACAGGTAGGCTTTCTCAAAATTAGTGATAGGTGTTGTAACCCCACAATGATCAGAAATATTTTTATTATAATTATGATTTCAGGTACTCTGAGTTTTTCTGTTTATTTTTGTCCCATTGAAGTTTTTGTTTGTAATGTGGCAAAACGTTAAAAGGTTCAAGAGGTCTGGATACTTTTGCAAAGCTTGGCATGTATTACTTTGTAAGGAGATACCCTGCCAGGTTGATTCAGATTCTGCAATGAACTCTAACTTGCACTTTGCACCACAGACACAGGTGACAACCACTTGACCTGCTTACCAGAGACAGAAGAATTTAAAAAAAAAGTAATCCCAATGGAAGCGTTGATGATGAGGGACACCTCATAGGTGAGAGAGTGAGAGGGAGAAGTGTCATACTTAGTAGGCCATTGTCTGCCTGGCGTCTACACCTTCGTCATCAGCCAGCTACTCTTCTTACTGGCTACTTACTGGCACACTTACATAACTCTGTACAGACACCCAGAAATGGATCTAACCCAACTCAGATTGTGTCTGTACACATCTCTCCCTAACTTTTATCAGTCTGCCTTCTCTTTGCTCTCACCCACTTGGGGAGGTAGAAAACTACAAGGTACAACTTTTCTATAGAGGATGTGATCTCTTACATTTCAAACCATGTTTCTCATAAACGTTTGACAAAATCGGTGCCATTGCAGCTCTGATAACATTACTTGGGTTTGAAAAGAAACACTTTGCAGCTTTGTGCTGGTTTTTATTCAGTGCACACCTTTTAGGCACATCTTGGCAATATGCAGACTACGCATGGGGTGTCTTTGAGTAAAAATGCCCTGGTTTTACTATGTTTTAGTATTACAAAAAAAGAAGAAGAATTTAATCAGAAATTTATGCCAAATATATATATATATACATATATATATATATATATATATATATATATATATATATATATATATATATATATATATATATATATATATATGCATGCTGTTGATTCAATAGATGGTTCAGCTTGATAGGGCTGAATATTTCTGCATTGTATCAGTGTTTAATTGATCATCTGCTGGTTTATCTGAAGTTAAAAGTCATTAAAAACTAGGGGTGTTTGATATTATAGCCCTACCAATATTATCGGTCGATATTGGCTTTAAAATGTAATATTGAAAATGATCGGTATGGGTGTTTACTTTTTTACGACATGGCATTTATACCTTACTTTCATACCATGCATATTACACATCAAACTGTTAAACTACTTCTCCTCTCACTCAAAATCTCAAATATGACAGATCTGAAGTATAGTTTGTGAGATATTTTTGTTTGTTTTGGCAAAACTCAATATATTCTGTGGCTTCTCCATTTCTGAGCCAATTTTGAACATTTAGGTAGACATCCATTGGGGGTATCGGTTTATGTATATCGTTATCAGCAATTAAGATTTAGATTATATCGGTTTATCAGATATCGGTAAAAAAGCAGATATTGAACATCCCTAGTAAAAAACTCAATGGAATTTTTCTGATGAACAAATATGAACACTGAATGAACACATTGTATTCTTGAAAAAGAATAATGTCATTATTTTTTTGGTTAATGGATTTTATTTTATTTGACTAAGTATTGCATTTTAAAAACAACAGTTTTGTTTGAGAGCCATCAATTCAACGACAATTAGCATAAGAGTCTGTTTTGTGCTGCTCTTGATGACAGAATACATTAACTTTCACAGTTCATAAAATTGGAAAACAGTAGGCTAATATTATAAGTTTGTAATTAAAGAAAAGAGTGGCAGTACTTGGGATAAAATGAAAGGAAAAATTGGCTTAGAATTTGTATTATTTTGTTAGACATAAAACGTTTAGCTCTCTTTTGTTTTGTTGCATCACATTTCTTAAATCTAATGGGGTGTTCACACCGGTCAGCGCGTCCACGCATCAAACCGCTCAGACGGACGAAAGTCGACGCTTTAAAATTAAAACCCAGCTGCATGCACACTTTGTAGTCTGCGTCGGCGCGTAAGCGCGTCACGTCCCGTAGTTGCCCTAATTGGGTTAGGCTAGCGTTAGCTAACATAACAAGAAAGTTAAAAGAAAATATTTAACTGCTTACCTGGCACTCCAATATCCTCTGATATCTTCCTCCAAATAAGGTCCGATCTCTTCCTGTCTGATGAAGACGGGAAATACAATTCACGAAAATTACAGACAGTGACGATAGTTGATCCTCTATTTTGAATGAATGACTTGCTGATCCATGTCAGTACAAAGAGTCCCTACGATTGATTGATGCGCCCTGTGTTTGCTGCCCCAAAGTTCAGTTTTCCCAACTTCACGTAGCAGCTGCTCCGACGGTCTGTCAACGCGTCCGAGCAGCAGCTACATGGACATGTTGATGCCAGCTGCGCCGACACGCACGACTTGCTACGGGGCAGCTTGACGCCCACTTGACGCGTAGGTACCATAGACTTGCATGTAATCTAGCTGCGACCGGTGTGAACGCCCCATAAGTGCATTCTAGTATTTTTTACAGCAACATGTAGAAGAAGATTTGACTTTATCCTCCAAACTGGACAATAGTTGGGGAGCCATGACTGTAAGCTCTATTGCTGAGTCTCACAAGCATGACATCTTATAAGTTGGCTTCAATTCATTCTATTCCACTCAAAAATGCTTTATTAATCCCAAAGGGAACTCAAATGTTGTTTTTTACACTATCCAAGGTTATTTAAAGAGTTGTTA
Organism: Valencia hispanica; assembly: GCA_963556495.2. NCBI lineage: Eukaryota > Metazoa > Chordata > Actinopteri > Cyprinodontiformes > Valenciidae > Valencia > Valencia hispanica. Next base: position 30,788,367 of record OY747722.1, on the reverse strand, counting down.
TAAATTGTGATGGCTGGGGGTTGGAATGATCTCCTAAAGACACTGACTGAAGGTGTTGTTGTATTACGGTCTGTGAAGAGGGTGCTCTGGGTTGTCCATTATGCTCTTCATTTTATGAAGAGTCGTCCTTTGCACAATCAGCTCTGGAGGTTCCAGAACAGTCACCGATAACAGAGCCAGCATTCTTTATCAGCTTGTTGAGCTTTTTTAAGTCCCTGGCTCTCATGCTGCTATCCCAACAGATGATGATGGATGACACTCCACAAGAGACTTATAGAAGCTTCCCCAAGAAGTAAAGTCTGGTCTTACTTTTTTTGCAGACAGCTTCACTGTTGTGTATCGAGTATAATCTGTTTCCTAGATAAACACTGAAGTATTTATAGTGTTTGACATATTCCGGTATCTCCATAAATCTAGAATCCCCTCCTTTGTTTAGTTCACATTTAAGATTAGATGACTGTTACCACATCACACCACAAAGCGATCCACCAGCTTTCTGGTCTCAGTCTCTTGTTAATGTCTGACATGCCGGATGACTGCAAAGTCATCAGGGTATTTCTGTAGATTTCAGGAGTCTGTCTTGTACTGGAATTCTGAGAATGAAAAAAGGAATGGTGAGAGAACAATCCCCCGTGGTACTCCTGTGCTGCTGACCACCTGGTCAGAAAGACAGCCTTTTAGTCTCACAAACTGTCTGTCTGTCTGTCAATTAGTCACTCATAAAAGTGATTGTTAAAGCACCTGTTTCTTCTGGAGTTTTTGACAAAGCAAATGAGGCTGAATTGTGTTAAATGCTCTGAAGAAATCCAAGAACATGGTCCTCACAGGGCTGTCTGCTTTGTCCAGATGACAGTGGGTGTGTGGAAGACGATGTATAATGGAATCTTAACCTCCGACATCTGATGTGGTCTTGTTTGCTTACTTAGGTGGGCCAACAGGAATCTTTGTAGGAACTTCGGGATGTGGGATGTCAAGGCAACAGGTCTATAGTCTTTCAGGACTGATGTTGAACTCTCTTTGGTACTGAAACAAAGCGGGTTTTGTTCCACAGCACCGGAACCTTCTTCTGGTTCATGCTAAGGTTGAACAGGTGAAACAGAATCCTGCATAGCTTTACTACGTATGCCTTCAGGACTCTGTGGCTGACACCCCCTGGACCAAAAGCCTCGTTCCGCTTCCGTCTCTCCAGCTGCGTATTCACCTGACTTTTAGACAGACACATACAGTAGAATGGCGAGGCAGAGGGGAAAGCAGCATCTCCTGATTTGGTTGAAGACAATGATAGAGAAAAAAGCAAATAAATATTTTAGGTGTGACAGGAAGCCTGTGGGTCAATGAAGAATGGGAGATATGTCTGGCTATGGGCAGCAATGGATCAATTGTAAGTTTTTTCTTGTACTAAACTTATTGAAAACTAGAAAAAGTTGCATTTCCTGCGAAAATGCAGTGTGAATTGCTGTAAGCTGAATTTACTTACAGAAAATGGCTCAAGTATTTGAAGTCAACTGTAAAAGACTTGCTGAAGTGTAATAAACAGAAACAGCAGAAAAAAGTAAAGGGGTGTGCCAACCCTAACACAAAGAAAAACTGTCACAATTAGCTAAAATAAAAAGTTGAATATTATGAAAAGTATAAAGGTTATGAATACCAAAAGATATACCCGGAAAAAGCAGAATGAGCAGAATAGTTGAAAAGTAGAATGGTTAAAATAGCACAAAGTATGCAGAAGTAGTTGAAGTTCAAAAAACTTACGGAAGCGTATGGTAGCATGTTGCCAAACACAAACATGTTGGTTAACAATAATTCAATGCACTCAGTATAATAAAAATAAGCTTAAAGGGAAGTGTTAGCTAAAATTAGCTGAAATGCAAATGTTAGCTAAAATGCTAGTGGTAGTAAGTTGGCAAACACTAACATGGCGCTAAACATTAACAAAATCTATTTAGCAAGGTAACCTTAGCTGTTAAATCAAAATTAGCTTACATTTTGATACTAACTGTAATACTAGTGTTAGCTTAAATACTAGTGGTTGTATCTTGGCAAACAGTATCATGTTCGTTACCTAACTTAATCCTTTCAGTAAGTTAACATCTTCCCAAAACGCAAATATTAGCGAACATTAGCTAAAATACTAATGTTAGCTTAAATGTTGATTTTAGCTTAAATGCTAGAGATAGCTTGTTGGTAAACACCAACATGTTGGTTAACATTATCTCAATCCATTCGTTATGTTACTTCTAGCTGTTAAGTCAAAATGAAGCAACAATTGACAACCTACGTTTTGATATGTAATATGTGCAGAAGGAGTGAAATATGAGCGAGTGAGCGGAAGTTGTTCGTGGAAAATGAGGAAAGTTGAAAAGTGTAATTCTGCTAGAGTGGGCCACTCTAGCTTAGATGCTTCGCTCCCATAGACATGCATGTATTTTCAGAAATCTGATCATTTCGGGACCAGAAACTTGAGGAAGGATTGTATGAAAACTGTACAAGTTAGGAAGAAGCAGAGACATACAGTAATAGCTGAAGAGTATGACTGCATTTTAAGATTTAAATGGTGTTTCTATGTGGAAGTAGTTAGTTTTGCAAAACAGATGAGATTTAGCGGAATTTTTGAGGTTTTCCATTCATTTCAATGGGAGGCAAAAAAAGCATAAAAAGTTGAATATTATAAAAAGTATAAAGGTTATGAATACCAAAAGATATAGCCGGAAAGAGCAGAATAAGCTGAATAATTGGTTTTGATTCAGGTCACTCATCTCAGTGTTTGGTGGGGATGATGTTGTCCACACAGAAGTTTAGATACACAGTCACACAGTCAGTCAGGGCAGTGATGTCATCTCAATATGGCTAGCAGATTGCATCTCAGAATATAGTCTCAAAACAAACCCGCTGAGCTTATTCATACTTCCTGTGACCATCTTGTCACAGTACTTTTTATCAAGTTTGCCTCTGGTCAAAGGGTTTATACACTGAATTGAGAAAGACATTATGTTCTGATTTGCCATGGGGAGATCTTGTAACAGCGTTGTATGCATAGATGACATTTGCAAAAAACAAGTCCAACATTGTGTTTTCTCTGGTAGAGCAGCAGAAATGTATTCAAATCACCAGATATTGCCACAAAAGTATTGGGATGTTGGGTCTGCAGCTTAGCAACAACAGAGCTGTCGACATTACACACTGTGTCAGCCACAGCTCATTGTGGAATGTATGCAAATAAAATCATTGGTTTATAGTTTGGACAAAGACTTACAGCTGACTGTTCAGTATTTGGGCTTCAGAGACAATATTTCACAGTAGAATGGAATATATTACACACTCTCTTGTTGAGAAGCATTGCTGATCCATTAAATGTTTGTCAACTAGTATACTGTAGTCAGAAAGCCAGGCAGATAGACTTTGGAGTTGGGGACATGATCCTTTAGCCATGTTTCAGTGAGACATGTGATATAACATTCATGATATTCTGGCTTGGTCCTTGTCAGCACATGAATGTCATCCATTTTGTTTATTAGAGATTCTCCGTTCCCCATTATGATTAATGGTAGAGATACACTCACTGGCCACTTTATTAGGTACACTCTGCTAGTACCGGGTTGGACCCCCTTTTGCCTTCAGATCTGCCTTAATCCTTCGTGGCATAGATTCAAAAAGATACTGGAAACATTTCTCAGAGATTTTGGTCCATATTTACATGATAGCATCATGCAGTTGCTGCAGATTTGTACACCCATGATGCGACTCTCCCGTTCCACTACATCCCAAAGGTGCTCTATTGGATTGAGATCTGGTGACTGTGGAGGCCATTTGAGTACAGTGAACTCATTGTCATGTTGAAGAAACCAGTCTGAGATTATTCGAGCTTTATGACATGGTGCATTATCCTGCTGGAAGTAGCCATCAGAAGATGGGTACACTGTGGTCATATAGGGATGGACATGGTCAGCAACAATACTCAGGTAGGATGTGGCGTTGCAACAATGCTCAATTGGTACTAAGGAGCCAAAAGTGTGCCAAGAAAATGTTCCCCACACCATTACACCACCACCGGCAGCCTGAACCGTTGATACAAGGCAGGATGGATCCATGCTTTCATGTTGTTGACGCCAAATTCTGACCCTACCATCCGAATGTCGCAGCAGAAATCGAGACTCATCAGACCAGGCAACATTTTTGCAATCTTCTATTGCCCAATTTTGGTGAGCCTGTGCGAATTGTAGCCTCAGTTTCCTGTTCTTACCTGACAGGAGTGGCACCCGGTGTGGTCTTCTGCTGCTGTAGCCCATCTGCCTCAAGGTTCGACGTGTTGTGCATTCAGAGATCCTCTTCTGCATACCTTGGTTGTAACGAGTGGTTATTTGAGTTACTGTTGCCTTTCTATCAGCTCGAACTAGTCTCCTCCTCTGACCTCTGGCATCAACAAGGCATTTTCGCCCACAGAACTGGCACTCACTGGATATTTTCCCTTTTTCAGACCATTCACTGTAAACCCTAGAGATTGTCGTCCATGAAAATCCCAGTAGATCTGCAGTTTCTGAAATACTCAGACCAGCCTGTCTGGCACCACCAACGATGCTACGTTCAAAGTCACTTAAATCACCTTTCTTCCCCATTCTGATGCTCGGTTTAAACTGCAGCAGATCGCCTTGGCCATGTCTATATGCCTAAATGCATTGAGTTGCCGCCATGTGATTGGCTGATTAGAAATTTGCATTAACGAGCAGTTGGATATATGTGCCTAATAAAGTGGCCAGTGAGTGTAGTTTGAACATCCCATGTCTTTTCTCTGCTTTCTCCTACTTTGCATCCAGAAGGTCTCCTCCTTAAATCATCTAGTATTTGAGGTAGTAGTTTAGGTATTTGAGATTCAGATAGCTATGGTTATGCATCAAAATAACAATCCAAAAGTTAGAACCTAAATGCAAAAATCACTATTCAGTATCATTTTTCAAAGCTAAAAGGAAACTTATTTCAAAAAGCAATGTTTCAACCATAAAAAGGGGAAGCAAAGTTTAAAAATAAATAAATTGGAAGAAATGTCAAAGAGCTACTCCGACAAGCTCCCACCTTGTGTGTAGCTGTTTTAGAAATAGGCACTGTTCCTCTCCTTTCTCTATTTAGCTCAGTTAAGCATCTCTGGTTCTGGAGTGCCCTAACACAGCGAATGTGACAGTTACAGGCTAGCTACTGGATATGTCTGGGCATAGTCTCTCTTGAAGCACCGAATCCACTGCAGTCCACCCTTTGTGAATGTCCGTCCAATGTTGAATTGAACAATTCTCTTATGGAAACGGTTGTCCCTTTTCTTCCAGCCTTTTTCCTTCCACTTAACTTACCATTAACATGCCTGGAAACAGCACTCTGTAAACACCCTGCTCCTTTAGTAATGACACTTTTTGCCTTACCAGCAACTGTCTGCTGGACAGTCTTATAATAATTGATAACATATCAATTTCATATCTAAACCATTTTTTTTTTCATATTGAGTATTCTAATTTTCTGAGAAAGTAAATTTTGGGTTTTCATTAGATATATAAGATATAATTATCAAAGTGAAAAAATAAAATGCTTGACATATATTGCTTTGTTTGTAATGAGACTATATATGAGCTGGAGAGCTCCTTCAGTGACAGACCGCTGCATCCTAGGTGCATGAAGGAGTGTTTTCACAGGTCCTTCCTTCCTGCAGCTGTTAGACTCTACAACTAGAACTGTTCCCAACAAACTCAATAATGTTTACACCCCTGCTGTAATTTGCAATGTTTGACTCTCTAAATTAACATTTCTGCTGCTGTTATTTGCAAATCTGTTTTTTCACAGTTTGCATCCTGTTAACTTCTTGTAAACAATACGTTTACTTTTTTAGTGCACAACTAAACATGCACATTCTGTAAATATTTTCTGTTTTTAAATTATCCTACAGAGTCGACATTCAAATCTGAGCATGTCACTTTATGTTTAATAACTGCACAGTACTTTGGTTTTGTAAATTTGTCCTTAATGTAAATATATTATTCATAATTCTGTTTCTTATACTTTCCTATTTTTCTTGTGTGAATCTAAATGCGCCATTACCCGTCACTTTGCTGCTGTTACAGATGAATTTCCCCTTTGTGGGACAGTAAAGGATTCTTCTATTCTATTCTATTCTATATGGGTTTCACTTTTTAGATTAAATTAGTGTGCATATGCATTGCCTTAGTTTAATGTTTCTAGACTTTTGCCTTTGGATATGTTGTATGTTAGTCACTGTTAACTTGGATGTTTGTGAGATTGCATTTGAATGCACTGAAGTCCATTTGCATGATTATTGTAAAAGCAGGGTGGTTGTCTCACTTTAGCAATTCCATGCATAAATGGTTACTATCTTGTAACCTATCTTGTAATGATTACTATCAAGACTTGACTGTCCCTTTCCAGACAAGGGTTGTGTTCTCCATGGGTACTGTGTGCCACTTCCCGTTCTTGTTCTGTTGATCTGCATAAGAAGTTTAATCACTGAAAGTATCCTTTACTTCCTTGGATCCCTCTTACACTTTGAAGCAATAAAGGCAAAAAGTTACACACTGGTCCTGGTTCTCTGATTTCCATCTGAGACTTGGAGAAAAAAGCCTTGTAAGTCACTCTGATGTACAATTAGGGGCTGTTTACACGACAACGTTGCTGTTTTTGTTTGAATACGGGGGTGAAAACGCACTGCGTTTACACGACAGGGCGCGCGATGGAAAACGATGTAGTACATTTGCCCGGCCTTTAGATGGCAGTGTGCCCCGTGTATGCAGTTTTCCAAGGTTTCCCCCTCACAACCCGGAAAAGAAACATTTCATGATATCCAACAATGGCGGTCTTCTTGTAGTTCTCCGCTCAAATAAAGGCATATTGATTATTTGACGCACGTATTGTATGCGACCAAATAACTTCAGAAGTTGCATCAGCAGTAACCGCATACCTGGATCCGCCATTGTTGTTTTTCTGTAGAAAGGCGGAGTGCGCAAGTGCAACATGTCTGTAGGCGGCTGGCAGTGACGTCATCGTTTTCAAAAGTCTCCGGCTTGCGTTTACACAACAACGAATCCCTCAGCGTTTTCAAAACTCTCCACTCTGGAAGCCGTTTCCCAAAAGCTGTGTTTTCGCCCCCCGTTTTCCCGTTGTCGTGTAAATGAGAGGCCGAAACGGAGAGAAAAACCTCAGTTTTGCTGAAAAACGTCGTGTAAACAGCCCCTTAGTTGACTGCAATCTTTTTAGAATTGACCAAAACCTATTAGGGAGTTGTGCAGCAGGCAGGAGCCTGTTTTCACTCCATTCTTCTTCCTGCAATTACGATGAAAAAATTATGTTCCGCTCATGTTGACTTTGTTCTTTTTTAATATATATAGTGTAAAACAATGTTTCTCCGTAGTGGTTGGGTTATACACTCCTATTCCCAGTCTCCATTTTTGGATCTCCAAAACCAATAATATGCACCAAACTGGTGTTCCAGTTTTCTGTTCTGGTTCTGATTTAGTTTTTCTTTTCACAGTTTAAAAAATTTGCTGAATGGCGGTCTGCTTGTCTCCATCCTAGAGGGTAGGGGGACCACCTCCTGGGTCCGGAGGCTGGTTCCTCTGCTGGGGCATCGGTAACTGGACCTGGGAGTATAGAGTGTGTATGAGGACTTTGAGTGAGTGTACAGCATCCTTTCTTTATGTGTCTTGGTGTGCAGGTGAGAGTATATCTGCGTAAGAGGGAAGGAACGTATGAACGTCTGTGTATTCCTGTGTATATGTCAGGTTGGGTCTTGGGTCTCGCCTGGCGCATCTCAGGCCCCCTACCAAATGAGGGGCCTCTTTCCCCTCCGTCACTCCCTGCCGGTGACTCATGCCTCTGCCCGGCGGTGCGTTTGTGGCTCTCGGTGTCCAGGGCTGGGTGTTCGGGGGGCATGCCGGTTCATTCCTGGTGCCTGCCCGGCCGGACCTGGATGAACTGGGGTATCTGGCCGATGTTCTACTTTTGGCACCATTGGCCGGGACGCCTCTTTGGGAGTGGCCAGTTTGGGCATTGTTTGGTGGTAGCTGTCGAGTGGCTTAGCACGGTTCGGGTCCGGCTTCTCCAGTTGATCGCTTGTTCTGTATGTTTCGTGCTCGGTCAGTTCATTGGGGGATTTGATTGAGCTTGGTTGGATGATTTGTCTTGGTGCTCTGCAGTGCCGGATTGAGATTCGAGAGTTGGTTGAGCTCAGTGTCCAGGTGCTGGTTGGTCTTGGCCTGGGGATGCCATCCATCCACTGGTGCTGTTGGTGTGGTACCCCGACATGGGGGGGGCATTGGGATGTCAGCTCTGGGGATTGGCCAAGGGTGGTGGCGGTGCATGTCGGCCATCAGCTGGCCGTGGCCCCCACGACCCGGTGGCGGGAGGCCGCTGTCGGCTGGTCCCTGGTCGGGTCCCTGCTGGCGGGTGGGGCGCCCTCAGCCCTCGGGTCTCCGGGCCCATGGCTGGATCTGTTCTGGCGTAGCTTTTGGGCTTGTCGCCGCAGTCCCCCAGGCCTCTGCATTGTAGCTGCTGGATGTTCCCCCGGGGCTCTCCTCTGCTCCTCTCATGGGGGGAGTGCTCAGCCCTGACTTCTATCAATGGCTCAGATCTCCTACGTATCTGCGTCAATTCCTGGGAGGCGTATCAATGGCTTCTCACACCAGCTATTGAACACTCGTATGGAGAAACCTTATATGCACCAGCATGCTCATACACACACACACACACACACACACACACACACACACACTGATTTTACTATGCCTAACCCAGACACTTTCCCTAAACCTAACCATTAGTGATACATGCCTAGCCCTAACCTTAACCTAAACCTAACTAGTAGAGTTTAATAGCTTGTTAAACATTGTGGGGACCAGGCAAAATGTCCTCACAACTACAAATGTCCACACAATGCTGGTGGCCTGTCAAAGGTTGGTCCACACAAGTATAGCTATACATGTACACACACACACACACTAAGCCCAAGAATGCATCTGTAAAACCAGAATCCCCACACCTGTGTGTGTGTGTGAGTGTGTGTGTGTGTGTGTGTGTGTGTGTGTGTGTGTGTGTGTGTGTGTGTGTGTGTGTGTGTGTGTGTGTGAGGTTACCATTACTAAATCTTGTAATAATCGGTACCATGAGCTTTTCAGTGACACTGTTGTTGTATTTATATATCTATTTGTGGGTTGTGGTTGATTTGCAATGTTTAACTTGTTTTGTCGTCGTTTTTTTTTATCTCCCCCTACCGTCCTGTGGGTGTGGAAGCAGACTGGGATGTTTTCTTTGTTCCCATTCCTCTCTTGTATCTTCAACTTACCCTCACCTTCTTACATTTTTTCCTACCTTTCTTCATCTTCTTTCTTTCTTTCCCTTTATTTTCTGTGTCCATGTCCATAATATCAGAAAAAACCCACAGCAATTTCTAATAAACATTTCTTATATCAAGCAGAGTATTATAGCAAAAGCCATAATGCTCCACTTGTGAAAGTAAATATGTTGGGCTTCTACTTGGTTCTCAGAAACAATTCTGAGCACCACCATGTCAGAAAATGACATGTAAAAAAAAATGTGCAGAAGATTTTTTTAGTAGGCGTTAGTTAGGCCGACGTTGATGAGGTCAGAAAATGTTTTGATTTTGAACATTGGTCTACTAATTGGTACAGGACAATGAAAAAATATTTCACTCCCTGCAAATTGCTTGTTTTTGCTTTTTTGTTGCAGAATTCTAATGTTAAAGATTACCTGAGTAAATACAATATTGAGCTTTTTAATGATTCCAGTTCATTTTTCAATCTAAAAAGGTAGCACTTTTAGGTTCATGCCCCAGCATCTTAATTGTATTTAATTCTAGACTTTGCTGGACATTTGCTTTCCTGGACAATAATTGTTTTCTCAATCATGGCAAGTTGTTCAGGTCCAGAAGCAGTAAAGCAGACCCAGATCTTCACACTACCTTCACCGTGTCTGACTGTCAATATGGTATTTTCTTCCTGAAATGCTCTTAGTTTCACATCATATTCAATGGGACACATGGCTTCCAAAACGTTCTACTTTTGTGTCGTCAGTCTGCAAAATTCTTTCCCAAATCTTCTGTGTGAAAATGTTTTTTTTTTTTATTATTAATTTCAGACGAGCCTTTGGGTTCTTTTTGGGTAACTATGGTTTTTGCCGTGGAACTCTCCGAAAGATACCTATTTACTGTCTAGTCTCTTTCAAGGCAAGGCAATGTTTATTTGTATAGTACATTTTCAGCAACAGGGCATTTCAATGTGTTTTACATGATTAGAAAGGAAAATAAAACAATAAACAAGCAAAAGCATTGCGTTAAAGTGGGAAACAATGACAGGTTGCAAAGAGAGACTACAGTTTATGATGTTCTAGTTGTTATTGATCAAAGGCAGCTCTAAACAAATGAGGTTTTAGCCTTGATTTAAAGGAACTCAGTGTTTCAGCATGTTTACCTTTTTTCACATAGGGCAAATAACTGCTTTCTCCTCTGTCCACATGGTGACGCAAAAACAAAGGTGTTGGGGGCAGGATGGCGAAACGCACAACAGCTATTTTCATTTGTAACAATGGTTGTTAAAATCTCTGTCTCGACTTTGTGCTGAGATAGCAGACACCGCTCTTGCTTTGGGCTTAAACGATCGAAAACCGTTAACAGCCACCTAGATAGTCCCTTACTCCTACAGCACACCCCACAAAATACCTCGGAAGACTTGGATGTAGACCTTCTCCAGATCCACAAAACATAGGAAGACCAGAAAAGCTTACTCCCATGACCCCTTTTAGCAATCTGCCAGAGTAAAGATCTGGTTCACTGCTCCACTGCCAGGAGGAAAGCCACACTGCTTCTGGATCTGATCGACTATCAGAGGGAGCCTCTTCTCCAACACCCCAGAGTAAGCTTTCCCAGAGAGGCGGAGAAGTGTGAACCCCCAATAATTGGAACAGACTTTCTATCTCCCTTTTCAGAAAATTTGGTATCGCCACCCAAGTCTACCACTCCAACGGTGTTTTCCCTACCCTCCATGCAACATCAAAGAGGCTTGTCCACAATGAAAGGCCCACAATGTCCTGGGGCTTCAGCCTCACAGGCCGAATCTTTAGATAAGACTGGCCTTTGGCTCCACCTGCACTGTATTTTCAACCTATTTACCCTGTAAAATTGTATATTTTTTACTGTGCATATAAAGTAAATAAATAAATCTCATCCTCAGGTGGCCCCTGCCACTGGTGAGCTTTTGCAGACAAAACAACATTAAACGTGCAAAAAGTTTCGGAATGATTTAAACTGATCTAATTTTCAACAACTTTCAAGCATGTGTCCTTTGAGAGCCACTGTATAGCATAAATTATGTCTTTTGATTCATTCTAACCTTTTGCTAGGATTACTGTTTTTATCTGAGATGACGAGTTCATTAGATCCATCTTTGAGCTGCTCTGGAATATGTTCTGGAAATGTCTTACTTTGAAGAAAATCTGCCTGGCCTGCCATGTAAAAGTATTCATATCCCTTAAAGTTAGTCACATTACAAGCACATACATCAATGTATTTTATTTGGTAGGCCAACACAAAGTAGTGCATAATTGTGAAGTAGAAGGAAAATGATGAGAATTTCACGAGACTAGTGCTTTGCTGTTCACAGATGCTCTTAATCCAGTCTCACTGAGCTTGACCTATTTTGCAGAGAAGAATGGGAAGAAATGTAATTCTTTACATGTAAACAGCAGTAGAGACATACCCCAAAAGATCTGGAGCTGTAATTGCAGTTGAAGGTGGTTCTACAAAGTACTGACTCAGGAAGGCTGAATACAAACACACAAAACCCTTTTTCTATTTTGAGTTGTACATAAATGTAAAAACTGTGTATAATTTTTCATCCGCTTCACAAATATTCACTATTTTGTGTCCATACGTTAAAGTTTCTGTTTGTAGGAAATGTAGAAAATTCGAAGGGGAAAAAAGTTCAAGGGCTAAAGATCCTTTGGTCTGGGACTCTCAATAAAATTAGTACCTCCAGTTGGAAAAAGGAAAAATATAAACTGCAGTAACAGTATTTGGATTTAAATAGATAAAAACGAACACTAAGGTTACTAAGATAAATAAAAACAACAGAAGAGAAACAAAAAGAATAGAATAGAATAGAATAGAATAGAATAGAATAGAATAGAATAGAATAGAGCTGTCCTTTTTTGTCCTTCTGTGGGGAAATTCTGAACATAAATATGCTTGAATGTTTGAAGTTTTAGTAACATTACCCGCTTTCTCTTTCAGACGTGGATGAATGTACAAATGACTACAATGGGGGCTGTGTCCATGAATGCATCAACATACCTGGGAACTACAGGTGCACCTGCTACGATGGATTCATGCTGGCCCACGATGGACACAACTGTTTAGGTATGAAAGGCTTTTGTTGGAATATGGCCTTTGCACATTGGTTTATGGCTTATATGCTGTGGCAGGGTGAATGTCACCATAAAAATGTTTAGCTTTAAATGGTTAGCTTCTCCTCACTGTGATTTTAGGTGTTAATTTATGCACAGCTCCATAGGATATTAGTCAAAATGAGGTGTGGGCTCTGACTGGGCCATTGCAGCATCTCAGTTGTCATTGTTTTCAGACATTTTGTCGTAGGTTTGTTGCTATGCCTAAGGTTATTGTTCTACTTCCCTTGTGGGTTTCCTTCAGTGGTCGCTATAATCTGTCCTCATCTCAACCTGTCCTCCTTCTCGCCAACTACCTGCTTATCCTGCTTCTGTACATCCATGGACCTTCTTTGTACTTGTTCTATTGTCTTCCTCTCTCTCTGGTCCACATTTGTGTCTAGTATGTTATCATTGTTCTGTTAACGCTACTAGGACTGGGCGATATAGAGAAAAAAATGCAATCACGTCAATATCAATGTATATCATTATATAAAACAAATAACTATTTATGTAAATTTAACATTCGCTGGTAGTATTTGAAGATATCAGAAGGTTATTTTTGATTTAAAGGTTCATTTTCAAAATTTGAACATTTCATCGGATATTATACAGCTGTTTTCAGAAAAAATAAAGGTGGTTAGGTCTGGGCGACATGGATTAGAAATAAAATCGTAATTTTTTTTTCATGCCAAATTGGATATTCTTAAAATTTCTTAAATTCTTTAAAAGAAATTACAAATTACAGATTTTATTTTATTTTAATCATCCCTTCTTCGAGTTGACCTGAATTCAAAGTCCAAATAAATGGAAACCTAACAGATTCATTGGTGAAATCTTTTTTCTCGATGTTCCTAAAATGTAGTCTTCACGAATAGAGAAATTGGATAAATCGATATAATCAACATAATGCCCAGCTCTAATTCTGACCCACATGCACGAGAATCTCAGGAGACAGACGGAATGATTCAAAAAGTTTATTATTACAATGAATATGCAGAGGGGTTCTGGGACTCGGGAACTGGTGGCTGTGAGGGAATAGATGAGTCTGGAGCTTGTAAGATCAAGGTTATGATAAAGAGGAAATGAAGCTTATGGTTCCTGAAGAAGGTGGAGACCAGGGAGGATTGGGCAGAGCTTGAGGTGTTGGCTTGCTTGGCGGATGTAATGACGGAGCTGGAACTGCAGTTGGTTGCAGCTATGGTTATTCTGAAGGGCAGACAGGTTGGATTGGTGGAGTGGTGATTAAGAGGAGCCTCAAGGTTGTGGGTCATGGGAGGATGATCCAGGTACTAAAAGAGTAGGAGTTGTAAGTTGAAGAAAACAGGAAGTAACTCGGTGGTTAGTTTTCTGGATTACACGAGGAGCAAACCTTGGAAAGGAGAACACATAGACATAATTAGCTTGGAAGCTAAGAATATGAAAACACTGGGAAGAACAACAGAGGGCTAGAGGTACTGCAGCTGATGAGCTTGAAGGAGTACAGGTGTGTGGGAGCACTCTGATCAGGCCAACCCTCCAGGGAAAACCTGCTGCTTCAGCATACAGAAAAGATACCACACAGGCACAAACACCTTCAAACGCTGACACATATCCACTATCCCTTCTCTGCACCTGTCCAGACCTGGATGGACCATCTCAGTCTGACCTCTGTAACTTTGTCTCCTAACAAGACATCATAGCAGATTTCACCGCCATCTGGTAAATCTTCCCCATCCTTGCTAGGAGGAATCCCTCCCATCCACTCCACAGTTTCTGTGCTCTCCTCTTCACCTCATTTGCTCTCAGTGGCTGACACCAGATACTTAAACTTGTCGACCTTCAACACCTCTACCCCTTACAGCCTCACTGTTCTGCATGTGTCTCTGAAGATTGCATACCTCTACCATTTTAGGCACACATCCTCTTCCTCCAATCCTTTACCACAGATCACAAAATCATCTGCAAATTGTATGTTCAGCTATAGCAGCTGTAGTCTTCCTCATGTAGTACTACAGTTCTAAAGCAAACGACGGACCTCTAGCACTCTTTCTCATGATACCATACTTCTTTCCCAACCAAGCTACAACACAAATTTGCCAGATCTTCATGGTATGGTTAAGCAGGTTTTTATCAATGTCCACTTGCCATATTAGTTTGAGCCAACTTTCAGCTGATGACATCCATATGCTGTGCTTGGCTTTAGCCGAACACAGAGCTGTGTGTTGTGGCGAGACTTTGGACAACAGCCTGTATTTTGTTCAGACCCAAAACTAGGAAGGCAGCAACGATTATGAAGAGACAGGAAAAACGAAAGGACAGAGTAACACAATGTGGCCAGACCTCTACGTGCTGCGTTGGTGTGCCAATCGGTGGGTCTAAAGAAGGCTACCACAGTTTTTTCTCTACTAAAAGTTTGAAAACTGTTTGAAATGTTTGAAAAACATTTCTGGTGACAGTTATGTTGTGGAAACTAAAGGAGCCCCACCCATCACTCTTATCCGGGTAAAGCTGTTTTAAAACTCCGGTTGGTAAGCTACAATCAGCATGTCTGTAAAGTGCTGGCTGAAGGCTAGCTATCTGAGCAGATAGTCTGACTAATTACCCAGCGAACGTTAGCTGTTTCTCTATATTGATTAAAATCTCAAAACAGTAAGATAATTAGCATTATAGACATAAGGGGCAGAATCCTTACTAAATGTCTGCTTAAGCTCAAAAGAAGAGTTTGCTTACACAAATACATTTTTCGATTTATAAAACCCTTAGTATGCACAGCTGCACACAATTCCTGCTTTATAAATCACACCTTTCCAAGAAATGTGCCTAGGTGATTTTGGCTCAAATCCCACCTCCAACACACCCACATTCTGTCATAAAAGATCAATGCAAAGTACCTTATGAATGTTCTGCATATACTTATAGCTGGCTGATCTGCTGCATTTCAAGGGTAACCATGGCAAGAGATCTAGAAAACGTAAGTTCACTGAGACTGAGCTTGCTTGCTTGTGGGTGATGTGAATGCACGGAAAAATGTTTCATTTTGGGATCACAGTTGTGGCATCAGAAATTAACAGACGGCCTTCCATGGTCACAGCGTTGTTGTCTCAGTGAAGGCTGTGAGTGCGACAGAGAGATCTGAGGTGGACATAAAAAGGAATGGTCAGATCTGAAGGTGGAGGCAAAGAGGAAGATGGCATACCACCGCCGCACCGAGTGTGTCTGCCACAGCCAGTGGGGGCCTCCGTTGTCACGCATTACGTAGTGTGTGTCACGTTTTGCTGTGTGGTGGACCCAAATGCAGAGAGGAGATGATGGCACGTAGACTCTTTTAATATATTTCAGTCAACTTACAGAGGTTTAACCGATTACTCAAGACCATACGCGACGTGGAGGACGGCGATTCAACAAAGACATGGAAACACAGAGGAGTATAAATACACAGAGAAAGCAATGAGGGAAACAGGGAAACTAGGGACAGCTGGGGAAAATTAAATATGCAGGGACTGACAGAGACAGGGAAGGACACCACACTATGACACTGTGCAGTAGGTTATGTCTACTCAGTAATCACACTATTTGCAACACACCTTGTCACAATTAATGCACCAATAAGTGCAGTTGCTTTTTAATTTGAATACTTACAAATGAACATACTGTGATGTAAATCCTAAATGCAACATATTTTTGTTTAGATTCTCATTTTTATTCTCAATTCAGAAACAGGGGTGTGAGCTGACAGTTAGTAGTGTGTTCGTGTGTGTGAGGGTCTTCAAGTCTGAAACTGCGGCTTAAATTCACCCTTTTGCCATCTCACCGGCTGCGCTGCCAGTGACCCCCGCGTCCAAAATGTACATAAGCAAGGGTCATAGTTTGCTTAAAGTTGGTCACGTTTCTCCGTCACGTTTAAAAATATATATATAAATCACAAAGTTTGCGTAAAAGTGACTCACGCAACTTTCAGACCCCGTTTTGTGCATAAGCAAGCTTTACAAATGAGGCCCCTAAAAACTACAACTGAACTTATTGGTTGTTTATTCTATATTTTTTGCTTCAGTATGTGTGCCAAAATGAGAATAAGAATAAATAAATGTCATAGATAGCACTTGACATAACTTTAATAATCCTTCTGTTGTATTATATTATCTGCATTTGGAAATTTTGTTTTAATGTCCTAGATAAGAGAAGTTAGATGATTTTTTATTTTTATTTTAAAGTTTTGTATAAATACAGTTATTACATGATACTGTGGTATTTTGATTCAAGATAAGATGATAAGTTTATATCTGCCCCCTTTTTACACACTGCTGACAGGGATGCCTATTCCAACTTTATTTACCGTAAATGGAGAATGATAAATACATTGATCAATAGCTTGATGTTTTATCTAAAATATAACAAAAAATATATGCATTACAATTTCTGTTAACATTCTCCTAAAAATGTGGGGATTTTCTGATTAATAGTTTAGGAGGAGGTATAATTGCTGCCATTTGACTGTTGTCTTTTACTGTATCTGCTGTGTTTAAGTAGAGGAGTGTGGACTAAGCAGAAGTCTCAACATGCATTTGGGTTGCTAATTTACAACAGTAACTGGTATTTACTGCCTGGCGAGAGGAAACCGCTGTGTCTGTCTCTAACCTCAAGACTGGCTTTACTAGATGTTGGCTGGATGCAGTCTTAATAAACTGCTGCTGATTAAATCGGAGTTCAAACGACGCAGTAAAGTGTGAAATCACAGGCAGAATATCTGTGATCACAGAGCCAGGGCCAGCTTTGTGCTGAGACCTCCGGTCCCTCTTTTTATTCCAGGCTTTTCTCATTTCACAAACTTTCATTCCAAGCTTAAGCAAACTTTTTTTTATTCTTTTGGCAAACTTGGTTTAGCTAAGTTTAAAAAAAAATCTTATGGTATCATTTTCAGTCTTACACTATGCTTCCCACACACACAATTCTACTTCTTTGTTTTCTTTTCTTCCATGTGACCTGTATTGGCAGCTTAGGCAAACAGGACGTTGGGTCTGGTTGCCTTACTGTGTCAGGGCAGATTTACCCTACAAAAACTCTTGCATCATTGACTTTATTACATTAAAGGGGCTGTATTCTCACAATAATTACAAATTGTATCTTGTTGGTCCGTCTGCCACTGTATAATATGCTAACATTAAATAAGACAGAATTCTCCTGTTTTAATTTTTTTAATTATATGGTGTGAGAGAGTGTTTTGAGATTTCTTTTCCTGAAAGTCTATTGATTTCCATTGTATTTGCAGGAATTGGAAGCATCGTCTATGTGTTTTTAACTGCAGGAGGGATTGTTGTATTTCAGAAAATAGATGGCACCACGGGAAAAGAACATTATGTGGAAATACTAAACCAACATGTCAAGACATCAGCCAGGAAATGAAAGCTTGGACACAAATGGAGTCTTCCAAATGGGCGACAAACCTTAATTATACCACAGATTAAGGAGAAAGTGGCACATGGACAAGTCAGTGTTTTGGAATGACTATCACAAAGCCCTGACTGAGAGTCCCTTGCAATATTAACAATATTAGCGGACAGAGCTGAAGAGGTGTGTGTGAGCAAGGTGCACAACAAACCTGACAAGGCAAGACAAGACAAGGCAATTTTATTTGAATAGCACACTTTCAACAGCAGGGTAATTCAAGGTGCTTTACATGATTTGGTGATTTAAAAAAAAAAAAAAAAAAAGACAGTTTAAACTGATTTAATGTCCAATAAAGGAAAATAAAGTATATTTTTATACAGTACATTTAAACTTTAGGCTCCAAATGTATATACAGAATGGTAACAATCTTAAAGTAATCACTCATCTGCCTTAGGGTTTAATATCAGTGTGGCTTTTTAAGTTTAAACTCTTCTGGGAAGGTTTTCCACTGTATTGAGAAGTGAGTTTCTGGGAACTTTTGACCATTCCTAACAAAACTCATTTGTGAGGTCAGACACTGATGTTGGACAAAGAAGGCATGGCTCCTGGTCTCTGCTGTGATTCATCCCAAAGATGTTCTAGCAGATCAAGGTCAGAACTTTGTACAGGCCAGAAAAGTTCTTCCACACCAAACTTGCCCATCTGTGTCTTTATGGACCTTTTTTTGTGATTTGGTGGGAAGGTATGTTGGAACAAGAAAGGCCCATCCTCATTCTGTTCCCAAAAAGGTGGGAGCATGAAATTATTCAAAATGTCTTGGTATGCAGAAGTATTAGGAACCACTTTCATTGAAATTAAGAGGAACTCATTGGTCCCCAACCTTTTCTTTTTGTCACGGACCGGTTTAATATCAGACAATATTTTCACAGCCTTCAAGGTGTGCCGAATGACTGCAGCAAAATAAAAGGATACGACCAGCCAGCATAAAAAATGGGTTATTTCTAAATATAATAAGAAATGTAAATCCAATGTGTAAGTTTTTAGCAGAGTCCCCGTACCAGTGTATCAACAACATAACATGAGTGATGTCCTCTGCCCCATAATTCTCTCTGCTCACTACGGTGATGTTCAAACATGCCTTTAAAATATGATTTACCACAAAATGAATTTAAAGTGTATGAAAAATACAACTCACCACAATGCTGAATCAGTGGGAGCCTGGTGGCTGTTTCTCTGTAAAGAGACTTTTTAAAGATTTCCTTGCCTCATTAGAAAGCTGGTTGGCACATATAAAGCAGCAGCAAAGCGGGGGGTAAATCTAAATTTTAAGTAGGACTCCTGGTATTGTCTCCTAAATGTAGCTTTCTTTTTATTGGAAGTCGTAGGCTCTTCTTCTGTCTCTTCACTTGACCTTTTTGTTTTCACAAAGAGACCTCTGTTTTTAATTACTTTGCTAGGTTGTGGGTTTGTTTTTAATGGTGGCGTATCATGTGACCAAGGCAAGCGCCTTGAGATGTGTCGAGAGACTTATAGCCAGATTTACCTGAGAGTATCTGGTCATTAAAAAAAAAAGACATTTTTTGGACTCAAATAATAAATAAAATTTAAATACTGTAAGTTATAGTCTAACTGGTCTATCTCCTATAAAACAGACCCACACTATAATTTCCTCTACACTTGATAAATGTAGTAAGACAAGTGCCGATTACCTGGCACCTGGCTTGGATGCAGCTCGGCCATAATCTACTCCATAAAGCTCTATACACACTGTTCTGGAGTGAATCTGATGGCCACATGAAGTGTGGTGGTCTGCAGCCTGTAGCTATTGACTGCAGAAAGTCAGCAAGTTCTGGGCACTATGCACCTTAGCATCAACTGATCCCAGTCTGTGATTTTACATGCCCTGTCACCTACCACTTTATGGCTGAGTTGTTGTCATTCCGGATCAGTGCCACGAACAGTTCACTGTTGAATATTTAGTAGCAAGGAAATTTCACATCTAGACTGCTGGCATCCTATCAGGACGCTCCTTCATGTAAACTTGACACACTGGCAACATAACAGATGTTGAACCAGTTCAAATTTACAATATTCAATTGATAATAATCCAAAACAGTTGGATTTTAAAACTGTGTGTTATGCTCATCATTGGGTTGAATGCACAATAAAAAAATATAAATACTGGATTTACATAGAATTCTATGTCTTCCAAGCAGTATAGGACATTTATCACGTTTGCAAGGAAACTTTTTTTCAGCAAGTGGAGAAGCTTTATAAAGACTCACCAATACAAGCTTATACCATGACAGAACCTGACTTTTTGACACAGCACAACAAAGCAAGTATAACGATTCGACAAAGAACTTCTAAAAACTCAGACGCTACGTTTGGACCTAACACAGTATGATAAACACCCCAGTATACATCAATTACCCAACAGCAGGGGCGTGCTGGCCATATGAAGGTTCAGGAGTTTCGGAAGGTTTTTTCTTTTCTTGTATTCCAGAAGCAGCAGCGGTTGAGCCTCTGTGATGATCCTGTTGTGTGTCTGTGTTCGTGAATGACAACACGTGAGTGAGGCGTCTTCCTTTATAGCAGACCTTTGTGAGCGGAATGGCTACAGTTGCGGCACACCTTCGCTGTGCTCTACTGTCAGTCTGCAGAGCTGCCGTTCTGCTCATGTTATGAATATATATTTCAGTACTATTTGGACTCGTCGTTTGATTCAGAATCTGGGTTAAATGTTTTTCATTCAAGGCGATAACTTTTTGCAAGTTATTGATTTTCAGCAGAAATTTCTCCAACATGCTGAATATAATGAATAATTTAAATGTTATTTACCTGGAATGCTGCTACTCACCGCTGCCCATTTATTTGAACTGGAGATTGTTGTACAAACACTAAATATGGTCCACAGTTCCAGATTAAAGATTTTTTCTCCATTCTTGAATCCCAAATTCAGCCTCAGTATGAGAAAATTGTTCTCAAGTTTTTTTATTTTTGTTCGAGTAAAAGTTAAAAGTAGCCGTCCAAGAAATTACTCAAGAGTAAAATAGTAATATGTAAAACTTTGTTTTCTCTCAGTGTTTTTCTCTCCATACAAGATATACCTGGTCTGGTATCCTGCTTGGCTGCAATGCCCTGTTGGACGGGGGTCATCGACTGGGATGATCCTCTCAGTAACTGAACATCCACTGTGTCCTGTTATTAACTTTTTACTTTCTGTAACATAGAAAGTACTCTTATATCAGATCTTCTGTTCCTTCTGTGTTTCTGCTCTGTCTTCTCAAACCCCCAGACGGTCGTGGCAGATGGCCGCTCCTACTGAGCCTGGTTCTGTTGGAGGTTTCTTCCTGTTAAAGGGGAGTTTTTCCTCTCCACCGTCGCTACATGCTTGCTCAGTATGAGGGATTGCTGAAGGATTGCTGTGGTTGGAAAGTCTGCCCAACCTCACGCCAATGACTGACGCAATCTGCTGGGATTCCTTAAATAGGAAACTTTTTAACTGATTGGAAGGTTTGTATAAATGTATTGAAATGACTTCTTGTTAAGTGCCTTGAGATGACATCTGTTGTGAATTGGCGCTATATAAATAAACTGAATTGAAATTAAAACGGCTGCTCCAAGTAGCTTACTGAGTAACTGATCAGAACATAAGATCAGATCTATAGGCACAGATTTTTTTGACAATGATTTCATCAGACAGACAAAAATACAAAGTTATGTGTAAATTCTGGTATTTTAAAGAATTGATACCTATAAATATAAATACAAAATAATAAATTTGAAGCAGAGGAAACTTTTTCAAATCAAAATGTTCATCCTAAAATGTATTAAACTAATAAAACAAGTAATGTATCTCTGTTAGAACAACGTAAAGTCATTCCAGTGGCAATATATAGTGTTTACCATATATTCAATTAATCTCCAAAGCTCAGCAGCTAGAATTAACAGCTGGTCATAATGTTATGCCTAATTGGTGGAATGTTCGGAGACCTTCCAAAAGCTTTTCTTTCTAACATCTAATAAGACTTAATACTGGCTCTTTGAAACACTGTTGGGCAGGGGTGGGTTGGTGTTGAAATTCAGAATAGGAGCTTGGATCAGAGAGGCCTTTTATCCAATTGCACAAAGGATGCAGGTGGAACCATAGTTTTAACAAATATACTTTTTATTGGTAGTATATCTGCCTTGTTCCAGTACCCAAAAGAACTCACCCATCAGTCATCAATGACTATAGACCCGTTGCCCTGACATCCCACATCATGAAGGTCCTGGAGAGACTCCTGTTGGCACCCCTGAGTAAGCAAACAAGAACATATCAGGACCCACTGCAGTTTGCTTATCGCTGTGGAGTTGGAGTTGAAGATGCCATCATCCACCTACTTCAACCAACCCACTGTCATCTGGACAAAGCAGGCAGCACTGTGAGGATCATGTTCTTTGATTTCTCCAGTGCATTTCACACAATTCAGCCTGATTTGCTTTGTCAGAAACTCCTGAAGACACAGGTGGAGCCCTCAACAATCGCCTGGATCAATGACTACCTGACCAACAGACCACAATTTGTGAGACTGAAGGATTGTGTGTCAAACCAGGTGGTCAGCAGCACAGGAGCACCACAGGGGACCGTACTCTCACCATTCCTTTTCACTCTGTACACCTCAGACTTCCAGTACAAATCAGAGACCTGTCATCTGCAGAAATACTCAGATGACTCTGCAATTGTCGGGTGTATCAGAGATGGACAAGAAGCTGAATACAGAGAGCTGGTGGACCGCTTTGTGACATGGTGTGGAAACAATCGTCTCACCTTGAATGTGAACAAAACAAAGGAGATGATTGTAGATTTCAGAAGAAACAGGGATAAGTCAAACACTGTTTCCATCATGGGAGAAGAAGTGGAGGTGGTTGAGGAGTATAAATACCTCGGAGTTCACCTTGACAACAGACTGGACTGGAGACTGAACAGTAAAACCGTCTACAAGAAGGGACAGAGCAGACTGTACTTCTTGAGGAAGCTTAGGTCCTTCAAGGTTTGCAGCAAGATGCTGCAGATCTTCTACAAGTCTGTTGTGGAGAGTGTAATCTCTTCAGCCTTCATCTGTTGGGGTAGCAGCATCAGAGCCAGGGATTTAAAAAGGCTAAACAACCTGATAAAGAAGGTTCTGGTTCTGTTCTTGGGACGACTGTGGAACATCTGGAGATGATGATGCAAAGAAGGATTCTTCATAAAATCAAAAAAATTATGGCCAACCCTGAGCATCCTCTTCATGAGACAGTCATACAACAACAGAGCGTCTTCAGTCGGAGGCTTCTTCAGTTTCGCTGCAACACAGACCGCTACAGGAAATCCTTCCTGCCCACAGCCATCATCATCTACAACAACTCCTTAAAGAATTAATTATATGAGCTATACCAACACTTAATATCCCTCTGGGATCAATAAAGTATTTTTGAATTGAATTTGAATAACAGGTTTTTATGTTGTCATGACCAGAGGTGGCTAGTAACTAGTTACATTTACTCAATTAGCCTACATTTACTTGAGTAATTTTACTGCAACAAACTTTTGACTTTTACTTAAGTGAAAATAATTATTATAGTAATCAAATTAATAAGTAAAGTTATTGTCAAATATTGCTACTCTTACTTTAAAATTGTTTTTGTGGATATTCTACCTACAGCGAGTGATTTTACTGAATCAAAACAAACTTGTTCTAACCTAAAATGCATCAGGCAAGGACGCAAACTTACAGTTTATGTTAAAGAGAGACCTCTTGTTTGTGCACAAGCTTTGTTGTTCTAATGTTATTATAGTGTATTGGTCCACTTGTTCTCTTGAAACAGTCATGAACCATCAATCCATGGAGTCCATGAGATCCCTGTAGCGCCTGGTGCCCAGCACCCAGCAAGCTCACTTTTTGAAAGCTTTAAACTAAACCAATATTATTATTTTTTTACATGAGGAACTTAAAGTGAGCACACTTCATATCTTCAATTGTCGCTCTGTTTGGGAATGAAGAAAGATGGACACTGTTTTTTTTAGGGGTAGTTTGTTCAGAAAAGATACCAATTTCTTTCCCTCTAGGGAACTTGGTAACCTATTTGTGTCGATGTGTGACTCCAACAGGCAGTTGTTGCCATGTTTGACATAACGCATACCTCTTGTATCACTTTCAATCTGACTATAGTGCCTTCTGCTTTACTTTTGATTTAGGAATATTAACCCAAAATGTATGCCATAACCAGTGCTGGTCAAGTTACTTGGAAAAAGTAATACATTACAAATTACTAATTACTTCTCCAAGAAAGTAATCCTGTTACTTTACTAATTACTTACTTTATTACTTAATTACTTTTTAAAAACATGATCCATAACCTGATTGCGTTATACGCATATTCAAACATATATAATTAAATCAACCTCTTTTTAACAATCATTGGTTTTAATCTTTTAACTTTATGAACATTGCATTAAGCAAAAGTGAAATAAAATGCAACAGTCTGAGACAGTTTGTTCAACATATAAATCTATTTTCTGCACATTCCACTGTATTTCAAGAAAAATAAACAAACAAATAAACAAATAAATAAACCAACAATTAAATAAATAAATAAAGTCTTTCTATATTCCAGCCAGGGGTCGCATTCATTGAGTATATTTTTGTAATTGACCCGTTTGTTTTTTAAACGGTGTCTGAAAAATCGGATTTTGACAAATCAGTATTCACACCCCTGACCACTTGATGCAGACGCACAGACATTTTAAGGTTACACACAGAGTTCATATAATTAATCATACAAAATCAGATTCTCAGACCTGGACATCGTACCCATTGCATCTCGCTATCCAGGAGCTGACAGCCGGAGAAGAGTTACTGAGGCTTTGGAGCGTGTCTGTGGCCGCACCGGACACAAAGCGGCGGTGACAAATCGCTGCAGCTTAACTACTGATGCAGGAGGCGTGCATGCTCCACTATGTCCTCCCACTGTCTGTTCAGTTTGTTCAGGTTGAAGATTGATTAAATTGAATGAAAACTAAATACTGCTGGTAGGCCATTATCATTTTCAAAATAGATTATGACCGGATTTTTTGGGATCCCGCCAATCACAATGCTGGCAACAAAAAATTGACCTCTGATTCACAGCACATGAAATACAATTATTTCATGTGTTTTCACTCCTTTATTCAAGTAGATGCAAATAAAATAGAGCAATAAAATAATAGACAACAACGTCTCTCCTATTGCGAATTATTAACATGTCTGTTAACAGTTGGTAAAGGGCAGAGAGGAGTAACAATGAGTTTACAAAATCTATTTTCACCTGTTTAGCAGAAGGGGGGGCCATCGGAGGTTTGGCCGGTGGAGCTGGATGTGGTAGCCGCTGTGGTAATGTCAGTTGGGGGATCCGGGGTTTCTCAACAAGTTTCACTTTCCTGCACTGGCTTGGTAGTTTTGATTAAACTGAATTTTCTTTGCTCCACTATTGTATGATTTATGGGATGGAGATCCAGTAGAGATGAGATGTGGAAGCTGCATTCTGTTGTACATCTACAGGTAAGTAATAAAAGCACATATTTTGTCTTTAATTTACACGGGTGGTCATTGTGTCAGTTACTGTACTTAAACAGAATCAGGATTTGGTTGTTGTTTTCCTCGTAGAATTCCTGAACCAGGGTGCATTACCCTGGGAATACACCCATGAAAGGGTGTGTCTGCAACAGTGCTGAGGTAGGCAGTAGGTGTCAAAGTAACAGCCACATGGGTGGCAAGACTCAGGGTTTCCTAGCAGAACATAGCCCAAAGTATGACACTGTCTCCGTCGGCTCTCCTTCTTTCAATACTTTATCTTGTCGTCATGTTTTCCCCAGGGAAGTACATTATTCATCGGTTCGGGCCACCGTCTTCAACTGCTCCAATTTCAGTTCTAATGTCCACACACGACTTTCAGTGGTGGACAAGGGTCAGTTTGGGCATGCATTGGGACTCATTTTCAGCTATACAAGATGCTCTCACCAGGTCATCTAGCCATCACAATTTGTCCCTTCTCCCATTTGCTCAGATTTTCACCCTTGCTTAAGAATAAAGTATTCACTTCCTGCCTAAGCTTCCTGAAACACTAACAGGTACCACGATAAAGTGATAATGAGTGTTACTTCACTCTGCATTCCTGACTAACATAAACACATTGTTTGAATGAAGTATTTTCATTTTCATGTTAAATATTTAAATTTCAGTAGTAAAACACTATAAAAACCACAGAAAATTTCAGTTTTGGCAGTAGACATTTCTTTTTAATTCATTGTGTTTGATAGTATTCCGCTTCGTCCACTTTGAGTAGGTATCTGATTGCGTTCCTGTGTGATGACTCACGGAGGCCTGTCAACTATGGTGATAAATATGATACTGTTCTGTCCTCCAGGTTCCCGTCATCAAGAAATAGTGTATTTGTTTTTAATCACTCACAACTGTTTTATTCATCAGAAAAATATTCTTTAAAACAGCATGGCACACACTCATTTTCTTCCATTTCCTTTCACATACCTGTTAATCTGGGCTTCCGCTGACAGAAATTGGCTTCATTATTATTACATGAGCTGTCATAACAGTGTGTTTCAGCTGTTCAGAGTTCAAAAGGCAATGGAAAGTAAAATCATATGCCTTCCAGTACCGGAGTCAGAATTGTCAGATCTCTAACTGGCCCGCTTCCTCACAAATTAATCATATCCGAAATGTAAAGCCAAGCCCTGGAAAGGTCTGCTTTGGGTTCAGGTTGTGTAGTTTATTAGCTGCATGAGTGTTGAAACCCAGCAAGAATGGTGTAGATTAACTGCTGCTTTCAACTTTTATCACTCTGAGTTCTCGAAGTGCTACAGTTTTGTTTGAAAACTATTTTTCCAGCTTGTTTGTTAAAGTTCAGACTCCTTTTATTTCACATCCTACTCAAATCCTCCAGGCCTGCTTGCAAAAACACTATAAAAAAAGACTCTGGCTTTTAATGGCCCCGAAGCATGATATTGAGAAACCTCATGTCCTTGTAGTTTAAATGACAAACTCAACATTGGAAAATTGTGGACATCAGTTAACGTGAGTGTGCAGGAAGTCGCCCCATCATCTCAGCAGATGCACTGTGACAGTAACTGAGGACATTAATTAATTAAAGGTTAGCTAATTGTCCTCTAATTAAAGATCAGCCCTGTTTGGTTTCTTTGCTTCCTTTTGATTTTGACTCTGTTTATTTGGGTTTGGCGTGGACACAGCTGGACCCAATGTGCCGCTGGTTGCGTGCCTTCTTTGAATGTCTGCTGCACTTGCACAAGTTTATTTTCCTTTCCTCCAACATGTCTTTTCCATTTCAAAGGGCAGATCTCAGATTTGGACCCATGGTGGGTACTTGTTGAGCACTGCGTGCACATTCCGGCATGTTATAGACAGGAGGTGTGGGACTTCAGACAAATGGAAAGGAAAGAAGGACATTGATTAAATTAAAGCCACCTGCTTTTACCATAATGTTACCAATCCAAGATTATTTAAAGAATTTGAGACTGATTCATAATTCGATACATCCTAAGATTAATTAAATCATGTGTGAAAACTTTGTATATCCAAAGTGAGGTAAAATAAGCCTCTACTTTTACCAGTATCACTTAGCGCAGTGATGTTCCGCACGCTCCAGTCTCTCCTATTCCTAATTTTTTTCCAACTTTAGCCTGATCCAGGAGAAGATTCCAGTGTGGTGGTAGACATCCTGCCTTATTTCAGCATCAGAGAAAGCTCATTCATCTGTCTTTAACAATCAGAGGTCGTATTTTTAAAGCTTGCTTGCGCACAAAACGGGGTCTGAAAATTGCGTAAGTCACTTTCTGAGCAAAGTTTGTGATTTATAGAAAAAAAACGTGATGGAAAAATGTGCGCAGCTTCAAGCACACTTAAGGACCTTGCTTACACACATTTTGGACACGGTGGACACTGGCAGCGCAGCCGGTGAGATGGTAAAATCGCTTCACACACGCCAGAACAAAACCAACAGTCAGCCCCCACCCCCGTCTCTGAACTGAGAATTAAAATGAAAATCTGAACGAAAATATGTTGCATTTAAGAATTATATTACATTATGTTCATATGTATGTCTTCACATTATACAGCAGTTGCACTTATTGGTGCAATAATTGTATAAAGTACAAATATGAACACTGCAGTGACACTCCTGCATAATGCTGCACAATGGATGTGCTGGCGCTCATTGAAGATCAGCCACTGGCAGCATCTGGATGGGGGGAGTTTTTAGAGATTTCCTGGCCCATAATGATGACTGGCTGATCAGCCAATTTAGATTCCCTAAAGCAGTCCTATGCTGAACTGGGTCCTGTGGTAAATTGACCGCCTGCTAAAACAGTGCACCCCCCTGCAGCACATTCTGGCTGTGGCATGCCGTCTTCCCCTGCCTCCACTTTCTTTTTTATGTCAGTCACGCTGTTGCATCAACACTGTGTCACTCATAAATGCCTCGATTTCTCAGTGGAGTTGTGCTTTCACCGCCTCTCGGTTGCCATGGTTACCCGTGAAACACCCATAGCCTGTATATAACTGGACGAAGCCTCGGTGACGTCACCCATAGGTTTCTGAAGAGCAAAAATGTTGGCTCCTTGGGGGGCTCCTTGGGGGGCTCCAAGATGGCGCTGTAAGCGGTCGTGGTTTCGAGGGCAGCCCTAAAAGTTAAACTTTTAATGAGCAAAGACAGCTTTTAGCCGACCAAATTATTTTTGCTAGTTGAAGAGAGCTGCTGTCTCTTTCAAAAGTCTATATTGGGCCATTTTAAAGTCGGGAAACTTCCCGAAGTTTGCCATATGCCGAGGGTAGGAAAAAGAAAGAGCACCTTGAACAGAAAGATGGACACCGCTGCTAACATCCTCATTGATTACTGCCATGATTACGCAGATGGAAGTGAGGCTAATCCAGGGATCTTCCTCATAACTGAAGAAGAATTCTCTTCTCTACCTGTTACTCCTGTAAAAAACCCCATCAAAGAAAGGTAAAAATACAATGGAGGCAAACGACATCGCATTTAATTAACACCAGATCAGATGAACTTAAGAACCTAATCGAAAGTAACACTACCCACATTACTAACTTGAGGGGAGACATGGAAGCCATATGCAAAGAAGTGGGGGAGGTGAAATCTAAGGTGTTACAACTTCAGGTGGCATTCGAGGGAGAAAAGGAGCATGTCATCCTATTGGAATCACGAATAACTGATCTTGAAAGATATTCCAGATGATGGAACTTGTATCTGCATGGGATAGGCGAACGAGTGGAAGACAAAGATGTTCGCAAAGAAGTCATCCGAGTTTGCAAGTTGCTTTTACCAGCTGAGGCTGAAAGGATCTCGAATGCAATCGATAGCGTGCACCGCATCGGTTTGAAGAAGAGTAGTGGTGCGAGAAGTGTCATCTTGCAGTTTTCTTTGCGCGAATGCAGAGATGCTGTTTGGGCAGGTGCAAAGAAGTCATCCTACCTTTGGGATAAGGGCTTGCGCTTCTCAGAGGATCTTTGCAAAGCTGATAGGGAGTCCAGGATGAAGCTGTGGCTCTTTGTGGAAAAAGCAAGGAAGAATGGGAAAATTGCATACTTTGTGGGAGGTCGTGCCTACATCGAGAATAAGGAGATTCCTCTGCCTAAGTAATATGATAGTCATGTTTCACTACAGAGATTTCTAAACTGTCATGGTATGTTCTAAATGTTAATTTGGCATTCAAAGGCTGGTTCTGCACTGTTTAATTGTATTGCTAGTGCTGTTCTCGAAGCATCTCACCAAGAATTAGATGCTAGCTGTTTTCATTTCGACATTATATTTTGATACACTGTCTTTATCTATAGTCTCTCTCAACGCCAGGGGTTTACGAGACAACTGGAAGCGTAAAGCACTTTTTTTATATGCAAAACAATGCAACAATGATTTTTCTTTTTTTCAGGAGACACACTCTGTTAATGATGATATGCTTTTTTGGAAATCCCAAATTGGGCAATGATGTCTATTTTTCACATGCATCATCACGCTCTGCTGGGGTTTGCACTCTCAAAAACAACTTTACTCAGGGAATTTTACATACAGATGCTGATAAGAATGGTCACTATATTTGTCAGATCCTTAATATTAATAACAATCATTTCTTAATTATTAACATCTATGGTTATAACTCAACAACGGAGAACAAAAATCTTCTTAATGATATAGAGAGTAGAATTCTTCACTGGTTATCGAAATTTCCAAATGCTCATCTGCTTATAGGAGGTGACTTTAATATCACCCTGGATAACTCCATGGATAGATGGCCACCTGGCCCCCATAATACCTCAAATGCTATATGGAAAATGCTAATGCAAAGATTTGAATTAATAGACATATGGAGAGAACAGTTTCCTGGGAATACTGAGTTTACATGGAGTAATAAATCAAGATCAAGACAGTCATGAATAGATTTTTGGCTTATCTCAAATAATCTCAAAAACAACACAACGACTAAAATTCTTACAACGCCACTCACTGATCACAAAGCCATTCAAATTCACATTTCTATGTCCCCCTGCTGCACAAACCCAAGAAATTATTATTGGAAAATGAATAATTCTGTTCTGTGCCATAAAACAGTTGAGCGTCGGGTTAAAGAAATGATTCAGTCATTCTGGAAAGAGGCTCAAGATGAAGGGAGATCAAGGAAAGATTGACCAATTTTACAAACATAAAGCTGAAGGGGCATTTATAAGATCTCGAAGACGCTGGTTGGAAGAGGGCGAACATAACTCGGCATACTTCTTTAGATAAGAAAAATCTCAATCCAAACATAATACAATTAGTCAACTAAAAATAAATAATATAATATGTGATGATGCTAAGCCAATTGCAAACTTTTGTTCTAACTTTTATAAGAATTTGTATAGTTCCCATTACAATGAGGATAGCACTAAATCATTTTTGGACTCATTGAAAATTAACCCAGTAAGCGAAGCTGATCAAAAATTTTGTGATGGCCCCACCTCTCTTAAAGAGATAACAGAATCGATTAACAGATTAAAAAAATAAACAAATCTCCAGGAGTCGATGGCATTAGCTCAGAATTTTATAAATCATTTTCCAAAGAATTAGCTCCATTTTTATTAGAAGTCTATAAGGAAAGTATTATCAAAGGTGCTCTCCCCCCAACTTTAACGCAAGGTCTAATCACTCTACTGCCTAAACCTAAAAAAGATCCTCTGTTAATTGATAATTGGCGGCCTAATAGCCTATTAAATAATGACTATAAAATTCTGGCTATTATCTTTGCAAAACGTTTAAAAGCTATACTATATGACCTTATTGAAGAAACGCAGTCCGGATTTATGAGGAATAGGCATATCTCGAATAATATACGACTATTACTGGACATACTGGACTATCCAGATCTCATTCAAGACGACAGCTTTATCCTATTCTTAGACTTTTACAAAGCGTTGGATTGCATTGAACATGATTTTATATTTAAAACTCTTACTAAATTTGGATTTGGCGATTTATTTCAAAGAGCAATCCAAACTTTGTATTACAATGGTAACAGTTCTATCAAATTAAAGAATGGAACATCCCCTAGATTTGAACTAAAACGGGGAATACGTCAAGGATGTCCTATCTCTCCGTATCTGTTTTTGCTATGTACCCAATTACTTGCGGCTCTGAATACGATTCAGTTATTTTCAGCAGCTTCTGGTCTTAGCTTGAATTTAAAGAAATGCGAACTAATGGCAGTGAAAGGATGTGATGTGGATTATATATCTACTATCCCAGTAAAGAAACAAGTTACCTACCTTGGTATAATTGTAACCAAGGATCAAAAACTAAGATCTAGCTGTAACTTTATTCCAATAATAAATAAAACATAGAAGAAATTTAATCAGTGGCTGCAAAGGGATCTATCACTGAAGGGTAGGATACTGCTCTCAAAAGCAGAAGGAATCTCAAGGCTAACCTATAATGCCACAGCGTTGGATGTTGATAAAAAAGTATGCAAAGAGATTGACTATATACTTTATAATTTTGTGTGGAAAAACAAAACGCACTATACCAGCAAATCTGTACTGATGAATGATTACGATAAGGGTGGCCTCAATTTCCTTGACTTTAGTACTCTTCATAACACCTTTAAAGTCAACTGGATCAAAACCACTTAAAGGAACCTGCTTCCATTTGGAATATTATTTCTAGTCATGTGTTTTCTGGGCTTGGTGGTTATAAATTTGTGTTACTCTGTAATCACAATATTGATAGTTTACCTGTTACTCTATCGAACTTTCATAAGCAATCTCTTTTGTCTTTATCTCTTGCTTATAAGCACAACTTTTCTCCAAATTGATATTTTATATGGAACAATAGAGACATTAAATTTAAGAATAAATCATTATTCTTTGATAATTGGTTTAGGAATAATATTGTGACGGTGAACCAACTGTTTAATATGAATGGTAATTTATTTACATATGAAGAGTTTCTTCATAAATACAAAATTCCTGTTACTCCTAAACAATTGGCAATTGTTTTTGATGCAATTCCACAAGGAGTAATAATGCTTTTCAAAGACTCTTCATTTTCTTCTCCCTCTGTGAAACCACAAACTGATCCCCTTGAGACACACGTTGGAAAAATATGTCTTATGTCCAGACCATGCAAGAACAATTGGAATGTGCGCAATCTTTTCCGGAATGACTGCATCTCGAAGCCATGCGCAACTACAGCTTGGGGCAAATATGCCCAAGATATATGTTGGACAAGGACTTGGACTCTGCCCAGTAAATTCCTGCTTGTCAACAAAATTAAGGAGGTTTTATTTAAAATTCTCCATCGCTGTTATCCTGTTAAATCTTTTTTAGTTAAATTTAAAAAGGACATTGATACAAAGTGTGTTTTCTGTGACACAGACACTGAAACTGTCTCACATGTATTCTGGTTTTGTAAGTCGTCAAGAGGCTTTTGGCAAAAAATTTGTTGTTTCATATTGGATAACATCCACAAATCTTTTGTATTATACCTAAAGAATGTATTATTTGGTTTCACTGAGTATAGCAAAGGCCTGGAAGATGAATACTCTATTTGTAACCTGATTATTTTATTAGCTAAATTCCATATACACAATTGTAGCGGTATTAGAACCACTCCATCTTTCTTCTCTTTTCATAAAGAGATGGAAACATACATCAAACTATCTCTACCTCACATAATAAAAAAGCTATAAAAACTGAGTTTATGCTCCAAATATAATGTATTTATGGAAACGGAATAGAAAACATTCCCCAGATATGTTTTGTATATGTATGTTTTACTTTTGTACGTGCCTTATATAAATTGATTATTTATGTTGAACCTTTTATATCTTTTATATTTTAAATAACCCCTGGCGTCATTTTCTGTATCTTGTTACTATGCACTATTGTTCTTGCATTGTATTATTACAATAAAATTGATTAAAAAAAATTAAGCCAAATGCGCGGTATTGCCATATTGTCTGCATCATGCGTCTCGTCACTGCCAGAATACAAAAATGGGCAAAGAGGTGGAGCTGAGAGTGGCGCTGTGAGCGTGGGGGCGGATGATTGACACTCTAGTCCGGGAGCTAACTGAAGCTAACGGAGGTTAGCGGGCGCCTTTAGCCTGAAAGCCGCGGTAGAGCAACTCTGCTACCCTCCTCCATCCAGGCTGTAAGTACAATATTAAATCGGTAAGTTAACATTTAAATTGAAATAATTTATTTAAATGAAATGATCATTAACATAATGCAAGTTTTCAATATTTTTAACTTAGTTATTAATAGTGTATGAGATCTATTTAGTCTATGCATGAGATACATGATCAAGCTAAGTTAGTAAGGATAGTTCACATATCTATATTAATATTTGTTTGTATTTACCCTAATTGTTAGTGATTGTACTACCATGTAGGATCTCCCAGTTAAAAAAACTGTTCCCACAGCTATTGTAGATTAGCAACAGCTAATATGAATAATTTCGATCCTAGTCAGTTCTGCAATGTAAGAATTGTACTAATCATTTATTGAGGTCTGGGAAGGGATAAGTTGCACTTTTAGTAAGACACTTGTGTTTCTTTTTATAGATTTTGTTTTACCAGGTCACAATGGCTGCATGCCTGTCCTCCACAACAGCCAAACAAAGCAGAAAATGTAAGTACCTGTCTCCATCACTTCATGTAGATATTTAATAGGATTATACTTTCAACCGATAGGCCACACCTGTGCAACTGCCATTCATTATGTTAGTTTTTTTTCTCCATAGCCATTTGGATCGTTGGAGACCGCTATGTCTGACATGGTTCTGAGAGAGCTGAAGAAACCATCGGAGGAAACCTCGGCCTCCCAGACGTCCGTATCTCCTGGTTTGGCTGGGGGAGGCTGAGATGGAAAGGAGGAAGAGCAGCTCTAGATGTCCTCATCATCAGCTGTGGTGGAGATGACATGGGGGTGGTCAGCAGTGTCCAGTTGGTGAAGATGATGGAGGACCTGCACTAGCTTTACCTTCTCCACCATCAGATGCCCATCATCTCCATCACCCAAAGGCGTCGATTGAGGGCAGGTGTAAACCCAGCAAAAATAGAAAAGGCCAGCAGGTTTGCCAACAGTGTTATGGCTTCTTTTATTCCTAGTTTAAATCCTGACATCTTTACGCATCCTCACATTAGACATGACAGTCCTTTTGGACAATTGATGTTAATCAAAAAGTATAACTATAGCCCTGATTGTTATGTCTAATGTGTTGTTGATGTAGTTTTTTTTATTTCAACAATTACATCTGTTGCCATAACACTGTTGACAACTCTGCTTTCTGGCCCCTTTTTGTTTTTTTATCTGTGTCCTTTTCTTTTATAGAATCTTGTGTTTAAAAAAATAAATGTTTTATTCACTATAATGTCTGAAAATTCTTTCAACAGTATATAACAAAGGAAGAAATAAGACAAATAATTTATCAGCCAATTGCATTTTTGAATTTGATAAATTCCTTCAACATCTCAATATTAAAATAAACCTTGGCGTCTGTAATATTACAAAGCCAAATCATAGTTATTATGCAGCTACAAAACTATGATTTATTTTTCTCGAAATGGAAAAAATATCTTTGTGTGAAAGAAAAAGAGAAACTTCATTCATTTGTTGTTTATTTAGTCAAAACAAACAAAAAACGGACAGCACCTAAGGATATGAAAGAAGTGGCATTAAAGGTGATGCACATTTATTGTTAAATACTTCTTATGATCTTCCTGTAGTTTTAGGCGATTGATATGATCTGTAAGGAAAAAAACATTGTATATTAGAAACATTTAAAAATTAAAATTTTGAAATTAAAATTTCAACATGGCCCGTCTTAGTTGGAAACCCACTCACCACAACAAGACAAACGTGCTGTAAACAAATCAGCACACAGACAACACCTATGGGTGTATGTATAAAAGTACAAATATGAAGGTGAATCCCATATGACAGCATATCAGAAATGGTTAATACCTTAACTGACAACTCTTATAAATTTTTAAAAAGTAAAAAATCTCTGACAACAAAATATGAAATATATCTGGAGTTAGTTGGAAGAAAATAGGTAATTTTTTCTAAACAAATGTGCCTCTAAGATAAGTGTGCTTGATCGACAGTGGGTTGAAATGATCACATTTCTACATATCTACTTTACATGTTAAAACCGTCAAAAAAAACGTGCTGGTACACACACATCATCTATATCTATTTATATATCTATATCTATATATATAGATATAGATATATATCTATATATATATATCTATATCTCTATATATAATGTGTGTGTCTTGACTGCGAAGCGATCAATACGTTATTTTGACGGTGAAATGAGCACAACTTAATAATTGTGTCAAATAAAATAATGAAGCCCCGTTTGTCCATAGATTTTACTAAAACTATGTGAAGTTTGAATAAATCAACATGTAAAGTAGATACATTTCAACCCATTTTCGACCAAGCAGCCTTATATTAAATGCACAACAGCTTAATCTGTTCAGTTTGTAGTTTCCCAGCGTGGTTAACTAGCTACTTTGCTAATCAAGGAGCTCAGCTAGCAGGAGCTTCATCTACAAATAACGTACATAAATTATTTTACTTACCGAAGAAAATGGAGTAGAGACTTCTTAGAGGGTCTGTTAGTGCAATCAGTACCACAGCAAGCCATCTTTGTCCAATAAGTGCACGATTTATATCTGAACACTAATAAAGTTTGCGGATAGAACTGAAGTTCAGAGAAAGGAAATGGCCAAAGTCTTAACCTGAGTCCCAGGCTGAAGGCCTTCCCTTGTGCAAGCAAGGGGGTAAGCAGTCTATGGCGGCAAGCTGCTAGCCACCGTTAGCCACCGTTAGCCACCAGCCCTAGCCCTGACGGCTCATCCGAGACCTGTCAATCAAAAGGACATGCCCCGAATTATTCATAATTTCAAGATTAAATTATGTCTAAACGGATGAGTTATAAAAAAAATTCACCCCCTCAGAGTTGTCATGACGGTAAACATGACCTATTAAACCAAAAACATTTTGGGAACCAGGCTGTTTATTTCTGCTGTGAAGTTGGCCTTTTTAACATGGGAGTCAATGGGAAATTGCTCCTTTCTGGAGCCAGCCCCCAGCGGATGAGGGGGGAACTGCAATTTTTGTTACTTCCGGGATGGCTTCAATTCTGAGCGGCAGAGTTTGCCCCATGGAAACACCCCACATCAGCTGGCTTAAGTCTATGCAGAATATTCACTAGACACTTTGCATTGACCGCTTACGGCAGAAAGTGGATGTGTAGTGGGCGGGATGTAATCCAAAATCACCTGAGCACTAGGGAGAGTGGGATTTATAGAATAAAGCAGAAATTGTCTGCAGCTGTGCGTACTCAAACGTTTTATAGATCTGAAACTTTCTTTACCTATACAAATATTTTTTGCTGAGCTTAAGAATGATTTTAGTAAGGATTCTACGCAAAGTTTTATAAATGAGACTCTTGACCTTTTGCCCTGACATCCCACACACCTAGAAAGCTGCACTTAACCCACATGAGTGACCAAACAAGCACCCTTTAGGACCCACTGCAGTTTGTTTATTGCTGTGGGGTTGGAGTAGAAGATGCCCTGGTCAAAGCACACTGCACTGTTAGGGTAATGTTCTTTGAGTTCCCCAGTACATTTAACATAATTCAGCCTGATTTGCTTCGCCAGAAACCCCAGAAGACACAGATAGAAGCCTTGTATAACAAACAAACGATTCCTGCAGTTGTCTGGTATATCAGAGATGGACAAGAAGGTGGGTACTGGGAGCTGGTGGACTGCTGTATTGGGGTCAGAACAATCATCTCATCTTGAATGTGAACAAAACACAAGAGATTATTGTAGATATCAGGAGAAACTGAAATATGTCAAACACTGTTTCCATCATAGGAGAAGAAGTAGATGAGTGTAAATACCTCAGTGTTCAAACAGACAACAGACTGGTCATTGTCAGACATGGTCTCAACAATAAAATTGTCTACAACAAGGGACTGGACAGAATGTACTTCATATATTTCATCAATCTGTTGTAGAGAGTGCAATCTCTTTTCTCATCATGTGCTGGAGTGCTATCATTAGAACCAGTGAATTAATAAAAGATTAACAAAGTCTTAAAGAGGGCTTGCTCTTGCTCAGGTGCTGGATCCCCTGAGGCTCATTGTGCAAATAAGAATGCTCCATGAAATGAAGAACATTATGGAAAACCCTGAGAATCTTCTTCAGACTGAAACTGTCATGCAACAAGACAATGTCTTTAGTCAGAGGCCGCTACAGGAGATCCTTGATCCTTCAAAGAAGTTTGGGCTTTGGGTGGTAACTCCTGATGGCTGCATACAGTGCCTTGGGGGGGTTGCACTGGCGGACATGGGTTACTGGCCTGGTGGCCGTGCTGCGCCTGGGTAGGGTCTGGGGTGGGCCTGGGGATTCGGGGCTCGGGGGCACCGCGCCCCCTAGCTGTGGTCCTGGCTGGGGGTCGGCCGGCGTGGGGTCTCTGTTTGCTGTGGGGGTCAGGGCCGGACGGCGGCCGGTATGTGCAGCCGCCTCTCTCTTTTTCTCTGGGCCGATTGTCATTGCCGGTCCCTGTATGGCGTCTCGCCTTGTTTGCTGGTTGGGGTGCCTGGCTGCTGGTCGCGGCAGCTGGGTGGCGTTTCTGGGCCGGATCAGTCCTTTTTTGCACTGGACTTGGCTCCTGGGTCTTGGTCTTTGTGCGGGGCGCTGGGGTTGGGCATTTGGCCGGGTTTGGTCGGACTTGCGGGTGGACTGGCCGGGTGGTGGGCGTGCAGGGCAGGTGGGTGGGGCGCTGGGTTTGGTCTCCTGCCGGGCCGTTGAGCAACAGTGGTCGCTCCACAAGGAATGAGGCTGCTGGATGTCGGCCTGGTGGGTCGGCCGCCCGGCTCATCGGTTTGCTCCTGGTCTGGGCAGGTACGTCGCCCTGGTTTGGGCTACGGGGGCCTCCGGTGTGCGGGTGGCACTGGGGGCCTCCTTTGCTGGCGG
The DNA here is from genome assembly GCA_963556495.2 of Valencia hispanica. Taxonomy (NCBI): domain Eukaryota; kingdom Metazoa; phylum Chordata; class Actinopteri; order Cyprinodontiformes; family Valenciidae; genus Valencia; species Valencia hispanica. The sequence goes on along the minus strand of OY747722.1, from coordinate 30,749,979 downwards.
GGAGGCTGCTGCTGTGTAGCGACAGGTGCTCTCCCCCTACGAGGGCACTTCGACGGGGGGGAGGGGTGTGCGGGAGGGGGGAGGGTGGGGGGGTGAACTCAACCTGGGTGTCTAGTGTCTTTTGTGTTTTGAGAGTAGAGCGAATGTCAGGGTGGGTTTAGTTCCCCTTCTGGGATGGGGCTGGGGGGACTGCCTTGGGGTCCGTGGGGCTTTGTGGTGCTGTGGCCGTGGGCCCCGGGTCAAACGTGCCATGGCCTCCCTCCCCTGGTGGATCCCAGTGAACAGCGGTGCCTATTGGGGTCAGTGGGGGAGCTGGCTCCCTGGGAAGACATTTTGTCTCCCAGTCCTTCCCTCCCCATCCCTGGACACCTCTGTCCACCCGCTCCATCACTTTACAACTCATATAGGGTCTTGGGGCATGGGCACATCGCTGGGGTGCAAGGAGGGACTTCCCTCCTCGCTATCCCGTGGTGTCCTGGGTCCCAATTTTAATATACAACTTAGACACTCCCACTAATAACATTCTCACGCGACACATATGTAGGGACTTTGGGGTGGGCACACTTTTCGGCATCCAGAGGGGGAGCGGTTCAATCAGCTTCACCTCTGGTGCCGGTGCCCACTGTTAAACCACATATAGACACTGAGGGCTCGGGGTGGGGGTTGGGGGATGTGTGGCTGCCTTCCCCACATCCCACCCCTCTGTTTAAAATGCACATTATAACATCACGCATCAACACCATACTCGAGCGGGAGGATGGAGGCTAGGGGTCTTTTCACACCCCTGTTCGCTACGGGCCATCAGGGGTTGGGGTCCGGAGGAGGAACAGGCGGTCTGGTCGGGGTCCTGGGCTGTCGGGCTGCTTTGCCACTGTGGGGCCCTTGGCGGTCTGCTTGTCTCCGTCCTAGAAGGTAGGGGGTCCATCTCCCGGGTCCGAGGGCTGGTGGCTCTACTGGGGCATCGGTACCTGGACCCGGGAGCATAAAGTGTGTATGGGGTGTGTGAGTGAGGGTACAGCGTCATTTTTTTGGGTGTCTTGGTGAGTCAGTGAGAATGTATGGGTTTAAGAGGGAGGGAACGTATGACTGTGTCTGTATGTCTTTGTCTACCTGTCAGGTTGGATCTTGGTCTGCCCCCTCGCCTGGCGCACCTCAGGCCTTACACTTATTGGGGGGCCTATTTCCCCTCCGTCACTCCCCGCTGGTGACGGGGGCCCCTGCCTGCCGGTGCATCGGTGGTCAATCCGGTTCGGACCTGGTACGTGCCTGGCCGGGCCTGGGGGGGGTCGGTGTGTCGGTCGGCCGATGCGCTGGGCCGATATCTTCCTTTGGTTGGTTGGGGCACCTCTTTTAGAGGTGCCAGGTTTGGGATTGTTGGGTGGTGCCTGCTCGGTGGCTCGGCGGGATACGGATCCGGCGTCTCTGCTCGTTTGATCACCTTCTGTGCGCACCGTGCGTGGCCGGTTCATTGGCAGGTTGGACCGGCCCTGGCCCTCGTTGGATGCCTGGTCTCGGCGCCCTGCGTTGCGCGGGATCAGGACCCGGGAGCTGGTACAAGTTGGTGTCCAGATGCTGGCTGAGCCCGGCCTGGGGATGCTGTCCGTCCCCTGCGGCTATCGGTGGGGCGCTGGGATGTTGGCGGTGGGGATTGGCCTAGGGTGGAGGCGGCGCGTGGTGGCCGGGGGCCCCTCGTCGGCCGGTCCCTTGTCGGGTCCCTGCTGGGGGGTGGGGTGCCCCTGGGCCCCGGCTCTCCCGGTCCATTGACCAGCCCGCCCAGGCGCGACCGGTTGCTGGCGGGGCCCGTGGGCTCGTCACTGCTTCCCCCCTGGGCCCCTGCATAGTGGCCGCTGGATGTTCCCCTGGGGTTCTCCTTTGCTCCACTCTTGGGGGATGCGGTCGGCCCTGCCCGGGTCCGCCTGGGGGTCCTTTGGACGTCTTTGCTCTGATCTCCTTCATGTCTGCATCGATTCCTGGGAGACGGATTGATGCCTGCTCACACCAGCTATCGAACACTCTTATGGAGAAACCTTATATGCACCAGCATGCTAACACACACACATAGATGTGGGGTCTCTGGTGTTTAAGGATATATTCTTGGGCTGAGGTTATGATTACTAGAGCTTGCTTAATCGGTACCATGAGTTTTTCTGTGACATTGTTGTTGTGTTTTTATATCTATTTTTGTGTGATGTGGTTGTGTAATTCTTAGTTCACAATGTTTGGTTTGTTTTGTCAATGTTCCTTTTTCGTGTTTTGTTTTGTTTTTCCCCCTCTCTCTGCCTTCCTGTGGGTATGGAGGCAGACTTCAATGTCTTCCTGTGTTTTCTTTTGTTCCCCTTCCTCTCTTGTATTTTCAACTCACCCTCTCTCTTGACTTTTTGTTTCATACCTCTCTTCTTCATCTTCCTTCCTTCTTCTCCTTAAGTTTAGATAGTCCAAGTTACTAGAATGTTTTGGGATTAATAAAGTATTTTTAATGTGGCCCCTAGAGACAAAACATGCATATCCCAAAACACTTGCAAATCCAAAAACACTTGCAAAATTAAAAACACATTCAAACTTCACAACGGAAGTGCTCCAGGACGCTAGGGGCAGTAATGAGCCTTTCTTACCTAGTGTCTACACAAACAGGAAGTAGATCCACATTCCAAACAGGGGACAGAATAGGCAATAAGGGGAAACTGGTTAATGTAATAATAATATTTCAGGTTCAAACCCCAATTTTGTGATAGGTTTTGCTCTCTTGGCTAAATTCTGATTTAATTAGCCAATTTAAAGAGTTTTAATAGCCAAAATTAGCCAATTAGCCAAATTTAAGAGCTTCAAGAGTTTAGATTAAGTCTGAGAATAATCACTGGGATGGTTTTTCTACAAGTGGTGAGAAACAACCAACACCTGAGTGACACCTGATTCAGTTCACATATCATGGCTGCAGGTGGCTGTGCTGAGAAGGTCTGAGAAGCCTGCAGTTTCCACCTGAATGGTGCCATGCTGTCCAAAGTTTTCAAATGTTTTTATTATGATTTACTGTTTAAATATAATGATAAACATTAAGGGGTGCAACGATACATGTGTTCGTACTGAAAATATCCAGTACTGCCTTGACACCAAAACAGATCCGAGAGGACTCCCAGCTATCACTAAACTCTGCTATTTGGGAAATGTAAGGTTTGCGTACGCCAAAAAGATTTCTGATTTATAAAACCATGCCTACGCACAGGTGTAAGCAATTTCCCCTTTATAAATCACAATCTTCTTGGAAGTGTGCGCACGTGAATTTGGCTCATATCCCGCCCTGAACACACCCAAATCTGGCTATAAAAGGTCAATGCAAAGCAGGACATGAATAATGATGCATATGAAGAAGAGGGGAAATATGGCAACAACAAAAAAAAACCAAGAAGAGAAACTTTACGGAGATTGAAGTGCTAGTGGGTGAAGTGGAGGCTAGAAGAGACATTTTATTTGGTGGACACAGCAGTGGTGTCACAAATAAAAGGAAGAACTTCGAGTGGCAGCATGTGGCGTCTGCAGTGGAGACTGTCAGTGCAACTGACAGGACAGTATCCGGAATTAAAAAAAAGTGGTCGGACCTCAAAGTCGGGGCAAAAAAAAAAAACTTGCCTCCCACCGCCAGAGTGGGTCTGCTACTGGAGGGGGTATGTGTACACCCGAGCTGACACCACTGGACAGGAAGATGGCAAGTATCATGGGAACATCAAGCGTGTATGGTATTGTGTCAGAGAAGGAGGGCGACACCAACCTGGCAGAAACGACAGATGAACCCGGTAAAGCACCTTTTGGATATATTTTATTAAGTGGCTACGTTAACAAATTTGAGCATATTTTAAGGAGACAGACTAATATGCTGTGTCTTTTCAGCTTTTCCACAGTCGGTAGGTGGGGAGGATGAGGAGGCTGAGGAAGATGAGGTTGCCCAGCGTCCGGCTGCCCCCAGCACCAGTGCTGCCGGTGCCCATGGTGTATCCAGCAGTGGTCGGGTTCTGACAGAAGCTGTGATGCAGACACAGAGAGACACCATCAGCGGCATCAATTCTGTGAAAAACGAGTTAAAGGAAATAAAGAGTGTGCTGTGCAACATGGTGAAAGCCATTGGTACCTTAGATGATACAATAAAATTTTTTTAATAATGAACCTTGTCGTTGTTATCTCAAACGCCGCATTACATCCTGGCGGATCCTTGCTCCCTGGGTGAAGGCTTCCTGTCGAGGAGGAAGCGGCTGTGGGTCGGGGTTCACATGCTGGGGAGGGGGTAGGCCAGGAGGGAGGGGAATTCCAATTCTCAGTGCCATGTTATAAAGAATTCCACATGCCCTCACGATCTTGCAGACCTTTGTAGGGTGTTATAATAGTCTGCCACCCGAGGCATCCAATGACCGCCACCTACATTTTAACAGGCCTGTGGCACACTCCATGACTGAGCGCGCACGCGTGTGACAGGAGTTGTAGCGCATTTCCTCTGCTGTCTGTGGGTCTGGGAACGGGGTCAGAGGCCAGCTCCTGAGAGGGTAGCCACTATCACCTGCAAGTGATAAGACGTTTAATTCAGGTGTCAACAACCAGCATTTCTAATGACGGTGAGGACTTACCGAGCAGCCAGCCATCACGCACAGCGCCTGCCTGCAGTCTGTTCCCTACACTGCTGTGTGTCAAGATAAAGGAGTCGTGTGTTGACCCAGGCCATCGTGCCACCATATGATCATCATGTGTGAATCACATATGATTTGCACATTAATACTGTGTACATGTTTCCGATTGACGAAAACAAATTCATCCTCGAATGGGGCCCTTATAGCAATATAGGTGCAGTCAATTGCGCCGATTATGTTTGGGAAACCGGACATTGCTGCAAATTGCACCTTAATTTCGGCCTGCTCCCCCACAGTAAATGGAAATGTGATGTATCGCCTGCTCATTTTAATGATCCCATCCAAGACTGCAGGCATTATTGCGCTCAGGGACGGCTATGATATCCCAGACCTAGTAAATAAATATAACATATTTGAAGGCATTATTTCCAAAAAGGGACTTTGGGCAGAATAGTAACAATCATGTCACTCAGACACAGACACCTGTTGGCTAATTCCCGCTGGTAACAACCAGTTGCAAGAAACCCCAGAGTGGTGAGCACCTGCAGCTGGACCGGAATGGCACGGTTCCGCCTGGACGGTCTCTCCAAAACCAGGCCCAATTCAGCACAGAGATCCAAGAGCTCAGCTCTAGGGAATCTGAATCTGCTTATTAGCCAGTCATCATCATGGGCAAGGAGGTCCGCATGATCCCTGAACACGCGTTCTCTCCTAATCCTTCCATTTGCAAAATCTTCTAGCAACACCAGTGCATCCATCTCAAATATTACGCTTGAAAGTAGTTGGGGTATTTCTATTGGCAGCAATAAGACTGATTGCTTCCTTCCTCGCCACAATGAACGTGCCAATCAATGATATATGGTACAGATGATTCCATTTATTAATTGGCATACAGTCCCGGCCCTTTTATCTGAGTTTAAGGTTTTGAGATAAATTTTATGTATTCATTTTAATATTGAAAAATGTTTTTAGAAGAGCTATAGCTCACTGCAAAGCTACAATATAGATATCATTGCTGGTTTGGATGTTTATAATAACATGAATTCATAATTAATGTTTGGTGTGAGGTGAAATGATATGTGTGAGAGGAGTAATATGCAGTCTGGCTGCAGTTCACCACCTCACCAACTGCATCGTCGATTCCCCCCGTCTCCAAAATGTCCGTACGCACGGGTCAGAGTTGGCGTACAGGTGCGCACATTTTCCCGTCAAGTCTGTTTTTTATAAATCACAACTTTTGCTTTGAAAGTGGCGCATGCCGGTTTCAGGCCCCGTTTTGTGCGTACGCAACGTTTATAAATGAGACCCCAGAACTTTGTCAGCACTTTTTCACACATCGCACATCTTTCAACAACAATAAGGTGTGTAGCTCACTCAGCACTGAACTGAATTACTTACCTAAAATAACATCAAGTTCAATGTAAACATCAATAGTGCTGTAAAGAAAAGTCCAAATCCAGCTCCATCCTAACAGTCCAAAACTCTGCACATATAGAAGGGACAACACACTGGTAGTGTCTTGAAAGTCACTCTGACCAGATGGGATTTCCCATCATCCACCCTTATTTAATACCTCATAGGTTCTCTATGGGGTCCAAGTCAGGTCAGAATGTTGCCCAATCCAGCACTCTAACACCAGGGTCATTGGACCAGCTTTTGGTACCCTTGGCAGTGTGGGCTGGTACCAAATCCTGCTGGAAAAGGAACTCGGCATCTCCATAAAGCTTGTCAGCAGAGGGAAGCATGAATTGCTCTAAAATGTCATGGTAGATGGCTGTGTTGACTGTGGACTTCATAAAGCCCAGTGGACACGAACCAGCAGATGATATGCCACCCCAGACCATTCCTGACTGTGGAGACTTCACTCTGGACTTCAAGCAATGTGGATTCTGTGCCTCTCTACTCTTCCTCAAGACTCTGGCACCTTAAGTTCCAAATGAAATGCAAACTTTAAAGGAGTGGTTTGACACAAGTAATGCAACATTCATAGTCCATCTGTAGGATTCCTCTGTGTGTATAGACTGTTGATACACTGACTCCAGCCTCAGTCCACTCCTGTGAAGCTCCCCCATATTCTTGAATGGGTTCTGCTCGACAGTCCTCTCAAGGTTAGCGTGCCTCCTTTAGTGGCTATTCCTGGGCTCTGTCTCTCTTTTAGGAGACCACCCATGTTATTTGTGTGTTGGAAGCATCAAATTCAAAATCAAATTCCAATTTGGAATTTGTGGAATAGCTGGAAAACACTTTTCATCCAATCTGACAAAGTCTAAGGCAAAAAATTCAGTCCTTAGATGTGCAAAGCTGGTACGGAAATACCAAAAGTTCCCTGTAGCTTTAATTGCAGTGAGAGCTGGCAGAGTATTTCTTTATAAAACCTAATTAAAGGTATGCAGGTTATCCTGAAAATATGTGCACAAACCTCTCAAGGTTCAAATGACCTACAAGCAAAAGAATGAAAGCAAGAACACCAGTTTCCCTTAGTGCCATCATGAGACCGTAAAAGGTGAGAAACCTTTTTACCCACCAAGAGTACATGTACTATAGAGCTGAAGCACTAAATGAGAAATTCATGTCTCGTCATTTTTTAATACTGTAGATGAGCGGTGAACCCTGATTGTTAAAGTTATGGCCACTACAGAAGCATAAATAATGAGCTTTGTGCTCTAAAATGTGTACTAAAGTCACAGCAGACTTTGCTTTTTTTAAGAAAAGGGGAGCAAACTTGTGCTTTTGTTCCTCAACTTTTCAAACCAAAATATTTTATTTTATCTGCTTAACAGGGAGAGGGAGCTCCTTGCTCCGTGCGAATGTGTGTCTGAATTGGTGAATGTAGTGGATGTAGTGTACAGTGCTTTGGGATCCTCTGGACTAGAAAAAGTGCAAGACAAGTACAGGCCATTTAAATCAAAGTAAAGAGTAAATGGCAGTAGTAGCTCCTTCAGGGGCTTCATCTAGGAGAGAAACACAGCTAAGCAGATCCACTTTGAACCAGCTGTAAAATGTATAGAATAGACAATTTGCTTTGTCTCAAAAGGGGCAGGGTTAAACCTAGAAAGTCAGAGACAGGTACCATACCATACCAAACCATACCAGTTTATTTATAAAGTGCTTTACCCATGACATGGCAGTCAACTAAAGTGCTGTACAGAGGGCAAGGTATCAACACAAGAAAAACATTCAGAGACATACAAAATATAAAACAATTAGTGTATAGATAGAAATTGAAAAGCACAAAGATACACCCCACTAGGACATCGTGTACAATATACAAAACCCAACAATAAAAACCAGGTGAGTTATGGGGAATTAAAAGTTAAGCTAAAGAAATGTGTCTTTAAACGAGTTTTCAAAATATTTAAAGAGGGGGACTGCTTAACAGGGAGAGGGAGCTCCATCCAGAGTTTTGGAGCGTACAGTCAGAAAGCTCGCTCACCTCGGGATTCGGAGCGCGCCTTCGGGACACTCAAGAGAAAGTGGTCTGCAGAGCTGATGTTCTGCAGGTGTACGTTCTATAGGAAGAAAACATTAAGTTATCTACAGCCACAGCTTTGCCGATGCCCCCCTTCAGGAAGTTACCACAGCTAATACCAGTTCAAGTGTAGTTACTTGTGGAGAAAGAAAAAAACAGACAGAGAACATAAAGTAAAAGGCAGAAATGACAGCAAGTGATTCAAAATTGGAGAGTAGTTGGAGAATTTAGTACATTGAGGTAAAGTGGTCAGTATGTTCTCCAGCAGTCTAAGCCTATAGCAGCATAACTACAGAGATAGCTCAGGATAACTTAAGCCACTTTAACTATAAGCTTTATCAAGAAGGAACGATTTAAGTCGGGTCTTAAAAGTAAACAGGTTGTCTACCTCAAGGACAAAAACTGGGAGCTGGTTCCACAGGAGAGAAACCTGATCACTGAAAGATTTGCATAATTTTAAGGGTATGGATGCTTTCAAAAGTCACTGTATATTTGCAGTATTATTTTCCTTTTTATGTGAGACCTTTGGTTTTCTCCACCTGACACTTTACTCCTTCCTGTATTTTTCCCTTGTTCCTACTTGTATTATTTTTGAATCTGTTGCCACCCACCATATTTCAGCCCCCTTTCTAATAATGACGCACATCCTCACTGTTTTAAGATAGAGTTTTACCTCATTTGAGCCCAACCAAACGGAGCTGTGATTGAAACAGGAAAAACGACTACTGGCCATGTTTGTGTAGAAACTGGAATGGCATTTCTTTCCTCTAACTTTCTCCTCGAGCAGCCTGAAGATTAAAGTCATCAGTCATATTAATGGCGTCCACTACAGCTCGAGATTTACCTAAAATAGTGTTAGGAAGTGCTATGAAAACAAAGCAGAAGTTCACCAAGGACACAATTTATGCTCACAACCTAGAACCTACACTGCTATATTTACACTCTGAGCTGGGAACTTTATGGACCTGTAGGAGAAGAGCACAGGGAATTCATCGTTACGGTCCTTTAGACCGTCATAGAATTTACTGAATATCCTACATTTATTGCAGTTTAGTAGAAGCTGTGAAGTGCAGTTGAGATTTTTGGTGTTCAGCTTTTATTATTCTTAAATGATAAAATGGCCTGTGTTCTGTTATCTCTATCCACTTGGAACTGAATTTGTTACAAGATAACTTCCCCCCAGGATTACATCCATAAACTAAATGTGCTCGCCAGCCACATATTTATCAAAACATTTTCTACAGCTAAAAAGAAAACTGAACCACAGAATTAAAAAGGGAAGATCAAAACATAAAAGCAATAATTGTTACGTTTGTGCCGCTAACGTTCTATAAAATGATTATTACAGTAATAATATTGTTGTCTAGAGCTGTGATACAGAGACACATAGTAAGAGAACACAGAGATAGTTTGATAGTCACTCTGTTTAAAGTGAGTCACATTTGTCAGGACAATGATATATCAATATGTTTCTTTCAGCTAAATAAGATAAAAAATGATCAGGAATTCAATTCAAATTCATTCACAACTACAGAGAGAAATTGAATATCATATCAGCTAAAGTATTTGCTTATCATAAAAGCTGAAAATAGTAGAAGTTTTTATATATACTTTGTCATTTGGTTGTTTGTTGATATTTTATATTTTGCACTTGGGGCCTAAAACTTGCTGGTTAAGTAAGCGGGCTTTAGGCTTTCTTTGCTAGCCTGCATTCTGCAGCTTTACACAGTTCAGGTTCTAGCGTCCTAACATGCCAACTGTACTTTCAGAAAAGTATTAATGACAGTAAGGCAGGGGGCTCTTGAGGATCTTTCCTTTGCACATATCCAAGCTTTCTCATTTTTCCTCTCCAAATTGCTAAAGCTGACCTGTCCTTCTGATGAACTCATTTTCAACTCCTGTTCATTCTTCATTGGTGACCCTCTGAAAACCTTAACATCTTCAGCTTTACCTTCAAACCAGACATCATAGCAGAGCTTACTAGCATCTTATAAACCTTTGCTTTCACTCTTCTGTCACAAATCCCCCAGCGCACAGTTCCATCCACGCCACCTCGCCTGCACTCTTTTCTTCGCTTCTTAAAGTTAGTTAAACTCACCCTCAGCTTGGATGTCAGAACTCATTTGTTAACCCCTCCATCAATCTTACCTACTGTATACCCTGAACCCATCAGTGTCTCCACCGAGCACACCTCACCACCTCACTGTCGTACTTCTGGAAAATTCACTTTTGAGCAGAATGTTTAGTGTCACAAGAATGGGCTGTTGCTAAGGTAAAAAAAAAAAAACAACCTCACTAAGTTCAAAGTTCTGCAAAAATCTAAACACCAAAGATAAATACATTCATTTGAATGCAACTATTTTTCTTTGTGTGTTTTGTCTCAACTAATATTACATCAGGACCCATTGCTTCTCCTTTTTGGGTCGGAAACAGAACCCTCTTGTTTTCTAGAAGTCTAAAGCTGCATGTAGCTTTGCTGTCCTGTAAAGTGCCTGTCCAGTTGCAACCACTTGCCATCTGCTTTTTTCCTCCTCCTCTTCGGTTTTGTAACCCTCCTGCACCGCCTACGACTGGAGGCCTGTCTCAGCACCTCAGACTAAACAGAGGACAAAGTCGCGCTGTCAGGCCCGGGTTTACACACACAACCACATATAGAAAGGCTGTCATGTTTGATTACTGTATAAGACCGTAAGCTGTAGCACGTCTCTAGTTCACTTTGGTCCCAACAAGATACCCCACAAAAAATGTATAAGGCTTTCAGCAGCACAGTGCAGTATAAACAATCTTTTTTCCCCACAGTATGGACTGACGCCCTTTTACCACTTAACACCAGGCTTTTATTTCAGCCGCATCCCCTGTGCCAGAATTCACCTGTCACTGTGATAACCTGTTCCCCCTGAGTCCCTGCAACATTCCTGTGTCAATGCTCTACCTGAACATCGCTGAGCGCATTAACTCTCACTTATATGGTGTTATTCATGCAGCTCAGTAAATTGTGGACGTTTGGGCTGTTGTACCACTGCTGCCTCTCATCCCTTGCTCCTATGCTGTCTCTCTGTCTGACCAGATGTAGACGAGTGTCTGGACAACAATGGAGGATGCCAACAAGTGTGTGTCAACACGATGGGAAGCTACGAGTGTCAGTGTACGGAGGGCTTCTTCCTCAGCGACAACCAGCACACCTGCATCCACCGCTCCGATGGTAAGACTGCGATAAAGAAAGTGCACACAAGTCATCACTCCTCCAACCCCATGCTTGAGAGTTGGTATGAGTAGTTTGTGATGTGTGCTGTGCTTTAGCATCTCTACTTTGGTCTCATCTGTCCGCTAGCTATTTTCCACCAGTGTTTTCTTTAGGATGAGGTCTTGCTAACCTTAGCTGTGCTGACATGTTTTTTTTCCCCCCCACTTTTTTAAAATAATTCTAATGTAATGAAGTTTACCTGCTAACTGAGGCCTGAAGACTGATATGGAGATTTATTTTTTTGTGATGAATTTGTAGGGACATTCAATCCAGGGAAAATCGGCTGCTGCTTTCGACATATGTAAAATATGAATAAGCTTCACGATTGATTGGGAAATTGTTCAGAGAATGCTTTATAACTGTTTCTAGATTGACGGGCATCAAAAGTTGCTTCTGTCAAGTCATTGCTTTAAAAAAAATTTTTTTTTTTCAATATAATGAATCGCTAGAAATCTGTTTTTTTAATACATTTGATTCACATAACAGTAGAACTTAGTAAAAATCTAAATCATTTTCATAATGTTCTGATATGTTATAAACTTTTTCACAGTAAAATCACAAAGTCGAACATTTCTTTTTAGACTGATCAACACAACACAGCACATAATTGTGAAATGGAACAACAGTATACATGGTTTTCAATATATTTCTAAAAGTATTTAAATAGTGGGTTACCGGTGTGGGTGGGGTGTGGATAATGGCTGGATGGGTGGAAATTCCACTTATATACACAAATGTCTTGCTAATTTTAAATTTCCAAGGAACACAATAAATTACTGAATAAAAAGTGAGGCACAATGTAGTGAGTAAAGGAGAAAGAATAGGGAGTTTTTCATTAAACTCAACAAGAAGTGCTTTTATTTTTGAACAACTGTAAATATCTTTTCAATGAAACTAGCATATTGGCAAAAGAACAAGAAGTTGGCGGTTAGATATGTTGGTTTTCTTCTAAAATATACTCAAAGTTGTTTTATAAGGACTTCAGTTTGAAATGCATACACATGGTCATTATTTCTATCCAACAACATGATGTTATTCATAATTAATAGCCAACAGTCTGCAAATGTCCCCTGCTGATGAATCAAATGCTCTTCCTTTTAATAGGAAGATAGCTCATCTCTATCAGTCTTGTAGTCTGTGCCTAACTAACTGTAAATGCTGCTCAATAATTGGATAAAACTCAACTATTTTTATTGGTACACACTGTTGAGAATCAATAAAGAGAATCTGAACACAATGTTAACAGTACAATCATTTTCTACATTAGATGGTAAGCTTCAATAATCATTTACTTAAATGATCTAGATTTACCAAATTACGTTTACCTTTGATTAAAATAGATTGTTCAGTCGATTAGTCTTTAGAATGCGAGTCCAATCAAGTCAGAACTCTTTGTTGTTGCAACTTAGGTGTGAAAAGAGTCTAGGCAAAGCAAGGCAAGGCAAGGCAATTAATTTTTTTTTCATAGCACACTTTCAGCAACAAGGCACTTAAAAGTGCTTTGGGTGATTTGGGAAAAAAAATAATACAACAATAAAAACTGAAAAGAACAACAACACAGACATAAAAGAACCTTAAAACATACTACCATTATGGCATTTCAGAGTAGTAAAGAAACTGAAAGCTGCTTCTCCATGTTTGGTTTTAATTCTAGGGATGTTGAGTAGACTGGAATTAGAGGACCTGAGTGGTCTTAAGGGTTGATATAATGACAATAGAGCCATTCAGTTATTTATAAACTAACAAAAGTATTTAGAAGTCTATTTTCTGAGCTACAGGGAGCCAGTGTAAGGACTTTAGAACTGGGGTGATGTGTTCTACTTTCCTGGTTCTAGTGAGGAACACGAGCAGCAGCATTCTGGATCAGCTGCAGCTGTCTGATTGACTTTTTAGGCAGACCTGTGAGGACGCTGCTGCAGTAATGAATCCGACTGAAGGTCCTGTTGGGACGTTAGTCCTTTAATCCCATAAAGTTTTTCAGATTCAGGTCTGACTCCATAATACCTCCGAGATTTCGGGCATGATCAGAAGTTTCCAGCTGTATTAACTGAACCAATGTAGAGTGAAGCTCTGTCTAAGTTGCAGTTGAAGTCCCCAGCTTTGTTCTCAACTCTTGTGTTAAAATGATATTAGTAATCAAAAATGCTAGAGGTTGAATTAACCCTACAAAAATAGCACAGGTGCTGTTAGTTTTTCCCTTACAGCTTTTTGTGTCCACATTTTTGCTTTCCTAAAAAAAAGCAACTCTTTTATTACCAGTGACTTACATTCCAGACAGGGTTCATGTAGTTTACAATTATGTAAGTCCCATGGCATCAGTTAATTAGCAGGATTTTATCCATGTAACTATAAAATTGATTAAACAATTCCATTGTGTAACAACAATGTGATTCTGTTTACTCTTCTCTGAATGCTAAAGGCCCCTTGGGGATTCCTTCCCAAAGTCCCTAAAAGACATTTCAAGGCACTGACTTGCTCTGTCAGCCTCCATATCCAGTGCGACAAACATGCGTTGTATCTTGCTTTACGAAATCCATGTTATGCATCCATTTAATCTTGACAGTGTTTCTTCCGTTATCTTACTTAGATCGTCTTTATAGGTTTACTCGGTAGCAGCAGTGAGATCGGGATGTGAGCAGGGGCTCCTTTTTTCCTTTTATCCACTTACACTTATATTCTGTATAAACAATAAGCGCATGCATGCAGCTGTGAATAGGGACAGTGTGTTGGAGAACTTCAAAGACATATGCGATGACAGTCATTTGTCATCTCTTAATGGGAACAAACAGGAGGAATGGGGTTGTGGATAGAGATTGAGGGCGAGGACAGAGGTCAAGTAAAGGAGGAGGCTGTGACCTCCCCTTTTGTCCTGTCCCTCTTTTTACTCTGAGTGCTCACAGTGTTGGTGTGGTCAGTGTGAAGGCATGTTAGGAGGCTCTCTCAGGATGTTAGAGGATTCTTTGTAGAGAAGAGAAGCAAAATAGGTGTACAAACAGATAAATGTTTGCTCACTGGAAACTCCGTCGGCCAGCAAGCACATTCCATTTTTTCCTGTCATTTCAAACTATTTTTAAAGCTTTGAGCTAAGTATGTATTGCATCAGGGGAACCCTGCTACTGCTATTACTTACTTTTCACAATATTTAACCAGATTTAACTGACTCTTAACTTCCTGTTTCTTTGGGAAAATAAAAAGAAATCTCTGAAGAAATGTCAAATGTTAACGTTTCAATGACATTAGCTGATCATTTACAACCAGCATCAATCAGTGTGTGCTCTCTACACTTTCTTAATAAGAAGTTACTCTGTCCATGTGTGTAATCTGGGATGCTCACAGTAAACACGCAGTATAACACTGTATGAGTCTGCAAGGCCTTGCTCTGGCTCGCTATCCTGAGCCTGTAACCTTCACCACACAACCCCCCAAACACCCACACGTACACACACAGTCCTGCTTCCACAATCAAACACTTGTCTACTGTCCCCTTCCAGGCCAGGAATGGCAGTAGAAACCATGTTCCACCGGAATCTTCTTACTCACACTCTTTTCATCTTAAACATCGTGGTCCAGTCATACTCAAAGTCCAAGCTGAGAAACTATTTGTGCAAAACTAAGTACATCCCTGTCACTTCTTCCCCTGGATTTACGATGGGAAGTAGCAGCAGGTATGTGTTAACATCATTCCAACAAAAAAATACATCAGCAATGACCACATAGGTGAAATTATTATTGTTATCAATCAATCAATCAATCAATCAATCAATCAATCAATCAATCAATCAATCAATCAATCAATCATACTACTGACCTCAGCAGGATGTATTTGAAAACCACACCTGTTCACTCTATACTTTCTTCCACTGCAACCCCTCCATCACCATGGACAGACCAAGCAGCTGTCAAAGGAAATATACATTTGTAGAAGCCTGAAAGACCAATACCAAGAAGAGTGGCTCCTCCTTCTGCATGTGAAGGAGGAAGAGCTTCTCTTGGTCTCTCGCCTCAGATAAGCCTTTTGAATGTTTTTTTTTCTATACCCAGCTTTAGCAGTCACTCTTATACTCTATACCCTCACAACTGGATTACTTCAAATCTAAGGACTGTGGGAGTTTTACTTTATTTCCTGACCTACAAGCTAAACCAGTTCAAACTCTGTTCTCCACTGAGGACTTCAACAAACTTCACCAGTCAAAGTGTTTGAAATTCAATTTAATTAGACTCAGTGTATTTATATTGCGCCGATTCACAACAGATGTCATCTCAAGGCACTTTACAAGAAAGTCTTTTCAATACAAGCATTCCTATCAGTTTAAAGTTTTAGCTAGTTTTATATTTAACGAATCCCACCAAATTGCATCGAGTCATTGACTGGCAGTTGTGCCCGGTTGATGCAGACTCCAACCACAGCAATCCTCTCAGCAATCCTTCATACTGAGCAAGCATGTAGCGACAGTGGAGAAGAAATACTCCCCTTTAACAGGAAGAAACCTCCAGCAGAACCAGAACCTGAACCTGGCTCGGTACGAGCGGCCATCTTCCACGACCGTCTGGGGGTTCAAGAAGACAGAGCAGAAACAAAGAAAGAACAAAAGAACTGATGTAAGAGTACTTTCTATATTAAAGAAAGAAAAAAGTTGATGACAAGATAAGGGGAATGCTCTGTTACTGGGATGCCCCCCGTCCAACAGGGCATTGTAGCTAAGCAGGATACCAGACCAGGTGTAGCTTCTATGGAGAGAAAACAAAGTTAAAATAACAGCAAATAATGCAACTGGAGAGTAGTAGAAGAGACAAGTAGCAGAGTGAAGAAAAGTGGTCAGTCTGTCCTCCAGCAGTCTAAGCCTATAGCAGCATAACTACAGAGATAGCTCAGGATGACCTTAGCCACTCTAACTATAAGCTTTATCAAAAAGGAAAGTTTTAAGCCTGGCCTTAAAAGTAAACAGAGTGTCTGCCTCACGGACTAAAGCTGGGAGCTGGTTCCACAGCAGAGGAGCATGAGAACTAAAAAATCTGCCTCCCATTCTACTTTTAGAAATCCTAGGAACTACAAGTAAACCTGCAGTCTGAGAGCGAAGTGCTCTGTTGGGAACATATGGAACAATTAGATCTCTGATGTAAAAGGAGGATTCATAAGCTTAAGTAAATGTGGAGGTAAATGCTGGGTATGGAAATGAGACAATCTTAATGTTAATTCAAAATGATGAAGGAACTAACAGCCACCCAACACCATTACAAGCAGTCCACCCTGGAGCTCTCTCGCTGCAAAGCCGAAAAATAAATCCCATCCTTCAGAACTGGGAAAACTTTAACAGGACGAACTCTGAACTTAGATGAAACAGCCTGACCAGCACGGCACAGAAGTGTCTCTTCAATCCTGGCACCAAGGAAAAAGAAACAGCGGACTGCAGCCATAACAAGACAGCCATCAGCAGTTAAACTGTGATTAATAAATGGTTTAAAAAAGCACTTACTGCCAGCCCAGTTAAGTTTTGTCGACAATCACAGAATCTTCTGGCAATGTAAACACCTCTTCAAACTAGATGGCTTTTGTCTTAATAGATCGGGAATATAATTGTTTACGACAAACATCTTCTGCACTGTCAATCACAAACAACAAGCCTCTGCCAACAACAGGACAACATGAACCATTAGGAAGCATTGAGTACTGAATCTCGGCTTCAACCTGCAGAACTTCAACGACAGTTGAGCCAATCACAGAGTTCTACACTTTCACAACGACTGATAAGGATGGAACCAGCTGTATCACAACAAAAGGAAAATCAAGAGTAGTGCTGGATGAGATTAAATAATAATATATATATATTGATCGATAAAAGCCGCTGTGACTGCCTATCACAGCCTAGTAGGTAGCTTAATACTACAGTCATTACTTACAGTCATTTTGAACCGATACGGGACTCACATCAACACTGAGTGTAACAATAATGAGCAAAATAAAACACAAGAAATACTGTGGTCAGCAACACTGCCACGGTTGCCCAGAGACACATGCACCGTGCCGCTAACAACACCCGCACCTTTAAAGATGTCCACGCGGTACTCCACCACTTCCTCGTATACGAAAACGCTTTCAAAAATACAAATGGGTGATGGAAGACCTGCTGCTTCAGCACTAAATCACTGGTCTCAGCTCCAGTGTTTAGGGGACTGTCTACATTCAGCCATTGGTGAGTAGCTTCTTAGCTTTAGCAGCTGAACTGAATTAGAATGAGCCTTATTTTCCAAGTTTTTGCACATAAACTAAACTAAAGGTCTAAGCCATTCATATCATAAAGTGTTATAATGCCTTTGAAAGACATTAAAAAGCATCAAGATAAACCCTAAATTATTAACATAATTAAAATATTTTTTAATCAATACCATAATGGTTAATTATATAAGTCTTTTCTTTGTCAGAATTTACTGATGTCACTGAGGTCTTAACTTGATTAGTTTTTGTTTCTTACAAACTTTCAGTTATGGAAAAAGAAAGGTGTTTGAATAAAGGGTTGAACTGAATTCAGTTTTTTGTGTATTCTATTAAAATTAGTTCATTAAAGAATATGAAAACATGAGCAGAACTTAAAATAAATCTACATTTTTTGATGGTTATCAATAAAAAAATAAAATAAATCAATATGGCTTTTCTTCTTATCGGAATGCTCTTTTTCTGTATCGTCGAGCCCTAATCAGGAGTCTCACCCACCACACAAGTTCCTTCTTGTCCCTGCCGCCCGGAGCAAATAGGTAACAGAAACTTAATCAAAAATAAGATAACACACAAGAGTCAATCCTTAAACCTAAAATCTATTCCTTATCAGGAGAAACATCCCAAAGTACAAATATCAGCCACAAAGTCACTTAAACTGGCTTTATTATACCTTAGATCTTTGTCAGGAATATCTTTTGTTTTTAGTCATTTTTAATCAATGACTTCATCACTGAGCCTGATCTTGATTTTATGTTCTTAACAGAAACAACGCTGGATGAAAACAGTGAGGCACCTATACTGATTTAGTAAGCTCCTCCTAGTTAAAAATCTCCAAGTGAGAGCAGGAAGCATAAGAGAGAGGGAGGGGTTGCTACCTTTTTTAGTGATCCAATAAATTGTGGAAAGGTATTTCTGGGAACTTAACTCTTGAGTACCTGGCTATCCACGTATGATTCTAACCTTGTATAAACCCCCAAAATGTGTAGCTAACTTTGTCGATGATAATAGTAAGTTTCTGTCTGTGACATGTGTTGATTATGACTGATCATTGTGGGAGACTTCAATATCTAGGTTCACAACCCCCAAGATAGAGGGGCCAAAAAACTATGCAATACATTTCAAAACTGTAATGTTTGAGTTTAGTTTTCTGACCCACATGCAGAACATCACTAGGAATGCCAGTTGTGAGATAATAAAACTGTTTATTGAGAATATGAATGTAGGCTGATCGCTGGAACCAGGAACACTGCATGGAGGAATGGAGATGAGGAGGAGAACTGCAGAACGGGAAGATCACAGGTGAGTAGTTTTCCTTGATTAATGAGAGTTGTTTGATAGTACTCAGGATCGGCTTACTGTCAGCAGGTAGTAATGACGCCAGGGAGGAGAAGCTAGAAGTCCGGGAAATCTGCGAGATCTTCCTAGGAAGTTCCGTTAGGTGATGAAGGATCCTGAGAGTGAGGACTGAGTTCTGGTTTAGACAAGCAGAGCTTGAAGCTGGAGCAAGGACACAGGTGAGCCATGACCCGGAGGACTGTCAGACGTGGATGGAAACCAGAACTTCACAGGATCACAGGTAGATGACTTGGGTAGCTGTGTGGACAGGGAGGAACATTGGAAGGAGCACAGGTAGAGTTAACTTCAGGTAAGTCGCAATAAATACTTTTAACCAGGAAACCCTAGGTGACACGGAGGGCTAGAGGTTACCACCAAGATGCAACACTCTGGCAAAGAAGGCCTGACAGCCAGCTTCCTTTATACACCCGCTGATGAGCCTCAATGAGGTGCAGCTGCAATCAGCTGCTAGGCACAGCTCCGCCCTCAAACTTGATGGACAGGATGGACAGGACCAGTTTTATCTGGGGCACATGGAAGGCAGGATGGTTCCGTAGTGACGAGGGGAGCTTGAGGCAGACGGCCGATGGATTGACAACTGACTCCATTTCGTAGGGTCCGATGAATCTGGGGGATAGTTTTTTTAGACATGGACTACATGGAAGAGGAATGTCAAGGGAAGATAACCAAACTTTCTGACCCGCGAGATACATAGGAACAGGACGTCTGTGGCGGTCAGCAAAGCCACAGTTCTGTTGAGCAGTGCGATGGTGGAGGTCCACTATCCAATCTAATGGATTGGATAGTGCACAGATGTGACTCCGATTTATTTTTCTTCTGAGAAAAGTGGCGGTTGCTAACCTAGACATGCTTCAAAGGGAGACAAACCTGAGGCTGCGGAGATGTGTGAATTATGGGCGTATTCAATCCATTTGAGATGCTGACTCCAATCTGATGGGTTTGTGGATGTGACACAGCTTAGGCCTGCTTCTAGTTCTTGGTTTATTCTTTCTGTAATGCCGTTAGATTGTGGCTAATAACCAGAAGTGAGACTAACCTTAGCGCAGAGAGCAGAGCATAAGTGTTTCCAAATTTGAGAAATAAACTGGGAACCAGTTACCGATTTCAAAAGACCAATTACACAGGGTCAGTGCCGACCTTAGGCTCCTCCTCCAAA
This sequence comes from Valencia hispanica, assembly GCA_963556495.2. Classification (NCBI taxonomy): domain Eukaryota; kingdom Metazoa; phylum Chordata; class Actinopteri; order Cyprinodontiformes; family Valenciidae; genus Valencia; species Valencia hispanica. The sequence continues at coordinate 30,729,930 of OY747722.1, read as the reverse complement.
CAGTCAAAAGTATTTTACTTGCTCGCGCAGAATTTCCTTTCGAGGGCACAGCTTCTCCCAAGATTTACCCTCACGTGTTAAAAAGCTTCGTGTAGAGCGCGTGTGAGGTGAAATCCACATGCGTGTTTGTAAAACATATACAGTAATCTGTGTCACAACACACAACAAACTGCTATATACCGCTTAGGGAACCATATAGCAGTTTGCTGTTAAAATTAAAAATAAATTATTAGACACCTGAAATGCTTTTAGTACTCAAATAAAGCTGCAGAAATTCTGCATTTCTTTACCGGTCCAGTGCGAATTCAAGCTTCCTTTGGGCCTCCAGGCCAACAGTGGGCCCTGTGTAGTTGCATAAATCAGAACCACATAGATCGCAAACACCATTAAGATCAGACATTTCGATATTCTATATAAAATTTAACTTTTTTCCCCTCACCGTTAGATATTTAATTTCTACTTAAGCAAAGACATACCAATCACGCAGGCACACATACTGTGCCTAATGTTTTTTTTAGAGACCTTTACTAATACCAATACTACTACTACTACTACTTATTTAAATATATAAGTTTACATACATTAAGACTACTATGGCCTCAAAAGAAATTGTGGAAATTCAGATGTTGTCATGGAAAGCTCCAATTGGTTAATTCATAACATCTGAGTTCACTGGAGGCACGCCTGTGGGCGTACTTTGATGCAACAGCTCAAATTTCCTTCTTCTGTGGCTTCAAGGGAAAGTCAAAAGATTTCTAAGGAAGAGAATATTGGACTTTTACAAGTCTGGTTCACCTGTGGGTACAAATTACAAATGTTTAAAGGTTTATATTTAAAAAAAATTCTTCACAAGTAAATACATCACCAGAATTTCAAGCCTTGATACTATTTAGGAAGGTGACGGGTTCTGTGCCCAAGAGATTTTTTTGCTGTAAAATGTGTGTATCAACCCCAGAACAAAATCAAAATCTGGTAAGAATGTCAAGTTCTGTACCATTATGGGCTGAAAAGAGGCTCAGAGAAGAACATAAAAAAAACAGATCTCTGTTTGCTAATGGAGACACAGACAAAGAACTTAACTATAGACACAGATTCTGTGGTCTCATTAAAGTAAAGTTTTAGACCATAATGACCAATGTTGACGCTGATCAAATTGGCTAACCAAATCTGCTTTTAAATATCTCTGTGTTGGCTTAATTTGGACAAACTATGGACTAAAAATCAAAACTTTGCCGTATTTTTCCAAGATAAATAAAAACAAGGAGTAGGTCATCCTCAAATAGGCCTTAAGAAAATGTTCACTGATGCCCAGTGTTGACTGGATTGTGGGAATTCATCTTAAGTACCTGAAACCAAGTTTCCAGAGTCTTTTTGGGTACGCCCCTGGAAGTCTGGCAGACGGCCAGGTGGGCGGCCCCTGAGGACCTGAAAGTCTGGCGGACGGCCCCGGTGGCGTCCCTTGAAGACCTGGAAGTCGGGCGGACGGGCCGGATGGCGTCCCCTGGCTGGACAGAGATCGGGCAGACGGCCCTGATGGTGTCCTCTGGCAGGACGGAGGTCCGGAGGACGGCCTGGTGATCCTCCCTTGAGGACCTGGAGATCCGGCGGACAGCTGGATGGGTATCCCGTTGCCAGGCCGAGTTTTGGCGGCCGGCCCTGTGGTTCTCTTCTGAGGCTCAGGCAGCGGCTGAGGAGCTTGGCTGGTCGGCGGCGACAAAGATGCCTGGTCTGTAGAGGTCGGCCGAGATGAGGAGAGTCTGGAGGCTCGGACGCCGGCTGAGAAGAGTCTGGAGGCTCGGACGCCGGCTGAGAAGAGTCTGGAGGCTCGGACGCTGGCTGAGAAGAGTCTGGAGGCACAGACACCGGCTGAGAAGAATGTGGAGGCTCGGAAGACCGCGGTCGGCGGCATAGAGGCTCCAACGACTGGGACGGGTCCTCCCTGACCCTCCCTGGGAGCTCTAGCGACAGGGACAGGTCCGCCCTGACCCTCCCTGGGAGCTCTAGCGACGGGGACGGGTCCTCCCTGACCGTCCCTGACCGTCCCTGGGGACTCCAGCGACCCATGGGGGAATGTCGGTCGCTGGAGAGCTGCCGCTGTGACTGCTAGAAACACAGCAGCCACGATAACGGCAGGTTCTGGGACTGTAACTGGGACTGACTCACAGACTGGAACGGGCTCTGGGACTGGAACGGGCTCTGGGACGGGAGCTGGAATGGGCGCTGGGACTGGAGCTGGAACGGGCTCTGGGACTGGCTGCCTTCCTGACGCTAACTTCGGGACCGAGCTTGCTAACGCTGACTTCGGGACCGAGCTGGCTGAAGCTGATGCCAGCGGGCAGGTCAGAGGTGGAGCCGAAAAGCTGACGAGAGCTGAGGGACTGGGAGGAGCCGGTGCGCAGATCGCAGCATGGAGGACCGGAGGCGAGCGGACAGCTCTGACTTCCTCCTCGGAAGCGGCCCCACCTCGGCGGTGTCGACGTCTGCGGCAAGGCGCTGGATCTCCCCTGGAGCAGAGGTAGGCCATCTTGTCGCCATGAAAAAACTCAAACAGCTCCTCTTCCCTGATGTTAGGAGCCCCCGAAGAGCCAGCTGGAGGAGGGACAAAGGTTGGGGGAGAGAACCGGCGGTGCGTGCAGCGCAGAGATGCAGCCGATGTTGGTGGTCCGTGTGGGAGCGCCGCTCTTCTCCCCGCTCCCGGAAACTCCGGCTCGCCGGGACCGCCGCCTGCGGCCAGATGGTGGAGGCGGAGAGGGCGGATCAGAGATCTGGTCCAACGCCTCCTGGCGAATCCTCTCCACCCAGATCGGCGAGATCCCGGGCAGAGAAGACACTCCAGAAGTGAGGGAGCACTCCGAGGATCTCCTCAGCTCTGGAGATGCGCACTGGAAGGTAAGGAGAGGCTGCGAGCTTCACCAGGTTGGCCCAGAGGTCCTGGCGGAGGGAGGCGATCTCTTCAGCGAGTGCTGGGTCCATTTTATGGCCGGATCATTCTGTCAGGGATGTGTGTGAAGTATGGACCCAAACGCAGACGCTGATAGCAGGTGCAGGATGTTTATTAAAGGAGGAGTTGATGATGGTGATGATGAGGACGACGGCAGGAACAGAGAGACTGGATATCGTGCAGGAACGGAGAGGCAGGAAGACGACACACCATGGAGATAGAAGACAATGCATAGTAATATAATGATCCGGCGCTGAGTGGAGAGGAGTGATGGGTTTTAAAGGCAGGAGGTGAGTAGGATCAGGTGTGGTTGATTGAAGAGACAGGTGAGGACAATGAAGAGGAGTGAATTGGGCAGCGTGACACTTCCACTCCATGAAACGTATTAATGCTCAGTAATCCACATAAGGTTCTTTGATGTATTTAAATTGCTCTAAAATGCATTAATATTCTATGGAAATATATGCGGTTGAAATAGGTAGCCTAGTGTATCCTAAATTGTTCAATATTAACATATTTGTATACATTATGGCCTTTAGTAGAAATGTTTTTGTGGGAGGTGTGGTAGTGCTGTGGTGCAGTTTAAGCTTTAGTCCTTAATTAATTTTTTTTTTAAACTTTTATTCTTTAAGCGGTTTTGACACCAGTACTTTTTTACTTTTACTTGGATAAAAAACTTGACTTGATACTTCAACTTCTATAGAAGTCTTTTTAATCCCTAGTATCTATACTTCTAGTTGAGTAATGAATGCGAATACCTTTGACACCACTGGTAAGGGCACATTACCAGACACAGCTGTTCATTAGAGAAGGACTTGGTGAGAAGAAAAAATGTCTGCTTTAATTTTTACCACTATTTTATGGTTTGGTAGGGACAAAGTGTTATACACATTGTTTTCCCTCTCATAAGGGACATACTTAAGCCTAGCACAAACAGTTTGTTTCTTGATTCATAGCATCCAAACGATCCAAATCCTGGTGAGAGCTAAAGCTTTGGCCAGAAAACTCCAGTTTAAAGTTAAGATAACAACAAATTGTTTAGGTTTATCAGAGTTTCAGGTTTAGAGTTAAATCTCATCCAGAATGTGTTGTTTGTTTTTTTTCTTTCATCTAGCTCAAGTGTGTCTAGAAATGGGTTTGGAATAGCTGTTTCTCTGTATTAAATTTTGCTTTTGCATGTCCGTCAATTTAAAAAGTACATCTTTCCATTTATGAAACTTACCATTTTCCTGATGGCCCACTTCACATTGTTACTTGCAGCAAAAGCAATACAAAAAATTATTAGCTGAAGTTGGGCTGCACAGGGGCGCTGTTGGGAGCACTGTTGCCTTGCAGGAAGAAGGTCCTGGGTTATAATCCCTGCCTGGGGTCTCTCTGCATGGAGTTTGCATGTTCATCCTGTGCATGCGTGGGTTCTCTCCAGGTACTCCGGTTTCCTCCCACTATCCAAAAGCATGACTGTTAGGTTAATTGGTCTCTCTAAATTGTCCTTAGGTGTGAGTGTGTGCATGGTTGTGTGTCTGTATGCTGCCTTGTTGCCACCCTGGACTGGTGACATGTCCAGGGTGTACCCCGCTTTGTGCCCCATGACCACTGGAGATAGGCACCAGAATGTTGGAGTGTCTTGTCTCTACTCCATAGTTTCTGGGATTTTAGGTCAGGTCATCTTTGCTGGTCAGTCACACACAGTTATGCTGTGGTCATTAAAGGAGTTATTTAAATTTTTGGCAGTGTAGGCATGTTAAGTCCTGCAAAAAATGAAATCAGCATCTCCATAATGCCTGTCAGCAGAGGAAAACATGAAGTGGTCCAAAATGTCCTGGTACATAGCTGGATTGACTGTGGACCTTTGAAAACCCAGTGGACCAGAACCAGCAGATGACAGGGCACCCTAAATCAACACTGACTGTGGAGACTTCACACAGGACTTCATGCTACGGAGATTCTGTGCCTCTCCACTCCTCCTCCAGACACCATGACCTTGATTTCCAAATGAAATGCACAATTTGTTTTCATCTTAGAAGAGGACTTGGCACCACTGAGTAAGACTCCAGTGCTTTTTTTCCTTAGCCCAGGCAAAATGGCTCTGACATTGCCTCTAATTCAGGTGAATCTCAACACAGTAATAGGACAGTTTTAGTCCATGTTCTGGATACAGCTGGGTGTCTGTCAGCTCCACCGGTAGTCCACCTCTTATACATCTACTCCAAATTCCCGCAATGGCTCTGCTTCTTCCTTCCACTCAACTTTCCATTCACATACTTAAATACAAAACTCTGTGAACTGCCAGCTTCTTTAGCAATGACTTTTTGTCGTTTAATCTCCTTGTAGTGTCAATAACTTTCTTCTGAACATCTCTCAAATCTTTTGTCTTTCCTGTGATTGTGTCGGACTCGGCCATATCAAAAATGTTCTCTATTAAAATATTTTTCATTGACCTGATGCAATATGCATATTTTCTGAGAGGATGAATTTTGGATTTTCAATAGCCGTAAGCCAAAGTCATTTGAAATAAATCACTCTGCGTGTAGCAAAACTATTTGATATTCCCTTTCATTTAAAGTAATCTAGTAGAAAATGTTTTAAAATTTTTGAAGTTGTGTTCAATAATTGCTTTGTAATAAAATATATTTATATTTATGATATAGCAGCTGTTTTACCACAATGTGTTCCTTTATATGTTCATACAGCAGCTACCGCTCATTGATAAGCACCTGGAGGAGGAGCTAAAGAGATTGCAATAATAAACTCTTCTGTTTGTGGATATTTTCCCCAATATAATTATGTATGAGCCATTAATTCTGTGGTAACGTGTTGCTAAATGGTAAAACAAACTGATGGAAGCAGTCAATTTAAAATGACGTCCTGTAGTTCACAAACAATATGTATTATCAGAGTGGCATGTTCTGAGAGAGGGGAAGCCAAAGAGAGAAGGGGATTGTGGAAACAGGGCATGGGGGAGGTGTGAGTGCTCGGGCAGAAAAACAGAAAAAATAAACACAGAGACAAACATGGTGGACTTGACAAAAGTTGTTTATTTGGAGCTGTGGAAGGAGAGGAGGTAGGCTGAGGCTAAGGCCGCCGCGCTCGAACACAAACAGACGCGTGCATAAAGTCATGCCGGCGCAGACATTTATTGGACGCACACAGATTCACACACTCACGCACACGCCCACATGCGCAATGTTCTTCATGATGAAGGAATTCTCACTTTAAACAAACCAAAGCAGGAAACTGGAGGTACAGAGAGCTTTAAAATGACAGGCCTGGGACACGTGGGAAGCCTAAGTGCAGGGAGCTGTGTCTGCCTGGCTGTCAACGAGAACTAGAATATGAAACTCTTTGCATTTTTAAAAACAGCTTACCTGATATCAGACATCCAAAGACTCTTTTTTTGTTTTTTTGTTTAAAATGCATTTTGCATTTTAAACAAAAAATGCATAGATGTGTAAAAGCCCCATACTTACTGAAATAGAAATTGTTCTGGTTTGACGGCTTTATCAAAGTAAAGGCCTTATATGGAGAAAAGTAGCTCGGCTCATAGTGAAAATAAGTGTACTACCTGTACTACTACTGTACTACTCTTCCTTCCAGTGTTTCCATGCTATACTACTATTACTATTTAATCTTATATTATCCACTGTTTATTTTTATATTTTAACCTGTTATTTTAAATATCCTTCCAGTGTTTCCTCTATGGGAGCGCTCTGCCCCGGGAGCGGTAGTCGGCTGTGGCTGCCTGAGTGCTCTCCAGGTGGAGCTTGGGTGGAGGTGAGGGTCTCACCCATGCCTCCTCTGGCCGCCCTGTGACAGTGTCTTGGCTGCTGCTGTTGATGTGCTGCTGCCGGTGCAGATGGCTCCTTTGATAGCGTTTCCTTACCTTGCCTGGCTCATCTGTACTCAGTCCATTGTCCTTTTCATTGTTGCTCTTCAGTGTGTGTTCGCATGGGGGTTGGTTTGGGGGGAGGGGGTTATAATTGTGATTATGCTTTTAAATCTGTGGTGGAGGGATGGGAATGTGGTTTATGTGGGGTAATTTTAATCTATAAAGCACTTTGAGTTGCAATGTTTTTATGAAAAGTGCTTTATAAATAAAGCTTGCTTGATTGGTTGATTGATTGATACAGTGATTTGCAATGGTTTTGAACATAACAGGCGGATTAAGTAGCCGCCAAAGCTGCCAAGTGCTGGAGGGCGTGACATGCAGTCACTCCCACCTCGTCTGTTTAATTCATGCAACATCCTGTCAACTGGCTCAGGTAACAGCTTAACCCCCAATTAATTTGTTGATACAGACAGTAGGGGAGTCTAAAGTATTAATTTCATATCCCCGATATTCGTGACTTTGGCAGAATGCCAACATATTGCTGCAGTTTCCTTAAAAGAAAATATTGAAACTTGTATGGTATTTATTTTATAGTATACATTTTTATAGTATCTGAGAAGAATTTGTTGGAAAATTTCCTGCAAGTACAGTTTGGTTTGAAATGTCAGTACACTAAAAAAATTTGAATTGAAACTAAGGTACGTACCGAACTGGGATTTTTGACGTACCTTTACACCCCTAATAAATCAATCAATCAATCAATCAATCAATCAATCAATCTATCTATCTATCTATCTATCTATCTATCTATCTATCTATCTATCTATCTATCTATCTATCTATCTATCTATCTATCTATCTATCTGTCTATCTGTCTATCTGTCTATCTGTCTATCTGTCTATCTGTCTATCTATCTATCTATCTATCTATCTATCTATCTATCTATCTATCTATCTATCTATCTATCTATCTATCTATCTATCTGTCTGTCTGTCTGTCTGTCTGTCTGTCTGTCTGTCTGTCTGTCTGTCTGTCTGTCTGTCTGTCTGTCTGTCTGTCTGTCTGTCTATCTATCTATCTATCTATCTATCTATATCTATCTATCTATCTATCTATCTATCTATCTATCTATCTATCTATCCGTCTATCTGTCTATCTGTCTATCTATCTATCTATATGAGGTGGTTTTTTTCAAAAACAGTTAATTAACTGTTCAGTTAGTGTCAAAATCATAATAATCGGTCAGAAATACACAAAGTTTTAAAAGAGGTCTTTGAGCTCTCTCTGAGAGGTCCTTGACTCTCTGAGTGTTCTTCTTAGTCCTCTGTCAAACTCTTACGAAGAGCACCTGTTTGTGCCTGGTTTATAGTGAAATTATGTTCACTTCACACAGATTATAGCCCCAGCGCTGTTGCTGGAACATTCAGCACTTTCGTAATAAATCTGTAACCAACACTAGGGTCTTGAACAATTCCTTTAACCCATCTGGATATAGCATATCTGCTTCTAAGATGCCTTGGTAAAGAAAACTTCTAATAAAGGAGAATTAACAGAGAAACTAACTTATAACTGATAAATGTCTCTGTTCGTCTTTCTTAGTGGTAGATATGGTATTTCAATTGGAGCAAAATAATTTACTTTTTGCTTTTCTTTCTACCTAATATATTCTTAGATCAGATTTCCTTTGTAGTTTGTGCTGATGTGTAATATAAGGGCACAGACACCATCTGGTGTTTGCTGGGACTCATTCCCAGCAGATTTTAGGAATAGGCTTGTATGATTTAAAGCTCACAAAAACTGTAAGGCCCACCGGTTTCATTATCTTGCAGCCTCAAGTGGAAAACTTCAGTGTCTTACAAATGCCACCAAGGAGTTTTGCAAACAAAAATGGGCTGCTAAGATTTCTCATATTACTGGTATCAAAGGTCTTAAATCTTGTTTTAAAAGATGCTTAAAATCACAAGGGACAATTTTTATTTTTATTTTTGCGATCACCTCTGAGCTCTTCTCCCTGCAAATACTCTTAAGGCTGAAATTTAAATCTCTGGTCTTGTCAATTTGATGTGTGTTAGGGCCAGATGCAGGAAGTGAAAGAAAGAAAGCAAAATAATGAGTAAGAGAAATGTGTGTGTGTGTGTATGTGTCTGCATGCGTGTGTGTGTGTGTGTGTGTGTGTGTGTGTGTGTGTCTGAGTGTGTGTGTGTGTGTGTGTGTGTGTGTGTGTGTGTGTGTGTGTGTGTGTGTGTGTGTGTGTGTGTGAGTGTGTGTGCACGGACTGCCTATTTGACAAAGAGATTGGGGAGGGTTATTAGAAAGGCACAGTCCTTATTTAAAGAAGTTCAATGCAGTCAGCTGAAGAAAAGCTCTCATTGAAATTCATGGCTTAGCACCTATAGCTCTGTGGTTTAAACAGACCAGTGAGAGAGACACACAGTCAGCGTCTGACAGATTTCAATTAAAATGGCATTTACAGGGATGGAGAGAAAAGTGACGAGAGAAGGAAGACAAGAGTTTAGGAGATTTTTTTTTCTGAATCTTTTGTTCCACATTTTATCATTAGTTCATTTAATATAACTGAAATTTCTCAATTGGAGTTGAATTTCATTTATGTGGAAAGTCACTTTTGTTGATGCCAGCTGTCCCCCATTTACCAATGAATGACAAAATTGTCATAAACTGCAGATATCTGAGTAAGCCTCACAATAACGATATGGCATATTTTGCACATGGTAAACAAGTGTTTTATAAGACCTGAGGTCCAACTCTTAAATTAAATATTTGATCTTTACACCAGATCTGTGGTTAGACCTGTTGCTAAATATGTGTTGGTTTGCCATAGAATCAGACTATGAATTAAGCAAGTACATTGTCCAGGATGCTGGATATTGGATTCTTTTCAAAAGACAGTTTTTTCATGGTTGCATGGTTGTTCACACATCCTCAGTTCTGCTGCTCAACCCACAAATGCATTTTCCTCTTACATGTACATACCTCATACACTTTTGTAATGGTACAACATATATTGCCAGAAAGCAATGCTACAACAAAGAAATAATTGACCAAACACAAATTTGACTTTTGTGAGCCAAACGCACCCTTGTCCCCTTGTCCCTGCAACACAAGCCTTTAGTAGCGAGCATCACAACTGTTTTAGGTACTACATGCACTAAAGGTCTTGGCTATAGTGACATTCTTTGTACACTTGGTAGTTTAGCCATTTACTGCTTTAGCATATTTGTTGATGTTGGTCTGTCTGGGATGTTAATAACTTAAACTGCTGCTTTGCCACTGTTGTTTTCTGTATGATTTTATCAGCCTCTCGCAGCTTTGTGGGAGAAATTTAGGCCCAGTCTTTTTTACACAACATAGCTTCATTACTGTAGCAAATGTTGCCATACCTGTCCAATACTCTCACATTTGACACATTTGAATACTGCAGTACAGAGAGGTATTCATGTTTGACTTAGGGCGCATTCACACCAACCCTGTTTAGTCCGCTTTAATCAAAGCCCAGAAAGTCTGGTTTGTTTGGGAAAGTGTGAATGCGCAATTGAACGGTGATGCGGACCAAAAAAGGTAGACTCTGGTCCAACTAAAAACCTAGGTCTCAGCTCAGTTGAATGTACTCTGGTGCGATTCGATTGCATATGTGAATGCCAAGCAGTCTGCGGCCCGCTCCCAAAGCAGGAAGTGGACAATAACGACTTCAAAAACAACTCTGCCTTGTCCCCTGCTCGTGTTAAGCCCATTGCTGCAACGTTTTTGTCTGGCACATTTGCTAAAGAGAACAGAACAATCCTAAAACGGCTCAAATCTGATGCCACTCCTTGTTTGTTTACATTTCATGGATCATGAAGTGTCCCTGTGTTCAGTGCTTCTTTGTGCAGCGCCACCACAGATGAGAAGGTAAGCCTGTTGCTCAAAAGGTTTGGTTCATTTTACAAAGTGCAGTGTGAATGCAAACTGCACCAACTAAAAAAACAACAATGTTGCAATTTTGGTCCCCGATAGGACAATAGGTGTTTGTGTTGAAATGTCGTGTTTAGCTTTCTCCAAACATCATGCTTAGGGTCACCTATCTCTACTGTCTAAACCACACTTTTCCAGTGGTCTTTTGGCTAATTCAGATACAACCTTGCAAACCTTACTGGTGATCCTATGTTATCTTTATAGAGAAAAGGCTTTTCAGTAAGTGTTTGTTTGTCTGTCTGTTAGTTAGCAACATAACTCAAAAGCTTATAGGTGGATTTTTAATGAAATTTTCAGAAAATGTCTGTAATGGGACCAGGAACAAGTGATTAGAATTTGGGGGTGATCCGAAAACTGCTGTTACTGAAAAAGTGACTTTTGTTTAATTATTACTGAACTAATATTGATATCAGTGTAAATCCAGCTGCTGAAGGTTCAGATTTTGAATCATGGGCTTCTTTAATGGACTGTACTCACCTATGGCCCTTTTCCACTTGCACCCACTCAGCTCAGCTAACCGATTTCCACTATTTTCAATTCAATTCAGTTTATTTATATAGCGCCGATTAACAACAGATGTCATCTCAAGGCACCTTACAAGAAGTCATTTCAATTCAATCATACATACATTCCAAACAGTTTAAAAAGTTTTCTATTTAAGTAATCCCAGCAAATTGCATCGAGTCATTGACTGGCAGATGATGCAGACTCCAACCACAGCAATCCCTCAGACTGAGCAAGCATCTAGCGACAGTGGAGAGGAAAAACTCAATTTTAAAAGGAAGAAACCTCCAGCAGAACCAGAACCAGAACCAGGCTTAGAAGGAGCGGTCATCTGCCACGACCGTCTGGGGGTTTGAGAAGACAGAGCAGAGACACAGAAAGAACAAAAAGAACTGATGTAAGAGTACTTTCTGTATAAAAAAAGTTGATAGCAGTACATGGAGGACGATCAGTTACTGCGAGCATCATCCCAGTCGATTCCCCCCTCCTAGTAACAGTTATGTTGTACCAGCCCCTTTTTTAGAACCTACTTCGCTGAGGTTCCAACCATGTGGAGTTGGGCTGAAAATGCGACAACAGAGATTGTCATTGGTGAATTCGCTGGTTCTGTCACAAGAGCAGCTCCTTTACAGGAATGTGATCCACCATTTGTAAAAAAAAAAAAAAAAACGCGTCCAGAGTGTTTCGTCTCGCCGCCCGCAGCCTTTTGGCTCTCTTCTTTTTGAGTATGAAAAAAAAAGCCACAGACTGAACAGGATGTTCATCATAGATTCCATGTCCTCCATTGTTGCGTTGCGTTGTGTTTGTGTCACATACAGTTCACGTTTCTCTACTTTTCGGACTCTGGGACCCCCCTTCTATGATGGCCCCACCCACTAGAGCTGTTAATCAATTGCACTGCAATGGCTGGTGAGAAACAAAATTTTGTTTCAGCCTGTGTATTTTTGTAAACACCTTGTGCTATGACAATAAATAGTCTTGAGTATTGAGTCTTGAGTAATGAAAAACACCCAAACCGTGTAGAGTGGAGTTGAGCTGCACTGTGAATGCATAGTGGAAAAGGTGGTTAAGTGCATGGTAACAATGGTGTTTTAGCAGATTCCAGATCAAAGCAGGCTTGAGCCTTGGTGATTCCTTAATATGCCAACCAGTTTCTTTTAATTTTAGGAGACAGTTCTGGTCATTCTTCGGACCCTGGCAAAGTGGTGGCACATGAATCTTTTTAACATCCATACAGTTGTTTTAACTAATGATCTTGGACTCATCAGTTTAGATTAATTCATTTTATTTACTTAGCACAGATTCACAACAAATATCCTAAGAAAAAACTAATCTAATTTATATACCAAAATACAGTCATACAGTCAGTCGGATCATGTATGAGTTGTCAGATTCAAAGTCTTTGTGGCGACGGTGATAGAGACAAACAGGAAGAAAACAGCACCTGAACGTGACTCGGTGTAAATGCTGGTTTTGAAATGTAATCTAAAGGTTTTGTCAACCTGTGTGAATCTACAGTTTATTTTAGATTTTCATTTAAATCGTACTTCCCAACTTTTCCAAGTATTGGTGAATCAATGAGTGTGTCACAAAAGCCCTTTTATTCTGGCAAAGATAAAATACAGTGGAACCTGTGATTCGTGAGGGTTAGCAATCACAACCACCCACGAATATCTGAAATCCCCGAATCGCCATTTAAAATGTTTATAACTGCCTATTTTGATAGTCCAAGCACCAAAAGTACTGTAACTCTCCTACGGCGGATGTGTCGGCGCTGACACAAAATGGCTTCCATACTTTATATTTCTGTAACTCTTCAGCCGTTTGCGCTATCAACGTAGTTCAAACAGATTCTGAAAACTGAGACTCTGCGCTTTCCAGTTGTTTATGATACATTACGTTAATGAGGCATCATTCCCTGTCTGAGATCCGGGACAAAACACAATCAGACAGGAGAACAAAAGCGAGTAGACCTGGAGCAGACGTAAGGATTTGGGTGCGTGTTAGCAGATTTCTTTTGCTTTTACCGGTGTAAATAATACGTTTCTGTAAATATTGTGGTTTATATCTGCATATAATAATACTAGTATACATTCCAACATATTTTAGAGTGTTTTTCCAGTATTTTTTCTCATAGTTTTTTCAGCCGTAGTTCATTTTTTCAGCTGTGTTTCCCGGAGAATTTTAGTTGTAGATAAGGTTTGTTTGTTATATTTTGTAAATAATGAAAGGATTATCACTCAGAAAATCTTCCTGGAAGAGAAAACTTTTGTGTAGATTTACTGAGGAGGATCCAGGTGTGGACAAAATAGTAAGTATCAGTTTATGCACGCTGTAAATACCTACCCACCTTCATTCCAATAAGTTTTACAGTTTCTGTTGTCTAGTATCACTACTAATTCTAATACTACTTCCAGGAATGGAAACCTTCCATGTAGTTCCATGGAACAGGATTCAGATGTGAATAAGGACAATTTGCCATCCAAACTTCAGTAAGTATATCAGTTCCTCTACACTATTCCTAGCTTTATTACAATATTGTTTTTACAGTTATCATGTTCTAGTATTACTGCTAATACTAGTAGGACTACTATGTATTTTTTTCTGATTAACTTTGTCTCAAATAACTATTAATTTATAAATAAATAAATAAATATAAATAATTTATTAATTATACATTATATTATTATTATATTTTATTATTAATTATTTATAAATAATAAATAATTATAAATAAATATTTTACTTTTTGCTTTTCCTTTTATTTCCTGTCATACTGTTCAACATATTTTGTAAATACACAAACACCGCAAAAAAAGCACTCCCTGGATGTGCATGGAGAGCAACATTGGGCTCCGTGTAAAGCTGGACAGGAGCTGTTTTACAGAGTACCACCGCAGCTGTTAAACGGCTGAATATTGAAAATTGAGAAAATCACATGTAACAGGGCAACTGAAAGTTGTACATATGAAAAATTCAATCCAAGGTTGTAATACATGTTAATGTTCATTTTTGCAATTTGAAAATTTTTGTTCATGTACATTGACATTTTTTTGCATAAATATTTGAATAAAAATCAAATCTGTATTTTTGTTTTCTTTTGTTATTTCACACTCTTTTAAACATTTTAAACATAATAAGGACAAATTCTTTACATATATTGAAAGTTAAATATTTCCTGAAAAAGAGGTAAGATCTATGTGCACATAAGACATTTTCTGACACATTTATTGAAAGAAAAAGACAAAAAATGACCAGACGGCCTTTAATATTTACAGCTCTAAGAGGGTTAAGGACAGCGTGTAAGGACTTTAGAACTGAGGTGATGTGCTCTACTTTCCATGTTTTTGTTAGGATGCAAGCAACAGCATTCTGGATCTGCTGCAGCTGTTTGATTGACTTTTAGGCAGACCTGAAAGGACACTGTTGCAGTAATCAATCTTACTAAAGATAAACACATGGATGGGTTTTTCGAGGTCCTGTTGCTACAATAGTTCTTTAATCCTGAAAATGTTCTTCAGGCTATAGAAGGCTGACCTTGTTATTGCTTTTATGTGACCCTGGAGGTTCAGGGAATCTTTTTGTGATTGATTAGTTACTCCATGTGTAAAGTCGAAAATATCTGCATATTTGTACCAAGTTTTCAGGGGTCTGAAAATCTGTCAAAATGATAGACATCCTTCAGATCTTTCTGTCACAATTGAAAAAAACGTTCAAATACGGAAAATTTTCAGATAACGCCACCATAACACCAGAAAGACGATAAGAACAGCATTTTCCATTGTTTATTTTTGTTGACATATTTTCACATGGCTTCCTGGCTTTACCCCACTCACACGTTTAACTGTTCAATAGCATTAGACCTTAGCACACATGCCTTTTTGTTGAGAAACTCTGGTCCTGTTGCATTTACTCGCAGTGTTAATAGGAACCGCAGCAAAAACAAAAAACAAAAAACATTTGGTCTGGACCAAAGCAGGTGAACTAATGGACGTTCCTGGTGTGAATACACCCAAAGTCAATCAGAAAAAAATACATAGTAGTAGTATTAGTATTATCAGTAATACTAGGAAAGGAAAACTGTAAAAAATATTGTAATAAACCTAGGATAACATTTGCAGTGTAGAGGAAATGATATACTTACTGCAGTTGTGTTAACAAATCATCTTCAACCTCATCTGAATCCTGTTCCACAGATCTATATTGGAAGTTTTCCATTCCTGGAAGGGATATTAGTATTAACAGTAATACTAGACAACAGAAAACTGTAGAACCTATTAGAATGAAGGTGGGTAAATATTTACAGTGGGTATGATGGCAAAACTATTTGGTCCACATCTGGATCCTCCTCAATAAATCTACACAGAAGTTTTCTCTTCCAGGAAGATTTTCTGAGTGGTATTCCTTTCATTATTTATATAAATATAACAAAGGAACCTTATATACAACCAAAAACCTCCAGGAACACAGCTGAAAAATAGACTACAGCTGGAAAAAACTACATGAAAAATGCAGGAAAAACACTCTAAAATATGTTTGAATCTATACCAATGTTACTATATACAAATATAAACCACAATATTTACAGAAACTACTATTATTTACACCGGTAAAAGCAAAATAACTCTGTTAACATACCCAAATCACTGCCTCTGCTCTAGCGGTGTGCCATCTTGGAGGCCTCACCATTTCAAATCAATTACTATAACGGGTACTACGATTCGATTATAAAACTATACATTTTGTTGCATATTTTTACCCCATTTCGGGTTTTTTCTTCATTCCTTCCATGGCTAATTTTTACTCTTAAATCCATCCAGTTTCCATTAATTGAAGTATCTAAACCAATTGATGTCCTGTCTTTTATTTATTTGAAACCACAAATCAAACAAACACATGTCCAAAATATGCTTCATAATCATATTGAGGTCATATTTTCAATGAAAGCTAAATGACATGTGTTTTGGCACTCGGTCCAATCCTTAAACACATGCTCAGTTTATTTGAAGACCTTTGACTTATATATTTGATGTGGTCCTGCTCTATGTGGTTTGGAAAAATAATTAAATAAACTTCAGATCAGCTTTTACAAGTCAAATATTACAGAAATGATTTTAAAATCTAAATAGAAATAATTAATCTTCTGTATTAGAAAATAAACCTATAACAATAATAGCTCCCTTTTTAAGTCATGCAGGACAAAATTATGCAAAAATGTGAAATTAAATTCTGACAAAAGAGAAAATAAGTATGATCTTTTTCTGTCAAAGTAATAGAAAATAAAAAGCAGCATTCTTCCACTTAAAGTCTATACTCCAGTCTTTGTTTTTCTCTGCTGTCAATAAAATACTGAACTCTAACTTTGTACAGCGTTTTCATAGTTTTTGCATCTGTTTGACCAATGGGATGTCAAACACAGAAACTAATCTGCCAGCTATGAGTACGCTAATCTCCGCCACACATTAGTTGCCACCGGGATGGAATGAAGAAAATTTCCTTCATGTTTCATACTTAAAGCTACACTTAGGCTGACGACTGGTAAACATGAGATGAGTGTGTTTTTCCTGGTCATATAATGTCACTTTACCGTAATATATCACATACCACTGGAAAGTGCAGAGTCTCAGCTTTCAGAATATGTTTGAATTACGTTGATAGCTTAAGTGGTTGAAGAATTTCGGTAATTTAAAGTTTGGAAGCCATTTTGTGTCGGTGCCGACACATCCGCCTAGGAGAGTTAAGGTATTAAAGTAGCATTGCCCCATGGTATTTCCGAATCCCAAGCTGCATTTTCTTTAGAATATCTTCGATATGCTCTTTCTAATGAATAATAGGCAGGAGTCCACTTTACCAGCTTTAATCAATTATAATTACAAACAAGAAGTTTATAGGTCATGGTTCCATCACACTAGAAGACATTTCAATACCTCTACCCTGCTTACCGTCGCTACATGCTTGCTCAGTATGAGGGATTGCTGAAGGATTGCTGTGGTTGGAAAGTCTGCCCAACCTCACGCCAATGACTGACACAATCTGCTGGGATTCCTTAAATAGGAAACTTTTTAGCTGATTGGAATGTTTGTATAAATGTATTGAAATGACTTCTTGTTAAGTGCCTTGAGATGACATCTGTTGTGAATCAGCGCTATATAAATAAACTGAATTGAATTGAATTTGTGGGTTGTTGCCGGGTGTCATTACTGCCAGAGTGAATAATAATCTTACTGTATTTACAATTATCCTTAGCCAGCAGTTTCAGGTAGGATTTAGTGTGGCCATTCTGGCCCCTGGCAAGCATTTGACTATGGTCAATGGTGTCTCTAATGCCACGTTTCTGACTATGGAGCTGCCAATTACCAGGGTCGGCTTCAATGAGCGGGGAAAATATGTTTGAAACGCAGACGGGTTGGTGGTGATTCATGGGCTGGGTTCTGGAACTATGCTTCCTATGTACCGTCATCAAGCCAGCCTAAGATCCCAGCAGTGTGGGTTTTGTTGAAGGACCACTAGATGGTTCTGTCATTGCTGCCTCCACGCTGGCTTATGGGCCTTGGCTATCAGCTGGTTTTTTGACAGCGCGAAGCCAGGCCTCTAATTCCGACAACCTTGCCTCCCAAGCTATAAAAATGCTACCTTTATTACACTTACCATTATCCCTGAAGGAGACAGGGAAGTAACTAAACAAGTGACACAGAGAGAAGGAGAGAGGAAAAGATTTAGGAGAAGAGGAGTAGCCATAGCCATGAGCCTAAGCTAACTAAGCTAGCAAGACCTTACTGTGCCAAGAAAAAGCTTGTGGAACACAGAGTTCACAAAACCTAAAGTACACCAACAGAAAATGGGTTTTGGCGTGCTTGTGCATTAAAAATAACTTAGAAAGGTCTCAGCTCAGAGAACACTAGATCAATTCAAAAGAGTCACCACCCCCCAGCAGAGACCTGACCCGAGATCGATCTACATGGGGGGCCCCCACCGGCAATCTGCTCACAAATCCCAAACCAAATTGCCATAATCAAACCACAAATCAGACTCAATGTTGCACATGCAAGGAGAGCTCCACATCCCCATCAACCTCCAATACCCCCGACTGCCAACGCCCGACTGACAGATCCAACCTAGAAAGTAACTGCACGATGCAAAACACAGTCCCCCACCAGAACACGTGACCAGACCAGTCAATCCTCCCCACCCACCATACGACGCAAACACAGACGGGGTAAAGAGGCTGTAGTTTCACCTTTTTTCCTCCTTTAACTTTACTTAACTAAACATCCAGATTTACTTAGCACAAATTATGTTGATATTCTACCCAGAAGTTCGATTTTAAAGGAAAAGGCTTGAAGTGAATATCTGTGTCTACCTAAAACTTCTGCGGTTTAGTTCTTTTTTGGGGGATGTTAGCTTGTTTTTTACTTGCATACTATTTTTTTGTATTTGTAAATGTGCCATATTGGTTTGAGACACTCTCTATATTTTTTTTACTTGTCCTTAAAGTTGGGATATCATGTTGTCCTAGTAAATCCTTCAGCTTATGCCTCTTGATATATCCCAATATTGATTTTAAAGTGTGTTTTGGATCATTATCATTATCCAGTAAGGGCTTTTTACATAAAACGAAATGTTTTTTCCAAACGTCAACAATATTTAACAGAAATTTTTCTTGGCTGCCCAACAGAAGTGCAAAATATAACTGATCCAACCCTGTGCTTAACAGTTGGCGAGGTATGGGGGTGTTTTTCAAGACATTTTGCACACTATGGCCAAAACCTTCCTTTAACCTCATAAGTCTACAAAAGCAGCTTCCAAGACCATTGAGCTGATCTAGATTTTCATTTGGAAATTTGTAATGTAGAGAGAAGTAAAACAGTAGACAGGAGCAGACAAAGCTGATATACATGATGTTATAAAACTGCCTATGTTTACTCTGATTGTAGAACCTTGCAATTATATTGTATTCTAACACCTTGAACTTTTACACATCTGGTCAAGTTACCACCACAACTTTAATGTGTTTTGTTGGGATTGTATGTGTAGTATAGTATTGGGAAGCGGAAAGAAAATTATTCATGGTTTTTAGCATCTTTTATGCATGCCTTTGTAGCTACTCATCTTAGTCAATACTATTTAAAACCACCTTTTGTGGCAATTACAGCTGCAAGTCTTTTGGTATCTGTCTTTACCACCTTTACACAGCTGTGGCTTAGGTGGTAGAAGTCCGTCCTGTAACCGGTGGGTTGCCAATTCCAACCCCTGCTCCATCACTCTTGGTCGTTGTGTGCCTGGAAAAGACACTTCACCGGCCTTGCCTCCTGGTGGTGGTCAGAGGGCCTGGTGGTGCCAGAGTATGGCAGCCTTTCTTCTGTCAGTATGCCCTAGGGCAGTTTGTGAATGTGTGCGAGAATATGTGAATATGACAAGCCATCGGTATGAAAAATAAGGCATATAATAATGTGTTGTTTTAACTAGTGCTGTCATGAGATTAAAAAAAGTTGAGATTCATTAATTATGATCTTTAATTAATTAATCTAATTAATCTCTTTTTTAATCTCACCTAATAATTGCTGATTAAAGCCCTCATCTTGAGGTATTTTCTTTTAAATTCCTTACATTATTGTGGTAGAACAAAAGTTTGATACATGTAATTTAAAAAACTGGCTTTATGAAGTCATATATTGTATTTAACAGACTTTAACAGATGCAGTCCCAGCAATTTACATTCTGCTGTTTTTGTGACTAGTCCCAAGTGGCGCCTGCAACCTTCTGCTTCGAGCATGCGCGATTCATTAGCATTCTGGACGCAGTGGTGTAAATATCTTCTCTGAGTCCAACTGTGTTATGGGTTAAAACAACACGTGATGTGCGGTGGACCTGGACGGCCGGGTGGAGGCGAGTTGCACTGTGCGGTGCTTCATAGTTGCCTGCTGTGAGCTCTGAGACGGGAGAGCGCCCCGCTGCTCGGTGAAAAGAGTAACAACGCTACATCGTTCACCTAAAAGTTGCCAATAACCCCATAAAAAGTTGCTAGATTTGCCGTTAGTTGTTTATAAAAAAAAAAAAAATAATAATAATTTTTTTTTTTAGAAAGAATTGCCAGAGGGGTAGAAAAACTCGCCAAAAATAGCAAAGTTGGCAACTCACCGTTCCTCCTCACCTCGCCCTCCCCACCACGATAGAAGCCAGTCATCTTCTGATGAGTTTACAGCCAACCGATGTCCAATTTAGGGTGTGGTTAACCCTGAACAACTCAAGCACAAGAAGCCCAGTGCATAAAACAGCTTTTATTTAAAGGGAGCTTGCATGCAGAAACGGTAAAATTAAAGATTAAAAATGAGATTAACGCTATTAAAAAACATTGCGCGCTAAATATGCCTGTAATTAATTGATCACAATTAACGCGATAATTTGATACCCCTAGTTTTAACCCGAAATTACAGGATATACTGTTATTTACATGCTAAGGCGTTGTGGATCGCAACTCGCGGTGAAATAAAAAACTTGTGGTGGCACTTTTATTGTTATTATGCATATTTTATGCATTGATAAATATTTTTGAAACACGCCTGAAAACACACTACGATAGCTTGCATTTCACTGGCCCTAAGATCCGCTTATTATAATGGTTGCTTAGCTACGGGTGTCTCTTGTAAGTCTTGATGCATTATTGTTTTATGCTTTTATTATTGCATGTATAATTTTATTATTTATGTTTACTTTTATCTGTTGCTTTCAGTGTTTTATCTTTTATTTTATTTTCAAATCAAAATCAAATCAAACTTTATTTATAAAGCGCTTTTCATACAAAATAGCATCTCAAAGTGCTTCACAGATTAAAATGACCCCACATAACCCCCCCACCATCAGGGGAGCCATCTGCATGGGCAGCAGCAGAATGACAGCACCTGCCCAGGGTGCCCAGTGGAGGGAAGGCTGAGACCCCCACCTCCACCCAAGCACTACCTGGAGAGCACCCAGGTAGCCACAGTTGACCACCGCTCCTGAGGCAGAAGGCTCCAACAGAGGAAACACTGGAAGGAAGATTAAAATAACAGGTTAAAATATTAAAATAAAATAAAGAGTAGAAAATTATGAGATTAAATAGTAAAACACTCATAAAATTTAGAATTATTTAGTGTAAAACTTTGATAGAATTTAATCAAGTAAAACATGCAGAGCAATTAAGCAGATATTAAGAAATAATAAATCAATAAAAATAGTAAAACACTAATAAAATTTAGAATTATTTAGTGTAAAACATTGCTAAAATGTTATCAAGTAAAACATGCAGAGCAATTAAGCAGATATCAAGAAATAATAAATCAATTAAAAGCTTGGCTAAAAAGGCGAGTCTTGAACCTGCTCTTAAAAACATGAACATTCTCTTTTATCTTTTTGTATGCGTATACCTCCTGTACAGCTCTTTGGCTGACTGTAATGTCATATTGAAAGTGTTATATAAACTAGAAAAAGTTGCATTTCCCGCGAAAATGCAGTGTGAATGCTGTAAGCTGAAATTACTTGCAGAAAATGGCTGAAGTGCTTGAAGTCAACTGTAAAGGACTTGGTGAAGTGTAATAAACAGTATCAGAAGAAAAAAGACAAGTAGTCTGCCAACTGTACCACATAGAAAAACTGTCACAATTAGCTAAAATAAAAAGTTGAATATTGAATGCTGTAGGCATTCACACTAATAAAATGGGATGGTATGGTATTGTCAACAGGCTTTCTTATACAGGTCCTTCTAAAAAAATTAGCATATTGTGATAAAGTTCATTCTTTTCCATAATGTAATGATAAAAATTAAACTTTCATATATTTTAGATTCATTGCACACCAACTGAAATATTTCAGGTCTTTTATTGTTTTAAAACGGATGATTTTGGCATACAGCTCATGTAAACCCAAAATTCCTATCTCAAAAAATTAGCATATCATGAAAAGGTTCTCTAAACGAACTATTAACCTAATCATCTGAATCAACTAATTAACTCTAAACACCTGCAAAAGATTCCTGAGGCTTTTAAAAACTCCCAGCCTGGTTCATTACTCAAAACCGCAATCATGGGTAAGACTGCCGACCTGACTGCTGCCCAGAAGGCCATCATTGACACCCTCAAGCAAGAGGGTAAGATACAGAAAGAAATGTCTGAACGAATAGGCTGTTCCCAGAGTGCTGTATCAAGGCACCTCAGTTGGAAGTCTGTGGGAAGGAAAAAGTGTGGCAGAAAACGCTGCACAACGAGAAGAGGTGACCGGACCCTGAGGAAGATTGTGGAGAAGGACCGATTCCAGACCTTGGGGGACATGCGGAAGCAGTGGACTGAGTCTGGAGTAGAAACATCCAGAGCCACCGTGCACAGGCGTGTGCAGGAAATGAGCTACAGGTGCCGCATTCCCCAGGTCAAGCCACTTTTGAACCAGAAACAGCGCCTGACCTGGGCTACAGAGAAGCAGCACTGGACTGTTGCTCAGTGGTCCAAAGTACTTTTTTCGGATGAAAGCAAATTTTGCATGTCATTCGGAAATCAAGGTGCCAGAGTCTGGAGGAAGACTGGGGAGAAGGAAATACCAAAATGCCTGAAGTCCAGTGTCAAGTACCCACAGTCAGTGATGGTCTGGGGTGCCATGTCAGCTGCTGGTGTTGGTCCACTGTGTTTTATCAAGGGCAGGGTCAATGCAGCTAGCTATCAGGAGATTTTGGAGCACTTCATGCTTCCATCTGCTGAAAAGCTTTATGGAGATGAAGATTTCATTTTTCAGCACGACCTGGCACCTGCTCACAGTGCCAAAACCACTGGTAAATGGTTTACTGACCATGGTATTACTGTGCTCAATTGGCCTGCCAACTCTCCTGACCTGAACCCCATAGAGAATCTGTGGGATATTGTGAAGAGGAAGTTGAGAGACGCAAGACCCAACACTCTGGATGAGCTTAAGGCCGCTATCGAAGCATCCTGGGCCTCCATAACACCTCAGCAGTGCCACAGGCTGATTGCCTC
The DNA here is from genome assembly GCA_963556495.2 of Valencia hispanica. Classification (NCBI taxonomy): domain Eukaryota; kingdom Metazoa; phylum Chordata; class Actinopteri; order Cyprinodontiformes; family Valenciidae; genus Valencia; species Valencia hispanica. Next base: position 30,706,693 of record OY747722.1, on the reverse strand, counting down.
CATGCCACGCCGCATTGAAGCAGTTATTTCTGCAAAAGGATTCCCGACCAAGTATTGAGTGCATAACTGAACATAATTATTTGAAGGTTGACTTTTTTTATATTAAAAACACTTTTCTTTTATTGGTCGGATGAAATATGCTAATTTTTTGAGATAGGAATTTTGGGTTTTCAGGAGCTGTATGCCAGAATCATCAGTTTTAAAACCATAAAAGACCTGAAATATTTCAGTTGGTGTGCAATGAATCTAAAATATATCAAAGTTTGATTTTTTTATCATTACATTATGGAAAAGAATGAACTCTATCACAATATGCTAATTTTTTGAGAAGGACCTGTAAGTTCTCAGCCACTAGATTTTAGGGTATTTAACCCATTCAGTATCTTCAGATCTTCTGGTTGTGTCTGCCCTTGCAGACACAACCAGAAGATCCCTGATCTTTGGTAAATGTCAGAAAGTACATACATCTACCATTCTGCTCCTGTCTTAATCACCCCAGTTTATCAATAATGTTTGGTATTACATTCATCCCACTCTACTTGTTATTTTTCTACAATAAAACATCAGTCATCTTTAACAGGCAATTAACTATATATTTGAAAAGACAATAGCATTTGATTACATGTACACAACCTACAGATCTTCTGGTTGTGTCTGCCCTTGCAGTGGTCTGATTGGGTAAAATGCCCAATGATCTAGTGGCTGAACACTAACAGCCTCTTGACAATAAAGAATGCATAAAATGCTACCACACATTATTTATGTCACTGCTCATTGACGGCTTGCCATGGGTGAATGACTGAATGTACTGTAAAGCGCTTTGTGGTCATCTGACTGAAAAAAGTGTTAAACAAATGCAGGCCATGCAATTTACACACCAATACATCTAATTGATTCCCAGTTTGATTTAGGTCTGGACTTTGACTGGGCCATTCCAGTCTCTAGGCTTTTACAGCCTGACAGACTTTCTCTCTAGTATCTTGGTCCATCCATTTTGCCATCAGCTCTGGCTAAAGGAGTATGAATAGACCCTGCATATTACGGATGAAACTGTAGACATAGACCTTTAAATAGATAAAGCTATCATGGATATCATGTCACGTGTGAAATTAGCAAATTAAAACCCTTCTGACTCCAATACAAAACAGAGTAAAATGTAAAACAAAATAAATATGGTAGTAAGTGCATTGCAACTATTCCTCTAGGTAAACTTTTGAAAGTTGTTGTTTTTTTGTTTGTTATTTAGGGCTGATGAGATAATAGGCGTGTTTCCACTTTTGGAACCTTAGGGTAATTTTACCGGACATTCATGGTATGCGTGTGTTCCATTTCAGGAACCAACTCAGGCCTTGGGGTATGTACTCGGAAATGGCCCAGTAGAGTCACTAGTTGGGAGCTGTGGTTAAGTCACGCTAATTCAGAGGGAAACGATATCAGCAGACATCACCAAACAACCAGCTTTGTTAAACAAGAAGAGTTGCTGGTCAAGCAGTTTTTAACAACAGCAAACAGAAATGCAGCAGCCACCCCTGCTTCGTCCATGCCTGCCTCTTGTTATTCTCCGCTGCTGTGGCTGTCTTTTAGCGCTGATCAGCGATGCAACTCACTGCTGAAACGTGTGATATACGCAGGTCTTAGCAAATTCCTTAAAGGGACAATTTTGTATGGAGACATGACAGCTGAGAGGAATGGGCAAACAGATTTACCCTGATCGAGGAAAGTCCGGTAAATGACCTCGAAGTTCCGATAGTAGAAATGCGCCTAATGTTGTCCTTCCCTGATTTCTGTTTTTATAATCTTCTGGACCTATGTCAGGATGTGGTATTTTGCAGGTTTTTCACTCCTGAAGTTCTAATTCACCTCAAAAGTTCTCATTACAATAACTCCACTGTTAAATGAAGCTGTGAAATCTCTCTTCGTCCCCTGTGAAGTGAGTGAGGTGAGGCTGGCGTTTTGCTTCAAATCATTCCTCACCAGCCACAGAGGAACCGGTAGGAGGCTCTAAATTATTTTCCTGCGTCTCCATCTCTCTCCATTTCTCAGTCCTCCTCTTCTACATTCCTGTCCTTCTCCATCTTTGTCTTTCATCTCACTTCTCTGTTTTTTTCACTCTCTGTCTTCCAGTGCATGCTGCCAGCCAGAATTACTGGGCTTTGGGGTGGAACACTCCAAGAGTCAGGTTGTAATAACACGGCTGTGATATGCTTGGATTTCATCTCTACTCTGTGCTCCTGAGAGAGCGAGAGGGATGCAAGTTGAAGTAGATAATGAGAGGCAGAAGCATTGAAAGAGAAAGGCAGAGGATTATGAAAGAGACTATGGAGAGACTGGGTGAGAGACAAATTCTGTCTCTTATTGGGCCATGAAGTATCTGTTTTAGCTGGACCTGTTGGGGCTCCTAGTGAGAAACTTCAGTCGCTATAAACTTGCTGACCTCCCAGTTTAAACAAAACTACTTACTGGAGCTGGAGGGAAGAAGCCTTTTCCTACGTTTACCTTGCTAACTGCAGGCGAAAATCATATGGTCATGTACACTGTATTGCCAAGTATTTGCTTGTCTGCCTTCATGCACATATGAACTCGTATAGGGCTATTAGCTCACCCTTTGCTGCTATAACAGCTTCATCTTTTCCTAGAAGGCTTTCCACAAGGTGTGATAATGATCAGGTCAAGATAAAAAAAACTAAAGATACATAAAGATATTCATCCTGTCAAGGACACTAAGTTCACATTTTCCCATTTATGAATGATTTAACAGGCGCTGGAAGGACGGCGGTTGCAGTTTTGTTTCTCTAAAAACTGCTGAATTAAGAAAAGAACAAAAACCAGTCAAATAATACCACTGAATGTAAAATGAACATTGATGTTGTTCATATGTGGAGTTACCGTGGAATCCTATCAACAGCATCTAGTGAAATTTAGGACTCAGCTGGTCAAACAGAACCTTACTTAAAAATAAATAAATAAATTAAATAACACTTGACCATAACCTCCTATAAAAGAGGATTAGGGCCACTGAAGAAAATATGAAATCTGACTTTGTCCTCAGATTTGGGATTTTTTTCTAACCTCAGGATTCTGATCAGTTAGATTTCTTTCTTTTTTTTCGGTGGCCCTAATCATCTTTGTTTATTTCTACCATTAACATTGTGGAGCAATGTAACATGTAATGTAATGTAAAGTAACATAGGCGGAGTAGCAGTGCTTGTCAACAACAGATGGTGTCATCCAGGAAATGTTACTGTGAAGTGTCATCTCTGCAGCCCAGATATCGAACTCTTGGCAGTAAGTTTTCGTCCATATTTTTTACCAAGAGAGTTCAGCTGTTGCCAACAATGCATGTAATGTCATCAGTTCCGTTGTTGCTAAGCTACAGACCCAGCACCTGAATACATTTGTGGCAATAGCTGGTGATTTTAATCATTTATCACTCTCGTCTACACTTCCAACATTTCAACAGTTTGTCAACTGCTCTACAAGAGAAAACAGGACCTTGGATCTGTTTTATGCAAATGTTAAGGAAGCATACATGTCCAAACCAAGACCTCCTCTGGGACAATCAGATCACAATCTTGTTTTTCTCTGTTCAGAATATAAGCCACTTGTTCAGAGGCAACCTGTTACAAAGGAAACTGTGAGAAAATGGTCACAGGAAGGAAAACAAACTGCAGAGGAACAATATCAGAGTTGTCTGGTCAGGAATGAAAAAGTTCACAGGCTGTAAGGATAGATGGAAGTCTGGACAGAGCCAATGAACTGAACACATTCTTCAACAGGTTCAGTTCAGGAACTAGCTTAGCATCCTCTTCTCCTGTTCCCAGCCAGACATCCCACCCTCCTCTGACCAACAGCTTTCCTGTTACACCTCAGATGTTTTATCCTTCACCTCAGTCATGGACTCTGTTGATTCCACAAGTTTGTCTTCAACCAAGTCAGGAAATACTGCTACCCCCTTTGCCTCCACCTCCCACTTGTCTGTCTCCAAAAGTCAGGTGAAGAGGCAGCTGGAAACACTGAACCGGAACAAGGCTGCAGGTCCAGATGGTGTCAGCCCCAGAGTCCTGAAGGCCTGTGCAGAGCAGCTCTGTGGGATTCTGCAGCACCTCTTCAACCTTAGGCTAACTCAGGAGAAGGTTCCAGTGTTGTGGAAGACATCCTGCCTTGTTCCAGTACCAAAGAGAACTCACTCATTAGTCATCAATGACTATAGACCTGTTGCCTTGACATCCCACATCTTGAAGGTCCTAGAGAGACTCCTGTTCGCTCACCTGAATAAGCAAACAAGAACATATCAGGACCCGCTGCAGTTTGCCTATCGCTGTGGAGTTTGGGTTGAAGATGCCATCATCCACCTGCTTCAACCAACCCACTGTCATCTGGACAAAGCGGACAGCACAGTGAGGATCATGTTCTTTGATTTCTCCAGTGCATTTAACACAATCCAGCCTGATTTGCTTTATCCGAAACTACTGAAGACACAGGTGGAGCCCTCAACAATCGCCTGGATCAGTGACTAACTGACAAACAGACCACAGTTTGTGAAACTGAAGAATTGTGCGTCAAACCAAGTGGTCAGCAGCACAGGAGCACCACAGGGGACCGTACTCTCACCGTTCCTTTTCGCTTTGTACACCTCAAACTTCCAGTACAAATCCAAGACCTGTCATCTGCAGAAATACTCAGATGACTCTGCAATTGTCGGGTGTATCAGAGATGGACAAGAAGCTGAATACAGAGAGCTGGTGGACCACTTTGTGACATGGTGTGGAAACAATCGTCTTACTTTGAATGTGAATAAAACAAAGGAGGTGATTGTAGATTTCAGAAGAATCAGGGATAAGTCAAACACTGTTTCCATCATGGGAGAAGAACTGGAGGTGGTTGAGGAGTATAAATACCTCGGTGTTCATCTAGACAACAGACTGGACTGGAGACGGAACAGTAAAACCGTCTACAAGAAGGGACAGAGCAGACTGTACTTCTCGAGGAAGCTTAGGTCCTTCAAGTTTTGCAGCAAGATGCTGCAGATCTTCTACAAGTCAGTTGGCCCTGTGACAGGTTACTGGAGTACCTAGAGAAAACCCAAGCATGTACGGGAAGAACATGTAAATACCAGTTGTTGTTTTTTCTGGATGGCAACAAAGCTTTATATTTGGAAAAAAAATTAAATGTTTGTTTCACAAAGTAAGATTTAGCTCCAGCGTTTGGCCTGCATTTTTCTGTATTTTGTTTCATATAAGGCCTGATTAAGTTTTACTGTAATTTGGAAATGGATTATTTAAACATTATTCAGTGCTTCTGAAAGGGAACTGAAGGTTAAAGGACAAACACAGCAGTTACACATTACCGTATTTCTGAATGTTCCTTATAAATTGTCTTTTTGTTCCGACCTTAGCAGTGCAATGTATTTTCATCTTAGAACAAATGCATGTGCCACAAAAAATCTGAACGAAGGGCCTGTTCCTGATTTGTGGGTGATCTACTAAGATTGTGTGTGTAAATCATAACAGGCGCAAAGAGCAGTTTTCAAATGAGGACTTTGCGTCCGCTGCCGTGTGTGCCGGCCTTTCTGCCCCATGCACTGCGCCAAAGCCAGAATGAGGAGGAATAGGCGCAGTGGATTCAGGATGTGTCTTTGGCAAAGAAAGGGAAAAAAAAACATACCTGTCAAGCCTATGAGTATTATTTACTATTAGGTTAGAATGTGTGTGAATGATATTTTTCATTTGTCAGTAATAAACTTATGTTGAATAGTAGTGGTGCAAAGGTAAGACTTGCCTTTCAGAGGCCTAAAAATAGGCCCAAAAATAGCAGCCGCAAACAGTTTCATGTTTGATAAATCACTCTGCGCGTTTAGAATTTTGCTGGTCTTTTGCTGTGTTTACCTAACCAGAGCTTGAATAAAATCTTCCTCTCCATACGAAAAAACACAAGGATTTCACATGGGCAAAATCACGTGATCACTTGTGAAAAATCTTTGACCCATGTCAAATTCACATGTGAAAACATGTTAAAAACATGAGATGTATGAAAATCATTTGTCCTCCTGTGTTTTGCACACATTTCGCATGTGAATTTGGAACATTTTTATGGTAACAAACTGTGAAACCTATAGACATTCACATGTGAACCCAATGGGATAACATGTAAACCTAATGTGAAACATGTTATTTTCCTTATAACACCTACATGTGAAAAAATGTGTGAAACCCATGTAGAATTGCAACTGAATCCCATGTGAAGCCTATGTGATTACATGTGAAAAATATGTGAAACTCAGGTAAAACATGTGAAGTCCATGTGTGCTACACATGTGGTTTACCAGGTACCACTTAGGATAAAACGTGATCCCATATGAAGAACATGTTCAACCCATGTGACTTTTCCGTAAGGGTCAATTGAAGCCTGGTAGGCTCCAAGGAGGCTCCAAGAACCGCCATCACTTTTTGAACTAGGCTTGTGAAAAATCATAACAACAACAACACATTGCAGGTAACAGAATATAAAGAATGTCAATACATTTATTTAAAAAAATACATTTTTGCTCGAGAAAGAAATTAATTGCCTGGGTGGCCCTGTCTCCAGTCTCTCACTCTGTTGTGGTCCTACCCTCATTCCCTACTCTAATCGCTCTCAGACAGCGCTCAGCACTTTTTGTGCGCGTTTCGCCCTCGGTATCACCTCTATTCGGAATTATTTTACTGCTGAACTGCTTTGAATGAATGAAAATCATGAAAAATGATAAATAGAAATGCAGTGAAGACATTAGAAATGATACCATGTTGAGCCTGTAACAGTAAGTCTGTTAATTTGAAATAATGTTCAAAATAATTCAAAAAGTTCTGTAGACTTTGAGGATTTTTGATTTTACAGTTTTTCTCCAAGTCACTTTGGTGCATTTCACACATCAGCCTCTCAACAACTGGACAACAGCTAGTGCATCTCTCAAAACAATTATTACAAACCGCAAAACCTGGTTGATAACCTCATCTGTTCCTAAAAAGCAGGTATTCATGTCAATGAAAGTGATTGGTGACACTACCTGAAAATGCTCAAAATGGTGCACTATTATTTACAGCTCTTTGCACCACAAAGCATTTGTGCTTTGGGCACCTAAATGGCTAGTACTGGCTAGGGTTGGGAATTGAGAACCGGTTCCGACTTTGAACTAGTCCAATTAGACCAATTCCCTATGAAATTGTACGCCTCCAATGTTATCAATTCTTCTAAACGATTCTCCAAATTCCGATTTTCCTGAGATTTATCTTTGTGTTACAATTACATCACACTCTCTGAAACAAATCAGCCCTTCAGATGACCACAGCGTCTCAGTAGACTTTTTAGTCTCCTTTAGAGTCTCTTCAAAAAAATAAAAAGTGAGTAGCAATAAATTAGCAACTTTTTTGGTGGTATTGGAATCTTTTAGAGACTGACGTGAAGCATGTGTCTTTCTTTCTCTTCAAACACTCCAATCTGTTTCATATATACCACACCCAGTTTTATTACTAGATCTAGTTGATCCACTCGAACGAGGAAGGTGTAAGGTGTAAATAAAAATCGATACATTGCTTTTTAATATCAATACAATATCGTGACATAAAATGTCGCGATATATCAGCTTATCAATATTTTCTTACATCCCTAATATCCGGCATTAGCACACTGTCGCCTTGCAACTGCAAGCAGCAGGCACATATTTATTTCTATAAAAAGCTGAGGTACTTACAACATTTTAGATGATGATGACGACATTGACAGACACAGACAGGCCTACACAGATAGCTCTCAGGCAGCTAACTCCTTGATATCGGCTCATGTTACCCCTTTCATGCTTGCTGCTAAGGGAGCTAGGTGGAATGAGAAGATGCCGGAACGTCACCGGGCAGTGACCATGCTCGTGGTGAAGGGCTTACATCCCTTATCACCCATAGAGAAACCCCATTTTCAGTAGGTGGTCTAGCTACAGCTAGAATGTTTAAAGCCCGTTTTAGCCCATACAGTGTATCTACATGGAATTTTTAAAAGTAAAGTCACAGCATGTGTTTTGATAACCGAATGGATAAGGAATTGGATTGATGAGCAGAATCAACAATGGCATTGATTTAGATAAAACCTTATAAATTCCCACCCCTACTATCGCCCCTGGCTACATGCTAAATGCTGTGCATCTAAATTGCCTAGATTATGTTATATCCACTGTAGAACATGGTGGTGGCAGAAAATGAATCAATGTAGCTTTCCACCAAAAATGTTGAAATATCTCTCCTGTCACCACATCTGCCTCAGCAGGTCAGAGCCAGAAAGTGCCCGGCGACGCTGATTATAAATGATGGAATACTGGATGTGTCGGCCGGATTTAGAATTTCCCTTCCTGCATCTCGGCCTCATCATATTGCACACATTGAGAGGCCACGTTGTGCTCCCTTAGCTCTGTTTGCTGTTTTAGGCTTAATTGTGCTGAGTGACCGGTCTATGGCTGACTTCTCCTTCTGCCTCGGTTTATTTGACTTCTCCCAGGTCTTAATTGATTGTAGAAACACTGCTTACTGATTAGTTTAGTTTTAAAACATGTTCAATGCTTGTGTTGGCTGCGCTTCAAACTTGTTTCCCCCCGCTGCATTTATTGTCTTGCATCTTCGCCTTTTGTAATTAACAAGAAGAGACATTTTCCTTTGAAGTTTATGTGTCCTTTCATATCAACTTTTATGTTATAGTCTATTTAAGGTGGATAGTTAATTAAGAGTTACTAAGAAAGCACTTTGCCTGTGAAGGGGGCTTGCACTATGAAGAAGTACTTGAAACCAATTTGGGTCAGATAAAAGGCTTAATTCACCATGGAGACCGGGGGTCGACAGCTCTAGTCCTCAATGGCATCTTTTGAATGTTTATCAAAAGTTGTATTAATGTCTGTCTTTCTCTGAACTTAAAGCAAAAAGGATTTAAAGATAATTTGAAATTAAGGATAGCAGTCCTTCCTTAAGAGGAAAGGTCTGAAAATATCTGCCAGCCCGGCCACCACCACACTGCCACACTAAAGCTAATAAAAAGAGTCCTTACTTTGGTCTGACATCAGACTGTTGTGGGATAGAACCTCACTGATGTGACGCTTTAGAAGAAAACAAAAGGTTTGCTTCAATACAGTGGCATAGTCAGAAATTGCTTTTCAGGTAGGCCTAACAGAAAATGGGTGGGCCATATAAATTTGATTGAAATTCTGTTTATTTGTAAGTTCCACTGTTGCTTCATCAGATATGTGTCCGAATACGTCAGAAACCGACACAGAAACAGTTTTGAACAGAAGCAGCTTAGAACAAAGCATCCAGGCCAAATAAAACACATTAAAGATGTAGCCTAACACAGTTAGCTCATGTCAGTTCTCTGACATAAACAATAGGTATTTTTTGGTGGTATAGCCTTATTGGGATTCAGTCACTGTTGAGACAATGTGCTGGTTTCCCTATGTTGCATCAGATCAGCAGCAGTCCGATTGTGAAACTCTACAAAGTGCAAAAGATAATGTGGCCACTGTCAGATACCCAATGCTTTAAATAATTATTTGATTTTGTGAAGGGCTAATATTAAGGCAGCTTACCCTTTAGAAGGTGACAGTTTTAGAAGCTGTTTATAATGTTGCCTCATCGTGCCATTTTCGCTAACCAGAAGTAGCACCGTAAGTTAAACGGAGGGATCATATAGGCTCTGTGAGCGCAGCAGTTGGTCGGATTTTCCCAAGGAACTATGTTAAAGTGTAGTAGCAACGTGTTTCAAAGAAAACTCTCTAAACTTACAGTTTTTTAATCAATGTACATTCATTTATTCTCACATTCAATTGTTTTTTATGCATGGGACTGTACTTTAATAGATTAATCCGGAATATTTAGATGAGGATCCTAACATTTTTAACAAAAATGTCCATTTAAAAACTACAATCTCAGACTTGGTTACTCAAAGAAATCTTATAGCTAGCCCTAACTTGTCAGAAGAGTTCGCAAGGCATGTTATTCAAAACAGCCAATGACAATAAGTCTTGCAAAGATGGAAATGTCCCCTCCAATGTTATTTTGTTGAAATTTATGATGACTTTAAGTGACACCCCTCATCTAATGTATATATATATATATATATATATATACTATATATAATTTGTTGTAATTTCTTTCAAGAAGGCAATTTATTTGGATGGGGCCTTATCCAAAATAGTTGGGCCTAGGCCCACCCATAGCCACGCTAGTTAAATATAATTTTTCTGAGTGGGATTCTACAGCCTCTGGAAGCTCATCTTATTGTTCTGTTCACTTCTGATTTGGCACAAAACTAAGTCAGAAAAGGGGGACAGTGGAAAGACATGCAGGGTCCCATGAATAAGGTACAAATTTCCATCATTGTATAATAATATTCCCAAATAAAAAAGTGTATGTGATATTAATGAAAACAAAATTAATGTCTAAAATTTTGAGTTTTAATTTCCTATTTTTTTGCATTTAAATAAATTGCATCTAACGAACTTAAGCAGTAACTAAAAGGACAAAGAATCTTCTCAAGAATGAATGCCTTTGCGGCCCCAATTCTGAGTAATTCTCTGATAAATTTAAAAGTTCCCAAAGTAAAGAATTTATTCTGACTATAAAACTTTTTTTTTTCCTGAGATGAAAGTGTCAGTGTTTAAATCTGCAGTGTGACTTTTAGAGGAGATTCTGTCAGATTTACAACGATTTTGATACTTTCTGTTATAAACATGTTGGGGCAGCATGTAACCTTTGCTATAATGTCTGTTAATCTGCCTGCCAATTCTTTTGTGCTATTATTATAAGTAAAAATTAATAACATCATCTGCATACATTTAAATATCAGGTTGTCCACCTAGAGAAGGTTGTCATTAATAGACAAACTATTGGACCAAGCATAGAGCCCTGTGGGACTCCAGTTCTAACAGTTTGGGAACCTGGTAGGATAATGTAAGAAATCAACATAGCTCTAACATCTTCATCCTTTCAACAATTAACATGGTTGAATTTGTTCTACAAAAACTCGGGTTGGAAATCTTTTCAACCCATCTAACAGTAATGTTTGAAATTAGAACGTGGTTATCATTGAAGTCACTGGTTTGTGTGAATATGTGTGAGCTTATCAAATCACGCCCATGTGTTCCAAAGAAAGGCATACATGTCTGATCTGTAATGTATTTGACTTCATCTTTTTCTTTCTTTGCTTTTATTTTTAGAGAAGCATCAAATCAAGTTTTGAATTTTCACTTTACTTTTCAATGCGACACAGAAATGCCACTGAATAAACTCCGTGTCTCATTGTCCCCTTCCTTTGAACAGATGGAATGAACTGCATGAACAAAGACCATGGCTGTGCTCATATCTGCAGAGAAGCTCCCTTCAAAAGCGGGGTGTCATGCGAGTGCCGACCTGGTTTTGAGCTGGCCAAAAACCAGAAAGACTGCACATGTATGTATCACATCTGATCCCCATATCTGATCCTCATGTCCAAGCTGTGTTAAAAATATAGAATCATCACTCTTGGTAATAGGTAAAACAGATAAGAGACTCAAATGTTTTCTACCAGCAGAACGTTCTGTCCTCTTAAAACATACCTTAATCCATTCTTTACGCTTCTCGTAATTATTGGGAGATTTTGTCAGATGTAGAAGGGGCAAAAATACAGTAACTCTGTAATTTGCTACTGTGCTAAAGTATAATTATTCAAATGAGTCTGAAGGTAAAAGAGAATCCTTGAAGATATTAATGAACTGTTGCAGATGTTAGATGTTGGCAGAAAGCAACCAGTTAAAATGACCTTCAATAAGGAAAATTAATTCAGAGTTTGGAAAAGGACATTGGATAGCCAGTCAGCTACGGTCTGATTTCTGAATCACATGGTCTGATTTTAAAATAATTTATTTGCTAATTATGGTGGAAAATAAGTATTTGGTCACCTACAAACAAGCAAGATTTCTGGCTCTCACAGACCTGTAACTTCTCTGTCCTCCACTCGTTACCTGTATTAATGCCACCTGTTTGAACTCGTTATCAGGATAAAAGACACCTGTCAACAACCTCACACAGTCACACTCCAATCTCCACTATGGCCAAGACCAAAGAGCTGTCAAAGGACACCAGAAACGAAATTGTAGACCTGCACCAGGCTGGGAAGACTGAATATGCAATAGGTAAGCAGCTTGGTGTGAAGAAATCAACTGTGGGAGCAATAATTAGAAAATGGAAGGCATACAAGACCACTGATAATCTCCCTCAATCTGGGGCTCCACGCAAGATCTCACCCTGTGGGGCCAGAATGATCACAAGAATGGTGACTAAAAATCCCAGAACCATACGGGGGGACCTAGTGAATGACCTGCAGGGCGCTGGGACCAAAGTAACAAAGGCTACCATCAGTAACACACCATGCCACCAGGGACTAAAATCCTGCAGTGCCAGATGTGTCCCCCTGCTTAAGCCAGGCCCATCTGAAGTTTGCTAGAGAGCATTTGGATGATCCAGAAGAGGATTGGGAGAATGTCATATGGTCAGATGATACAAAAATATAACTTTTGGTAAAATCTTTGTGTTTGGAGGAGAAAGAATGCTGAGTTGCATCCAAAGAACATTATACCTACTGTGAAGCGTGGGAGTGGAAACATCATGCTTTGGGGCTGTTTTTCTGCAAATGGGCCAGGACGACTGATCCATGTAAAGGAAAGAATGAATGGGGCCATGTGTCGTGAGATTTTGAGTGAAAACCTCCTTCCATCAGCCAGGGCATTGAAGATGAAACATGGCTGGATCTTTCAGCATGACAATAATCCCAAACACATCGCCCGGGTAAGGAAGGAGTGGCTTCGTAAGAAGCATTTCAAGATCCTGGAGTGGCCTAGCCAGTCTCCAGATCTCAACCCCATAGAAAATCTTTAGAGGGAGTTGAGCCCCTGTTGCCCAGCAACACCCCCAAAACATCACAGTTATCGAAAAGATCTGCATGGAGGAATGGGCCAAAATACCAGCAACAGTGTGTAAAAACCCTTTGAAGACTTACAAAAAACGTTTGACCTCTGTCATTGCCCACAAAGGGTATATAACAAAGTATTGAAATGAACTTTTGTTATTAACCAAATACTTATTTCCCACCATAATTTGCAAATAAATTCTTTAAAATTCAGACCATGTGATTTTCTGGATTTTGTTTCTCATTTTGTCTCTCATAGTTGAGGTATACCTTTGATGAAAATTACAGGCCTCTCTCATTTTTTCAAGTGGGAGAACTTGCACAACTGGTGGCTGACTAAATACTTTTTTACCCCAATGTATAAGAAATGTAATCTCCGAAAGTACAAGATGCCTTGAACCATATCGGTTACAGCAGCATAAGAGCAGGAAGCTGAAGCTACGGTTTACTCAGATACACCAAAAACAGATCTGGAAATCATCTGGTCTGCTGAGTCTTCACTTCAGTTCCAACATCCAGATAGTAGAGTTAGAATTTGACATTAACCACAGAATAGATCCGTAATTGCTTGATCAATGTTTTAACCTCTTGGTGGTGATATTTTGTTGATCCACTTTGGCCGCTTGGTACAAACTGAGCATTGTTTAAACATCACAGCCTACTGAGTATCGTTGCTGACCATGTCTGTCCCACAACCAAAGTGTATTCGTCTTCTGAGGGCTACTTTCAGCAGGACTTGACGTTGAGTCAAAAAGCTTTAATTATTTCAAAATTGTTTCCTGCACACGAGTTCACTGTACTCCAATGGCCTCTACTATTACTAGATCTCAGTCCAGTAGTGAACCACTTGGATGTGGTGGAACCATGGGTTTGCATCATTGAATGTGCAGCTGAAAAATCTGCAACAACCGTGTGATACAAAGGTGAAAATCTCTTAGGAATGTTTCTGTCACCTTGTTAAAATTATTCTACGAAGAGTTATGGTAAATCTGAAAGTGAAAGTCCCCAGTGAGTGCACTTTTTATCAAATCTTTGAAGTTCTTTTTTTATGAATTACCGAAATCCAACAAGTGTACAGATTTACATTCAGTTGACTCTCCATTTTGCTTCCAGTTCCACAAAGCCCTAAACCTTTAACTGCTTTCCGTATAAGCTTGTTTTTCTTGCATTTACGTAGTGGTAGAAAAAAGATTGAGCCGTTTCTGTGATAAACATCAGTAACAGGCACGATGAGTAGCTTCCAGTAGTCTCAGTGATAAAATATGAGGGTGGACATTTAATTCCAAAACCATTTGAGCATATCAACCCAAACTGAAGGTGCTGAAGGATTCAGTAGTGGGAATTCATAACTCTTTACAGCTCAGTTCCCTTTTCTCACTTCTCCTTCAGTGTGTGCAGCCATGGAATGCAGGGCCGCTGTTGTTGAGGGGGGAAAAGTAAGCTTTTAATTGCAGTTTATTTGGCATCATGTCTTGTTCCCCTCTCATAGACAGAGTGTAAGTACCACAAAAGCCTCTGTAGAGCTATAATATGTTCTGCACTGTGGTAATATTTCACCAGCAGTAAAAGATCCAGTAAGCAAGTTAAAAAGCACTTGTACATCCAAACATACACACACAGAGCCATCTTTGTCTACTTTCTCTCAACTCAACTTTTATTTTAGAGTTATAGTTGATAATAGAATCTATCTTTCCATTAACTCTGACAAGCTTCCTGTTTGTTGCTGAAGAAAACATGCCCACAGCATGACACTGCCACCAACATGTTTCAGTGTGGTGATGGCAGGTTGAGGGTGATGTGGAGTTAATGTTTTCTGTCACACAGGCTTTGTGGCCCCTACATTGTTTGTGGCAAGCTTTAAAATTGGACTTTTACCCCTAACTTCCTGAATTAATTCATATATATAAACGGATGTAGAGATTGTTAAATTGAACATGACACATTTGATAGCTATAACTTCAGGTTTTAATCTGCAAGTTGGCACAGTTAGGTAAAACTGGACATAACTCTGACCACCAAATGGCAGCAAAGAGCTTCCAATAAAATCCTTGGTATGTGTGGAATATGCCTCAATAAACTCTAGTGGTATACACAGGGGTGAAAGTAGTTTTAAATTCTTGCCGGTACTATTACCAAAACCTTCATCTCTCTCTCACTTCATGCATTTTAAAATAGCAAATATTCAAAACCCAAACAAAAACATTTCAATATTTTACTATAGGCTACCTGTAGGCCTAGGGTTAGGGGTTAGTCGACAAGAATTAAAAACAATTGATGATATTGTAAAATGATAAAATGATGGTTTGGTAGATATTTACCTTGGATTATGACCATTTAATTCTGTGGATTTGAAGAAGTTTGACCAAGGATTAAAAACGTTACCTGGGGGATAGCCTACATATTCTGGCGGACAGAATTATCTGGCCTGAAATAATTTGTACCCCCCCTAAAAAGGGCTGTGAGTAGCAATCCCAAGGAAAAAAAAGTTAGTTGGGGGATACAGATTCTGGTGGACAGAATTATAATCCCTGATATAATTTGTACCTTGTAATTTTGACAAGGAGGATTTCCAGCCTGAATTATTTCTCTTCACCCACCAAAGAGAAATATCAAAATACATGTAGGAACATGCAAAAAATAGTCAGCAGAAACAGGTTGGAATGCTTTATTTACATCACTAAAACGTTTTCTATTAATGTTTGAGAATATAAATGATGTTCTACAAGCCATTTCTCTTTTTAACCGCAGCAATTTCCTAATGTTGTGAATCTGCTCACATATTTGGCAATAAAACCTTCCCGATTCTGATTCTCTTTTACTTTGTTATAGTTATTTATTATAACACTAAAATAAACAGCGTTTTTCAGTGTTGAACAGGTAGGTGGATTTTTGTGTCTAGCAGACAGAACTTTGGGCGACGTAAAACAATGAAAGAAAATTTTATTTTTAAAGGAGATTAAAGGAGATCGAGTTTACACAGACGTGACCGTTTTCTTATTAAGCCGACCGTGCAACACCACGTTAGAAAAATAAATCTATTTATTTCTGTGGTAACCAACAAACAGAACGATGAAGTAAAGACTTTTGGTTTTCACTTATTCAAAGATAAAACATCGCTATTTCAACGTGTTGTTGGTTGTGATTGTGGCGGAGTCAAGTGCACAGTGCTTCCTTCTAGGTGCGCGCTCCCGACACAGGGGGATACAATTTGGGGATAACTACCTTGGCACGATACCGGCATTAGCTCATAAGAAGTTTCTTTTCTGAGCTGTTCTGTATGGTTAAAAAAACTAAATAACAATTCAGAAACAATTCGGTATGAGTTAAAAGGAATTTTTAAAAAGACTGGTTCTAAATGAGGACTTGAAGACAGGCAGCCACTCTCCCATCTTCCTGGTGCTGCGTACCACCACAGAATATTTTAACGGTACGCAGTACCGGACCGTACCGGCTTACTTTCACCCCTGGGTATACCTACAGCCCCTTGGCTGGCTGTGTGGTGATTTCAGGTGTATTTGTGACAACCAAAGCTAGATTTATAGAGTCCCTGACTACTAGTTGTCCTTTCAACTGATTCTCCTTCTTAAGCTAAGGATCTCTGCAGTTCCTCCAGAGTTATCTTGAACTTTGTGGTGGCTTCAGTGATTAAAACAGTCTTTGTCAGACCTGGCATTAGACCTGTTGTGTTGCTTGGTCTTCATAAGGCTGTTTCTTCACTAATTTTCTCTAACAAGTCTCTGATGCCTACACAGAACAGCAGAAATTAAGTAGATGGTCACACCTTTTTTAGGGGGTATTGGATAAATAGGACTGAATACAAATGTATGGATCACTTTCCAGATTTTGTTCTGTAAAATATTTTTATACCATGTAATATTTTTCTTCCACTTCAAAGTTATGCACTTCTTTGTGTTGGCACATCAAATAATTTTTTCAAAGTTGTCCACTGAACAACTTTGTTGATCGAACAGAATCCATCATGATATGCATTCTGGTCATCTTAAGATGTTACTTTTTTATTTGGATTGCACCTCACTGGTTGTGTTTCTAAAGTAGCAAAGAAAAATGGAAACATCCGTCTCTTCAGTGGGGGCCCTAATGCATGTGCTGTTACCACTGTTCTCTGCCAACCTCCTTAGGCATGGTCACCGCCACACTTGGCTTTCTCCTTTCACTCACATACAAATGATACCAGAGATCTTCATAAATCAATATTTCCAAGTCAAGTCTCATATCAAATTTGAGCTGTTTCTAAGACATAAGGCATATTTCCACTATCTTAACAATCTTAATTTTGCTGGATGTTCACGGTATGTATGTGCCTCTGTTTCAGGAACCAAATGAGTTCCCATCTTGGGGTATGTACTTGGTAATGGCCCAGTGATTGTGATTAACTTGTGCTGATTGGTTGCAACTCAGTTGGAAATTATATCAGCAGATGACACCAAACAACCGGCATTTGTAAAAATTGGAAGAGTTGCTTGTGAAGCTTTGGAAAACAACTTAACAAACAGAAAGGTGGCAACCATTTCTGCTTCTGCCATTGTCGATGTCTTGTTTCTCTCTGTTGTTGTGGGCAGACTTTTGGTGCTGATCAATGGCGTCACTCACTGACAAATTGATTGTCACATGCTGAAGTCTTAGCAAATTCCTTAGAGGGCCAATTTTGTATGATTACGCAACGGCTGAGAGGACAGATCCTGTGTATTTTCCTGTGACATTCCCTCCTCCCAGAAATGTCCTGGGCTCATCTATTGAAAACAGGCCTATGGTCAGACTGATGAAAGAACTTCACCTTGATTTAAAGCTCTAAAACTTATCTATGGGTCACGTCAAGTCAATTAGTTCATGGAAAGCAGTTATTATAATTGGTAGATTCACTGACTGAGATGACTTTATTCATTCCATCTTCTAGGGCTGCACAGTGGCACAGTTGGTAGCGCTGTTGCCTTGCAGCAAGAAGGTTCAAATCCCAGCCTGGGGTCTTTCTGCATGGAGTTTGCATGTTCTCCCTGTGCATGCGTGGGTTCTCTCCAGGTACTCCGGCTTCCTCCCACAGTCCAAAAACATGACTGTTAGGTGAATTGGTCACTCTAAAATTGCCCTTAGGTATGAGTGTGTGCGTGTATGGTTGTTTGTCCTGTATGTCTCTGTGTTGCCCTGCAATGGACTGGCGACTTGTACAGGGTGTACCCCGATTCTCGCCCCTTGACCACTGGAGACAGACACCAGCGTTAGGATGGACTGGTACAGAAAATGGATGGATTCCATCTTCTACTATCTCCTTCACCATTATTGATGATGAGCTGTCCTCCGCTTACCTTCTGTGGACTTTATGTATCACCTAAGCCTCAAAGGGTGACATAATAGGTTGTGGCTTTCTCTCACTTCAGATGTTGCAACACACTCCTAGAAAATCTCCTAGAGTGCACAATGAAAGTGATGGTGCAGAGACGCATCTGGAGTTCAACCAACCATGAAATGCACAGTTCACTTAACTGGGGCCTGCCAATGCAATACAGGGAGAAGTAGTGCATTGCATCACATTGCAAATAAGGCACATATTATTCTACACCTCTAAACTGAACCATAACGCCCCCCCCCCCCCCATAATACATACAGTGGGGCAAAAAAAGTATTTGGCAGCCACCGATTGTGCAAGTTGTCCCCCTTAAAAAGATGAGAGAGGTCTGTAATTTTCATCATAGGTACACTTCAACTGTGAGAGACGTAATGTAAAAAAATAAACAAACCAGGAAATCAAATTGTATGATTTTTAAAGAATCTATTTTAATAATGGTGTAAGTATTTTGTCAATAACAAAAGTTTAACCCAATATTTTGTAATGTAACCTTGGTTTGTAATGACAGAGGTCAAATGTTTCCTGTCGGTCTTCATCAGGTTTGCACACACTGTAGCTGCTATTTTGGCCCATTTTTCCAAGCAGATCTTCTCTAGAGCTGTGATGTTTTAGCGCTGTCCCTGGGCAACACGGACCTTCGACTCCCTCCACAGATTCTCTACTAAATTGAGGTCTGGAGACTGGCTGGGCAACCCCAAACCCTTGAAAGGTTTTTTATGTAGCCACTCCTTTGTTGCCTGGACAGTCTGTTTGGGATCATTGTAGTGCTGGAAGATCCAGCCACGTTTAATTTCCAATGCTCTCACTGATGGAAGGAGGTTTTTGCCCAAAATCTCACGATACATGGCCCCATTCATCCTTTCTCTAATATGGGTCAGATAAGCAGCCCCAAAGCATATTGTTTCCACCTTCATGCTTCACAGTGGGTATGGTGTTCTTGGGATGCAACTCAGCATTCTTTCCCCTCCAAACACTGCAAGTGGCGTTTATAGCAAAGAGTTCTATTTTGGTCTCATCTGACCACAGGACATTCTCCCAATCCTCCCCTTGATCATCCAGATGGTCTCTGGCAAACTTTAGACAGGCCTGGACATGTGCTGGCTTAAGCAGGGGGACCTACAGGATTGTAATCCATGATGACGTAGGGTGTAACTAATAGTAACCTTAGTTACTATGGTCCCAGCTCTCTTCAATTCAATTCAATTCAGTTTATTTATATAGCGCCAATTCACAACAGATGTCATCTCAAGGCACTTAACAAGAAGTCATTTCACAGCATTCATACAAACATTCCAATCAGTTAAAAAGTTTCCTATTTAAGGAATCCCAGCAGATTGCGTCAGTCATTGGCGTGAGGTTGGGCAGACTTTCCAACCACAACAATCCTTCAGCAATCCCTCATACTGAGCAAGCATGTAGCGACGGTGGAGAGGACAAACTCCCCTTTAACAGGAAGAAACCTCCAACAGAACCAGGCTCAGTAGGAGCGGCCATCTGCCACGACCGTCTGGGGGTTTGAGAAGACAGAGCAGAGACACAGAAGGAACAGAAGATCTGATATAAGAGAACTTTCTATGTTACAGAAAGTAAAAAGTTGATAACAGGACACAGTGGATGTTCAGCCACTGGGAGCACCATCCCAGTCGATGCCCCCGTCCAACAGGCCATTCCAGCCAAGCAGGATACCAGACCAGGTATATCTTCTATGGAGAGAAAAACACTGAGAGAACACAAAGTTAACAGTTGAAATAGCAGAATGTACTGTTATACAACTGGAGAGTAGTAGGAGAAAAGGAAGTAGCAGAGTGAAGAAAATTGGTAAGTCAGCAGTCTAAGCCTATAGCAGCATAACTACAGAGATAGCTCAGGATGACCTTAGCCACTCTAACTATAAGCTTTATCAAAAAGGAAAGTTTTAAGCCTGGCCTTAAAAGTAAACAGAGTGTCTGTCTCACGGACTAAAGCTGGGAGCTGGTTCCACAGGAGAGGAGCCTGATAACTAAAAGATCTGCCTCCCATTCTACTTTTAGAAATCCTAGGAACTACAAGTAAACCTGCAGTCTGAGAGCGAAGTGCTCTGTTGGGAACATATGGAACAATTAGATCTCTGATGTATGATGGAGCTTGATAATTAAGGGCTTTGTATATAAGAAGAAGGATCTTAAATTCTATTCTGGATTTAACAGGGAGCCAATGAAGGGAAGCTAAAACAGGAGAAATGTGATCTCTCTATTTAATATTCATCTGAATTCTTGCTGCCGCATTTTGAATCAACGGAAGGCTTTTTATGGCATTTTGTGGACTTCCTGATAGTAAAGAATTACAGTAGTCCAGCCTTGAGGTAACAAATGCATGGACTAGTTTCTCAGCATCGCTCCTGGACAGGATGTTTCTAATTTTAGCAATATTCCGGAGGTGAAAGTTTCTGTTTAGTTCATTGACCAGTTCCCCTCATGTAGTTCTGGGCTGTTTCTTCACCGTTCTCAAGATCATGTGTACCCCACGAGGTGAGATCTTGCTTGGAGCTCTGGGCTCGAGGGAGATTGTCAGTGATCTTATATTTATTCAATTTGCTATGAATTGCTCCAACAGTTGATCACTTCTCATCCTATTGCAGATTGGCTGTCTTGTGCAGGTCTACAATCTTGTCCCTGGTGTCCTTAGACAGCTCTCTGGTCTTGGCCATGGGAAATGTTGGAGTGTTTGAAGGTGTGGACAGGTGTCCTTTATACAAATAATGGGTTCAAACAGGTGCCACTAATTCAGGTAATCAGTGGAGGATAGAAGAGCTACTTAAAGAAGAAGTAACAGGTCTGTGAAGGCCCAACGTCTTGCATGTTTGCAGGTGCTAAATACTTATTTTCTGCACCATTATACAAATAAAGTCTTTAAAACTCATACAATCTGTTTTCCCTGATTTCTTTGATTTTTTATATTGTGTCTCACAGTTAAAGTGCAACTATAATGAAAATTACAGAACTCACTGGGGCAAAAAAGAATTTGGCAGCCACCGATTGTGCAAGTTGTCCCAATTAAAATGATGAGCTTTCAAATGTGAGAGAAAAAAAATCCAGGAAATCACATTGTATGATTTTTAAATACTTTTTGTATAATAGTGCACAAAATAACTATTTAGTACCTACAAACAAGCAAGAATTCTCGCCCTCACAGACCTGTTACTGTCACAATGAATGGCAGAGACTCTGAATCTCGGTCGGAAAAGGAGCATTATGTCAGGACGGCACCCATGCCAGTATCCGAGGCGTCTGAGAAGAAGGGTCGGGATAAATGGGAATGGGCACTTTTATGAAATTTAGTTTGAGTTCTTTGAAGGACGGGTTCCAGATGAATGCCTTCTGAACAGAGGTTAGGGCAGTAAGTGGAGGTGCGATGGCGCTGAAACCCTGAATGAATTTTCTGTACAAATTGGTGAATCCCAGGAAGCAGTGTAGCTGCTCCTCCATGGCCCTAGTCTTGGCTGGATCTGCTTGTACCTGTCCACCCTTAAATATGAAATCCAGAAATGTTATGATAGGAACATGGAAACCACATGTTTTCTGTTTTAACATACAAGCGGGTCTCCAACAGCCAATGAAGAACCTGATGGATGTCACATCGATGTTGGCCGATATTTTTTTTGGGGGGGGGGGTGTTTGGCAGCGTGGCACTCAGAATTGGTGTACCGAGTAGAAGCCAAGAAGAGCATTACGGCTTTTGCTATAGTACTCCACTTATGTGTAAGAAATCTTTATTAGAAATTGTTGTTGGGTTTTTTCTGATCGTATGGATACGAAGATGGAAAAAAAGGGAGAAAAAGAAAGAAGAGGAAGAGAGGTAGGAAAAAAGTTAAGAGGGAGAGGGTGAGTTGAAGATACAAGAGAAGAAGGGGAGCTAAGAAAACACAAGAAAACATTCCAGTCGGTCTCCACACCCACGGGACGGCAGAGAGAAGGGAAAAAAACTATCATAAAACAAACCAAACAATGCGAACTGAGAACTACACAACCACAACCCACAAATAAATAATAAAAACAACAACAGCATCACTGAAAAGCTCATGGTCCCGATTATTACAAGGTCACCGGAATCCCCACACCTGTGTGTGTGTGTGACTGTGTGTGTGTGTGTATGAGCATGCTGGTACATATAAGGTTTCTCCATACGAGTGTTCAAAAGCTGGTGTAAGGAGCCATCGATCCGCCTCCCAGGAATCGACGTAGACACAAAGGAGATCAGAGCCATAGACATCCAAAGGACACCCAGGCACAGGAACCCCATGCGGACAGACGCAGGGCTGACCGCACTCACAAGAGAGGAGCAGAGGAGAATCTTGGGGGAACATCTAGAAGCTACAATGCAGGGGCAGCTGGCTACGTCAGGACGGATCCAGCCATCATGGACCTGGAGACCCGAAGCCCAAGGGCGCCCCACTCCCTAGTGGGGATCCGACCAGGGATCGGCCGATGGGGCCCTCCTGCCGACGCCAGGCCACGGGGGCCATGGCAAGCTGATGGGTGACATGGAAACCCGAGCTAATCCTCACAGCCGACATCCCAATGCCCCTCTGCCCCATGTCGGGGACCACCCCAGGTCAAGGCTAGCCAGCACCCGGACACCGAGCTCAATCAGCTCCCAAATCTCAATCCCTCACACTGCAGAGCACCAAGACCAAGCATACAACCAAGGCCAATCAAACCCACCAATGAACCGACCAACCACGAAACATTGAGAACAGGCAATCAAGTGGAGTCACCGGACTTGACCCCCATCGAGCTACCCGACGGCTACCACCAAACAATGCCTAAACAGGCCCCTCCCAAAGAGGCACCCCAGCCAACGCCGCAGAAAGGAAAACAATATCCGTTTTGAAAGGTGTTTTCCATTCGTCTCCCTCTCTAATTCGATCTAGGTGGTAAGTGTTTTTCAAGGTCGTGTTTGGAGTAGATAGTGGCTTTCTTGACTGGTTCAAACACTGGTGAGATGACAGGGAGAGATTATGTATTTTTGTCAGTTATTTGATTTAGACCCTTGTAATCAACACAGGGTTTTTAGGTCTTATCTTTCTTTTCGACCAAGAAGAAACCTGCTCCGAGAGGTAACAAGGAACAATGGATGATGGCGGTTTATGTAACTTTCCATGACCATGGAAGATATCAAATAGGCGTCCTGAAGAAAGTGAAGCTCCTGCACGAAGATTAATAGCACAGTCATATGGGAGGTGAAATGGCAGAGACAAACTATGTCTTTACTGAAGACCTGACTGCAGGCAATTTTGGAGACAGAACTGACTCCATGGTTCAATGAGTTGTTTAGACCAGTTAATTTTTGGGTTATGGGTTGAAAGCAAGGGGGTAATCAAGAACTATGGGACTATCCTTGGTGACAAAAACAAAGAACAGAATAGACTCATGATGGTTACCAGAAACTATAAATGAAATGGGTTGGGTCTGATGAGTTATGGTAGCCATATAACTGCAATCCAAAGGGATAACTGATAGGAAAATCAAGTACCTGGACTGGAACATTACACTGATGAATAATTTCTGGATGGATAAGGTTTTATTCAGAACAGGAGTTGACTAGTGAGTCAAATGGAAAATGATGTCTCATGGTTTTCTGCAAAAGCTCTCCAAAGCACACAAATGTTGAAGAATTCTAAACACATTCGAGAAGACTTTCCTATACTTTTAAATGGAGGTTTCTGAGATTGTCATGAGCTGAGCCTTACCCCCAATTTACACCGGGCGCGTCAGTGGTTTGGTCGCGACCTCCTCGACCTGTCGATCCCCACCCGGAGCGAGTCAGCAGCGGGGCGGTCCACTGAGTTGACTCGTGAGATCACAAAATCACACAAGAATTAAGATCACGTGTAACAACAACAGTAGACGCCGGCATGGAAGACAGAGGTATGTGTTTTTTGTTTTTTTACTTAGCTTTTTCCGTCTAGAGTCGGATTTGTGATTTTGCACAGCTAAAATAAACGTTTCGTCGTCGATGCTGGAAAAACACAACTACAATTTCACATGCAGGTAGCAAACGAGATCCTTGCGTTTTACATAATGACGTGATGCTTAGATAGTTAAGCTATCACAAATCTGCACGTGTTTCTTACTTTGAAATTTACCGGATGCTGCATGGGTATTTTCCTTTTAGCCCTATGTTAACTGTTGAAGCTTGACGCGTTTTGGAAATGTGTAGCATCAAAAATAGAACCCTATCCTATCTTCAGCGGCGCGGTGAGGCGTTTCTGGGACGCTTCTGGGACGTGCTTGAAACGTGCCTGGTGTAAACCACTACATACTTTTTATTTGCCGCGGTGACCACGGCACTGCTGTAACACGCTGCTGACTCGCCCGGTGTAAATTGGGGGTTAGCACAAGTTATCTCTCTCTTATTCTTTTTTTGACTGTGTATGGGGTAGTTGTGTATTTTACCATGATTGGAGAGTACAGATAACTGTCATTGACAGTTAGAAAATTTTTCAGGTACTATTTTTTATTTTCAAACAGCGACTAGCTGTTCAGATACTTTTTGAGTCTAATCTTTGCCTTGTCAGAGGGAGAAATCTGACATAGGTCAAAGACACAGTCTAATGACAGCCTTGTTACCATGCAACAGCACAGCTGCTTCTCTGTGGGGAAGAGCTAATTTAAAATCATACTCTTTGGGCATACATTCAAAGCTGATACAACAGTAGATTACCATAGGGTTAATGTTACATATACCTAATTAGATTCATTCAGCCTTAACTAACATCCATGCTGGACTTGGGCTCTATGTCAAAATAAGACTCAAACAAGCTCTAAAAAATAAAAGCCTTCAGTTTCCTATAGAAGATCATTGCAGCTTATTAAGTATTTTTAATTGAATTTGAATAACAACCCCAGTACACATCAACATGGCAGCCACAAGTGTAACACAATCAAAAAGTACAGTACTCAGGAAATATACAGTGCTGCAGCTTTGTTGTTAATTTTTTTGCTCATTGTGCGCATCTTGTTTTTACTTAGTCTGCTTCACTGCTGCCAGCATTTGTTTACTATCTGTGTGACTCTCTTGTCCAAGGGCGCACATCGCCATCTAGCACCGCAGAGTCAAACATACTTCATTCAATGATTTGATATTCTGAGTGGCATGTAAACTGGGATAAAGACTCCCTTTCTTGATAAGCTATTATTCCAATTATTGCCAAAATTAGATTTAGATGTGCATGTAAACGTAATGAGTGTTACATAGAGGTACTGTTAGTCAACATGCTAGTGATAGCCAACATGCTAATGATACCATCTAAACTAAAATTAACAAAACATTTTTTTTCTGGAATGGCACCACTCAAGGTGGCAGCATGTTGGAGTAGTTCTGTTACTTAGGAGCAGCTGATAAACATCACAAAAGCTCAAATAATAAATCAACTGCAGCCACAAATCTCAGATGAATTGAAAATGACCTGTATACTTTCTAGTTTTTGGTGCTGTGAAGCTGGAAGGATTTTTGCTGTAAATTTTTCCGTTTTTGACAATTTGTTATGATGCGTAACCATGGCAACAATGTGGTTTACAGCCGGGAGCAGCTGATTGACATCGCAAAAGCTGAAATAATACCTCAACTGAAACCACAAATCCCTGATGAGTTGATAAGGAGGAGACGTGGATGCAGAGCAGGAGCGAAAATGAGAAAGAGAAAGGGGAAGTTCAAGCCATCTCTTCCATCGATCATGATGGGCAACGTAAGATCACTGGCTAACAAGATGGATGAACTCCAAGCCCTTACAAGGACTCAGCCAGAGTACCGTGAATGCAGTGTTATGTGTTTTACGGAGACGTGGCTGCTGGATCATATCCCCGACTCCAACGTCTGTCTGCCAGGCTTCCTGACTGTACGAGCAGACAGAGATCTGAAGACGAGTAGAAAAAGGTAAGGTGCTGGAGTAGCAGTGCTTGTAAACAACAGATGATGTCATCCAGGACATGTTACTGTGAAGTGTCGTCTCTGCAGCCCAGATCTCGAACTCTTGGCAGTGAGTTTTCTGCCATATTATTTGCCAAGAGAGTTCACCAGTGTAATTTTGGCAGTTGTTTACATTCCACCTTCAGCCGTTGCCGACAATGCATGTGATGTCATCAGTTCCATTGTTGCTAAGCTACAGACACAGCACCCCAATGCATTTGTGGCAATATCTGGTGATTTTAATCATGCCTCGCTCTCTACTACACTTCCAACATTTCAACAGTTTGTCAGCTGCTCAACAAGAGAAAACAGGACATTGGATTTGTTTTATGCAAATGTAAAGGATTCATACACGTCCAAACCAAGACCTCCTCTGGGACAATCAGATCACAATCTTGTTTTTCTCTGTTCAGAATATAAACCACTTGTTCAGAGGCAACCTGTGACAAAACGAACTGTGAGAAAATGGTCACAGGAAGCTGAAGAAGCCGTGCAGAGTGGTTTTGCAACCACAGACTGGATGACTCTTTGCCAAGCACATGGAGAGGACATCAATGCCATGACTGAGTGTGTGACTGACTATATAAACTTCTGTGTGGACAACATCATCCCCACCAGAACAGTAAGATGCTTCCCTAATAACAAACCCTGGATCACCAGGGACCTGAAGGAACTGCTAAACAAGAAAAAAAGAGCCTTCAGGGAGGGAGACAGGGAATTACTGAGGAGTACACAGAAGCAACTTAAGGTCAAGATCAGAGACAGCAAGGAGGCATACAGGAAGAAGCTGGAGAACAAACTACAGAGGAACAATATCAGAGATGTCTGGTCAGGAATGAGAAAGATCACAGGTTTTAAGGACAGGAAGGATTGGATAGATGGAAGTCTGGACAGAGCCAATAAACTGAACACATTCTTCAACAGGTTCAGTTCAGGAACTAGCTCAGCATCCCCCTCTCCTGTTCCCAGCCAAACAGACATCCCACTCTCCTCTGATCAACAGCTTTCCTGTTACACCTCGGATGTTTTATCCTTCACCTCAGCCATGGACTCTTCTAATTCCACAAGTTTGACTTCAACCAAGTCAGGAAATCCTGCTACCCCCTTTGCCTCCCCCTCCCACTTGTCTGTCTCCAAAAGTCAGGTGAAGAGGCAGCTGGAGAAACTGAACCGGAACAAGGCTGCAGGTCCAGATGGTGTCAGCCCCAGAGTCCTGAAGGCCTGTGCAGAGGAACTCTGTGGGATTCTGCAGCACCTCTTCAACCTTAGCCTAACTCAGGAGAAGGTTCCAGTGTTGTGGAAGACATCCTGCCTTGTTCCAGTACCCAAAAGAACTCACCCATCAGTCATCAATGACTATAGACCCGTTGCCCTGACATCCCACATCATGAAGGTCCTGGAGAGACTCCTGTTGGCACCCCTGAGTAAGCAAACAAGAATGTATCAGAACCCACTGCAGTTTGCTTATCGCTGTGGAGTTGGAGTTGAAGATGCCATCATCCACCTACTTCAACCAACCCACTCTCATCTGGACAAAGCAAGCAGCACTGTGAGGATCATGTTCTTTGATTTCTCTAGTGCATTTAACACAATTCAGCCTGATTTGCTTTGTCAGAAACTCCTGAAGACACAGGTGGAGCCCTCAACAATCGCCTGGATCAATGACTACCAGACCAACAGACCACAATTTGTGAGACTGAAGAATTGTGTGTCAAACCAGGTGGTCAGCAGCACAGGAGCACCACAGGGGACCGTACTCTCACCATTCCTTTTTACTCTGTACACCTCAGACTTCCAGTACAAATCAGAGACCTGTCATCTGCAGAAATACTCAGATGACTCTGCAATTGTCGGGTGTATCAGAGATGGACAAGAAGCTGAATACAGAGAGCTGGTGGACCGCTTTGTGACATGGTGTGGAAACAATCGTCTCACCTTGAATGTGAACAAAACAAAGGAGATGATTGTAGATTTCAGAAGAAACAGGGATAAATCAAACACTGTTTCCATCATGGGAGAAGAAGTGGAGGTGGTTGAGGAGTATAAATACCTCGGAGTTCACCTTGACAACAGACTGGACTGGAGGCGCAACACTGAAGCCGTCTACAAGAAGGGAAAGAGCAGACTGTACTTCTTGAGGAAGCTTAGGTCCTTCAAGGTTTGCAGCAAGATGCTGCAGATCTTCTACAAGTCTGTTGTGGAGAGTGTAATCTCTTCAGCCGTCATCTGTTGGGGTAGCAGCATCAGAGCCAGGGATTTAAAAAGGCTAAACAACCTGATAAAGAAGGCTGGTTCTGTTCTTGGGACAACTGTGGAAAATCTGGAGATGATGATACAAAGAAGGATTCTTCATAAAATCAAAAAAATTATGGACAACCCTGAGCATCCTCTTCATGAGACAGTCATACAACAACAGAGCGTCTTCAGTCGGAGGCTTCTTCAGTTTCGCTGCAATACAGACCGCTACAGGAAATCCTTCCTGCCCACAGCCATCATTATCTACAACAACTCCTTAAAGATTTAATTATATGAGCTATACCAACACTTAATTTCCCTCTGGGATCAATAAAGTATTTTTGAATTGAATTGAATTGAATTGAAAAGGAGATGCTGTGGAGCAAGAGCAGGAGCAAAGAGGAGAGAGCAAGAGATGTTCAAACCATTTCCTCCATCGATCATCATGGGCAATGTGAGATCGTTGGCATGCTGTGGACCCTTTAAAGATTAGTGTAGATTTTTTTTTTTTTTTACAAAATGAACATTATGGACAACCCTGAGCATCTTCTTCATCAGACTGTCATACAACAACAGAGTGTTTCCAGTCAGAGGCTTCTTCAGATCTGCAGAGCACTACAGGAGATTGTCCTTCTCCATGGCCATCTTTGAAGAAAATTGGATAATAGGAGTTAAAACATTTAATTTGGGATCAATAATGTATTTTGAATAGAATTTAATTTATTTAGCATTTCAGCTATGTCTGACATAAAATTTCAACTTTATGCTACTGAATGGAGTTAGTTATTGTAGGCCGGTATATTAGTCAAAGGTTAGATCCTATCATTAGTATTTTAGCTAGTATTACCATTTTAGCTAATTTTGATTGAAAAGCTACCGTTACCATACTGAACGGATTAAGTTAATGTTAGTCAACAAAATAGTGATAACCAACATGACCGCTACAGAAAATCTTTCCTGCCCACAGCTATCATGATCTTCAACTCCTTAAAGAATTAATTGTATGAGCTACATCCATCCATCCATCCATTTTCTTCCACTTATCCGGGGTCGGGTCGCGGGGGCAGCAGCCTAAGCAAAGAGACCCAGACTTCCCTCTCCCCAGCCACTTGTTCCAGCTTCTCGGGAGGAACCCCAAGGCGCTCCCAGGCCAGCCGAGAAACATAGTCCCTCCAGTCTGTCCTGGGCCTTCCCCTGGGCCTCCTCCCGGTGAGACGTGCCTGAAACACCTCACCAGGGAGGCGTCCAGGAGGCATCCTGACCAGATGCCCGAGCCACCTCAACTGACTCCTCTCGATGTGGAGAAGCGGCGGCTCTACTCTGAGCCCCATCCGGATGACTGAGCTTCTTACCCTATCTCTAAGGGAGAGCCCAGACACTCTCCGGAGGAAACTAATTTCAGCCGCTTGTATCCGTGATCTCCTTCTTTCGGTCACCACCCAGAGTTCGTGACCATAGATGAGGGTAGGAACGTAGATCGACCGGTAAATCGAGAGCTTCGCCTTTCGGCTCAGCTCTCTCTTCACCACGACAGACCGGTAAAGCGCCCGCATAACTGCGGATGCCCCACCAATCCGTCTATCGATCTCCCGCTCCATTTTTCCCTCATTCGTGAACAAGACCCCCAGATACTGAAACTCCTCCACTTGGGGAAGGACCCCATCCCCGACCCGGAGAAGGCACCCCACCCTTTTCTGGAGGTGCTGATTCTCATCCCAGCCGCTTTACACTCGGCTGCGAACCGCTTCGGCGAAAGCTGTAGATCACGTTCCGATGAAGCCAACAGGACCACGTCATCTGCAAAAAGCAGAGACCCGATCCTGAGGCCACCAAAACGGATCCCCTCAACGCCTTGGCTGCGCCTAGAGATCCTGTCCATAAAAGTTAGGAACAGGTGACAAAGGGCAACCTTGGCGGAGTCCAACTCTCACTGGAAACAAGCCCGACTTACTGCCGGCAATGCGAACCAAACTCTGGCACCGGTCGTACAGGGACCTAACAGGACCTATCAAGGGGCCTGGTACCCCATACTCCCGGAGCACCCCCCACAGGGCCCCCCGAGGGACACGGTCAAACGCCTTCTCCAAGTCCACAAAACACATGTAGACCGGTTGGGCAAACTCCCACGCACCCTCTAGGACCCTGCTGAGGGTGTAGAGCTGGTCCAGTGTTCCACGGCCAGGACGAAAACCGCATTGTTCCTCCTGTATCCGAGGTTCGACTATCCGTCGGACCTTCCTCTCCAGAACCCCTGAATAGACCTTACCAAGGAGGCTCAGAAGTGTGATCCCCCTGTAGTTGGAACACACCCTGTGGTCCCCCTTTTTAAACAGGGGGACCACCACCCCGGTCTGCCAATCCAAGGGAACTGCCCCCGATGTCCACGCAATATTGTAGACCGCGTTAACCAACACAGCCCCACAACATCCAGATCCTTGAGGAACTCTGGCCGAATCTCATCCACCCCCGGAGCCCTGCCACCGAGGAGCTTTTTAACGACCTCGGTGACCTCAGCACCAGAGATTGGAGAGACCGACCCCAAGTCCCCAAACCCTGCTTCCAGATTGGAAGGCGTGCTGGTGGGATTGAGGAGGTCTTCGAAGTATTCCATCCACCGACCCAAAACGTCCCGCGTCGAGGTCAGCAGCACACCATCCCCACTGTAAACAGTGTTGGTGGCAGAGCGCTTCCCCCCCCTGAGACGCCGGATGGTGGACCAGAATCGCTTCGAAGCCGTACGGAAGTCGTTTTTCATGGCCTCTCCAAACTCCTCCCACGCCCGAGTTTTTGCCTCAGCAACCATCCGAGCCGCATCCCGCTTGGCCTGTCGGTACCTATCAGCTGCTTCAGGGGTCCCACAAGCCTAAAAGACCCGGTAGGACTCCTTCTTCAGCCTGACAGCATCCCTTACCGCCGGTGTCCACCAGCGGGTTCGGGGGTTGCCGCCGCGACAGGCACCGACCACCTTGTGGCCACAGCTTCGGTCAGCCGCCTCGGGAAGGGAGGCGCGGAACATGGTCCACTCGGACTCAATGTCCCCCGCCTCCCCCGGGACGTGTTAAAATTTTTGCCGGAGGTGTGAGTTAAAGCTCCTTCTGACAGGAGACTCTGCCAGACGTTGTCAGCAGACCCTCACAACACGTTTGGGCCTTCCAGGTCTGTCCGGCGTCCTACCCCACCATCGGAGCCGACTCACCACCAGGTAGTGGTCAGTGGACAGCTCAGCCCCTCTCTTCACCCGAGTGTCCAAAACATGCGGCCGCAGATCAGATGAGACGACAACCAAGTCGATCATTGAGCTGCGGCCTAAGGTGTCCTGGTGCCAAGTGCACATATGGACACCTTTATGCTTGAACATGGTGTTTGTTATGGACAATCCATGACGAGCACAGAAGTCCAATAACAAGACACCACTCGGGTTCAGATCGGGGGGGCCATTCCGCCCAACCACACCCCTCCAGGTCTCACTTCATTCCCCCAGCAGAACAAGGGAGTCCCCAGGAGGAGCACTCTCCAGCACCCCCTCCAAAGACTCCAAGAAGGGTGGGTAATCTAATCTGCTGTTTGGCGGGTAAGCACAAACAACAGTCAGGACCCGTCCCCCCACCCGAAGGCGGAGGGAGGCTACCCTCTCGTTCACCGGGGTAAACCCCAACGTACAGGCGCCGAGATGGGGGGCAACAAGTATGCCCACCCCAGCTCAGCGCCTCTCAACAGGGCCAACTCCAGAGTGGAAGAGAGTCCAACCCCTCTCGAGGAGATGGGTTCCAGAGCCAGAGCCGTGCGCCGAGGTGAGTCCGACGATGTCCAGTCGGAACAGCTCAACCTCGCACACCAGCTCCGGCTCCTTCCCCACCAGAGAGGTGACGTTCCACGTCCCGAGAGCCAGCTTCTGCAGCCGAGGATTGGACCGCCAAGGTCCCCGCCTTTGGCCGCCGCCCATCCTGCACAGCACCCGACCCCTATGGCCCCTCCCACAGGTGGTGAGCTCATTGGAAGGGGGGCCCATGTTACCTCTTTGGGCTAAGCCCGACCGGGCCCCATGGGTAAAGGCCCGGCCACCAGGCGCTCGCCAATGTTCCCCACCTCCAGGCCTGGCTCCAGAGGGGGGCCCCGGTGACCCGCGTCCGGGCGAGGGAACACTGAGTCCATTTGTCTTGTTCATCATAGGGGTCTTTTGGGCTGCACTTTGGCTGATCCCTCACCTAGAACCAAATTGCCATGGGTGACCCTACCATGATGAGCTACAACAACACTTAATTTCCCTCTGGGATCAATACTTCAATCACTTCCGGAATTGCGCCGCTCAAGGTGGCAGAATGTTGGAGTAGCTTACTTTGGTTCATATTTTTTTTTCTTTTTTTTCTTTTTTAAAAACTTTAATTCTTCCATTTCTGGTAGAAACATTGTTTTTGTGGACAACTGTTTTCTCTGGTTTCGAATGCTGTGCAGCTGGAAGGATTTTTGCTGATACTTTTTATTTTTGGACATTTGTTATGATGCATAACCATGGCAACAAGGTGGTTTACAACTGGCAGCAGCTGATTAACATCATAAACGCTCAAATAATACCTCAACTACAGCCACAAAACCCTGATCAGTTGAAAAGAAGACGCCATAGATCCAGAGCATCCTCTACATCAGACTGTCATACAACTACAGAGCGTCTTCAGTCAGAGGCTTCTTCAGATCTGCAGAGCACTACAAGAGATCATCCCTACCCACAGCCATCAGCATCTACAACAAATCTTTGAAGGAACTTGCATAATGAGTTACAACAACATTTAATTTCCCTTTGGGATTAATAAAGTAATTTTGAATTGAATTGAATTTTGAAAGTATTTTTGAATTGAATTGATTTGAATGCTACATTTAGCACGTTAGCTGATATTAAAATTGTTGACTCTTTTAGCTTGTTCACTGCTATTAGCAGAATAGCAGGAGTACATCGATGTAACACAATATCTTAGTGAAAACTCATGCCAAATTAGCTTTTTAGCTATTATATGCATTTCAGCTAATCTTGTCATACAACCTAAATTTCACAGCCAGCTGATGTTATTCAACATGCTAGTGATAGTCAACATGCTACAGTTAGCCTTTTAGCTAACATCAGCATTTTATCTAATTTTGACATAAAAGCTAAAATTTAATCTGCTGAATGGAATAAGTACATGTTCCTCAATATTCTATGGACAGGCCAAATGCTACCTTTAGTATTTTAGCTAGCATTAGCCTTTTAGCTAATTTTGACTGTAAAGCTACAGTTACTGTCCTGAATGGATTAGGTTATTGTAAGCCATATAGTTATAGCCAACTTGCTACAATTAGCATGTTAGCTGATATTAAAATTTTGACCTTTTTAGCTTGTACACTGCTAATAGCAGAGTAGATTGAGTACACTGATGTAACTTAACATCCTCATGATAACCCACATGCTAACGGTAGCTTTTTAGCTAATACGTACATTTCAACTAATTTTGACATACAACCTTAACTTCACATATTCAATGGATTACGATGTACTGATAGCAAACATACTACAGTTAGCATTTTAGCTAACATTGACATTTTTAGCTAATTTTGACATAAAAGGTACACTTTTACTTACTAAATTTAGTAGGTTATTGTTAGTCAATATGTCAGTCATAGTCCACATGCTACCATGAATATTTTATCTAGCAGTAGCTCTTTAGCTAATTATGACATAAAAGCTACATTTAGCATAATAAATGGATTACGTTAATGTTAGCCAAGGGGCTACATTAAGCATGTTAGCAAATATGAAAATGTTTTACTTTAAGCTTGTACACTTTTATCGGTCTTTGTCAGATGACGTATCGGGTGCTTTAGGTGCGTTACATGATGGGATGGTTGAGTGTACACAGCAACGGAAGCTGCGATCGCTGTGTATGTGGAGTGCATAAACCTGGACAAAATTGTTCACTCGTGTTGTGTGAAGAGCTGCCTCAACAGGTCACACAATACAAGGAAAAAAAACTTTACAACCATATAAGATTCTTTAGATTTCCCGCTTGGAAAAGTGATTTTAGACAGAAAATGGGAGAATGCCTCCAGCGATTTGTAATTTTTGAACTGTTTGTATGCCCTGATCCCAAACACAAGATAGTTTGTGATGTCCAAAGCGGTAGTTGGAGGAAGTAATGAAACGTCTAAGCTCCATTCGTTTCCTTTGAGCTCGTATGAATCTACATTGTGGATTGTAGACAATTTCTGATTATATCTATCCCTAGCCTCCTTTACAAGTTTATCCTTGTAAGGAATGCGTTCCTCCTTCTTCTTTTTATCCATGTGTGAGACTCCAGTGTGCTTCTTCAACTTCGGCTTCTTCAGTATATCTAATGCGGCTTCCCCTAGCAACGCGAGACGCTTAGACTCAAGATAGCGCCTGGGGGTAGTGGTTGCTAGGCAGGTCACGTGTGTGACAAAGACCGATTAGCAGAGTAGATGGTGTACATCAACATAACTCATCATCCTCAAGATAACCCACATGCTAACATTAGTTTTTTAACTAGTACCCATATTTCAGCTAATTTTGACATAGAGCCTAAACTTCAAATATGCTAGCCATATGCTAGCCATAGTCCACATGCTACTGTTACTATTTTAGATAGAATTAGCTTTTTAGCTAATTTTGACTTAAAGGGTATATTTAACATGGTAAATGGATAATTATTGTGTTTGTATTTAAATGTAGATTCAAAAGAACTTAAAAGTTTTGGTTCTATCTTTTTTTAATAATTTTTTTTTTATCCTTTCTCTTCGTTCTTTTTCTGTCAACCTGTATTCTGGCCATTCATTTCAGGACTTTTCCTTTTGTATCCCTCCATGCATTCAAACTGCTTCCCTTATTATCTTTGCTTCATTTATTCTATTATTTCCCATAAATACATACCCTTTTTCTCTTTTTTAACAAAAGTCTCACACTGTCTTCCCTTATATTGCTCCTGTCAGACAGAAACCTTGTATCGAAACAGAACTTTTCATGAAAGAAAATCTTCTTTCTAAATGTAAATTCATACACTTTGGTCAAAGTTAGAGGTTCCTTTTGATAATTTGTTAATTAATCCGTATGGATGTGATTAGTGGGGTTGATTTTCACATAAAAATAAAAATGACTTAAAATGAATATACAAGGTTTATGCCCGACAGAACTGATATCTGAAATAAATGTGGTGTCTCAAGCTTTTTCTCACATACTCGAGAGCAAAACGTAACATTTTAATTGACCTTTTCTTTAGTGACTTGTAACTATGGAAATGGAGGTTGCCAGCACACATGTGAAGATACCGACACAGGGCCGGTTTGTGGCTGCCACCAAAAATACGCTCTGCATTCAGACAGCAAGACCTGCATCGGTAAGTGATAGCCATAATGGCCTCCCAAATTATGCAGATTCGTGACTTCAAAAAGGCAGATCATCCTTCACCTGTAGAAAAGTTCTCACATGACTGTTATCATAGCATTTCAATTTTAACACCATTTCCACAGTACAAACAGAGAACCAGCAAACACATGTAGTATTTTGAAAATGTATTAACTGAATGTTATCAATCAACACAAAAAAAAAACACAGATGTAACTCAGTGCTGGACAGCAGTACTGCTGCAGTTCCTGTATGTTGCTTTGGTTTTTTCAAGCTGAAATCATTAACATTCATTTTTATTTTTTATTTAAAATTATTGCTCTCTAAATGTTAGGCTGAGTTTTCCTGTGATTATTATTTTCAGATGTTTACCCTGAACTTTTCTTTATTCAACTATGAGTTTGGTTTTAAGCAAACAGCTAGCTTCGGATAATATTGAACCATTTGTATAACTTGCTGCACACACATTTCCTCAGTAAAACTGACATCATAAGTGGAGTTATCATAATGTGGATTTAGAAATACTTTGTGTTCTATAGGGATAGTTCTGATATTTGAAACTGGAGTTTTCTGAAAAGGTTATGAGCATTTTCTACTATCTATGGCTAAGCCCAAATTATTCATTCTCCAAATTATTCAGATTTAGATTTTCAATTATTTTCATTCAACCAAGAAGTTTGTATCTTATAGGACATGAGGCAAGCATCTCTCAAAGCATAATAGAATTAATGTCAAAAGAGTATACATTTTGAGAAACAAAATGTACACCTTTTATTCAAATTATATTAAAAGTGGTGCGCCAAAATGAAAAACCATCTCAGAAAGTCTTTACTGACATTATAGCCAATAAATTCTTCTTATAATTGCTGGCCAGCTTTTTTTTTCTAAAGGTATTTGGATGATTTAACAAATCTTTAGATTCATGTTGGTACTTCAACTAGAGTACTCTTAAACTCTTAATATTACCTCCAATTAGAAAAACATGTTTGTAAAATTAAAAGGTTACTTTAAACCTACTACAGTGGATCCCTGCCTATTTTCAGTTCAGTATTTGTAGATTTTTCTGGACAACATAACTCCAAATTATTCAAAAAAAATTGCCTATTCGTGATTTTTGTGTGTGTAAAGTTTGTCTAAAATCTCCAGCTTGGGAAGCTGAAATACCTAGGCGCAATGCTACTTGACACACAATTGACTCTTGTTTGCAAAGCAGCCAATCCAGGAGCCCCTTGGCTGTACCCCCAAGGGCGGGGATAAGAAAGACTGTTTATGAAGCTTTTATGGCAAACAAACTTCAGGGTCAGTATCGCCACCCATCGAGTTGGAGTTCAGTCTTACAATTATGTGACGTAAGCTAAGATCCTGACTGCTCATAACCTCTCCATAGAGCCCCGTTTTCCAAAGGCAGAACAACCCTATTAAATCATTGTTTTTGTTGTTGTTTTTTTTACATAGCATATAAAATTGTTTCATTTGATTGTAGGTAGCAAAATCAGACATAAGACTTGATTACCAACAGGCAGTTGATTTTATAACTGTAAGTAAGTGTCCTCAGGATCCTAACTCTTAGTTTAAGATTTTTTTTTTTCATTTTGACTTTATAATTGGTGGAAAATGATTCAAATGTTCCAGGTAAGTGAGAATGCTCTTGATGATCTCTTTCATCACCTCCTCCCTACTGATACAGGCTTGGGAGGCCTAAAAGGGGTTTGCAGTGCCAGTAGCTGGTTGTACTTCAGGTGTTTTGGCATCAAATGCTTGAAAAAATGTGGAGGATTAATGGTGCAATCATCTCGTTTGTAACCTCAAGGTACACACATATATCTGAAGAAAAGTAGTTATCTTCTGTCACACTAGAAAGTACTCTCTTTCAATTCTAGGCAGTCACTTTCCTAAACAGAGATGAAGCCAAAATGGAAACAGTAAGTGTAAAAAAAAATAAGTACACCCAAAATGCAGGAGTTGATTGAAGCTCCCACATCGCTGTGAAGGCATTTAGGCCCACTGTTCTTTTCTATGTTTCTTCATTCATTGAAGTTTGAAGGAATCTCTTTACAGCTTGTTATGAACTCAGTTAATGTTGAGTGATGTTGGTCCATTGCAACACTTCATCTTTAGACATTCTGCTGTGTTTTTAATCATTGTTCCTTTTCATTACCCAGTTTGGTCCATGCTATAACAGAGAACTTCACTTTTCATTGTAGAATATTTGGGTCTGAAGAGGAGTTAGTGATACAAAATTACTACAAAGTTCCCAGGTCATGTGCCTTTAAAACAAGCCCAAATCATCACCCCTTGACCACCGTGATTGAGGATATGAGGTGTTTGTACTTTTCACCAAACATTTGGCTTTGGCTTACGGTGAAACAACTCTACTTTGGTCTGGCCAAAGGACATTGCTCCAGAAGTCCTGGAATCCATTCAGATGGAAACTTGCACATCTATGTCATGCCGCCATATACAGAGAAGCATATTTCGCTTTGCAATCCTTCCAAACAAACAATACTAATTTCCTCTTCTTTTAACTGAGCCGACGTTAGCTTGTACATTTAACGTGCTAATAGACCCCTGTGAAGACTGAAATAAAACTCTTGGTATTGTTTGAGGTTTCTCGTGAGCATGGCTCAGGTGGAAGGAGTTCGTCCCATTCCATCCGTTTCGGTTGTTGTGTCCTGAGGCAAGACACTTCGCCTTGCCTGCTGGTGGTGGTCAAAGGGCCCGGTGGTGCCAGTGTATGGCTGCCTCGCTTCTGTCAGTGTGCCCCCCCCCCGCAACCCTGCATAGGATGGACGGGTACAGATAATGGATGGATGGAGGGATGCAATAAAGGTGTACTTAGTTTTTTTTTGCACACAAGTTTTTCATTTTAGGTTTGTTTTCGTTTATTAAATATTTACAGTGTGAAAACTATTGTGTCATTTAGTTTCCCTGAAGTTAGATATAAGTATTTTTAGAATCTTGGAAAGGCCTGAGTACTTTAATGTCCTGATATTAATGACAGTTCATTGGCAGAGTTTTAGATTGTTTTTACTTTCAAAGACTTTTCTCAAATTACCAAAAGTTCTTAACACTAGAACCGCCAGAATGGGTCAACCTTCTGTTGGAGCAGCCTTAGCAGCTTAATTAATTACAAGTAGACTAAGAATTGACCAGTGAAAG
Source organism: Valencia hispanica (assembly GCA_963556495.2). NCBI lineage: Eukaryota > Metazoa > Chordata > Actinopteri > Cyprinodontiformes > Valenciidae > Valencia > Valencia hispanica. The sequence continues at coordinate 30,667,655 of OY747722.1, read as the reverse complement.
AAAAGTGTGTGTGGATACTTAAGGCACATGCTTTTCAGAACATCTTTCAATAAAAAGAATTGTTTTACCTATTAACACTAAACATAGAAACATAGAATGTTTTTTTCTTTTTTTCAAACAAGTAGAAGAGCTTTAAAAGTAAATAGAAAATAGAGGACTTGTACTGAATCTGGACTTGTGGTTAGACATACAGTAGTTATGTATTGGGGGAAAATATAAATGAATTAAGAAACACACAGGCCCACAAAACATTGAATGCCAAGGGTGTGATGAGATCTCATGATGATAAAATGCAACTGTTTCCCATGAAAGTTAGGCTTGTTTTGCATAGCTTTGCCACTTTTTCTGGCAAAGTCCATGCTTTTATTATGATACCTGAATATGAAGGTGTTGTTTTAGGTCAGCAACTTCCTTTTGAGTCTCCTATTTTGAAGTAGGAGATTAAATAGTTCCCGACTTGGCCTGTTGTGTAGACTGCAAAACTCAAGGGTGAGATCCTGAGGTTTGCAAAGCAGACCCACTCTTTTTCATGAGTACACTTTGAGATCCTGTCCGTTAACACCCTAAATAGGTTAGAGAACAAAGGGCTGCTGTGGCAAAGTCCACATTACAATGAAAACTAGCTGAACTTTGTGCCAGGAATGCAGACACAGTTTACTGTTTTCCCTCAAGAGCTTCTCTTGAGGGAACTTGTACTCCAGGGGAACATAGTTGTTAGCCTTTTCCAGACCCACTAAACACTTGTAGACAAAACAATCAAACAGAACCCACACTACACCCTCTGAAACTGCTTGAAGCTTCCCTTCCAGCATCGTTGTGTAGACGTTCCCAGGGAGACTTAGAATCGTGATTCCTCAGTAGTTAAAATACATCCTCCGGTCCTCTTTCTTAAAAAGTGGGACCACCATCTTTATGCTGCTCTGTAACAGAGATTCCGACTCAAGTCGCGTTTAAGTCTAAAAAATAAAACACTTCAGATTCGACTTAGACTTGTGTCCTAAAGACTCGACTTGGATTCCTGATCTGCAAATCAAACAGTAACTGTCTACCCTCAGCTTCACTGCAATATCACTCTAGTACATTTTCAGGTTGTTTTTTTTCCTGCTGTAGAACAATATTGACAACATACCTTGTTGTCTTCAGTTTTTTAATATGCAGCATTCTGTTTCTCACCAAACCAAATCTTGTTCTCAGTGGAGCCATGCCAAAACTAATAGTCACACAATAAGCTGTAGTTTATGTCCCACTTCTTTTTGTCTAGGCCCATATTACCATATTATCCTGATAATATCAACTTTCACTGTCAAACCAGTGAAATCAGTAGAATAATAAAGAGTTTTTATAGTTATAATTTAATCGTTGTAATAAATCAGGAAAATAAAAAGAATCATTTGTAGACAATTGAGCAAAACCTGTAAGTATGAGACAGAATTCAATTTGGCAGAATTAAAGAGAGCTGATAATGTGTACAGCATAAATACGACACACTGGCGGTTCTAGTGCTAAAATACTCTACCGAAAGAATATGAAGTGGTTATTGTATAAGCAAAGCAGGAAGTTAGAATAAAGTAGTTCATTTTCAATACTTTCCTGATATACATTTTTGATTGATACCTTGTCTGTTGCAATTTTCACTTGATGCATCCAATGGAACCCTTTATGTTGATTTTGTAGTGTAACTTCAGTAATCAGTACATTGTGTTGGATCTACTGACATGTTTTTTTTTAACAGATTGTCTGTATTTAATTATCTAAATGATTCATTTAAAAGAGGAGATTTGTAAACAGAAAACAAAAATTTGCTCGGATGTACTGGACAAAGCAATGGGTTGCTCTGTCTACAAAAACGAAATAAATGTGGCAAGGGAAGACATGTTTATTTGGGATACCTTTACAGTGTTTTGCAATACTTTCCACTGCCCTGTCTTGCCAAAACCAAAAACTTCAATGTATTTTATTGGAATTTTATGTGGTCGACCAACACAAAGTGTATATAATATGTGATGGGGTAACAAAATGATACATGGTTTCAAATTTAGATTTTTACCATTAAACAATCAAAAAGTAAGGCGCGCTATTGGCTCATTTTAATTTCCGTGCAATCAATTACCTTCAGAAGTCACCTCATTCAATAGTCATACTAAATTCAGTTGTTCTGTGAAGGCCTCAGAGGTTTGAGTATGGGTCAAATGCAAACCTACTCAGACATGGTTGCCCAACCTAGCAAAGCAGTTTGTAAATCTCTGGTCTTGAGCTTCAATCATTGGCCTGTGATTGTTCAGTGTGACAGATGCATTGACCTCTGGTGTTTCCCAGACGACCTATGACAAATATCCGCCAGTTATATTTTCTTTTTCAAAAGTCATGCAGTGTAAATGCTGCTTCAACATCTGATTACTGTTCTCCTCGGAGCAGCAACGAGTGCACCATCTAGCTTTCATTTTTAAGTGCATTAACAGCCACAACTTGCTGCTTATTTATAGATGGACTGATATGTCCTTCGGAATTGTCAGATACAGTTTTGCAGCGCTTCCAGCCACACAGTCTGGCATCTTCCATTGTGCAGTGCGATGGAAGTTTGTGTCGTATCACGTTCCTAGGTGTGACATGTTCAAGTCCTAAACAATTTTTAAATTGTATGGAGTCTGACAGGTGCATAGGAGTTCAAAAGACTTAAGAGAGGGGTAGAGGCTCACTTTCCTTCAGGACAATGACATTGAACCTACATCCAGGAAGGTTTGAATCAAAACAAATTCATGTATTAAAATGGCCCCTTCAAAGACTAAACTTAAATCTATTTTAGCGATTGTGGCAAAACTTGAAAATTGCTGTGCACAGACGGGCTCTAGGAAATCTACCTGAGCTCGCTATTTTGAGAAGAAAAATGGGCAGTGATTTCATTCTCTAGAGCTGATAAAAACATCCCCAAAAAGACTTGCAGCTGTGACTGTAGTGAAGTTATGATCCAGTACTTTGTGCAGGGCTATCACATCAATTTTCATTAAATCTCATTCAAGTTTGTGGTTATACCTTGACAAAATGTAAAATGGTACAAGGAAAATATATACTTCTGGAAGGCCCTGTATGTTGACTGATTTATTTTTTATTAAGCTCAAGTCAAAGAAGAACATTTACACCTGATGCTGAACAACAGAAAATGTCTGTTTTGTTGCAGCTGATGTTTGGTTTACCAGTGGAGAAGACAAAAACGTCAAATCAGTTTCACACTATTAGAATTAAACATTTTTGTGCATGACAAAGTGAAAATTGACCAGCCACACACAGGAAATCAAAAGGACATCCCTTTATCTTTATGTCCTCTGTTTTACCACTGCGACCCATGGCTGGGCAGTAGTAGGCTTTGTCTGCTGGTAATCATTTTTCTTTTTAGCTTCTTTGAGGAAATGGATCACCTCATCAAGGAAAGACTACAGTATGGAAAAAGAAAGGGCACAGGGGACCTTCCTCTGACTCCCAGTGTCTGATGTCTATCGTTTCTCACCGTGTCTCTCTCTCTCTCTCCCTATCTCTTTATTCATATTTTGATGAAAGAAAGCCTCTCTGTGGTTGCAGGGACCCCTCAGCTCTTTGAACCCACCCTAAACCCTCAACCCTATTTTACCTTTTCTACAGAGATGCTGTTCCTATGCTCCCTCTTTTTTCTTCCTGCTTCCTGGTGAGAGTACCTGATTGCCTGTCTTGTCTGAACATCCATGTGAAAACCAATGTAGGGGTAAAAGAAATACTATTTCTCAGTGCATTAGAGGATATAACTCTGGGTTGGGAGGGTCAGGGGCCTTGTGTTAGAATCTGTGGCTAAACAGACATCTCAATTGCAGCCTGATCTAAGATTAAGCCTTACCTAACCACCCCCTCCACTACTTTATCTTGTCATTTGCCATCACAATGCAAATCGCGAGCAGGAACTGTAACAATCCACTGGCTGTCAAGCAACTGCCATCTCAAAGATGGCATCCATGCCTCCTTATCTTCCACCGGCACCGCATAGCTGAACAGAGACGCAGGGGCTTCCAGTGTCCACCCATGTCATTATTTGCCATTCCTACTGCATGTGTCCACTCCCGTTTGTGACATCATTCATTTGGTTCCTTCTTTCACTAATCCATCCATTTGTTGCTTGCCTTAACCAGCTACACTGGAGTCCCTGCACTGCATTTGTATGGATTCCCTTGTTTTTTCTCTCCCTTTTTTAGCATTTCCCCTTTTTTTAGATGTATATTTAAGTAGAATTGTATTTTTGATGTTTCGTTTTAGTACATTGGTTTTTACCATTTTCCTTCCTAGCTGTAGTAGTAGAGTGATTTAACTGTTCCACATTATCCTGCATACAGCAGGGGAAATAGGTATTAAACACAGCAATGGTTTTCTCAGTGAATATAATTCTAGTTGGGCTGTTGACATACAATACACACCAAAATGTCTGTAATAACTCAGGTAATCCATGTATATAAAAAATCCACACTGAAAAATCCAAAAATTAGGTTGTAAATGATCAAGTGAAATAATACAGAGAAAAAATATTGCACAATCTTAGTGAAATTTTATTCAAAAGCATCTTCCTTATGGTGAATGCCTGGGGTGAGGAATTTCCTTTTGCTTTTTGTAGCACTGGACAAAATTCTTGTCTTCTTTGACTTGCGTAGAGATTGTGTGGTTGTCTGGGCTGACTAGCTTAGATTATCTAACGGCTAATTGACAAAGAAAACACTGCCTCCTCATGAGTGCACATACGTAGGTACGTATGTACATGCGTCATTACGTCACGACACATGCTCTCTCTAGTACCTCTGGCTGTTTGGACCTGAATCACCTCACATTAAATGGAATTGCAACCCCTACATGCAACCGTGCTACATGCAAAAAGTACTAAAAACTGACTATAGTTTTAAAAACGGTTTTATTTTAACAAAGATATTACATAATGCAGCTTTAAGGCTCTGAATGTTGTAGGGTTGTGTTGGTTGACGCACCTATGCAATATCGCATGGACACCAAGGACAGTTCCCCTGAATTGGAATAACTGGGTGGTTTGTTCCAAGGATTCAGGTGGAACAGTATGGTTTTCAGCCTTTGAGCAGTGAACCAACTCAGCACCCTCAGCAGGGTCCTGGACGGTGCATTGGAGTTCATCCAACCAATCTACATGTTATTTGTGTACTTGGTGAAAGCGTTTGACTGTGTCCTTTTGGGAGTCCTGAGAGGGGTACTTTGGGAGCATAGGATATCAGGCCCCATGAGAACGGCTGTTAGATGCCTGTTCGATCAGTGTCAGAGCTTAGTCCGCATTGCTGGCAATAAGTCTGAACTGTTTCTGGTGAGCGTTGGACACTGCCAAGGTTTCCCTCTGTCACCGTTTTTGTTTATAACCTTTATGCACAAAATTGCTAGGCGCAGGCAAGATGTTGAGGAGACCTGTTTTGGTGGCTTCAGGATTGGGTCTCTGCTTTTTGCAGATAATGTGGTTATTCACATTCTTATCAAGAATGTCTCAGTAAGTTTCAATATTAATACTTGATTCAATAATATTAAGTTAGTCAATGCCACGCTGTATGTGAAAAACAGTTCCACACCATGATGTTCTCACCTTCAAACGCATGGTGTTTTAGGGACGACGTACAGTGAAATTTCTTCTCCAAAGATGGTGTGTGCAACAAAATATAAAGAAATCAACCTTGATCTCAACTTGGCAGACTATATTATCCCAGTATTTTATTAACTTCTCTAAATGTTCTGCTGCAAACAAGCATCAGCAAGATTTTTTCTTCTAAAGTGAAGCCTTACATGGTGAACATTTATACTGTCATGTGTGGTAAACATTCTTGTATGGTGAACATTCATTCTTCATCAGTGGAATCTTGCGTGGCGAACATTCATTGACTTCATTCATTCCACATGTTCTGCAGGAAACTTTAAAATAAGCATACCTAAGTTCATTTCTTTAACAATGGAGTCTTGTATGGTGAACATTCATAGATGGCACTCTGAAAGGAAATTTTATAATTTTTTTACCTTTCTAAAGCATTCTGTGAGGGCTCTTTGTCTCTTTGACAGTTCTTCTGAATATTATTTTGACTCCTCCATCAGAAATTTTCTGAAAATCACCTGGTCATGGCTGGTTGACGGTCAAATGCTGTTCTTTTCACTACCAGATTATGACTCCCACAGTTCTCACTAGAGCATTTAGATGTTTAGAGGTATGTCTGTAACCAGTGCCATCAAAACAGTTGGAGGTAATAAAGTTCCAAAGGATTTGCACTGATAGGAGTTGGAGCGCTTTCTAAATATAGGTTAAATTAATTTTTTGTGGCTTTTCATTCCTTTTTTTGTCTCATCACGGTTTGAGTATTTATTCCCTCTGCCACGCCACTGTTTTTTATGTTAATTAAGTTGTGGAGGAATTACTGTTGATTTCTTTTTATGTTTGGATTACTTTACTTGCAACCATCATCTGGTGTGAATTTTATTCCAACAGCCCCATCACAGATATGTTTACTATGAAAAAAGTTGGTGTTTTTAATACTTATCGCTGTAGGTCCCTAAAAGAAGTTACCTTTCTGCCAGCCTACAACCATCTCCTAGTCCAACAGACTGATAGGCCTTTTTTCACTTACACACATGCACACATACACACACACACACCCACCCACACACACACACACACTTACATTTTATCTCTCTCTGACAGATTTTTTTCACACACTCCAGCCAGCAGACACTCAAAAGCTGGTATGCACAAGCTTTTGATTCAACAATCACACATTCACACAACCGCATTTCACCCAGTTAGCTGAGCACCAGAAAGCCTCCATTCATTGCTGAGTGTGCTTCAGAGAATCCTTCACTTGCACTGGAGAAAAAGGTAGCAAGGTGGGGCAAGAGAAATGGAAGGGACATTAATTGTACCCAATGACTGGCCCCTTTCCCCCCCAACTCCATAAGACATCAAAGGCCTTTTTCCTTGTAGCAAGTGGTGCTCATTCATAGACTGATGCTAATTCATGCCTTAATGATTGAAGCCCAGTTAAAGGCTGGCTCTTTCTCCCAGCCCCATCATCCAATGCAGGACACGCATGCCACTTTAGTTACAATCAGTCCGCTTACTCTGATTTGTACTGTTGCCATTTATCCTCCACTGCTGCAGTCCAGCTTTTGGGAATGTGGTTTATCAAGCATTGACTGCTAATACCAGTTGTGATTTGATCTATAGACAAACAGGCAACCAGCACTGCCTCCAGACTACCCGTTCTTCCTTTTTTTCTGATTCTCTATGCATGCAATCCATCTAAAATTTTCAAATTAGACAGCCCCTCCCATACCCCCCCTGCCCATTGTAAGTCACTTCTTCTTTCTTCTTTATCCCTGTGTCACAATGGGACTTCAAACTTCCTTCTTCTTTCTTTATTATCCCTGTGTTCTTTAATCCCTTTCAGTCCTCTTGTCATTTTTCCGTTTTTCAAGCACCTTCTCCATACTAATTGCCCTGTCATGCACTGCCCTTTTGCTCTTTCTTGCATCATCGTGCAATTTTCTTTGCCCATCTCCTTGCTCTTGTTCAAAGCAGCTTCCCTCGGAAATGTCAGACACTTTATCTTTCTCGTCCCCCCCCCCCCCCCCCCTCCTTTTCTTACATGTTAAAATGAGGAAATGATTGCCTGAAAAATGTGTGGCTTGTGTTATGGAAAATTTGAACACCATCGCCAACAGCAAGGTCACAATCAGAATCAAAATCCTAATGTTCACCCCAACCGATCCCATCCCAAAAAAACCAAACCCTTACACCTTTAGAGTTTTTAATAAAGCTTTCAATGTTTTAAGCCTGAAACATTCTTCTTCCCCTCTCTACCTTTTTGCCTACATACTGCTTCATTAAGCTACTGATACTGATCAGTTTCATTTATTTTGTTTTGCTGCAGGGGATTGATCATTGTTTGGGGATTAACACTCTAACAGGGATTTTGGTGCCTCTTTGTCGCTTCTTGCTTCTTGGCTTTGGTTCCTTTTTTTTGTTTTTTGCTAAGACGCCAAAGTTAGGGCTGAAGGTCTGGTCAATTGGGCTTCTCATTAACCTGCTGCTCACTGTTTGTCCCCTTGTCACTTGTGTTTTAGAGAAAGATGAGGCTGCAATTGAGAGCTCTGAGTTCAATGCCACGTCAGTAGCTGATGTGGACAAGCGGGTGAAACGGCGGCTACATATGGGTAACTCTTTTCTTCCTCTTTCTATGTGTTGCCATGCCGCTTGTGCTTGTATCCCCCCCGAGTTTACATCTCTCCGTTCCTTCTCGTTCTCCTCTTTTCTATCTTTCTTTTGTTGTTGAAAACATTTTTGTAAACCCTCTGGTGCACGCTGTGTCCACCCAAGAGTCCCACGTTGAACACAACTGTAATTAATGCTGTTTGTGAAGGACTAAAGCAGATCTTTATCCTTTGCAATCCCTTTTACCTTAGTCACCAAAGTTTTGGTAGACTAATGACTTCCTAATCACTAACACTTACACCTTACTGCAAATGTTCTTTGTTATTTTTCCCACATGAGAAAAACACGATTCCCCAAAGTCAAATGCAACTCTCATTGTATGTGGTGGTTATTATTTAGTGTGTGTTAGAAAAAATCCTTCTAGCTTGGCAGTTGGAAAGGAAAACCATCATATGCTCTTTTGTTCTGTTCGTTAGTAACTTCAGTTACTAGACAAGGCAAGGCAAGGCAAAGCAATTTTATTTGTATAGCACACTTTCAACAACAGATAATTGATAACCAGTCAGAAGGTTCAGCTGCCAATCATCACACTGCTTAAGTTAGCTTCATTAAACATTAGGTCTCTATCCGGTTAGTCATTTCTAATCAATGACTTCATCACTGAGCATAATTTACACAGCCTTTTTTATCAGAAACCTGGCTAGGTGTAAATAATGAAACATCTGCATTGATAGAATCTACTCCTTCAAATTACAATTTCTAAATTGAGAGCAGGAAACACAGACGAGGTAGAGATGTAGCCACAATCTTTCACAACTCAATAAACTTTAAAAAGGTATCCCTGGGCACATTTGACTCTTTTGAATACCTAGCCACCCAGATAAATGAGCTCAACAAAGCTCTATTTCTAAGTTTATATCAACCCCCAAAACTTAACTCTAACTTCTTTAATGATTTCATTGACCTTCTTTCCGTAATATGTATCGACTATGACCAACTAATCATTGTGGGGGATTTTAACACCAATACCGACAACCCCCAAGATAGACAAGCAAAAACATTGGATGACACTCCTTATAACTTCGGCCTGACCCAGCATGTCAAACAACCAACACACAATCAAGGACACACTCTGGACTTAATTATCAGCAAAGGTTTAAATGTATCCAACATCTCGGTTATTGATATTGCATTATCTGACCATTTATGTGTTTTCTTTGAAAGTACCATCTCTGCTAAATTATCCAGCCACAGTAAGACCACTATAAAAAAGCGTTTTCTAGGGGACAGCTCAATTGAAACTTTTAAACATATTTACCCTCCCACCGCATCCCCCTCATATCCCAACTCCAACTCAGTAAACAAGCTGGAAGATAATTTCTTTGCGGCCATCTCAGCCATCACCGATTCCATTGTTCCAACTAAAGTGAAAGTAGTCTCAGATAGAAAGTAGTCTCCGTGGACAAGCGGTACGTAGTAAAAAAAAAGGTAATGTTGTCGAGCCGAGAGAAAATGGCGGAAAACTCGACTCCAGGTTCATTGTGAGATCTACAAAGAGAGACTGAATAGATATCAATCAACTCTGAAAGATACTAATCTTGGTCCAGGTTTAGCCAATATTATACAGAGCCTTCTAATTATTCCATTAGAAACAAAGTGGTCGACATTAGGGCTGGGCGATAATTCGATAGCAATATATATCGATCGATAGACGTGTGGTGCGATAGAAAAAAAGGGGGTCGATAAAAAAAAAAAGTTTTCCCTCATTTTTTCATTATAGCCTATCAGGTAGCTTAATACAACAATTATTACTCACTCCAAACAAATCATTACCGCTGATAGGCAGCAGCTCTGTCAGCCACTCCTCTCCTTTCAAACCACAAAAAGGATGAAATGATTTGAGCTGAAACATAATTTTTTGATAGTCTAAGCGAACCATCGCCGTAACTTCACGTCGGTCAGATGTCACAGCAAGGGAGCAGCGGAGGAAGTTGTTCCGGATAAATGTTTCAGTGACTCAGGTAAAGGTTGCATCCCGTTTTGAACCGATCCTCGACGCAGTAAAACACTAAACGTAACAATAATAAACCAAATAAAATACTATGATCAGTTGTCTTCAGCAGGACTCCCCTCTCCCAACTCGCTGCGAATCCGTTACAGAGACACAGGAAACTTACCCAGGTTGCGCTGCTAACAACACCTGTGGCTTTTAAAATGTCCCCCTCGGTTCTGTCCCCGGTCCTCAGGTCCCCGGTCCTCAGAAGCGAAAAACGCTTTAAAAAACACAACAGGGTTGGATAGGCCAGCCGGCTGAAACGAATTAGAATAAGGCCCCGTTTACACGAAGGAAAAACGCAGATATTTCCCTGCAGTTTGGCCTCTCATTTACACGAAAACCCTGTTTTTATCACAGAAAACGATTATTTCTAAAAACTCCGGCCAAAGCGGAGATCTGCGTTTTCTTTGTTTTAAGTGTTTGCGTGTGGACAGAAATAACCGGAGTTTTCAGCTCCGCAACGTCACTTTCCGGGACAAAAATGCTCCAACATCACTTGTGCTATCTGTGTTTACACTCAGAAACAGCATTTATACCCTCAGAGATGTGGCATCATCGATTGTCCAAGCACTTTTTGCTTGCTAGCTTTTTCAAGCTAGAACATAGAAAGTTACTCTGAGTGGATAGGATTTGGGGGAACTACTGCCCCCTACAGGTTTAGCATGTCTATGAATGTGCTTAACAACATACTTATGCAGTTAGGTGTGGACGGAGATTATTTTTTTAAACGAGGTGGTGAAAATATTTGTAAAAACAAAAAAAACGGTTACGTGTGCACATAGCCTAACCTTTATTGACAAACTGAACCAAAGGTTTCAGCCATTAATATTATAACGTGTCATAAAATGTTTAAAAGATTAAAATGCATCAAGATAAGCCTTTAATTGTAATTACTAACAATTGAAAAATATATAATATAATGGTTAATAATGACTTTTCTTTGTATTTACTGATGTTACTCAAGTCTCTTTGTTTGTTTCTGTGTCTTACAAACTTATTCATGATAAAAAGAAGTGTTTGAAAAATGAATTAATTTAATTCTTAGTTAAAATTAGTTCATTGAAGAATAACAAAATGACCGGGGAGGCACTTAAAATATATTTTTACATTTTGTGATATTGATCGATAATTATCGATATCGATCAATATGACTATTCCCTTTATCGATATACTCTTTTTCTATATCGCCCAGCCCTAGTCGACATTCATTACGTTTCTCCCACCAGCCCCTCTAGTGTTTTTTATCTTTATCTTCAAGCGATCTCTCATCTGTTTAAACTTTCTCTAATGACTATAATCAACTTTATTTCAAAGGTGACATGTATAGAAAATTGAAGAACTCTACATCATTTTATTCTGTTATAACAGAATTTTTTTGGGAGGTTTTATTTAGCAGAAAAAATCTGAATGATGTGGGCTTTTTACTTATTTTATTACTTTTTACTTATTAAATAAGTCTCAGTCCTTCTCATACCTTTTCAATCACTGTTTTGCTAAATATTGTATTTCTCCCTCCAAGCTAAACACAGTGGTCATCTGCCAAGACCGACTGGGGGTTTGAGGAGACAGAGCAAAGACACAGAAAGAACAAAAAGAACTGATGTAAGAGTACTTTCTATGTTAAAGAAAGTAAAAAGTTGATAACAGGACACAGGGGTTGTTCAGTTACTGGGAGCAATATCCCAGTCGATGCCCTCCATTGAACAGGGCATTGCAGCTAAGCAGGATACCAGACCAGGTGTGGCTTCTATGGAGAGATAAACACTGAGAAAGAACAAAGTTAACAGTCGAAATAACAGCAAATAATTCAACTGGAGAGTAGGAATGACAGTACTGCATCAACACAACATGACTGTAACATGCCTGGTTAGAAAATAAAACATACTTTAGCCTACCAGATTGGTCGCTATCTTAATCTTCCTTTTCCTCTTGTGGACTAAAGCCACTTAAGTCGTCTTCTTAAGTGTCTTTATGTCCTCTGAAAGCCTTTGTTGTCTTTTTACAATGACTCAGTTCTTCCTGTTGCCTCCTCCAAATTCTTACCAACGATTCATTGAAGTCAAGTTTACCTGCAGTAGCTCTATTTCCTTCTTTGACGGCCTGCTCGGTGGCCTTTAACTTAAAAGCTGCATTATATGCATTTCTTTCAATTTCCATGATGAGGGTGTGTGCATGAAAACTACCAGCAGTGTGTTCTTCAGCGCATAATCTTTACCCAAATGTCTATGAGGGGCCGTTTGAGATATTATTCAGAATTAGCTTCTCACACACACACATGTGAAATTGAAATCATTCACACACTATAGTGAAACCTCTCTTATAGCATACTGAAATCACTCACATACTATAGTGAAACCGCTCATATATCATACTGAAATCATTCACACAATATAGTGAAAGCTCTCATGCAATATACTGAAATTGCCTCACGTATGACATACTGAAATATCCTCCCATATAACATAGTAAAACCCTCTCATATAACATAGTTAAAAACTCATATAACATAGTAAAACCTCTCATATAACATAGTGATAAACTCTCATATAACATAGTAAAACCTCTCATATAACATAGTAAAACCTCTCATATAACACAGTGAAAACCTCTCATAAAATATAGTAAAACCTCTCATATAACATAGTAAAACCTCTCAAATGACATAGTGAAAAACTCTCATAAAACATAGTAAAACCTCTCATATAAAATAGTAAAACCGCTAATATAACATAGTAAAAACTCTCATATAACATAGTAAAACCTCTCATATAACATAGTAAAACCTTTCATATAACACAGTGAAAACCTCTCATATAACACAGTGAAAACCTCTCATATAATATAGTAAAACCTCTCATATAACATAGTAAAACCTCTCATATGACATAGTAAAACCTCTCATATAACACAGTGAAAACCTCTCATATAACACAGTGAAAACCTCTCATATAATATAGTAAAACCTCTCATATAACATAGTAAAACCTCTCATATAACATAGTAAAACCTCTCATATAACATAGTAAAACCTCTCAAATGACATAGTGAAAAACTCTCATAAAACATAGTAAAACCTCTCATATAAAATAGTAAAACCGCTAATATAACATAGTAAAAACTCTCATATAACATAGTAAAACCTCTCATATAACATAGTAAAACCTCTCATATAACATAGTAAAACCTCTCATATAACAGTAAAACCTCTCATATAACATAGTAAAACCTCTCATATGACATAGTAAAACCTCTCATATAACATAGTAAAACCTCTCATATAACAGTAAAACCTCTCATATAACATAGTAAAACCTCTCATATAACATAGTAAAACCTCTCATATAACAGTAAAACCTCTCATATAACATAGTGAAAAACTCTCATATAACAGTAAAACCTCTCATATAACATAGTGAAAAACTCTCATATAACAATAAAACCTCTCATATAACATAGTAAAAACTCTCATATAACATAGTAAAAACTCTCATATAACATAGTAAAACCTCTCATATAACATAGTAAAACCTCTCATATGACATAGTGAAAAACTCATATAACATAGTAAAACCTCTCATATAACATAGTAAAACCTCTCATATAACATAGTAAAACCTCACATATAACAATGAAAAACTCTCATTTAACAGTAAAACCTCTCATATAACATAGTGAAAACCTCTCATATAACATAGTAAAACACTCTCATATAACATAGTAAAACACTCTCATATAACATAGTAAAACACTCTCATATAACATAGTAAAACCTCTCATATAACATAGTAAAACCTCTCATTAAACATAGTAAAACCTCTCACAACATAGTAAAACCTCTCATATAACATAGTAAAACCTCTCTTACAACATAGTAAAACCTCTCATATAACATAGTGAAAAACTCTCATATAACATAGTAAAACCTCTCATAAAACATAGTAAAACCTCTCATATAACATAGTAAAACCTCTCATATAACATAGTAAAACACTCTCATATAACATAGTAAAACCTCTCATATAACATAGTGAAAAACTCTCATATAACATAGTAAAACCGCTCATATAACATAGAGAAAAACTCTCATATAACATAGTAAAACCTCTCATATAACATAGTGAAAAACTCTCATATAACATAGTAAAACCTCTCATATAACATAGTAAAACCTCTCATTAAACATAGTAAAACCTCTCACAACATAGTAAAACCTCTCATATAACATAGTAAAACCTCTCATATAACATAGTAAAACCCTCTCATTTAATATACTGAAATCATTCACATACTATACTGAAATTTCTGGTCAAATTTCACTAATATGTGTGAGAGCCATTCTACTAGTGTGTATGAGAGCCATTCTACTAGTGTGTATGAGAGCCATTCTACTAGTGTGTATGAGAGCCATTCTACTAGTGTATATGAGAGCCATTCTACTAGTGTATATGAGAGCCATTCTACTAGTGTGTATGGGAGCCATTCTACTAGTGTATATGAGAGCCATTCTACTAGTGTGTATGGGAGCCATTCTACTAGTGTATATGAGAGCCATTCTACTAGTGTATATGAATGTGTATATGAGAGCCATTCTACTAGTGTGTGTAAGAATTAGATTTCACTTGAAAAGGAAGTAATTTCAGTTGAGATGGAAGTCCGGTAGTTGGGCGCATTTTTACAACAAACGAAGAAGAAGTGGAGAGAACTTGTTGTTGACATAAAGATTAACTAATGTCTGCTCAGGAGCCTGAACATAACCCCCGTGAAGCAGACACCTTACTAAATACTATTCTGTCCTCAGCAGAGACTATTAGAACCCAGACAACCGCCGGTAGCAAGTCTGAATGAGGACACGCTAATTAGCCACCTAGCATCGCTCTTTCCATCCCGCCAGCAGAGCAGAGCGTTATGCCCAGAAATGCATGCCTGCCGCGGGGACACCGCATCGCTCAAAACCCCCCTGATAACGAAAACGGATTCAAATATCAGCGACGCGGCAGCTTTTAAATATATTCGTTATATTAGGCTACCATGTTTCTTATGCATGTACATAGGTCCTGAAAATATACTGTTTTATGGCAGAGAAATGTAAAAAAGGACGGCTTTGACACCTTTTAGCTGAATATGTTTAACTTTACTGTTTTAACGTCACAGCGTCTCAGGAGTATCTTCTGGTCCCCCGCTGTTAATGGGTCAAATTCTGCGCTTTTTCTACCAACAGCGTGATAGTTTAAGCATTGTATAACATCTAAACTTTTTAAATCATTGATTAAAGGCTGATATTCGTCTAAACAGGACACAGTGTACATAAGAAAACATTTTATCTGCTGTCAATGGCAGAGTGCACAATTTTGTTATTGGTTGGTCTAGAAACTCTTTATTAATAGCCTACATAAATAATGTGGAATACACCCTATGCCCCCTAAATGTCCGTTATGGAAGACAAGAAAATCATGTTTTGTTTTTGGGGTGGAGGGAGGGGGTCAGTACCTGGAAATTGTGTTATTACGAAGTTCATTATTTTGATTATCAATTAAGTACAAAAAAAACCCTCCTCCCTGGTTGTTTGTTTGTGTATAGCCTACCCCTCTTCAAAAACTCTAAATAGAACCCAAATATTCAACTTTCCCTATAGCCTAGTGTACCATCTCCTTTAACCATAAAATGCATGGCACATGTTTGAAAATCACACCAGCAGCCCAAAGAACATGCATTGTTCTATAAGAAAAGATTTATGCCACACATTAATCTCTAAAATATCAGGGCATCTTTAGGCAATTGAGATTTGAAGGTTGCCACAGTATGCACCTCCTCTCTTTTGAACCCAAAAATTATCCTATAGGGCTGGAATTCACACCAGTAGCTTATAAAGCATGTGGAATTACATAGAAAATGTTACATCAAACATAACTTGCTTATTCGTTGACATAGCAGGGGATGCATTTTTAAGCAGAACATACTCCTGAGACGCTGTGACGTTAAAACAGTAAAGTTAAACGTATTCAGCTAAAAGGTGTCAAAGCCGTCCTTTTTTACATTTCTCTGCCATAAAACAGTATATTTTCAGGACGTACATGCATAAGAAACATGGTAGCCTAATATAACGAATATATTTAAAAGCTGCCGCGTCGCTGATATTTGAATCCGTTTTCGTTATCAGGGAGTTTTTTTTTTTTTTTTTTTTTTTAAACGTGTCCTGTTTGGCAGTGTGGAGCTCAGAATTGGTGTCTGAGTACCAAGTAGAAGCCCAACAGATTTACTTTCACAAGCGGAGCAGTACAGCTTTTGCTATAGTACTCCACTTGATTTATGTGTGAAAAATCTTTATTATGAATTGTTGGGGTTTTTATTTCCTGATGTTATGGACACGGAGACGGAAAATTAAGGAGAAGAAAGAAGGAAGATGAAGAAGAGAGGTAGGAAACAAAATGTCATGAGAGAGGGTGAGTTTAAAATACAAGAGAGGAAGGGGAACAAAGAAAACACAGGAAGACATTGAAGTCTGCCTCCATACCCACAGGACGACAGAGAGAGGGGGAAAAACAAAACACGAAAAAGGAACATCGACAAAACCAACCAAACATTGTGAACTAAGAATTACACAACCACATCACACAAAAATAGATATAAAAATACAACAACAATGTCACAGAGAAGCTCATGGTACCGATTAATCAAGCTCTAGTAATGATAACCTCAGCCCAAGAATATATCCTTAAACACCAGAGACCCCACATCTATGTGTGTGTGTTAGCATGCTGGTGCATATAAGGTTTCTCCATAAGAGTGTTCGATAGTTGGTGTGAGCAGGCATCAATCCGTCTCCCAGGAATCGATGCAGACATGAAGGAGATCGGAGCAAAGACGTCATAAGGACCGCCAGAGCCCCAGGCGGACCCGGGCGGGGCCGACCGCATCCCCCAAGAGAGGAGAAAAGGAGAACCCCAGGGGAACATCCAGCGGCCACTATGCAGGGGCCCGGGGGGCAGCAGTGACGAGCCCACGGGCTCCGCCGGCAACCGGCCGCGCCGGGGCGGGCCGGTCGGTCAACGGACCGGAGGAGCCGGGGCCCAGGGGCACCCCACCGCCCAGCAGGGACCCGACAAGGGACCGGCCGACGAGGGGCCCCCGGCACTGCAGGGGCCGCGGCCGGCCGCCGGCCGCCACGCGACGCCTCCACCCTAGGCCAATCCCCACCGCCAACATCCCAGCGCCCCACCAATAGCCGCAGGGGACGGACAGCATCCCCAGGCCGGGCTCAGTCAGCATCTGGACGCCAAGTTGTACCAGCTCCCGTGTCCTGATCCCGCGCAACGCAGGGCGCCGAGACCAGGCATCCAACGAGGGCCAGGGCCGGTCCAACCCGCCAATGAACCGGCCACGCATGGTGCGCACAGAACAGGTGATCAAACGAGCAGAGACGCCGGATCCGCATCCCTCCGAGCCACCGAGCAGGCACCACCCAGCAATCCCAAACCTGGCACCTCTAAAAGATATCGGCCCAGCGCATCGGCCGACCGACACACCGGCCCCCCCAGGCCCGGTCAGGCACGCACCAGGTCCGAACCGGATTGACCACCGGCGCACCGGCAGGCAGGGGCCCCCGTCACCGGCGGGGAGTGACGGAGGGGAAATAGGCCCCCCATTAAGTGTAAGGCCTGAGGTGCGCCAGGAGAGGGGGCAGACCAAGATCCAACCTGACAGGTAGACAAAGACATACAGACACAGTCATACGTTCCCTCCCTCTTAAACACATACATTCTCACTGACTCACCAAGACACCCAAAAAAATGACACTGTACCCTCACTCACACACCCCATGCACACTTTATGCTCCCAGGTCCAGGTACTGATGCCCCAGTAGAGCCACCAGCCCCGGACCCGGAAGGTGGACCCCCTACCTTCTAGGATGGAGACAAGCAGACCGCCAAGGGCCCCACAGTGGCAAAGCAGCCCGACAGCCCAGGACCCCGACCAGACCGCCTGTCCTCCTCCGGACCCCAACCCCTGATGGCCCGTAGCGAACAGGTGTTAGACAATGCTTAAACTATCACGCTATACAATGCTTAAACTATCACGCTGTTGGTAGAAAAAGCTCAGAATTTGACCCATTAACGGCGGGGGACCAGAAGATACTCCTGAGACGCTGTGACGTTAAAACAGTAAAGTTAAACGTATTCAGCTAAAAGGTGTCAAAGCCGTCCTTTTTTACATTTCTCTGCCATAAAACAGTATATTTTCAGGACCTACATGCATAAGAAACATGGTAGCCTAATATAACGAATATATTTAAAAGCTGCCGCGTCGCTGATATTTGAATCCGTTTTCGTTATCAGGGAGTTTTGAGCGATGCGCGTTCCCGCGGCAGGCATGCATTTCTGGGCATAACGCTCTCCTCTGCTGGCGGGATGGAAAGAGCGATGCTAGGTGGCTAATTAGCGTGTCCTCATTCAGACTTGCTACCGGCGGTTGTCTGGCTGCTGTCCCATTTGTCAGGGTTCTAATAGTCTCTGCTGAGGCCAGAATCGTATTTAGTAAGGTATCTGCTTCACGGGGGTTATGTTCAGGCTCCTGAGCAGACATTAGTTAATCTTTATGTCAACAACGAGTTCTCTCCACTTCTTCTTCGTTTGTTGTAAAAATGCGTGCCCCGTCCCCACTATCTGACTTCCGTTTCAACTGAAATTACTTCCTTTTCAAGTGAAATTTACCTCTCACACACACTAGTAGAATGGCTCTCACACACACTAGTAGAATGGCTCTCACACACACTAGTAGAATGGCTCTCACACACACTAGTAGAATGGCTCTCACACACACTAGTAGAATGGCTCTCACACACACTAGTAGAATGGCTCTCACACACACTAGTAGAATGGCTCTCACACACACTAGTAGAATGGCTCTCACACACACTAGTAGAATGGCTCTCATACACACTAGTAGAATGGCTTTCATACACACTAGTAGAATGCATTCTCATACACACTAGTAGAATGCATTCTCATACACACTAGTAGAATGCATTCTCATACACACTAGTAGAATGGCTCTCATACACACTAGTAGAATGGCTCTCATACACACTAGTAGAATGGCTCTCATACACACTAGTAGAATGGCTCTCATACACACTAGTAGAATGGCTCTCATATACACTAGTAGAATGGCTCTCACACATATTAGTGAAATTTGAGTTTAGTATGTGAATGATTTCAGTATATTAAATGAGAGGTTTCACTATGTTATATGAGAGGTTTTACTATGTTATATGAGAGGTTTTACTATGTTAAATGAGAGGTTTTACTATGTTATATGAGAGGTTTTCACTGTTATATGAGAGGTTTTACTATGTTAAATGAGAGGTTTTACTATGTTATATGAGAGGTTTTCACTGTTATATGAGAGGTTTTACTATGTTATATGAGAGGTTTTCACTGTTATATGAGAGGTTTTACTATGTCATATGAGAGGGTTTCACTATGTTATATGAGAGGGTTTTACTATGTTATATGAGAGGTTTTACTATGTCATATGAGAGGTTTTACTATGTTATATGAGAGGTTTTACTATGTTATATGAGAGGTTTTCACTATGTTATATGAGAGGTTTTCACTATGTTATATGAGAGGTTTTACTATGTTATATGAGAGGTTTTACTATGTTATATGAGAGGTTTTACTATGTTATATGAGAGGGTTTTACTATATTATATGAGAGGTTTTACTAAGTTATATGAGAAGTTTTACTATATTATATGAGAAGTTTTACTATATTATATGAGAGGTTTTACTATGTTATATGAGAGGTTTTACTATGTTATATGAGAGGTTTTACTATGCTATATGAGAGGTTTCACTATGTTATATGAGAGGTTTTACTATGTTATATGAGAGGTTTTAATATGTTATATGAGAGGTTTTACTATGTTATATGAGAGGTTTTACTATGTTATATGAGAGGTTTTACTATGTTATATGAGAGGTTTTACTATGCTATATGAGAGGTTTCACTATGTTATATGAGAGGTTTTACTATGTTATATGAGAGGTTTCACTGTGTTATACGAGAGGTTTTACTATGTTATATGAGAGGTTTTACTATGTTATATGAGAGGTTTTACTATGTTATATGAGAGGTTTTACTATGTTATATGAGAGGTTTTACTATGTCATATGAGAGGTTTTACTATGTTATATGAGAGTTTTTCACTATGTCATATGAGAGGTTTTACTATGTTATATGAGAGGTTTTACTATGTTATATGAGAGGTTTTACTATGTTATATGAGAGGTTTTTCTATGTTATATGATATGTTTCACTATGTTATATGAGAGGTTTTACTATGTTATATGAGAGGGTTTCACTATGTTATATGAGAGGATATTTCAGTATGTTATACGTGAGGCAATTTCAGTATATTGTATGAGAGGTTTCACTATATTGTGTGAATGATTTCAGTATGACATATGAGAGATTTCAGTATGCTATATGAAAGGTTTCACTATAGTGTGTGAATGATTTCAATTTCACATGTGTGTGTGAGAAGTTAATTCTGAATAATGTCTCAAACGGCCCCTCATAAATGTCTCTCTCACTTTTACACTTCCTGCTACAGTGCCCTTCAAAGGCCGTTAGCCAGTAAAATTGTATAAATCAGCTGCACTGTTGTATAGGCCGCAGGGTCCAAAGCATGTGAAGAAAGTAGCTGACTATAGTTCCAAATTTACGGAATATCGATGCAATATCATGACATAACATTTCTCAATATTTCGGTGTATCGATATTTCCTTACATCCCTAATATATATATATATATACACAAATCACCTACTGTAAGTATTGGTATTATAGTGAAAATAATTGGCTTAGAAAAGTCTTTCTTCTGCTTAAAATGTGTTATTATAACATAACATTTTCTGATTGTTATTGATTTGTATATTTTTATTTTTGTCTTGAAAATACCAGAATTTGCCCATAACTTTATTTCATTTTTTTCTGTTCGATGCCTAATATTAAATCAGATGGTAGTCAGGACTTAAGAAGCCTTTTATACGCAATCATTTTTCACTTTTACTCAAGTATTTTTTTGGACAACTTTTTACTTTGTCCCAATGTTTGGGTACTTTATCCACCTCTGGTCCTGATAGACAGTCAAGATATAGCGTTAGAGGCCTTGCTGTCCTATGTTATAATCTTCTTAGTGTAGTAACATAAGTACGGTCATACATTTGAGTCTGAAGATCTAGTTCACAGCAGGGATTCAACTAGATGTCACGATAAAAAAATGGCACAATCTTTTTCATTTAGGCTTTTATTTTGAAGTAAGAAAGGAAGACATTTGTGACTCTTTGCTCCATTATGTCGACAGGGTCAGCTAACAGAACTTTCTCTTCGGGCTGGGAGGACACTAAATAAGGCAATTACATAAACACTGAGGAAATGTCTACCATGTTTGAAGCGTTTATCCTGTAGAATAGGCAGAAAAAAAACAGTATTAGTATGGCCACACATTCTAGTCATATATGCTTTGTGCTTGTAAATCCGACTGCATATTTGTGAATTTAGATTTGAAAACTTGTATAATAAAATGGCAGCAAATTCCGGCTTTGTGCATCCATGGATAAGAATTTATGTGTAAAAAGGATTTGAACTTATTAAAAAAAAAATTTGTGGTGGCGCTTTACTGAGCTCTAAGTCTTGGAAGGGTAGTAACTTTTCTGATCTGTACCCCAGGAAAAAAACAAATTAGATTTTCACAAAATATATATCTGGACAATGATTTTGTTTTTGTTTCACTAAACCATAAGTAATTGCTACCTGAATTACTACCCTTTTAGTACCTTTAGCTGAGTAAAGCACCACCCTGACAGCCAAATCCATCAGTACACTGATTGGATTGTTAAATTTGTGATTGACAGTACATTGACCAATCAGCTGAGAGGAAGAAACATTCTTTCCCAATTGGTACTTGCAAGTTGAAACTCACATGCAAGTTAGGGAGCTTAAGAGCGGAGTTTAACATGTAGGTTTTTGCTTTGTTTCTGTAAATAGACTTTAACAAGAAAAATTGTAACTTGTGTAATCATTTTTTACCAGTACAATTAATTTTACACACAAATAAATTCTTATCTAACAATACACAAAGATTACCGTAATTTTCGGACCATTGAGCACACCTGAATATAAGCAGCACCGGCTTAATTTGAGAAGAAAATGCATTTCCTACATATATAGGCCACACCTGAAAATAAGCCGCACGTTGTCATGTTGCAACATGAGATATTTACACCAAAAGACGGTACACCGAAGATTTTTGTTTTGTTTTAAGAACTACCTTTTTTTAAGTCTCTGCCTGAAAATTGGCAGTATGGCATCAACACAACACAACAGTAACATGCCTGGTTAGAAAATAAAACATACTTTAGCCTACCAGAAAAGTCATTGATCGCTGTTTTCATTTTCCTCTTGTGCACCAAAGACACTGAAGTCGTCTTCTTCAGTGTCTTGATGTCCTCTGAAAGCTTTTGTCGTCTTTTTACAGACTCAGTTCTTCCCGCTGCCTTCCCCAAGACTCGTCATCGATTCATTGAAGTCAAGCTTACATGCAGTATCTCTATTTCCTTCTTTGACGACCAGCTCCATTGCCTTAAACTTAAAAGCTGCATTATATGCATTTCTTTGTGTGTTTTAAATGATGAGGGTGTGTGCATGAAAACTACAGGTAGAGTCTTCTTTGGCACATAATCTTTCCCCACATGTCTGTCTCACTTCTGCGCTTCCTGCTTCCTCGAGACCATTAGCCTGTAAAAATCTATAAATTAGCCGCATTGTTGTATAGGCCGCACAATCCAAAGCATGTGAAAGAAGTAGCAGCTTATTGTCCAAAAATTACGGTAAATCTTCAGCCATTTTTCTTTACAAGGTGGTAAAATTTATCCACAAATACACATTTGGAAGCACATAATATATATACCATGAATTGCTTACACACACACACACACACACACATACACACACACACACACACACGTACACATTCCCACTTACACATGCACAAGGCAGAAATTCTCAACTATTTTATTTTACAAGCTTGCAAAACTAAATTCATATCTACGCAGAGTGATTTACAAACACAAAACATATATGACTTGAATTTGCTACCATATAATAGTAACCGATTCGGTACAAAAAAGTTAAAAACACTGTCAAAAAACCTACACTGGATAAGCGTTGGCCACTAATGGCGCTAAAAGTGTCATTTGCTTTAGATCTTCCTATGGGCAGGAAACCTAAGGAGTATTTAGCAGTTTTGTTTTTGTTTGCAGTATACTCAGCATGTGATCAGTATAAAATTCATAGACTGATCAAAGATAAACTGAATTCTACATTGAAGGAGCAGCTTTAAATTATTTATTTATTTATTTTGGGGGGGTTAGGACTATCTTAGAATTATACCCATACAATCTGTATAGACACAATTTGGTTTGGAATATTATACAGCAACATTACATCCTTTTGTATCACAGTTTATGATTTATTAAACCTTAACTTTATTTGCAAAAGCAATTCTGCCTCCTCCCAAAAAGGGGGAATGTAAGTTTTCCCAAAGGTATTGCTATAATCTGGCCTCATAATCATGAACTGGACGTGTGTCTGTGACTGTCTGTGTGTCAATTAGGGATGTAACAGTACATCTATCCGTGTTCGGAGTTTTTGGTACGGAATGTTAGGTACGGCACAGAGATTTACCAAGTTTCCACAGAGAAGCACAATTATGTTGCACTTAAGCCACTCTGTAAACAAATACAGTACAGCCCGGCCTCCAGTTAGCAGAAGTCATGGCCAGCGACTCTTATAAGGCAAGAGCCTGAATGCCTGCTTCCGTTGTTAAAGCCTCCTGTTTGGGAGCACTTTGGCTTCCTGCTGTTCCAGAACAACAAGTTTTTATGTTAACTGGTCACCAACTTCGGTATCGTTGGTGCTTGATGTTAGCTTCCCCAGATATTGCTGAGCTGAAGGAACTGCTTAGCTGTCCTAGTTAGTACTATTCTATTAATGTAGCAATAAAGTATAAACAGACTAGACATCTGACTGTAATAATGTGTGTTAAAAAGATTTTTTCAAGGAATTAGTAACGTTTGCTGAATGGAAGGAGCACCCCCACCATAGTGTCCCACATAAGTACTAAAATAAAGTTATTTATCTAATACCATCTATGTTTTTCAGTTACAATGCATACAAAAGGGAATAAAAGGCTAAATAAAAATAGAACACATCAAACCAAGAGTAACTCTGGGGTTAGAAACCGTGACTTTTTGGAAAAAAGGGAACTCTGCAGTGGTAATAATAATAATAATAATAAAAAAATGATAATTATTATTATTATTATTATTATAACAAATTTTATTTGAGGGCGACCCAAGGTCAACTTACAGAACAGAAAAATAATAATACTTAGACAAACCATCAGCAAAACAATTAATCAGATAGCAAATCAGTAGACAGGACAACAACCAAAATCAGTATCTAAAGTGAATGAGGCCGTTTGAACAGATGTGTTTTGAGCTGTGATTTTAAAAAAGTGGGGCAACAAAGTATTTGGCAGCCACGGATTGTGCAAGTTGTCCCACTTAGAAAAATTTGAAAAGTCTGTAATTTTCATTATAGGTACACTTCAACTGTGAGAAACAGAGTGTAAAAAATCCACGAAATCACATTGTATGATTTTTAAAGACTTAATTTGTATAATGGTGCATAAAATAAGTATTTAGTGCCTACAAACAAGCAAGATTTCTGGCCCTCATAGATCTGTTACTACTTCTTTAAGAAGCTCTTCTATCCTCCCCTTGTTACCTGTATTAATGGCATCTGTTTGAACTCGTTATCTGTATGAAAGAAATTTGTCTACACCTTCAAACAGTCAGACTCCAACCTCCACCATGGCCAAGACCAGAAAGCTGTCCAAGGACACCAGGGACAAGATTGTCCACCTGCACAAAACTGCAATGAACTAATTTAGAATAGGCAAGCAGCTTGTGGAGAAGAGATAAACTGTTGGAGCAATTATTAGAAAATGTAATACATGATATTGAGAACAGAGGAAACAGCCCAGAACTACACGGGGGGAACTGGTCAATGAGCCAAAGACAGCTGGGACCACAGTGACAAAGGTTACTATTAGTAACACACTACGCCATCATGAATCAAAATCCTGCAGCGCTCGTAGTTAAGCAAGTACATGTCCAGGCCCATCTGAAGTTTTACCTGAGACCAATCCTCTTCTGGACGATCCAGAGGAGGATTGGGAGAATGTCATGCGGTCAGATGAGACCAAAACAGAACTCTTTGGTATAAATGCCACTCGCCGTGTTTGGAGGGGGAATAATGCTGAGCTGCATCCCAAGAACACCATACACAGTGAAGCATGGGGGTGGAAACATTATGTTTGGGGGCTGCTTTTCTGCAAAGGGGACAGGACGACTAATCAGTTAAGGATGAATGGGGCCATGTATCGTGTGATTTTGGACAAAAACCATCTTCCATCAGTGAGGGCATTGAAGATGAAGACAAGGATTCCAAACACATCACCTGGGCAATGAAGGAGTGGCTACGTAAAAAGCATTTCAAGGTTCTGGAGTGGCCCAGCCAGTCTCCAGACCTCAATCCAATATAGAATCTGTGCAGGGTGGGGGCACGGAGGGGGGCACGGTGGCACAGCTAGTAGATGGGCTCACCTAACAGCTAGAAGGTCCCGCGTTCGATTACCGCCGGGGACGCTGTGGGTGCTGAGGGTGTGTTTGTTCCCCCACATCATTGGCACCCACACCCTGGGTGGGGTTGGCGAAAGGGCCTCTCTGTGTGGAGTTTGCATGTCCTCCCCGTGTTCCCTTGAGCAGCTAATGTGATCTACTCCCACACAAACATGCACTAGTCCTGGGGCTGTATACTGCCTCCTCCTGGCCGGCCGGGGCACCTGAAGGGTTGGGGAGGATCTGGCTGGAATAACGTGATTCTTCCATGCGCTACGTCCAGCCGGAGAAACCCCACCCCGTCAGGTGAAAAGAAGGGCCTGCTCACTGCCCAAAGCATGAAGGAGGCTTCAGGAAGGGTTTCAGTGCGGGGCCTTCCCGGGACTGGCAGACGGAGAGCGGAACCCCAGGACTAGAACTAGAAGGTAGGAGCACTGGGTGATAAATAATGGGAAAAACCCGTGGGATAAAAAAAAAAAAAAAAAAGAATCTGTGGAGGGAGATGAAAGTCAGTGTGCGCAGCAACAGCCCCAAGACATCACAGCTCTAGAGAAGATCTGCATGGAAGAATGGGCCAAAATAGCAGCTACAGTGTGTGCAAACCTGGTGAAGACTTACAGGAAACATTTGACCTCTGTCATTGCCAACCAAGGTTACATTACCAAGTATTGAGGTAAACTTTTGTTCTTGACCAAATACTTATTTTCTGCACCATTATACAGATAAATAATTTCTAAAAATAATTAAACAAATATACAAATAATTTATTATGAATTTATACATTTTATATTTTTTATTATTTAAAATTATTCCTGTATTTTATTTCCACAATCTGTCTCTCACAGTTGAAGTGTACCTATGATGAAAATTACAGACCTCTCTCATCTTGTTAAGTGGGGCAGCTTTCAAAATTGTTGGCTGCCAAATACTTTTTTGCCCCACTGTAAAGGAAGAGAGTCAATATTTCTGATGTTGGAAGGAAAGGAAGTTAGTTCTGGAGTCGAGGAGCAGAGCAACTGAAAGCTCTGCTCCCCATGGTGACAAGCCGCGTAAAAGGAACAACAAGATTGGCTCGCGAAGATCTGAGAGAACGGGAAGGAGTGGCTATGTGAAGCAGGTCACACAGATGAGGAGCGCAAGGCTATGGATGCACTTAAATGTGAGAATCAGAAGTTTAAAGTTGATTCGGGATTCTATTGGGCAACCAGTGAAGCTGCTGAAGAACTGAGGTTGTGTGTTCTTTTGACGGAGTCCTAGTTATGATCCGAGCTGCAGAGTTCTTTAGGAGTTGGAGTTTATGAAGGGACTTATTGAGGAGACCAAAAAAAAGAGAGTTGCAATAGTCGATCCTGGAGGTGATGAGGCTATGGACAAGGATGGCAGCAGCATAGGGAGTAAGGAAAGGACGTAGTCGGTTAATGTTACGTAAGTGGAAGTATGCAGAGCGGGTGATATAATTAATATGGGACTGAAATGAGAAAGTACTATCAAGTATGACACCCAGACTCTTTACCTGAGGGGAAGGATGAACGAGGGAGTTATCGATGTTATCGGAAAAATTGTGGAGTTTTGTTAAAGTGGAGGCTGTGCCAAACAAGTAACACTTCTGTTTTATTCCTGTTGATTTTGAGATAATTAGAGAACCATGATCTAATCCCCATGAGACAGTCTGAAAGGGAGGTAGGTGGATGAGTAGAATTGGATTTGGAAGAAATGTAGAGCTGGGTGTCATCTGCATGACAATGGAAATTGATATTAAACTTACAGAATATTTGGCCTAGAGGGAGCATGTAAATAGTGAATAGAGGGGATCCTAATACTGAACCCTGGGGCACACCTGCAGAAACGGGAAACAAAGGTGAAGAGTGGGATTTAAACTGGGTGCGGTGTGAAAGATATGAGGTAAACCAGCCGAGGGGAGTATCACTAATGCCAAAGGATGCTAATCTGTTCAGAAGTATATTATGAGAAATGCTGTCAAATGCTGAACTGAGATGGAAAAGGATAAGAATGGTGAGGAGACCAGAATCAGCTGCCATCAGAAGATCATTGGTGATCTTTACCAGAGCTGTTTCCATACTATGGTGTGGGTGGAAACCAGACTGAAATTGTGCACAAAAATTGTGGTTATTGAGGTGAATAGAGCTGGGAGGCAACAACTTGCTCGAGGATTTTTGAAATAAAGGGAAGGTTGGAAATTGGATGAAGATTATCAAAATGATTGACATCTGCATCAGGCTTGTGAGAATTGGAATAACAGAAGTAGTTTTCAGAAATTAAGGTTTCAAAGATTTAGAAACAACCACCCACTGCCAATGTCAAAGTATTGTAGGTCGTTTTAAAGTTTGCCATGCAAATTGGGGTCATGACTCATTGGGGATGCGGCTGACATAAAATCACAGACAAAAGAACAACAACAGATGTCAGGAGATTAAATTTAGTTGGGAAATCCATTACCAATCATTTAGAAATCCTTAGGTAGGGGCATCCCTGGTTTTACAGTTTTTCTCAATTGCTAAAACACAATTCCTGAAACCTTGCTCCATTTTCTCAAAACATTAAACACAAAACCTGAGGTTCAAGCATGATTTACAAAACCTCTGACTCACCTTGCAAAATCAAACTTTCACCTCAAAACAGTTTTACCTGTCAGAAAAATCAAACACTCCTCTCAAATAATAAACAAATTGCTCAGAATCACATACACTATTAAGCAGTCAGTAAACAATACACCAAAAAATAGAAAACACATTGTTCGAAACATATAGTTCTTAGGGAGAAGTACATTTTTAATCTCAAAACAAATTTCATGTTTCTGTCATTCAAAGAGCTCAATATTGATCAGAAATTACTGTTTTGCTCTTTGCATTTTCTTTTGTTCTTCCTCCTTCTTGTACCCTTATTTTTACAGTGCTGTACCCTGCATCTCAAAAAGTTTATCTCTGTGATACTGTAATTCTTGTTCTTTGATGATATGAACCTGTAACCAGTCAAAATCTATTGAACAGTCAGTACTGTAAAAAAATGGAAAGCACAATGTTCAGGGCCATACAATTTGTTTATTGTACCATATACAGCCTACAATGCACTGTGCTACAGTATACAATGAAACTGACAAAAATCAAAGGACTACACATGTGATCAATGGTCTTCTTCTTGTCTTTTGGCTGGGTCAGGCCAGAGCACTTCATCAACATCACATGCAATGTTTTCCCTCCTGAGGCAACGGTGGAAAAAGCCTCTGGTGTGCCGTATCCAGCCCTGACATGATTCCCCACCTATATCACCACAGACTAAATCCATGGCATGCAGCAGATTTACTCTGGTGTAGGGCTGTCGATCATACACTTTCCATCTCCAAGAGGAGAAAAACTTCTCATTCGGATTCAGGAAAGGCTAGTATGGAGGGAGGTACAGGTTCATATACTGCCCGTTGATGGTAAACCATTCCCTCACTTGAGCAGCTCGGTGGAAGCTGACATTGTCCCACACTATTACATAGGTGGACATGGGATCTAGCTCTTGACCTCATCATTTCAGTAATCGTCTTGTTAACTCAGGTGAGAATGTTGACGAGCACAAGGCTGGAGATCATTATGTCAGGCTGATTGGGTTAGAATGGCAGACTTGACATGTTAAAAGGAGGGTGATGCTTGAAATCATTGTTCTTCCTTTGTTAACCATGGTGACCTGCAAAGAAACGCGTGCAGCCATCATTGCGTTGCATAAAAATGGCTTCACAGGCAAGGATATTGTGGCTACTAAAATCGCACCTAAATCAACAATTTATAGGATTATCAAGAACTTCAAGGAA
Source organism: Valencia hispanica (assembly GCA_963556495.2). NCBI lineage: Eukaryota > Metazoa > Chordata > Actinopteri > Cyprinodontiformes > Valenciidae > Valencia > Valencia hispanica. The sequence continues at coordinate 30,637,822 of OY747722.1, read as the reverse complement.
AGAGGTTCAATTCTTGTTAAGAAGGCTTCAGGGCGTCCAAGAAAGTCCAGCAAGCACCAGGATCGTCTCCTAAAGAGGATTCAGCTGCGGGATCGGAGTGCCACCAGTGCAGAGCTTGCTCAGGAATGGCAGCAGGCAGGTGTGAGCGCATCTGCACGCACAGTAAGGCGAAGAATTTTGGAAGATGGCCTGGTGTCAAGAACGGCAGCAAAGAAGCCACATCTCTCCAAAACAAACATCAGGGACAGATTGATCTTCTGCAGAAAGTCTGGTGAATGGACTGCTGAGGATTGGGGCAAAGTCATATTCTCCGATGAAGCCTCTTTCCGATTGTTTGGGGCATCTGGAAAAAGGCTTGTCCGGAGAAGAAAAGGTGAGTGCTACCATCAGTCCTGTGTGACGTCAACAGTAAAGCATCCTCAGACCATTCATGTGTGGGGTTGCTTCTCATCCAAGGGAGTGGGCTCACTTACAATTTTGCCCAAAAACACAGCCATGAATAAAGAATGGTACCAAAACACCCTCCAACAGCAACTTCTTCCAACAATCCAACAACAGTTTGGTGAAGAACAATGCATTTTCCAGCACGATGGAGCACCGTGCCATAAGGCAAAAGTGATAACTAAGTGGCTCGGGGACCAAAACGTTGACATTTTGGGTCCATGGCCTGGAAACTCCCCTGATATTAATCCCATTGAGAACTTGTGGTCAGTCCTCAAGAGGCGGGTGGACAAACAAAAACCCACTAATTCTGACAAACTCCAAGTAGTGATTATGAAAGAATGGGTTGCTATCAGTCAGGATGTGGCCCAGAAGTTGTTTGAGAGCATGCCCAGTTGAATTGCAGAGGTCCTGAAAAAGAAGGGCCAACACTGCAAATACTGACTCTTTGCATAAATGTCATGTAATTGTCAATAAAAGCCTTTGAAACGTATAAAGTGCTTGTAATTATATTTCAGTACATCACTGAAACAACTGAAACAAAGATCTAAAAGTAGTTTTGCAGCAAACTTTGTGAAAACTAATATTTGTGTCCTTCTCAAAACTTTTGGCCATAACTGTACATCTTTTCATTTATAATAAACAACTATATACATATGAACATAAATGTCTCATGTTGGCATTAGCATTCTCAGTGACATAATTTACACTCGGCATGTTGACATTTTATTTTCCTGGGGGTCTGGAAAAAAAGCTCCAAGGCCCTACTGAATTAAAATTCCCCCAAAGGTGGCCCATTAATGCTAAGATGCAGACATGCAGCCAGGTAGGGATGCCAACTCCAAGCAAATAAAATAAGGAACCACCCCCCCCCACCCTCCGCCTCATGATGCTTAGTCGACCTAATCGACTTTATTTTAATGCACGTGTAAAACAAATGCACAGAAATGAATTATTTTTCTATAATAATTAAATAGATTCAACATCTTTCTTTGACAGAATTGCAGACTGCACAGATGGTACCTTCCCGAAGGAAAAAGTACTATAGCTTACTAGGATATATGCTGTATTAGACTAAATAATATTTACTATATATGATAAAGGATTTATGACCACTATATCCAATTGGTTGTAAGATTCAGAAAATGATTTATTAAAAGCTAGACATTTTAAATGAGAATAAGAAAGAAAAGTATGTATTTGTGCCCCTCTTTTCCTGTTAATGCCCTACCTGACCCACGGGCAAAACTTTGCTAGAGCCGCCCCTGCACAGTTACCAACTGTCAGCTACATAAAATGATCCTGGTGTTATTTGTCTCTCAGAAACAGTTTATAACTTCCCTTCATCTCATTCATGTCACCTAAAAGGTAAACGTGTTTCTCCATCACCTGTTCAGCTCTGATGATTCAGTAAGAACATCTCCTGGTTTCATCCTAATGTCTCCCTCTCACCACACATCCAAACTGATATCATGACCAGCAGGTTTTATGGCTGTGACTCCAGCAAACATCAGCTGATACTAGAAAGTAATAGGCCTATTAAATCAGTTCTAACGGGTTATTAAACGTGCTGCTGCTGTTTAGCGCAACATCCGCTGGTTTGTTTATCGCGGACTTTGCCCTAGAAAGAGGAAACAAGAGAGACGGGACTGGTGACAGAAAAGCCGATCAGCTGATCATTGATCAGTTTCATGATTGAAGGAGCAACAGGAGAGGGAGGGAAGCGAATGAGAAGAGACGCAGCGAAAAGACAGAATAACTCCAGCTTTGTATCTTTTTTTCATTCTAGCTGAAGTACGGGACAAATCGCGTTCCTTCTCACCTTAATACGGAACGTGTAATATTTTCTCTGAATACGGGACGATTCAGTTTTTTACGGGACGGTTGGCAACCCTAGAGCCAGGTGATCCCCCTGCAGCCTGCTTCTCAAGTCAGTCTTCATCTACACTGGAGCTCTCTTCCTCAGATGCCTTTTGTTTTTTGAAGAATACTTGAGCAGGCTCATCTGAAATTGTAACCAGTGACACAATACAATGATAAAATGTGGCGCGAAAAGCGTTCGTTACTGTGGCAACATTGTTTAAGCTAGTGTCAACTTCACTAGTCTACTTTAGTGCTACGGCCTTACCAGTCAATGGCTAAGGCAAATTACCTAAAAATACAATCGTGAGGCCTGCTCATCAATATCTTTAACGAAATGCCTGTTTAACTTGTAAAATCAAAAAGCAATTTAACCACAGCTACCTTCTCTCTTGTCCTTTTACGCTTGTATGATGCGCTCGACCTTCACTTAACGAGACTGACGAGACTGAACGAGGATCAGTTATGCCCCCTCCCCCTCCCCGCGCCTCTCGGTACGCTTTGATCACGTGCAGATCTCTGACAGTAGAGAACCGCTGCTTCCTCAGGAGGCGGCAGCGCAGGTTCAATTAAGAAATAATCACCTCGTCCCCGTAAAATAATTTATTTTTTAACATTTTGTTGCCGTGGCGCTGAAAATGTAGCCGTGGCGCGGCGCCACAGCTAAGACTATGTAGGGGAAACACTGTATTGTGTTATTTTGAAGGACGATGCCCACTGTGATGGTCTCTTGCTCCTGAGCGACTATAGCTGTCCCACCTGCACGTGGCAGCCTTGCAATTCTATACAAAGCAGATATGCAGTTACAAAAAACATTAATGCAGTGCAATACAGTGATGAATTTTACAAATGTCTATTGGAACAGCTGCATATACTGTAGTACAGTAAATTCATAATTACAAAAATGCAGTACTATACTGTACCTGTTCTCTTATCTGAATGTCCTTACTATGGTGGACACAGAAAATCGGCTCAAATTGGATTGGACTCTAAGTCCTGCTTCCCTCATTGTCAGTCCATGGACAACAACATGGTCTATGATTGTTGCTCGAATTTCATCGGATATTTCCACTCTTTGTCTTCCTCTTCGCCCTCCTGTTTCTCTTTCTTGCCCTCCTCCTCTTTCTCCTCATCCCCCACCTTGCATACGCACTCGTCCTCATCCTCTCACATAAATTCTTCTATCAATTCTCACACTTTCTCATTCCCACCTTCAACAACCTGTTTGCTCTCTGAACTGGCTTATATTGGTTGTCACATCATTTGAAACAAGTGAAATCGATTTTGACTGATTGTGTTCAATCAATGACATTTCTGCCTCTCTTTATATGTAATTCTTGCCACTTGTGTTTACCGGTATGGATGACATATGCATTAGAGCGCAGAATGTGTTTTAAGAATGAGAATGTGTTTAGGGTATTGACAGACTGAACAGTTAGCCTAATGAGTTCAAGCAACTGAGAAATCTCTTCAGCCAATGGATTTTAGTGTTTTAGCAACTGAGAAAAACTGTAATATCACCTCTCACGTAATTAATATAGGTTACAGCTGTGCATAGAGCTGCTTTCATGATACAGTTTTATCTGATTTTATAACCTCCAACAAACACAGAATCAAACATATAATTCAAAAGAGCTTTAATGTGATGTAGTTACATAACTCTGTGGGAAACCAGCTTCTTTGCCGGTTTTATTGAACCTGCATCAGCGGTTTACACCTGGAACCGCTTTGGTTGAAAAACCCTAAGCAAGATCTTTGTCATATCTAACTGGTCCTTTATTCAATGTCCTCTGAGCGCTAGAACCTTGATATAAAATTATTTACATCACTAAATGACTGTCACCCCTCAGTAGTTAGTTGACAGGTAAAGATGAACAAATATTTATCCATGTCCTAGTTTGGAATCAATCGCACAACCTAAATTGTAGCTGTTAGCATTTTGATTCAACACTAGTTCAATCAGTCTGAATGCTTAGCTGTCATGTCTTTCTTATGATAGTGTCTTTATGGAACGCCAATTCACAACACAGCATCTCAAGGCACTTTACAAAAAAGTCAGCTATATCCAATCCAGGCAAGACCAGGGGGTACAGGATATTTGTTAAGGCTTGCTTCTCAAAAAACACTATTTTTAGAGCAGCCAAGGATTGTCAACAATGCCACCTTGGGTGTTTCACCCAAGGAAATAGATATTGCACCAATAAGGGCACATAGGTTCGGTCCACTATAAATAGAGGCAGGAGTCGTGGTTACACCTTCAAATATTAATACAATTTTTAAAAGAGTTTTAAAATGGAACTTTATATCTTATTTCAAGTCAATAAAAGAAACAAAAAGGGGTGGGAAAGAACAGGACTGAGCAAGGGCGTCAGTTTGTTTTTAAAATTGCTGGGTTACAATAACCATTAACTTGAGTGCAGTTTGAAGATTGCTGGGGACAATTATTATTAATTATTCATATAGCCTATAAGTATTCATCCGTGTCAGGTTTCATTACAATATGCACTGCATTGTATGAACAGGTGTTGAAAACTGTATCTTTATTCAATCAATAAAAGTTGAAAGCCATAAGCTTAGATGATTTGTTTTTCAAACGGCACTGAAAACCATCATAGGCTGTTGGATTGCAAGAATCATTTAAATCCACATGGTAGCACAAAGAAAAATGTTGGCTATATAGGCTACTCGCCCCGGAAGAATATGCGCAACAATAAATAGCGGTCCCTTTTTTTTCTTCTTTTTTTTCCTATTTATAAAAAAATATAAATTGCGGTCCCTTTGTAACCCTTGTGAACCTTGTGAACCTTGCCTACCAAGGTTCTTTGCTTGCGAGGACACTGTCCTTCCTTGGTCAAAGAAAACAGTTAAATGGAACAGACTTATATCACGTGACCACGGCTGCCCAGGGCCCGCCTTTTGCTTACATGCTCTGTTTACGTCCCGCCCATCGTAGTAGTATAGCTACGCTACTATACTACTACGTAGCATTGCTAACCCTAACATTTAAGCAGATAGCTGCTTTGGATCTAAAAAACATTTTCCAATAGCTGCAATTTCTTGACTTGCATTTAAATTGGAAATTCGCTCCAGAAGTAGCTGCTGCTGGTGTAGGTACCAGATCTGCTCGGGTAGCCAGATCTGCTCGGGGGCCCTGGGCTTGCCGATAACGTCACACTACGGCAACCCCACTGTGACAAACTACATTGCAAACTACATTTTCTGGTACTGCTGTTTCACACATAGGCTTTGGAAAGAGTTTAGAATGTTGTTATTAACTGTATTTTGACAGATTTTTCCTGGAAAAAATGTTTTATTCTGGGGTTTCTTTTAGAATACCCCAAAAAGATGATAAATGTTTAACTATAGATAAAATTAATATCAGACTATCAGGAAAAAGGGCTCTCTAAACAATTCATATATGTAGAATTTTGCATGTACAGTATTTATATAACACCCCTGACCGTTTGTACCTGTTGAATTCTTCTGTATACTTCCTTTGTTCATGTGTTGTATACTTGCTATTTGTTCAATAAAGTTCTCAAAAATGCACACCACATCAACGTGCTAACGTCCAGCCAATCATGTAGTGTGATGTTAACGTTCAGCCAATCATGTAATATGACGTCATAATTAGGCCCAGGCCCCCAAGCAGATCTGGCTACCCGAGCAGATCTAGTACCTACATCGGCTCCTGATCCGCCATCTTTTCGAAAATACAGCGCTGCATTCTGGGAAATGTTTGGCCCAAGGGAAGGCATCAAGGAACCTCCCATGTATCCCTGGTCAGTTAGCTTAACAGCAGACAAACGGAGGACAGACGCCTCGGTAGCACATGAACATTGGAACACGCCTTGGCGGTCCCTGATGACGTATCTCCTAGGCAACCGAGGCGGGACCAAGGCATCAAGGCGAGGTTCCTTGGCATTGAGAAACACCCAGAGACTTTCAGGAACAAAAAACCACAGTTAAAGCTGGGGACAATAGTTTGTTTCTGCACAGTCATCTCTGCATCAAACAAATTTCCGCTGTGCAATATTCCAGAGAAATAAAAGACAAATAATTAATTGTACTATAATTTACAATAAATCAGGGATAGCGTTATTTTCCATCTTTGAATGTATTTTTTTTTTTACTCTGATGAAACAATCTGAAAACATAATCAATATTATTTAATCTTTATTAATTTTTGTTAATATTCGGTCCAAACAAGCTGAGCAAAGAATCTCCATCGTGCCATCACACATGGAGCAAATAAAAACATGTACTAAATATGAACATTTTACCTGCTGTGGCTTTAAGGCACAGTCTCACAACTTTCTCATGGTCCATGGACGTGAATTGCGCACCTGCTTGTGTATAATGGAGGCTGAATCCACTCAGGTCACATACTGCAGACTGGAATGACAAGCGTCACTTCTTTCTGAACGAAGACTTTCCTGATTGCTTCAGAAGGAGGAAATCCATAGGATGCGCTCCTTCTGGATCAGTGGACAAGATGCACCGCAGCTAAGCCCTACAATGCCTCCATTGATATCCAAGGTGTTGTCAGTTACTGGATAACATTGCACTCTGTGCGTAAAGTTGAAAATGACTGTGTGCGTATGCATCAAGTAGTCAGAGGTGTGAATTGTAAACTTCAAAATGAAGTGCAGCCTTTAGATTTTTATTTTATTTTAAAAGTTTTAAAAAGCCGATCAAAGAGAAAATAGCACAACCCCTGATTGATTGTAAATTGTATTACAATGAATGATGTCCCTTTTATTTCTTTGGAAAATTGCACAGCTGAAATTAATATGATGCAGAGATTGCTGTGCAGAAATGAAATATTATCCATAGTCCCTGGCTTTATCTGTGTTCTCCATTCCTGAATTGCAAATTCAGCTGCAGAAATCTCTCTCTCTGGCAGTGCAGAATACCTAGATAGAAAAAACATTCCGCTGTCAGCTCAATGTTGGGGGAATATTCTGGCATCCTCTCTCCACAAACACAATATATTAACACCATTCTCTTTGGGAGTTTTAAACAAACAAAAATATTACATAAATACTTTTTCATCCGCAACCCACCTGCAGTAAAGAAACCTCCACCAGACCCATGAAATTTAATTGATGTATTTCTCCATCTTGAAACGGGTACAATGTAGGACGCTGCCCTCAACGTGTTGGCAACGGACTACGAGTCTTTTAAAATCACAAGGACATATTCATTGCAGAGAATGCTGAAATATCTGCGCAGAAAAAAAACATGACTGTGGAAGAAAGTCGAATGGAGTGATTTAAATAATAATCCGTTCAGGTACTGATTATGAGGAAAAATATAAGTAGATCACCCCAAGCAGTTGTGAAGATTCTCTCGATCATGAAGGGAACCAACCACCAAACACACGCATAGCAAAATGGAATCATCACCCCAAGTACCCAGTTCACCACCTCCAGCCCTCAGCCTGAATAAAAAAAGATTATACGAACAATCATTAAAGTCACTTTAACTTTAAAAATAATTAAAACAGGACTCTGACTCTAAATGAAATAATGGAGTCGCCCAGCAATGCCGTGTGAGGCAAACAGAAAACAAAACTGTCTATCACAGAAAACAAAACTAAAGAAAGGAAATACAAGAATAAGAGATTTGTCACGCTGCCCTATTCCTGCCTGATTGTCTTCACCTGTCTGTCTCATCATCCACACCTGATCCTACTCACCTCCTGCCTTTAAGACCCCTCACTTCCTTTCACTCCCGGCCGGATCATCCTAGTCCTCCTTCCTCCTTCCTCCTAGTCCTCTATTGTCTTCATCCCCATGGTGTGTCGTCTTCCTGCCTCTTCGTTCCAGCCCGATGTCCAGTCTCTCCATTCCTGCCCTCGTCCTCTTCACCACCACCATCATCATCACCTCCTTTAATAAACATCCTCCACCTTCCTTCAGCGAGTGCGTTTGGGTCCATTCTCCACACACCCACGTGACAAGATTAAACAAATTGAGATGTAAAATAATCGTAGATGAAACAGCAGTATATCCTATGGGACTGCAGGACCTTCAGAGTGTGGAAAAACTGTTGCTAAATTAGTACAATGGCTTATTATTAAAACAGAGCAGAGAATATGCAGCCTGTACGTACCGGATCACCAGATCACGTCACCTGGAAGATGAGGAACACGTCCCATCCTGGCATCACACAGGTGATGCAAATGCCCTTACACTGATACAAACCTCTCTGATCAGAACAATTTAGCTAAAGGTTGCTGTCACTAAGCAGCAGGATACATAGCTCTTTTATTATGGTAAAGTCACCTGGGGAAGAGCAATGACATCATGCCCCCTGCACAACCAAACAACACCTCAACAAGCTGCTTCTAAATGCACAAACAAGTTTGAATAAATATATTCTTCAGCTCAGCCTCTATGGAGCTGACAAGAGAGTACATACCACAATCGGTTGACACAGACATACAGAACACAGAGCTGATCTGACAGCAAGCGACGGGAGACGCCAGGAAGTGCAACAATTTCAGTGAGCATTAGAAAGAAGGTGGCATAGCTTCCTTATATACTCACAGCACCCCTGCTGGCAGTCAAGAGGATCCACAACAAACCAGATAAATAATTGGGAGCAGGCTTGGTTCATCCTGCTACACATACATTCCAATTGATACTAGTTATCATACAATGCTGTCAAGTTTTGTTTATCATTCAAATTGGTTAAAAGTTTAAAAATTACCTGGACCCGACTTCGTCTCCCAATCCAGATATCCAGTTCAGGTGGATTCATTACAAAATGAGTTTTTAAAGATTTCTATTTTTAACAAAGAATTTTCAAAATATCTGCACTTGTCACCAGAGAAACTACGTTTTCCTTTGGAGGCACAAACCTATGGAGGACTACGGGGGTCATTGGAAAAACAATACAGCATTTTGACGATGACTGCTTAATTGTGAATTAAAAATATAGATTGCTGAATATAATTTCAAATTCAACAATTAATCCATACAAACAAAAGACAAATTTGAAAAGCATTTTGTAATTACACATTTTAAATTGAAATACTAAACAGGAATTACAAATTGTATTTACTATTTGATTATTAAATACTGTGATTTAGTCCTCCATACAAACCTGTCAGAAAATCTGTTTAACTACAAATCCATGCTAAGGCCATTTCTGCTCAACGCTCAAAATACCGATCCATACGGATGGAGTCTTCTTTCCGTCTTCTATGTTCATTTTGTGTGCTTGCCGATTTCCTGTTTGAAAAACAACAAATGTAGCAATATCGTCATTAATCATGGGGGCAGTGTGGCTCAACATACTGTAGCTCACGTCAAATCAGTGAACGGAACGAAGAAGAATAGGTGGTTACTGAAATGGTAGAACCTCTCTGACCACCTCTGTCCACTGCTGTGCCTCTTGTTATGTCTCTGAGACCTCCACCATCACCATATTTGAATAGAATAGAATTGAATAATCCTTTATTGTCCCACAAAGGGGAAATTTGGCTGTAACAGCAGCAAAGTGACAGGTAATAGAAGCACGATCATAACTAAGGACAAAATTACAAAAACCAAAGTACTGTGCAGTTATTAAAAAATTAAGCAGCATAGAATGTGCGACTGAGAAGGATAATTTAAAAACAGTGAATATTTACAGAATGGGCATGAGTAGTTTTGCAAAGAAAATAAACGTATTATCTACAAGAAGTTAACAGAATATAAACTGAGAAAAACAGATGTGCAAATAACAGCCGCATAAATGTTAATTAAATGAGTCAAACAGCGCAAATGAGAGCAGTGATGTTAACATTATAGAGTTTTTTGGTAGCAGTTCTGGTTGTAGAGTCTAACAGCTGCAGGGAAGAAGGACCTGTGAAAACGTTCCTTCATACACCTAGGATGCAGAAGTCTGTCTCTGAAGGAGACTGCTGTTGTCTGAAACTTTCATGTGACTTTGGAATCCAACTCAGAACTGCTCTCTAGTGGATACGTTGCCTAAAAACCATGCCAACTTAATAAGAACCATTAAAGCATGGGTTCTTGACCATGTTAAAACAAACAGACCTGTTGACATGCATAAAAGGAGAATAAAAGAGCCCTTATTTTAGACAGGCCCTTACCAAGACAGAGATATGACGTTTTCTTATTCAGATTGAGACACTGCTTAATAGACACCCATTTAGTTCAAGAGTTTGGTATGTTTCCTATAATAAAAGTTAATTTATTAAAAATCTGTCCAGACACATATTTTCCCCAGGCCCATGGTCCACTTCAAACCCAGTCTCAGACTTTAAGAAATATGCTGTTGAAGAGGCTTGGAAAAGGAGGCCGAGGGTAGTGTGAGAGGCTTGTCCAGCACATCAATCAGGCCTGGCGGTTTGTCTCTGTTCCTACGTTTAGCTTGGCCCTGGGGCTTGGCTGGGCGTGGTCCACAGAGAGTGGGGCTCTGCAGGACTGAGCTTACCTCAGCTAATGATAGGGCCCACTGTACCCAGTATAAATCACTGTGACCCATAAACACCACCTACACACACATGAAATCTACGCATTCACCTTTAGTCTCACATGGAAAGTCTTATTGATTATATACACCTGTTCGGGCATGTAGACCCAAACATGATGTATACTCTAACACACACATGCACACACACTAACAGTTGTCAGAAACCTGAGTTGAAGAATGAAAAGGGGACAGGATGGTGCTAGTACCCTACAGCACCTTAGAGACAGGCTGCCTAGATGATAGAGTGTCTTTCCTTCCTCCTTTTGCAATATCTTTCTCCAGCCCATCATCTAGAAATCCTGTTGCCTTTATTCTGGAGAAGTTTGACATTTAAAATAGTTTAGCAATCTGGTCTCTCTTAGCTTTGAGAAGGAACAAAAAATGCTAACCAGAAATTGGTGATTTAGAGGGACTGATATGAGAGGATATTCTTGCAGTTGCATGAGTAAACTCAAACATATCTTTAAATCCCGTCATCATGGCTCACTTGTGGTGCTGCATTCTGATAAATTCTATGCTACTGCACTAACTTCTAACATTTGATATGTTTCCTGCCTAAGGGTGTTTTTCTTCTTCTTCCCGGTTATGATTAATTTAGGCACATGCCTCCTTGACATTTTAATTGAACAGTGCCAAAAATTTGGGAAACATCGCCAAATAACACGCTGCTGTTATTCCGCAACAGCCCTCTAAATACCAAAAGATCATCCTGGGGGATTGGATTTGGAAACTAGATTTTGGGATTGCATGTTTTGAATCTAACAGTTGATGAGAAAATTCCAAACTTCTGTTCAAACAGGGATTTTCTCTTGAATAAATGAAGTGAAGCCCACCAAAAGCCGAGCAGTTACTAAGAAAAATATCTTTAAAAAGGTGTAGCTTTAATTAATCCCTTTCAACAAACATGAGTCAATGTCAAATTTCAGCCTCCTCAGCGATTCCCGGGGATCATTGGATAGGGGTTGACTGAGCTTTCCTAAAGCAACAGTAGCTTACTAGCTAAGCTAGAGTTACCATGAGCTTGTGTTTGTTTTAGGATCAGCTTAGGCAATATTCACAAGTCCCAGCAAACCTCATCTCCATCATGTACAAGAACATTTTTCTGGAGAAAAATATTCCCGCTGGTCCTGCAGAGTACTATCTACACTTACAGCACTCAATGAACCAGCTTTGTTTTCTCACCATCTTACCCTAACTTTCCCCTTTTTGTGTGAGTTAATTGACCTCTCTTCACTTTTGGAAGCAGGACCCAGCTTTGATCCAAAGAATTCTTCACCCTGCCTTGTCAGCACCATATCATGTGTTGGTAATTAGTTTGCTGTCAGTAACAAATTCTATTTGATTTTGGGTGTAAAGGCATTGTACTTATTGTTATAAGACATTTAGACTTTTCCTCACGTCTGTGTTGACAAAGCTGCATGAGGAACCACATCGGGATGTCCTGATATCCCACTGTGTAGTTGTTTGTGTATTTATATACCCACGTGAAGCTTTGTCACCAACCATATCACATCCAGTTTTAATAGCTACACAATGCTTTGGTAGTACATGAAAATCAACTGAGTGTATGTACAGGTCATTTGTCTTCTTCCATCTCTCTCTTCAACTCTTCATAGAGAGCTGTGCTGTAAACAACGGCGGCTGCGACAGGACCTGTAAGGACACAGCTACAGGGGTCCGCTGCAGCTGCCCTGTGGGATTCACCCTGCAGCCTGATGGCAAAACCTGTAAAGGTCAGTAATGTCCATCGACTGTCTTCGAGTGACCTGTCTTATATGAGTAATTTCTGAGTTCTGTATAACCAAACCATGAGGCCATCACTTCTCTAACTGACGTCTGTCTGGCTTTAGTTGTGATCATGGGAACTGATGTTGCTTGTTGATGTTGCTTTTGCTCTGGAGCGTTTTTCAATTTCCAACAGCCCAGCGTTGACGTCAGTGACAGTGGTCTGTGGATGAAAAGCCTCAGTGCGTTCCTCAACATCTCAAACAGATCAGTAAAGGATTTTGGTTTTCCTCTAAATAAGCACCTGAATGAGATGAACTCATGGGTCAGCCTCTCAATGGTCCTTGGAGGTGGATGAAGCAACAATGCAAAGGCTTTCTGTGTCTAAGGTCAAGAATATCTACAATACTAGCAAGCATTTGGTTTGAAATAATTTAAAAAGCTGTCTATAAAACCCAAATTAGGTAGCTGACTTCTGATTTCTGGTTTGAGGATTGACCTACCCTTATTTGGATTCTGGTGAAAAGTTCCAAAAAAAAAAAAGTAAAGATGAAATATTGTAGGAAACCACGTGGAAACCTTGAACTTTATTTACAGAGGTTTTCTATTACATAGATAAGCTTATGGCAAAACAAATCTGTATTGGTCATTGTACTAGATTGTCCTGCATTTCATTACACAACAAAAATCCTCCTTTGTTTCTTTCTAGCCTCAAACATTCGATAAATACAACCCTGGGGGTAAATGTGCTGGCCATCGTGTGGTATAAGTATCATGGGAACATCTATAAAATATAAAAATAAAATACTTTAAAAACAGGCGTTTTGGGCAGTTCGCTCATCTAGATCATACATGGTAAGATAATGGCAATACATCGGGTAAAACCTTCGAGACCACAGTGTCAAATTCAAAGCCTGTGGGTCAAATCTGGCCTGCCATGACGATTTATGTGGCCCTCTAGACCAGGGGTGTCCGAAGTCAGTCAACATGGTGTTGACTGACAGTATGTTTTAGTTCTCTCCCTGGTTCAACACACCTGAATCACATGGTGACTCGTTAGCTGGCCTCTGTAGAACTTTGCTATGCTGAGAAGGTAGGTGGACCATTTGAATCAGCTGTGTTGTAGCAGAGACTCATCTAAAACTGTCAGGACACCACCCTTTGAGCCTTAATGTTGGACACCACTGCTCTAGATGGTCGAGAGCCACATAAATAGAACCTTTAAGATAACAGTTGTTTGCCTAAATATAATTGTATCAGTCAAATCAAATCAGTGTTTATTTGAATTGTGCCAAATTACATAATTGTGAAAAGATGTAAGAAGTACTCATCAAATGCAAAGACAGATATTTATTAATATTTTCAGAGTTTGTTAAAGGTAGTTTTATCAATACTTTCTTCCACAACCGGCCCTTTGAGGACATTCATGGTCTTGATGTGGCCTGAAATGGAAATTAGTTTGACACCTCCACCCATCAATCTGGTAAGGGTTGAAAGGCCAACTTTGGAATCCCTCACTCTACAATGAGTCCATCGCAGGGCACCATACTATACCATACCATTTTATTTCTAGAGCGCTTTACACATGACATAGCAGTCAAGCAAAGTGCTGTAGGGGGAATAAAATATAAAAGCAGATACAATCAGAAAGAAAAGACAGAGGATAAAGACATGCTAGATAAAAACAACATAAAATGATGAACAAACCAAACGAAATGCATAAGAACCTCATACAACAGACATACCCCAAGATGCAGAAATACCATGGGAGCTATTTGAAAGCTTCCCCTCGACACTTCAAGTGTGCAGTCGGAACACACAGGAGAATGCGGTCAGCAGACCTGAGACTTAGGTTCACACAGTTGAAACTTGCCCTTAGCTGTAAAAGCTGAAAAAACAAAACAGGTGCTGAAGTTAATTTTTGTCTCTTGTCATTAAGTCAGTGATGTATTTTTCTGAGCATTCAGGTCAACTCAGCATCGAAACATTGTTTAGAAATACCTATATTTAAACAGCCCAGGTTCACACGGCAAGATTTTTAAGCCGTGTTCGGGTCCGATTCTCCCCTTCCGACAATCACAAGGATGCCCAGATTTTTGGGATAGCTCTTAAGATAATCCTAACAGATATTTCTGCCTTGTGTGGTGTGTTCAGAGCGCTCTGGTCTTCTCAGAAGGACGTTGGGAGCGCTCTGATCACAAATTGTGGATATTCAACATGTTGGATTGTCTTGCCTCTAGATCACAGTGTGTGGTGTGTTGCGAGGACAAACGAGCGTGCAGCCTGTTGAATGTGAGGTGTAGCCCATCAGAGGTGACAGGCAGGAATAGGCCTTGGAAGCATCTATTCAGGGGCGTCACTAGAACTAATACTGTACTGGGGCACAAAGAATTCATGAGAGCGCGCAAGGTGCGCAAGAAAAAAAACATTCAGCACTTATTTATCATGAAAAAAAACTAATAGTTCTTTAAACTATTCAATCATATCAGACTATGTTGTTGTCTAGATCTTTGATTAACCACCTGAAATGTACTACGATAATGCATTTGGCCTACTTATCCACTTTACTCTAGACTTCTAAACCATTACTGATAAAAGCAAAAAGGAAGAGCAATGAATCTTTTTGAAATATCTAATTCAGCAAACAACTGCAAACGGAACAATTACAAAAATTAAAAAATTAAATAATAGCACCCCTACATCTCTGGGTTTATTTATTTCCATAGTAAAAAAATAAATGAACAACTGTTGTGTGTCTCTTCAGGGAAACAGTTTTTGGGAAGTAAACTGTAATGACTTGTTTTCATTTTTGAAAAGTGGTCAATCACTTGGCAGCACATGAAAATATTACTGTTGTGACTTTTGTCTTCAAGAAGAGACAGTTATATTATTTTGCCTCAATTATACTGTTGAGAGAAGGGAAGTGGTACAAAAGATATCAAATTGCAACTGGACATCCAGGACCTGTTAAACAAAATTTATAGTTCTGAAAAAAAAAGGCTGACATATCTCAAATCATTTGCAGATCATTCCTATTCTGAGTGTGTGGAAAAAGTCTGGAAGCAGAACAAGCCGACTCTCTAATCTGTTGAGAATATCGGGGACAAAGTTTCACAGAAAGTAGCTAGGGGGGGGGGGGGGGAAATATCGCTAGATTTGTAGCTACGCGCTTTTTGGAAAAAAAGTCATTATGGGGGTTTGAAAAGTCGTTAAAAATAGCGACAAAGCTAAATTGCCAACACTGGTGTACAACGAAACACTTGGAAGTGTCATGTGAACGATTTTCATTGGTTGTTGCGTTCAATCTTACCCACATACCGAGGTCCTATTTCCTGATTGGCTATTATGGCCCCTTTCTTTTTTCCTTGTTGAGATGCGTTCATGAATGCCGTTTCCAGCGAGAGCAGCGCTATAATTTTACTGGGGCACTGGAGACTTTTACTAAGGCACGTGCCCCAGTGAATAAGGTCTAGTAACGCCCCCGCATCTATTATTTACTCCAAATCTCACCTCATTTTTTTGTGAGATTTCCCATTTGAGCTGTGAATGTTGAACTTTTATTTCCACAATTTTTTTTTTATCACCAGTGTTGGTTTGGAAATTGTACAACCATTTTAAAATCTTTCTGTGTGAACCAGCCTTAAGCTAAGTTGATGACTAAGGTTTGCACAGTTGAAACTTGCCCTTAGCCTAACTTTAGTAAAATTTGAAAATATTTTTAGAAATTCCTCCATTTACTTCTAAGTAAATCTAAGTAATTATCAGAATTACGTTTACTTTAATTCACTTTTTATTTATTTTGTTGATGATTAAGTATTCCTGAGAAATTGAAAATACTTCTGAGACCTTTAGAAGATACCAAGTTTATTTTTAAGTGCGGACAACCAAACAGCCTGTCATCCTACACTGCTGATAGCCAGCATGGGAAGAACACTTACAGTACATCCATTCATTCATGCCTGCCTCTGGTTCCTCCTCATGGACTGGAAGCTGGAGCGGTGAGACACATCCACCATGTGTCACAGACTTGTTCTTAGAGACAGTCAGTAGGAGTCACCATGGCTACTAGACATGTCTGTCATGTGATAGCAGCGCTGCTGTTTGCTTACAAGAATATGGATACCTTAAGGAATATGTGTGCTCTTATTCATTTTATAGTACTATAGTAGAGAGAGAGAGAGAGAGAGAGAGAGAGAGAGAGAGAGAGAAGGGGTGTGTGTTTGTAAAATGAGTGTCAGGTAGTCTGAGAATGTGGCATGTAGGTGTGTGAAACATTGGAGCCAGAGCTGTCTCAGGGCTGCCAGGCAGACGATGCGTCGGCAAACTTTGAGATGTTTGAGTAGAGGGGCCCACGCTGTCCCGTAACACAACCCCCCCCCCTCCTCTCCCTACCTTCCACCCCCCGAATCGACATATCCGCAGTCATACAAACAGCGCCATCCAGCTGCAGCCCTCCAGCGCTGAATGTAGAGTTGTTGCCAAAAGCTTTGGTATACACCCAATGGTTGTGTTTTGCCAAATGGGCAGATTTTGTGGTGATAATTCAGGTTGTTTTTACATTATGCAGAGAGATCAAATTCATGGTAATTCTGTGCTTTATTAGCATAGGAACTTTGTAATAAAAATTGAATTTTATTTATATGATCAGAGGTGCAGCTGTTTTTGTCAAATGACCTGAAATGTGGCACCACCATAGTTAAGAATATTGCAGCTTTTAGAACGTGTTTCTGGTTTATTATGAACATGAAACGGAGAGGTTCAGTTGCCGCAAATAAGACTTTACAAGTGTCCACTAATTGCTAGACTGGTTTGATATAAAGAGAATCCACTATGTTTTGCCACCTGTGCAGAGCTTGCTCAACACTGGCAGCAGGTGGCTGCAGCTGCATCTGCACACAAGGGAAAGACTTTTCAGTCACTGCTCTAAAAACAAAACCCAAACTCCTAAAAAAAAGATACTTCTCTCCTAGATTAAAAAAAGGAGAACAGAGTGAATCTCTGCATGAATTGCAAGGTGGAAGAGCAAAAATGGTGCAAAGTTATTATTAATTTTGAATACTCCTTCTGATTGTTAGAACATCTGAACGGGTGTTTGTCTGGAAAATGGTTAAAGCTACAGAGTCCAAGGGAGTGGGCTTAGTCTACGTTCCCTGCAACTATACTGCTGTGAAAAATAAATAGGAGCAGAAGCTTCACTCCAAATCAAAATTTGGAGAATTCGCTATGGTACATCCATGCCTAGCAAACTCCCTAGTTCAGTTAAAAAAATTAGAATATTGTGAAAAAGTTCAATATTATTTGTCACTCGTTTGAGAAAGTGAAATTCTATATATTATTCACATACAGTGACATGTTTTAAACCTTTATCTTGCAATTTTGATGATCATGACTTACAGATAATGAAAACCCAAATTTGAGTGTAGTTTGGAAAATGGAAATGTTTCACTGTGTAATGAATCTATATAATATATGAATTTGATTTCCTGAAACAAGAGACTAAAAATATTGTACATATTCACGATATTCTTATTTTTGAGCTGTTCTTGTAAATCTCATTTAGACTGATCTTGGCTTAAGACCAGGTGGAGAAAAAGAAACCAACAATCTGTGATCAACCAAAGCAGTAATTACGCAAGAATGGGTCACCATCAGTAAGGATGAGGTAATTTTGTTGTATTTTTTTTAATTATTGTTATTCTTTCGGGTGTTCATGTTGCACCTCGTCAAAACCGATGTTCACAATGATTTGTTTTACATCTTTAAATGAAAATGGGAATAATTAATTCATAAATAGCTGCTATTTATGTGATTTTTGTTTGAATGCTTCCTCAATTCAAAATAATGTAATCTTGATTTTATTCCCAACTTCAGTTTCCTCACTGAGATCCAGTGTTTATTTTAAGCCTCCTGCTCCCCCCAAGGTTTCCATTGGGGCTTCAATATACGGTATCGCCATCTACCTGGAGAAGCTTGCGGTCTTGTGCGATAACTGAACATGATGTAGGTTATTTTGTGTCTTTCTAAAATATTTTAATAGTACTTTCATAGAATATAGATGGGGGGGGGTTCCTGTCTCCAGCAGCCATTGGGCGATAGGCGGGGTACACCCTGGACAGGTAGCTAGTCCATAGAGCTTGTAACATGGGTGGCGTTAAAGTAGTCATTTTATTTCCTCAAATTTGATCTTTCTAACACCTACTCTGCCACCCTGATTCATCTTCCGAGGGATTTATTCCATATTTCACAAATTGGAACATCTTATCACAACAACTCACATGGCATTCTTAGAAACCAGTTGGAATTGTCAGGCACAAATACTTATCGCCTCATTAGTGACTCTAATGGCTCAATTAATGTGATTGCTCTGACTACAACTTTTAGGCCTGTTACTTCCAACCATGTTCAGAACTAATGAAAAGTGAAGTCCAGCTTCCTTCTACTGAAGCACTTTTGGAGTAATAAATGACTGAGAATCTACACCAACATATTCTCTTTTTCTCATTGCATCAAGTTTGTGAGAGTTTGAAATCCAGTGACATATTCCTGTTTTGATGGATTTGGTTTCAAAAAGTATAGTTTTGTCTAAAATACGGTTTTAGGCATTTATTAAACTACAACATGAACAGGTTATTGCTGAGCATATCTGTGCATTTGAGAAAAATGTCATGGCATCATAGTGAAATTATTGCTTACACTTGTAATCACACTCTCTGCAGTCACTCTACAAAACATAAGACTTTGCTGTAAAGGAAATTCTACTAATCAGCAGTCAGTCTTATGCCAGTCCCCATAAAGAACTAGCTGCCATTCATTTGTTAGATTTTGTCTCAAAAAGAAGTTCGAAAAACTGTTGTGTTTTTTTGTGTTTTTACCAGTTTGCATCTTGACTACGTCATTGGCAAGCCACCTCCTCAAAACCTATTACTTCATATGTGACACTTGATGGCAAAGCGGGGATTATCTGCACCTAGCTAAGTGACACAGTGCTCTGTGATGTGATCTGGTTTTCTCTAAACGGAAGCAACCTGATACATGTCTGCAAAGAAACAGAGGGCCTTTTTCCACCTAGCTGGTTCCAGTGCTAGGTCGGTGCTAGAGCCTTACTTAGAACCGCTTCTTTAGTTTTCCACTGGCAAAGCACCCGTTTCTTGATTCTAAACTGGTACTTAACCTAGCACCAACTCCTTTGCTCAGCCAGAGTGGTTGTTTCTAAGAACCACTTTCTCCCCTGCCCGCATGGTGATGCAACCAAGGTGAAAGGGCGGGATAACAAAAGCTTAGCATAGCAAGGCAAAACACACAACTGTTATTTTCATTTGTAACAATTGACAATGGACATAACAAAGAAAATGTTATGTGCACATCTTCCAAAGTGTGGAAGCCAAACAGCAGCACTTGTAAGAGCACAATGAACTCCTTCGTTTTTAAAATATTTCTCTTTGTTGGGCGCTTTCTGTTTTCAACTCCCCGTCAGGGTGTATAAATTAGTGTTGAAAAGCTTTAGATTACATTATGACGCAACACCGACTGGGGCCCATGTCAGTGGAAAAGCAACTGGTTCTTTCAAAGATCCAGCTAAGAATCAACTAAGCACTGGCTTTCACGGTTTGGAAAAGGCTGGATTTCTGCATGAAGTCCTTGAAAGAGCTTGATATTCTAACTGTACAGTTTTGTATTAAAGAACACCCAATCGCTTGCTTGGTAGAAGAATGCAGTTAAATCGACTGCATCTTTTCACCAATCAAGTAATGCCAACGAGGCGGACCTTATCAAAAGTTCGAGAACCTTTGGCGTAAACTGATGGGAGAAACGTAACTGGATACTCTGGTCGGTACTGTATGCAATATGTACATGTTAAGATAAAAATGTGCCATGATCCCTTTATTAGAACTGCCTGCTGACAGGTATGCAAAGATAACACCGTGATGCAGGAAAAAGAATCTTCTTCTCAGCTCTGATGTCAGAGTCTCCTCAGGTAAATTCTGGTCCTAGCAGAACCTACGTTTACAGTGGTGAAAAGATAGAGCCACCCCACTCACCCTGCTTTAAGTGGGCTTGAGTTGATTGGGGAAGATTGACAGGAGCACAGACCAGCGGTGCCTCACCCACATAATTTGACTGGGAATAACCCCTCTGGCTTCCTAAATCTGTTACTTAGTAGTAGTATAGAGTCCTGGGCAAGGGAGTGCACATTGATCTTTCAATATGTGAGAAGTCTACAAGACCAACCCTGTCACCATCAGGGTGCATAATGTAAGTTAATGTCATATATATGTTTCAGTGTTTTGTTTTCCATATTGGGGTGTAGGATAATCCTTTATTATGACCAACCTAATGTGACCTTGTTTTTTAACATGTGGAGAAAAGCAAAACAAATTGACAGTTCTATTAGAATGCCATTGCAATGTCACAAAGCTTAAGTACCGATTTGGTTTCTGGTTTGGTTTTTAAAAAAGTTTGACTTTATTGAAATGAATCATAGTCTTTATCGGACTACATTATCTGAAAGGGATTTTTAAAGAAAAGGGACTGCATTGCAGGATATAGATTTGCAATCTGTCTAATCTCCCAGTTTCCTTTTTGAAAACAAATAAAACCACTATGTTTTCCAGAACCAAACCAGCTTGTTTTGTAGTTACAGGAGCTTGGCACCTTCCGGTCAATGAGATCATCATGAGTAAATATGAGATTATCTTTCCCACAGCTAAAGCTTGTCTTAATATGTGTTATGCTACATGACAATGATACCAAAGATGTCAGGAAATATACAGAAAAATGGTAGAAATAGAAGAGAATCAAGGTGTTACAATGGTCCAGTAAAGGCCACTCTTCAACTTCAGTGAAAAACTGTGGCTAACCTTACAAATTTTGCAAAGATTGTTACCTGTATACCTCATGAGCTAAAGAACATGAGGTACATTTTCAGTGTAGCGATACTTTAATAGTCTGTAAGGTAAATTTAATGAAGTAGTAACACAAACTATCCACATTTCTTGAAAGAGTCGTTAGTTGATTTTAATGGCTCTGCGACATCTCCAGAGGTTCCATAGGAGTCCCCAGAAGAGAACTAGCCTTTATTAGGTTGTTGAGCCTTTTTAAGTCCCTGGCTCTGATGCTGCTACCCCAACAGATGATCACTGAAGATATTAGACTCTCTACAACAACTTATAGAAAATATGCTTCATCTTACTGCAAACACTTAAGGACTTAAGCTTCCTCAAGAAGTCCAATCTAGGGGCATTGCGTGGTGTAGTGGTTAGTGCAGGTGCATCATGTACAGAAACCTCAGTCCTTGGGGCAGTTGTCCCAGATTCGAGTCCCGTCCTCTTGGACCTTTGCCACATGTCTTCCCACACTTCTCTTCCCTCGATTATACTATCCACTGTGGCCACAAAACCAAAAAGTCCAGTCTGCTCTGTCCTTTCTTGTAGAAGTATTCACTCTTGTGTCTCCAGTTCAGTCTGTTTTCTTGAGTGTCTGCCTCATGGACTAAAACTGGGAACTAAAAGATCTGTGTCCCATTCTACTTTTAGAAATCCTATGAACCACCAGTAAACCTGCAGTCTGGGAGCGAAGTGCTCTGTTGGGAACATATGGAACTTTTTACTTTCTGTAACATAGAAAGTTCTCTTATATCAGATCTTCTGTTCCTTCTGTGTTTCTGCTCTGTCTTCTCAAACCCCCAGACGGTCGTGGCAGATGGCCGCTTCTACTGAGCCTGGTTCTGTTGGAGGTTTCTTCCTGTTAAAGGGGAGTTTTTCCTCTCCACCGTCGCTACATGCTTGTCCAGTATGAGGGATTGCTGAAGGATTGCTGTGGTTGGAAAGTCTTCCCAACCTCACGCCAATGACTGACGCAATCTGCTGGGATTCCTTAAATAGGAAACTTTTTCACTGATTGGAATGTTTGTATAAATGCATTGAAATGACTTCTTGTTAAGTCCCTTGAAATGACATCTGTTGTGAATTGGCGCTATATAAATAAATTGAATTGAAATTGAATTGAATTGGAACAATCAGATCTCTAATGTACACTCAACAAAAATATAAAAGCAACACCTTTGTTTCTGCTCCCATTTTTCATGAGATGGACTTTAAGATCTTAAATTCATTCCAGATACACAATATTACCATTTCTCTCAAACATTGTTCACAAATCAGTCTAAATGTGTGATAGTGAGCACTTCTGCTTTGCTGAGATAATCCATCCCACCTCACAGGTGTGCCACATCAAGATGCTGATCTGACATCATGATTAGTGCACAGGTGTACCTTATACTGCCCACAATAAAAGGCCACCCTGGAATGTGCAGTTTTTTGCACTGGACTCAGAACCGGTCAGTATCTGGTGTGACCACCATTTGCCTCATGCAGTGCAACACATCTTCTTCGCATAGAGTGTATCAGATTGTCAATTGTGGCCTGTGGAATGTTGATCCACTCCTCTTCAATGGCTGTGCGAAGTTGTTGGATATTAGTGGGAACTGGTACACGCTGTCGTATACGCCGGTCAAGCACATCCCAAACATGCTCAATGGGTGACATGTCCGGTGAGTATGCTGGCCATGCAAGAACTGGGACATTTTCAGCTTCCAAGAATTGTGTACAGATCCTTGCAACATGGGGCTGTGCATTATCTTGCTGAAACATGAGGTGATGTTCATGGATGTATGGCACAACAATGGGCCTCAGGATCTCATCACGGTATCTCTGTGCATTCAAAATGTCATCAATAAAATGCACCTGTATTCTTCGTCCATAACAGATGCCTGCCCATAACATAACCCCACCACCACCATGGGCCACTCGATCCACAACATTGACATCAGCAAAGCGCTCACCCACACGAAGCCACACACGCTGTCTGCCATTTGCCCTGAACAATGTAAACCGAGATTCATCCGTGACGAGAACACCACTCCAACGTGCCAGACGCCATCGGATGTGAGCATTTGCCCATTCAAGTCTGTTACGGCGACGAGCTGGAGTCAGGTCAAGACCCCGATGAGGACGACGAGCATGCAGTTGAGCTTCCCTGAGACGGTTTCTGACAGTTTGTGCAGAACTTGTTTGGTTATGCAAACCAATTGTTTCAGCAGCTGTCTGAGTGGCTGGTCTCAGACGATCTTGGAGGTGAACCAGCTGGATATGGAGGTCGTGGGCTGGTGTGGTTACACGTGGTCTGCGGTTGTGAGGCCGGTTGGATGTACTGCCATATTCTCTGAAACGCCTTTGGAGACGGCTTATGGTGGAGAAATGAACATTCAATGCACGGGCAACAGATCTGGTTGACATTCCTGCTGTCAGTATGCCAATTGCACGCTCCCTCAATGCTTGTGGCATCTGTGGCATTTTGCTGTGAGACAAAACTGCACATTCCAGGGTGGCCTTTTATTGTGGGCAGTATAAGGTACACCTGTGCACTAATCATGATGTCAGATCAGCATCTTGATGTGGCACACCTGTGAGGTGGGATGGATTATCTCAGCAAAGCAGAAGTGCTCACTATCACACATTTAGACTGATTTGTGAACAATGTTTGAGAGAAATGGTAATATTGTGTCTCTGGAATGAATTTTAGATCTTAAAGTCCATCTCATGAAAAATGGGAGCAGAAACAAAGGTGTTGCGTTTATATTTTTGTTGAGTGCATGATGGAGCTTAATTGTTAAGGGCTTTATATGTAAGGAGGATCTTAAATTCTATTCTGGATTTAACAGGGAGTCAATGAAGGGAAGCTAAAACAGGAGAAATGTGATCTCTCTTTTTAATATTTATCAGAACTCTTGCTGCAGCATTTTGGATCAACTGACGGCTTTTAATTACATTTTGTGGACTTCCTGATAGTAAAGAATTACAGTAGTCCAGCCTTGAGGTATCAAATGCATGGACTAGTTTCTCAGCATCACTCGTGGACAGGATGTTTCTAATTTTAGCAATATTCCGGAGGTGAAAGAAGGAAATCCTAGAAACATGTTTGATGTGGCTTTTGAATGTCATGTCTTGGTCAAAATAACTCTGAGGTTCTTTAAGATATTACTGGAGACCAATTTAATGCCATCCAGATGAATGATTAACTTCTGGCTTTTCCGAATTTAAAAGGATAAAGTTTAGAGTCAGCCAGGTTTTTATGTCTTCAGGACACACCTGTAATCTACCTAACTGAATTCAACTGGATTCGTCAGGATTTATGGATAAATATAAACTCAGCAAAAAAAGAAACATCCCTTTTTCAGGACTGTGTATTTCAACAATAATGTTGTAAAAATCCAAATAACTTTACAGATCTTCATTTAAAGGGTTTAAACAATGTTTTCCATGCATGTTTTATTAATCATATTCAATTAATTAACATGCACCTGTGGAATGGTCGTTAAGACCTTAACAGCTTACAGAAAGTAGCCATTTAAGGTTACAGTTCTAAAAACGCAGGACACTAAAGAGACTTGTCTACCGACTGTAAAAAACAACCAAAGAAAGATGCCCAGGGTCCCTGCTCATCTCCGTGAACGTGCATTAGGCATGCTGCAGGGATGCATTAGGACTGCGGATGTGGCTAGGGCAATAAATTGCCATGTCCGCACTGTGAGACGCCTAAGACAGCGCTACAGGGAGACAGGAAAGACAGCTGATCATCCTCGCAGTGGAAGACCATGTGTAACAACACTTGCACAGGATTGGTACATCCGAATATCACACCTGCGTGACAGCTACAGGATGGCCACAACAACTGCCCGAGTCACACCAGGAACTCACAATCCCTCCGTCAGTGCACAGACTGTCCGCAATAGGCTGAGAGAGGCTGGACTGAGGGCTTGTAGGCCTGTTGTAAGGCAGGTCCTTACCAGACATCACCAGCAACAACGCCGCCTATGGGCACAAACCCACCTTCGCTGGACCAGAAAGGAGTGGGTCCGTCATGGTCTGGGGCGTCATGGTCTGGGGCGGTATATCACATCACCATCGGACTAAGCTTGTTGTCATTGCAGGTAATCTCAATGCCTTGCGGTACAGGGAAGACATCCTCCTCCCTCATGTGGTACCCTTTATGCATGCTAATCCGGACATGATCCTTCAAGACAATGCCACCAGCCATACTGCTCGTTCTGTGCGTGAGTTTCTGCATGACAGCAATGTCAGTATTCTGCCATGGCCAGCGAAGAGCCCGGATCTCAATCCCATTGAGCACGTCTGGGACCTGTTGGATCGTAGGGTGAGGGCTAGGCCCATTCCCCCCAGAAATGTCCAGGAACTTGCAAGTGCCTTGGTGGAAGAGTGGGGTAACATCTCACAGCAAGAACTGACAAATCTGGTCCAGTCCATGAGGAGAAGATGCACTGCAGTACTTCAAGCAGCTGGTGGCCAAACCAGATACTTTCTAGTACTTTTGATTTTGAGCCTCCCTTCATTCAAGGGCACATTATTCTATTTCTGTTAGTCACATGTCTGTGAAACATTTTTAGTTTATGTCTTATGGTGTTTACTCTTTTAGCGTTCATACAAATATTTACACACATTAAGTTTACTGAAAGTAAAAACTGTTGAAATTCAGAGGACGTTTCTTTTTTTGCTGAGTTTAGTTGTGTCATATGCATAGCTGTGGAAATGTATCCCATGCTGTCTAATGATTTTACCAATTGGAAGCATATATGTAGTAAAAAGAAATTGTCCAAACACAGATCCCTGTAGTACTCCACAAGGAACCCTTGACTTCACACTCAAAATGTATCATTTACATGAACAAACTGTCTGTTGGACAAATATGATTTAAACCAGCCTAGTGTTGTTCCTTTGATCCCTGCAACATGTTCAAGCCTTTCTAAGAGAATATTATGATCGACTGTGTCAAAAGCAGTACTGAGATCTAACAAGACCAGAACAGACACAAGTCCATTATCCGAGGCCATGAAAATATCATTAGTAACCTTCACCAGTGTTGTTTCAGTGCTATGATGAGCTCTAAAGCGTGACTGAAACTTTTCAAACAGGTCATTTCTGTTTAGATGTTTGGTTGGATTTAGGAATCAAGGATTTTAGATTTGGGAAGATTAGATATATATTTATAATTTATTAAGTCATCTTGATTGAGAGAGGGTTTCTTAAGTAAAGGTATATTTACACCAAGCTTTCCATTTACTATGGATACATTCATCATATCTAAAATGGGGCCAGTAATCAAAGGGAACACTTCCTTTAAAAATTTGGTCCAACATACAAGTTGAAGGTTTAGATTAAGCTAATATTTTTTATAATTCCAAAAGCTCGAATGAATCAAAACCGTCCAAACACAAATGAGTTTCTACAGTTCTTTCCGATGCTGCCTCACTTACTGACAAAGAAGTAATCATGTTTGAGAGGATGCCAATTATTTTATTTTCAATAGAATTTATTTTATTTATGAAGAATCCCATAAAGTCATTACTACTGAGAGCTGGGGAAATAGTTGGCTCAACAGAGCTATGACTCTGTGTAAGTTTGTTAACTGTAATTAAAAGAAGCCTAGAATTGTTCTTATTCTCTATTAATGATGGGAAATATGCTGTTCTAGCTTTTCAAAGGGTCTTTTTATACAGCAGTAGACAATTTTTCCAGGTTAAATAGGAATCATCTAGGTGTGTAGAGCGCCATTTTCTCTCCAGTTTCCTAGTATTCTGCTTTAAATATGCAGCTCTGCATTAAACCAGGGAGCTACACTGTCTAATGCCAGACGCAATGAGGAAGTAACACTATGAATCAGACCATCAAATTCTGAAGGGTTAGAGATCGAATTGCTGCCCTCCCCTCTGTTATTTTGAGACAATGAGGAAAATAATAATGGAACAGATTATTTAAAATCTGTTACAGCATTGTCTGATAAAGTTCTACTGTACTGAAACGTTTGGGATGGTCAGTTAAAGTAAATTCAAAAGTTATCAAGAAGTGGTCAGACAGGACCGGGTTATGTAAGATGACTGTTATTTTCTCACACTCAATGCCGTATGTCAGTAAAAGGTCCAAAGTGTGTTAACCTGAGTAGGGGGGTTATAATGACCTTATCAGTATTTAAAACCAATAAAAACCAGATAAAAATGTGAGATCTGACCTAAGAATAGAGAGTAAGGGCCTGATGGACGATACAAAACCACAAACAAAAGTGGTTTTAATGCTTTGCAACTTGGATGAGGAAAACTAAGGGCAAGTACCATTATCACTAAAGGAGGCAGGGTAGTAACTGAACATCTGACAAAGAGAGCAAGAGGGAGGAGAAGCCTTAGGCAGAGATAGAGAGACAGAAGGCAAGGCAAGGCAATTTTATTTGTATAGCACACTTTCATCAGCAGGGTAATTCAAGGTGCTTTACATGATTTGGTGATTTAAAAAAACAAAAAAACAATGGAAATTAAAACTAAAGGAAACACAAATTACAGATAATACACAATAAAGAAGTTTGTTCCAGATAAGAGGAGCATACCAACTGAAAGCTGCTTCTCCATGTTTAGTTCTGAGTCTAGGGATGTTTAGTAGGCTAGAGTTGGAGGGCCTGAGTGGTCTTGGTGGTTGGTACCGTGACAACAGGTCTTCAACATATTTTGGTGCTAATCCATGTAATGATTTATAAACGAGTATAAGTATTTTGAAGTCTATTCTCTGAGCAACAGGGAGCCAGTGTAAGGACTTTAGAACTGGGGTGATGTGCTCTACTTTCCTGGTTCTAGTGAGGACGCGAGCAGTAGCGTGGATGAGTTTTCTAGGTCCTGTTGCAACATCAGTCCTTTAATTCTAGAAATGTTCTTCAGGTGATAGAACGCTGACCTTGTTATTGCCTTTATGTGACCCTGGAGGTTCAGGTCTGAGTCCATTACTTCACCTAGGTTTCGTGCCTGATTAGGAGTTTCTAGCTGTATTAACTGAAGCTGTGTGCTGACTCTTGATCGTTCCTCTTTGGGTCCAAAAATAATTACTTCAGTTTTGTTTCCATTCAGCTGGAGAAAGTTATGGCACATCCAACCATTTATTTGGTCAATGCATTTATTTAGGGTTTGAATGGGTTCAGAGTCACCTGGTGACATTGTAATGTAAAGCTGAATGTCACCCTCGTAGTTATGGTAGCTAATTTTATTGGTTGCTATAAACTTGCCTAGTGGGAGCATGTAGATATTAAATAAGAGGGGCCCCAGGATAGAGCCCTGGGGCACCCCACATGTGATTTCTGTTCGTTCTGATGAAAAGTTTCCTATTGAAACATAGAAGTCCCTGTTCTTTAGGTAAGACTCAAACCAGCCAAGTAGTGTACCAGAAAGTCCGACGCAGCTCTCCAGTTTTTCCAATAAAATATCATATCAACAGTGTTAAATGCTGCACTGAGGTCCAACAGAACCAGCACTGAGGTTCTACCACAGTCTGTATTTATGCGGATGTCATTGAAAATTTTGACGAGGGCTGTCTCGGTGCTGTGGTGAGCACAGAAACCAGACTAAAAAACATCAAAACGTTTTTTTTAAATAATCTTACTTATGAATGGAAGATTAGCGATCGGCCTGTAGTTCTGCATTAACGTGTTGTCCAGATTCTTCTTCTTTAGTAGTGGTTTATTAACTGCTGTTTTTAAAGCCTGGGGGAAGACACCAGACAGGAGGGATGAGTTCACTATTTGAACAAGATCAGACACAATAACAGGAAGAACTTTCTTTAGAAAAGCTGTGGGTAGGATATCAGGACAGCAGGAGGAGGAGCTTAATTGGATAATGATTTTTTCAAGGCTGTTCTGGTTTAATGGAATTCAGAAATTTTCTCTACATTGTTGTTGAATGGGGATGGCACTGGTTCTGTGTTCGATATTGAGGTACAGATTGCCCGTCTAATTGTTAGAATCTTTTCAGTGAAAAAG
The DNA here is from genome assembly GCA_963556495.2 of Valencia hispanica. Taxonomy (NCBI): domain Eukaryota; kingdom Metazoa; phylum Chordata; class Actinopteri; order Cyprinodontiformes; family Valenciidae; genus Valencia; species Valencia hispanica. The sequence continues at coordinate 30,608,440 of OY747722.1, read as the reverse complement.
CTGGCAAATTCATTGCAGGCCCTGGTAAAGTTTAGTTCTGGGGCTACTGTCACTAAAGGATTAGTTAGTCTTTCCACTGTTGCAAATAGAGTCCGTGCATTGTTAATATTTCTGTTGATGATTTCAGGAAAGAACGATTCCCTAGCTTCCTTTATAGTTAGCTGATATCTATTCAGTCTCTCTTTGTAGATCTCACAGTGAACCTGGAGTCGAGTTTTACGGCATTTTCTCTCAGCTCGTCGAAACTCCCTTTTTTCACTACGTGCCAGTGGATTACTTGTCCACGGAGACTTCTTTCTACCTGAGACTACTTTCACTTTAGTTGGAGCAATGGAATCCATGATGTCTGAGATTTTCGCAAGGAAATTATCTACCAGCTTATTTACTGAGTTGGAGTTGGGAGATGAGGGGGATGTGGTGGAAGGGTAAATACGTTTAAAGGTTTCTACTGAACTGTCCCCCAGTAAACGCTTTTTTTATAGTGGTCTTACTGTGGCTGGATAATTTAGCAGAGATGGTACTTTCAAAGAAAACACATAAATGGTCAGATAATGCAATATCAATTACCGAGATGTTGGAAACATTTAAACCTTTGCTGATAATTAAGTCCAGAGTGTGTCCTTGATTGTGTGTTGGTTGTTTGACATGCTGGGTCTGGCCGAAGTTATAAGGAGTGTCATCTAATGTTTTTGCTTGTCTATCTTGGGGGTTGTCGGTATGGATGTTAAAATCCCCCACAATGATTAGTTGGTAATAGTCGATACATATTACAGAAAGAAGATCATTGAAATCATTAAAGAACTTAGAGTTAAGTTTTGGTGGTTTATATAAACTTAGAAATAAAGCTTTGTTAGGCTCATTTATCTGGGTGGCTAGGTATTCAAAAGAGTCAAACGTGCCCAGGGTTACCTTTTTAAAGTTCATTGAGTTGGGAAAAATGGTGGCTACACCTCCACCTCGTCTGTGTTTTCTGCTCTCGCTTAAGAAATTGTAATTTGGAGGAGTAGATTCTATCAATGCAGTTGTTTCATTATTTTCATCTAGCCAAGTTTCTAATAAAAAAGGGCATGTAAATTATGCTCAGCGATGAAGCTCCCAGGCTTATTGACACTAGTCCCAGGGGTTTGGTGTAGTCTAAGTTTAGGTGTTAATTGTGTCCCAAATTTGATTTGCTCGTTCAGTCTGTCTGTAAAGTTTCTAAATGGAGACTCATTTGATGAGGCTGAGTCACAGGAAGATTAAGACTTAATCTCTCATGGTTGTTTATCTATTCGGTCCTGTGGTGTCATCACGACTTGCTTTTTGTTCTCTGATATCCATGTGCACCTCAAGGTCAGCTTTTGGGAGCAAGTGTTTTGGGTATCTGATTTTGATAAGAAAAATGTTTGCTGCTAACAGCCTTCCTCCGGCCTTGTTAAGATAACGTTGGCCTGCTTTGAACAGATGGTTAGCACTTCCAAATACTTTGAAATCATTAATAAATGTGAACGACTTGTCAGCTGATTGTTTCTTTAACCATTTATGGAGCATACGTAGTCTGCTAAATTGTTCATCATTCCCTTCAGGGACTGGTCCGCTGATGAGGATGTTTACGTTAAGTCCATCAAGTCTCTGTAGGAGATTAAAAAAGTCTCTCTTCAGAATCTCTGATTGTCTCATCGCGATATCTGCTAATCCAGCGTGAATGACAAGCTTTTCCAAACCAGGATGTTGGTCCAAGATTTTCTGGATTTTTTCTGATATTTCTCTCACTGTATTTTTGTAGCAGCTATAAACTCTGGTGTTCTTGCTACAAAAAGCCTTAATTCCATTAATTGATCCGTCTTGTATGATAACAATCTTTGCTGGGGGGGCTCTTACTTTGCTATGTGTCCGTTTGATGCAGCTGGGTTTCTCCTGGTGGCTTTGACTGGTTTCTGGGGCTGCGTGATCTTTCGGGGAACTCAGGGCTGTGAATCTGTTTTTCAGCGGGATTCCAGGTGGAGAAATATCTCTTGTTTTTGGCTGAAACCTCTTTTGTTCACTTTTAGCAGAAGTGGCAGGTCTGGGTTCAGAGCCTTCTCTGTGCTGGAGTTTCTTTAGTTTTTTCTTCCTCTGAGAACAGGCTGGGGTTGATGATTCCGTGCGTTTTAAAGCTGGCCTGTAGAGTGCGGAGTTCTGCCCGTCAGGCGTTTGTTTGCTGAGGGAGTAAGCTTGTCCCTTGTTTTTCTGTGACACGGTTAGACCGATGTAACACCGGGCTGCGAGGCTGTTCCTCCGCGTGTGTATTCAACGGTAAAGTTGTGTCGTTTCCATAATCAGCGTGGAGATTAAAATTAATTTTCAGATGACGTAGCTTCGTTTCAATGCCCTCAATTCTGTGGAGCAGTTTTTCAAAATCCTCAGCTGCGCAAAAAGCCATGTTGATAAGTCCATAAAAAGTAATCCAAGAAGAGATCCGGTCCAATACAGTGACTCCAGGGGCTGGGTAGATTAAGTAACTAAGAAAAAGTTAAGAAAAGAAAGCAAGAAAAACAAACAGAAAAGAAAAGAAAGTCAGGGGGGGGGGATCGGGAGAGAGAGACAAAGAGAGGTTTCTCCTCCTTCAGCAGTCTCAGCGTTGGTGCTGAGAAGGAGAAACAAGAGGAGTAGCCATAGCTGCAATGAAGCTAAACTAAGTAAGCTAGCGTGACCACGCCAAGAAAAACCATGTGAAACACAAAGAGTTCCCAAAACGTAAAGTATTATTACTGTGAATCAACCCTGGACCAATATCGGCCTAAGTCCACACAGTGAGGAAGAACCATTATTCCAAAAGCCTAAATTTTTGGAGACATGTCCTGTGGTTGGTTGAATGCAAAATTGAAGAGTTTGGCCAACATGATTGTTAAAGGGAAAGTCTGCGAATACTCTCATCATACATAGGTATTTTGCTGCAAGAGTGACTGTTGCAGTTCCCACAATTAATGGCATCATGTGGATAGAACATTATGTTGAAATATTACATCAAGATCCAGACACAAGGTAGCTATGAAATTTCAGCACGGGTTACAAATGAGTCTTTCAAATGTCCAAATGGGCAATGACCTGAATCAAAGTGGCCTAAAGTCAACAAAGTCAATATTTGGATTTGGCATAACAAAGAATCCCACAGAGAATGCGTTGGTAGACCTTAAACGGTGTGTTTGACCAAGGCAGCCCACACACCTGACTCAGCTACAGTGGGTCGTTCAGGAGAGATATACTAGGGATATGCATGTAAACTTCAGATTTTTGCAGAATGTAAAAAAATATTTATATATTTTTCTCCTTATTCTATTTCATTAAAACATGAAACATTGATTCTGTTTTAATTTGATTTCAGAGAGTAAGAAAAATTATTTTTCTACAGTGTATGCAAATATTTGGTATCAAATATATAGGTTACTATAATTCAGTGTACTTTTAATCAAAGTGAATGCAGTAGGTTTATTTTTTGTAAGATGAGTGCCACCTTCGAAGGTGGTCTCAGCCAGTGTGGCACTGAACTGCTTCAAAGTGACAGACAACACTCCTCCCACTTGTCTCTCTCTCTCTGGTTATATCAGCTGCACTCTGATGCCAACAGGATGTGCCCTATCCTGTCTGTCTATCATAATTGTTTCAATATAAACTATGCAAGGCATGTTTAAAACCCACCAGTACCATAAACACCCTTTTATCTGCGTTGACAGACAAGGCCGTTCAGCCTCTCTCGATGATAGACGCGCCAACCCGAGGAGACGTCTCATAAGAGGCTCACATACCAACAGCTGGGTTAGAGAGAGGCTAAAGAGAAGACTTTGTTAACAGTTCCCAGATGTTTGATTAGGAGGTGCACATCGGAGATCAGATCTTACTGTTGGGTATGTGTGTGCCCCTGGAACAGCAGGATCATTAACACTCATTAAATTACATGGTGGTTTGCGTTTTGTTCTCAGGGAAGTTAATGAAAGGTTAGATATGTATGCGTGGGCTTCTGACTGCTTCTGAGAACAGTGTGTGGTCGGTGTACTGTTCAGAAAAGAAAATTGTATTGGCACTGTTGACATGTCCTCACTGGCGCGCATGCCACATTTACCTGAAAAGACCTGAGAATACACTCGTATACACAGATGAGATAAAAGTAAAATACTTGATCAGATCAGTTGACAAGAAAACTTGTAGACTTGTGACAACAGAACATTAGAAGACTGATCTGTCTTCTGTCAGAAACTGTCAGAAAAAGATTTTTTGTGGAGTCTTAACTTGGCAGCCTCTCCAATACCTTGCAGCCTTGCCGTCCTAAAAGGGATTTCTTCAGGAACCTCCTAAATCTAACTGAACCACAAAGTCAAGTTTATCCTTTCTAGCTGCTGATCTGTAAATGACTAGCAAAGCAAGGCCTTAATAAGCTCAATGTATTACGCTAACTTAAAAAAAAGTATACCCCTTTTTGTCACATAGTCATCTTAAAAAGAGTAATATTCTGCAATAACATTTGATACCCTGGCCAAGTCAAGCATTTGTAGTGTCCCTGAACATCTCTTACTGTGCAAGACTATGGAAACTGATGGTGTAAGACACATATCAAAATATACAAACCTGTTATTTTCTATTAAGCAACCCATAGCAGCAGCATCTGATCGTCAACACTTCCAAGGCCCAGTGCCCAGCAATCTTTCGATGTTGACGCTTCTTATAAAACTACCACTGGACGCGCCAGAGGTCGCGCTAGACATTTTTGTTGTCAGTCATTTTGACAGCAGGGTAAAAAAAAATCCAGTCATATTCTGTTATTATGTCAATTTATAAAATTCACACTTCATTCGCCACTTCAGCCAAAGTTTTAAAATGAGCGGAAATTTCTCCAATTGAAGAGATCAGAAGTCAGCAAGACTCTCTGAATGAGCCGTTTCCTGATCCGCAAGCTGTCGTTTCAGCGGGAGGATATCCTGCAGCATGCACTGGTGGTTGGTACCACACAGGGCTCTTGGGAGCGATGCGCTCCAAAGCATCAGTAACCCTTCAATATGCTGTCAGCTCCCGGATAGTGTAATACATTAAGTTCGGGGTCCAGATCTGAAATGACGCTCAGATGCTCTCATGGGACTCTTTTTTTGATTGATTTAGTTACTTGTACTCTGTGCTTTTAGTTGAAGATGTCTGCGCATTTGGACGAAGTGGTCAGAGGAATACTGATCTGTCAAAATGACCGATGGCCTTCTGATTTTTCCATCACCCTTCTAAAAAATTGGTCAAATACAAAAACATTTCAGTTAAAGCGACCTCTGCTCGCCGCACTCCAGCAAGGCAATGTGTGATGAATGTGGCAATTGACAAAACACACTGCAACACTAGACATACAAATTGAAAACTATTAAGTAAATTAATCTAGCAATCTTATAGAATGGAATCTAAATATTGCTCACAATGGGTGCAAGTTAAAGGTAAATGGAAGCATGAATATTCAAGCTAAGCTAAAAAACAGAAAAAGTCTTTCAGGGCAAATGCACAACATTATACTATGTATACTACCATGCTTTAAAATACCACACTATATATATATATATATATGTAAAACGACATGAATGCTTTAAAAGCATAAATATCAGCTCCTCTCTGACAGCATGGTGGGAGTTTCTAAAAATGACAGAGTCCACAATAATCCCATGCCGACGTACACCCATCTGGAATAACCCCGACATCTTGCAAAAATAATGTACGATAAATTTTCCAGACTGGAGGTGTAATGGAATTGAATACCTGGAACACATATTTGAAGGAACAGAGTTTATCGGATTTAATACATTAATTACACAATATGGAATTGATAAAAACAAATTCTTAGAATATCAACAAATTAAATCTATTATTAAAGGTAAATTTAGGCTCAATACAGTTGAATTGCAAATTCCAGCAAGAGTTTTAGATTTTCTTAATCTCAACCCCCCCAAACTGCTGTCTAAAATATACAAATATACTGGTCTCAGATATGTTTAAGAACCTTTAAAATAAAAATACAATAAAATTAATACAATACAAAATCCTTCATAGAGTACACTATACAGGGCAACGGATGGGTTTTACGTCATCTAATACCTGCTTACAATGCACAAGCAATATACCAGATACTTATATTCATGCGCTTTGGTTCTGTCCACCCGTCCACCCGAAATTCTGGTGCCAGATATGTGAGGACTTATCAAAGTGTCTGAAATGTAACATTCCACCATCTCCCTCAGTTTGCCTGTTGGGAGATTTAAATTATGTCACCAGGGACATAAAGTCAGTTCTAATGGTTCACATTGCCTTATGCATCGCTAAGAAAACTATCCTCCTGAAGTGGAAAAATAAAAAGGCTCTCAATATTAATCAGTATAGAAATCTCTTGTTGGACCATTTTGGTCTTGAGACGGCCTCTGGCTCCATATCTGATAAATCTCTCTGGGCTCCTTTGATCGGCTCCATCACCTAGTAGGGGTGGGGGGCACTTGGTTTTGTCGTTTAGGATATTGTTGCTGGTGTGGGGGTTTTTGGGGTTGGAGGCGTCTGGGGGGGATCCCTGGGAGTGGGATCACTGGGCAGACAGGGCGATGGACGTCGTGGCCCCAACCTGGGGTTGGGCTTTGGTGGCTTTGGGTGGTAACTCCTGATGGCTGCATGCGGTGCCTTAGGGGGGTTGCACTGACGGACATGGGTTACTGGCCGTGCTGCGCCTGGGTAGGGTCTGGGGTGGGCCTGGGGATTTGGGGCTCTGGGGCGCCGCGCGCCCTAGCTGTTGTCCTGGCCGGGGGTTGGGTCTCTGTTGCCTGTGGAGGTCGGGGCCGGCCGGCATGTGCAGCCGCCTCTCTCTTTTTCTCTGGGCTGATTGTCATCGCCGGTCCCTGTATGACGTCTCACCTTGTTTGCTGGTTGGGGTGCCTGGCTGCTGGTCGCGGCGGCTGGGTGGCATTTCTGGGCCTGATCAGTCCTTTTTCGCACTGGACTTAGGTCCTGGGTCTTGGTCTTTGTGCGCTGCAGGGCGCTGGGGTCGGGCGTTTGCCCAGGTTTGGTCGGACCTGGGGGTGGACTGGCCGGGTAGTGGGCGTGCAGGGCAGGTGGGTGGGGGGCTGGGTTTGGTTGCCTGCCGGGCCATTGAGCAGCAGTGGTCGCTCCACAAGGGAATGGGGATGGTGGATGTTGGCCTGGTTGGTGGGCCGCCCGGTTCATCTGTTTGCTCCTGGTCTGGGCGGGTACGTTGCCGGGGTTTGGGCTGCGGGGGCCTCCGATGCGCAGGTGGCGCTGGGGGCCTCCTTCGCTGGCGGGGAGGCTATTGCTAACTAGCGACAGGTGATCTCCCCGTACGAGGGCACTTCGACGGGGGGGAGGGGTGTGCTTGGGGGGTGCTTGGGGGGTGAACTCAACCTGGGAGTCTGGTGTCTTTTGTGTTCTGATAGTAGAGCAAATGTCAGGGTGGGGTTAGTTATGCTTCTGGGATGGGGCTGGGGGGACTGCCTTGGGATCCGTGGGGCTTGGTGGTGCTGTTGCCATGGGCCCTGGTTTGAACGTGCCATGGCCTCCCTCCCCTGGTGGATCCCGGTGAACAGCGGTGCCTATTGAGGTCAGTGGGGGAGCTGGCTCCCTGGGAAGACATTTTGTCTCCCAGTCCTTCCTTCCCCATCCCCCAACACCTCTGTCCACCCGCTCCATCACTTTACCACTCATATAGGGTCTTGGGGCATGGGCACATCACTGGGGTGCGAGGAGGGGTTTCCCTCCTCGCTATCCCGTGGTGTCCTGCGTCCCAATTTTTATATACAACTTAGACACTCTCACTTATAACATTTTCATGCGACACATATGTAGGGACTTTGGGGTGGGCACACTTTTCGGCATCCAGAGGGGGAGCGGTTCAATCAGCTTCCCCTCTGGTGCCGGTGCCCACTGTTAAACCACATACAGACACTGAGGGCTCGGGGTGGGGGTTGAGGGATGTGTGGCTGCCTTCCCCACATCCCACCCCTCTGTTTTAAATGCACATTATTACAATACGCATCAACACCATACTAGAGCGGGAGGATAGAGGCTAGGGGTCTTCTTACACCCCTGTTCGCTACCGGCCATCAGGGGTTGGGGTCCGGAGGAGGAACAGGTGGTCTGGTTGGGGTCCTGGGCTGTCGGGCTGCCTCGCCACTGTGGGGCCCTTGGCGGTCTGCTTGTCTCCGTCCTAGAAGGTAGGGGGTCCCTCTCCTGGGTCTGAGGGCTGGTGGCTCTACTGGGGCATCTGTACCTGGACCTGGGAGCATGAAGTGTGTATGGGGTGTATGAGTGAGGGTACAGCGTCATTTCTTGGGTGTCTTGGTGAGTTAGTGAGAATGTATGTGTTTAAGAGGGAGGGAACGTATGTCTGTGTCTGTATGTCTTTGTCTGGCTGTCAGGTTGGGTCTTGGGCTGCCCTCTCGCCTGGCGCACCTCAGGCCTTACATTTAATGGGGGGCCTATTTCCCCTCCGTCACTCCCCGCCGGTGATGGATGCCCCTGCCTACTGGTGCGTCGGTGGTCAATCCGGTTCGGACCTGGTGCGTGCCTGGCCGGGCCTGGGGGGGCCGGTGTGTCGGTCGGCCGACACACCTTCCTTTGGTTGGTTGGGGCACCTCTTTTATGGGTGCCAGGTTTGGGATTGTTGGGTGGTGCCTGCTCGGTGGCTCGGCGGGACACGGATCCAGCGTCTCTGCTCCTTTGATCACCTGTTCTGTGCGCACCGTGCGTGGTCTGTTCATTGGCGGGTTGGACCGGCCCTGGCCTTTGTTGGATGCCTAGTCTCGGCGCTCTGCATTACGCGAGGTCAGGACCCGGGAGCTGGTACAACTTGGTGTCCAGGTGCTGGCTGAGCTTGGCCTGGGGATGCTATCCATCCGCTGCGGCTATTAGGGATTGGACCAGGGTGGTGGTGGCGCGTGGCGGCCGGCTGCGGCCCCTGCGGTGCCGGGGGCCCCTCGTCGGGCGGTCCCTTGTCAGGTCTCTGCTGGGGGTCGGGGCGCCACTGGGTCTCGGCTCTCCCGGTCCATGGACCGGCCCGCCCTGGCGAGGCTGGTTGCCGGCGGGGCCCGTGGGCTCGTCACTGCTGCCCCCGGGCCCCTGCATAGTGGCCGCTGGACGTTCCCCTGGGGTTCTCCTTTGCTCCTCTCTTGGGGGATGCGGTCGGCCCCACCCGGGTCCGCCTGGAGCTCTGGGGGTCCTTTGAACGTCTTGGCTCCGATCTCCTTCATGTCTGCATCGATTCCTGGGAGACGGATTGATGCCTGCTCACACCAGCTATCGAACACTCTTTTGGAGAAACCTTATATGCACCAGCATGCTAACACACACACATAGATGTGGGGTCTCTGGTGTTTACAGATATATTCTTGGGCTGAGGTTATCATTACTAGAGCTTGATTAATCGGTACCATGAGTTTTTCTGTGACATTGTTGTTGTTATTTTTATATCCATTCTTTTGTGATGTGGTTGTGTAGTTCTTAGTTCACGATGTTAGGTTTGTTTTGTCAATGTTCCTTTTTCGTGTTTTGTTTAGTTTTTTTCCCCTCTCTCTGCCATCCTGTGGGTATGGAGGCAGACTTCAATGTTTTCCTGTGTTTTCTTTGTTCCCTTTCCTCTCTTGTATTTTCAACTCACCCTCTCTCATGACTTTTTGTTTCCTACCTCTCTTCTTCATCTTCTTTCTTTCTTCCCCTTAATTTTCCATCTCCGTGTCCATAAAATCAGGAAATAAAACCCCCAGCAATTCATAATAAATATAATTCACACATATATCAAGTGGAGTACTATAGCAAAAGCTGTACTGCTCCGCTTGTGAAAGTAAATCTGTTGGGCTTCTACTTGGTACTCAGACACCAATTCTGAGCTCCACGCTGCCAAACAGGACACGTTAAAAAGATTACAAAAATAAATAAATACCACACTATGTTCAAAAGCAACATCCAACTTAATTGGGTCATTTTAAAAGAGGTACAAAATGTGTATTTGTGCATAAAGAAAGACATACTATTTACAAGAAAAGAAGAAACTGCAAATAACAGCAGGGATGTGAACAGGGGCGGAGTGGGACAATAATTCAGGCCGGGAATCTGATACCATCCCAGGCCACCATCACCCAATTAACGCAAAACGCCAAGAGTGAGTTAGGCTGGCTGGCTACTGATGTGAGAGTGTAAAATGATTAAACAAAGGCTGCACACACACAGCTTTTTTCTGTTTCTTTCCCCTACAAAATAAATATTTTTGCTCTGGTGCAATAACCTGTACTCAAATCTCATAAACTGAAATTCTATCTCATCTACTACTACACTGGTAAATGTGCAGACTGCACCAGTTAACTGATTGAAATCAATCCTGGGTAACCTATTAAAATACGGATAAAATATATTTTGGAGTAGGAATGTGAGTAATTTTGAAATATCAGTTATAACCCTGTCCTGATTTCTGTCTGGTTTCTCCCTGCAATGAATCTCTTTCTGTCAGCAGGTTTTAATCTCTCCTTACCTGTGAAGACCCTTTGTCATCTTCCCTGCTGCTGGCGTCTCCTCCTAACTCTCCTCCCTGACTCAGATTTTACTATTGTGGCTGTAAAGATATTAAAATGTGGAAAGCAACATTTTGAAATAGAATTAGAATGAGTAGCAGTGAAATTGCTTTGGAAAATCTTTTTCTTTTGTGCCATTGATTTTTTTTCTCAGTTTCTTCTATTCTCTTTTCACCTGTGCAGACCCTCCCTGACCCTGCTCTGTCTTTTCTGACAAATATTTCTTTCAAATATGAGGGAAGCAGTAAAGTTCTGCAGAGAAATGAAAAACGATTAGGTTTATTACTAGCATTAACTAACTAGCAAGGGATGTAAACATCCCTAACATTAATATTGTTAACTAGCTTATAATATATTGACATGTATTGACAAATAATCATTTAGCTAGCATTATCTGCAACTTAATTTACATAGCTTTTTTGGAAAAAACTGTCAAAAGTTTTTGCCTTATGCTGGATCTGGATCGGTCGCTGAACATGCTGCTCTGCTCAGATGAACGCATACCTGTCTGTGAATCGGTACGCTTAAGGTGCGTTTAAAGACGGCTTGGAAAAATACAGTACGACATATTAAGAGATTAAACGGCTGAAAAAAAGTGCAGGGGACATGTACCCCGCGTCTGTTACGCTAATGTTCAGTGGGGCAGATTCCCTAATGAGCCTCAGGAAGGATTGTTTATTTAACAATCAAGCACAACCCGATCTGACTTCGGCCATTGCCAAGCGGGCCGCTTCGGCGGCCAGGCCACCGGGAAATGCCTCGACGCTCCCGATGGCCAGTCCGCGTCTGGATGTGAACACCTATTAAGTTTGCTGGAAGCAGTGAAGGTATTGTGGAAATTATTTAATAAAAGGATGAGAGCAGATTGCTTCAGTCAGTTGAGAATTTATCATAACTTTATTAACAAGGAGATTCAACAAAAGCAATCAGGCATCCAATGCTGACTCTGCCCAACTTGGAAGAGAAACGCCTTATATACGACAAGAGTTCCATAGTCACACTGCAGCTCCCCCCTCCCTGTCTGCCTCCAGAGGACTAGTTTAAACCAGCCAGATATATAAAAGATGTATTACTTGTATTATCTTTAACCTAATATCCCTGACTTCAATCCTGGAAATATTTCCGTTACAGATGGTTATGAAGTCTAACAGCAGGCAGGGGGAAGGATCTGTGATAATGCTCCTTTGTGCACCTAGGATTCAGCAGTTTGTCACAGAAGGAGCTTTCCAGTTCTGCAACAGCTTCATGCACGGGGTGGGAGACTTATTCCTACTGAAAGGATTCTACAATCTCAATGTCACATAGGTCATTGCCGTGATCTACAGCATGCACTGGAGTGGTTTGCAGCTGGGATGAAAGTCAGTTCCTTTAAAACAGAGGTCATGGCTCCCAACCGGGATAAGGTGGATTGCTACCTTCTGGTCATGGATCAGTCTCTGCCTCAAGCAGAAGAGTTCAAGTATCTTGGTTTTTTGCTCATGAGTGATGGAGGATGGAGCCAGAAATGGATAGATGTTTACTTGTTACTCTCGATTTCCATATATACTTCCAGCTGTCACTTGTGGTCAAGAGATGATTGAAAGAACAAGACCTTTGACATGAGCACCTGAAATAAGCTTATTCTGTTAGGTGGCTGAACTCATGGATTGGGAAGCCTGAAGGAGAGCTGCAGCTCCTCTGCGCCAAAAGTAGTCAGTGGAGGTGGTTTGAGAATATGAGGAGGATGAGTACTGGATGCCTCCCATTTATGGCAAGTTCCAAAGGGAGGAGAACCAGGGGCAGAACAAGAACCTGTTAAAGTAAATGGATTTCCTTTGTGGTCTGGAAACCCCTGGGGATCTCTCTGAATGAGCAGTGTGATATGAGAATGTCAGCGGAGACAGGACTGTCTGGATTCCCTTCCTAGACCTCCTCTGATCTTGAACTAGCAAGGTTCCTCCTAACTTATATAAAACAACAGGCTCACTGTGGAGAGTTGATGTGCCTTTTTCTAAGATGGAGATTAGCTGGAATTTAGTCTGTATGTCATAGCACAGGGGGAAACAATACACCATACTGGGTTCACAAGTGTGATATTTTTTTCAGGAAAAACTAAGAATTTACTAATTTATTTAACAAATAAAGATAATGGTTTCACGTAATCCAAACAGTGTGATGAGAATTACAAGCCTCTCTCATCCTTTTAAGTGGGAGAACTTGCAAAATTGGTGGCGGACTAAATACTTTTTTTACCCCACTGTATGTGCTCATCTCAAGTGGTGTGTTCTTCTTGAACTTCTTCAGAACCGCCTCCTGCTGAACACCTCCAAAACCAACGGGATGATCATAGACTTTCAGAGGTTGAAACCATCGCTCCAGCCAGTCAGCATGAATGGAAAGGTCATTGAAGAGATGCAAACCTTTAAATAACTGGGAGAGTCCCTTGATAACAACCTAGACTGGTGTGCCGACACAGATGCCCTGTATGGGAAGGGGAAGGGCCGCTGTAATTCCTTAGGTCTTTTGATGGATGCACTGAAATGCTGCATATGTTTTATCAGTCAATGGTTGCCAGTGTTTTGTTTTACGCTGTGGTCTGCTGGGGTGGCGGTATGAGTGATTGGAACATGAAACGAGGCTTGGCAGGTGTTTGGACTCCCTGGGGACTGTGGTGGTGAGAAGGATGAGCAGCACAGTGTTAGCCATTATGGATAATAGTAACCACCCATGTACAACATTGTGATAGGGCAGAGAAGCTGCAACAATCAGTGCGATTTAGATTACTTGTGCATCTAAATCGAGCTATGGCAATAATCGAGCTAATACCTTTACCAGAATGGGAGCTCTTATCCGAGTTTACATGTCAGTCAGTAAATCAAATCATTGAACGAAGTGCGTTCTCTACTCAAAATGGTTCAAGAAGAGATTAAAAAAGTGCTCAGAAGGTTCATCCAAAAAGTGTGGCGAAGGTGCTCTTTGGTGGGAAAACAGGGTAATCAAAAAATGAAAAATCCAAGGCACTCTTCATTAAATATAAAAAGCCTTTATTTTAAATGGCTACATCACATAGAAAATGCTAAAACACGTGGGTTACAGCCCACGCGTATCGGCCTCAGCCGTCATCAGGGTGTAACACTCAACACAAAGATTCTGCCTAAATAGGATAATTAGATTCACCTAGGTAGGTAGAACAAAAACAACATGATTTAGCAGATCATGACCAATAGATGGCGTCACTGGTTATGACAGAAGAAAAAAAGAAAAAAAACATATTATGTCAGTAATGCCAAAGAGACATCAACAAATTGCATTTACAAGAAAGGACTGAAATCAAGAAGAGCTTCAATTTTAATTTGTGTATGTGTTTAAAAAAAGGCTGCACAGTGGCGCAGTTGGTAGCACTGTTGCCTTGCAGCAAGAAGGTCCTGGGTTCGAATCCTGGCCTGGGGTCTTTCTGCATGGAGTTTGCATGTTCTCCCTGTGCATGCGTGGGTTCTCTCCGGGTACTCCGGCTTCCTCCCACAGTCCAAAAACATGTTAGGTGAATTGGTTTCTCTAAAATTGCCCTTAGGTATGAGTGTGTGCGTGTATGGTTGTTTGTCCTGTATGTCTCTGTGTTGCCCTGCCCTGCGATGGACTGGCGACTTGTCCAGGGTGTACCCCGCCTCTCGCCCCTTGACCGCTGGAGATAGGCACCAGCCCCCCGCAACCCTACATTAGGATGGACGGGTATAGAAAATGGATGGATGGATGAATGTTTAAAAAAAATGTAGTGAAGAATTTGCAGGAATGTTATGGGGTTAAGGAATTAGCTAAGACGTCGACATATCACGACTTTCTCTGCAGTGAGCAGCATCACTTATCAGCGTCAGCAGCAAAGAATAACGAGATAGACATAGAAGAAGCAGGGATTACTGTTGTGTTTCTCTCTGCTGTGTTGTTATAAACTGCTTCGCCAGCAACTCCTCTTATTTTACAAAGTCTGTTGTTTAGCGACATCTGCTCATTTCCATCTGAATTACAACAAATCAGCGTTAGTTAACCACAGCTCCTGCCCAAAAACTCTATCAGGCCATTTCCGAGTAAATACCCCCAGACTGGTACTCCGTTGGTTCCTGAAATAGCCCTGTTGGCCCAGCCCAGTGTAGTGGAGACACATGCATACCGTGAAGTTCCTGTAAAACTACAGTGAAGTTCCGATAGTGGAAACATGCCTAATGAGACGTAGTGTAAACGTACTGTATAGGATTAGTATGACTAGAAAAGCCTTATAGAAGTTAGCCATCCTTATCCTAACAGTTCCTTGTGCAGAAAAGACCCATCTGCCACAGCTATCTCAGTACATGCCATGTGTTATTGGGCTCTCCTTGTACCTGCTTTAGCAGGCAAATATTGGAATTAGGATCAGACCAAGATTGAAAATAGTTTACAATATAAAATCTTTAGAAAAAACAAAACATAAAAATCAATTTGTCTTCAAATCCAAATAGGGCAGTTTTTATAACACGCATCTCTATAATTCTTCAAAATACTACCAAGAGCCAGTGGCAGCAATAAATCCATGAGCACTAAGTAGTCTGTAGGTTGAGTTAAAATGATTTCTATATGGGCAAGTGCTAGGATGAAATAACAGATGACAAGAAGAAGCTACTCAGAGGACCTGCAGGTCAGCTGGTTGTTGCTTAGTCCCATATCACTTATCATTGTTATGCAAAACGGAGTTTTCCTTCAGCCTACATGGAGTGTTTGTTTCTGTGTTGGGGTCATTTAATACCTGAGTAAATACACACAACTTCTAAACCTGATGTCTGTCTTCTCCACTGACAACACCCTGCATAGAAAACCAACACTCTCCAACAGAACCAGATCCCTTTGCTCTGTCCCTAATTATTTGTGGAGGTTCAGGTTTCTGCAAATCTTTTCCATTTAATTACTTTACTCTTTAAATATTTGTAAAAACTGCAGATTTTCTTTGCTTTATGCAATTTGTTCTCTATTTGTGTTAGGTGCACATTATGACTCGCGAGTCTGCATGGGGCCTAAGTGAGAAGAATGTGATTCATGATTTGTTTTGTTTAACACCTTCTTTGCCTTCATTTTTTCAAAGATTGAGTTTAAGAAAAAAATTTCAATTATTAACGACTCCAGATACTGATGGGATACCATTTCTTTTACATTGAGAGAGACTTAAAACACAGATTTTAGCTAACATCGACTAAATATGCTCCGAAACAGACATGCACACACCAAAACTGTTCAGTTTCAGACAGTTTTTTCTTTAAATGCAACTTTTTTGTCCTTTTTAAAAATATTAAAAGGGAAATACTTGAAATGTATAGAAAAACCAAACCTAGCAAGGGTAAAAGTAAAAGAAAGCGTAGAAGAATGTTACCATACCATTTTATTTATATAGCACTTTCAATATGACAAGTACAGTCAGCCAAAGTGCTGTACAGGAGAAATAAATATGGAAATATAAAAATATATACATATGTGTATAAACATACACATACATGGAGATACATAAAAGTAAAAAAAAAAGTTCTTACCTACGTTCGCAAATCAAGGAAAAATAGTTTTATAAATTTATTTTGGCCTCATTTAACCAACAGTTGTTTGACTGCAGATTCATCTCTATGATTTCATTACGAATGCCATTCTCTGAAGGACATTTTCTACACTGAGCCAGATTGATTGACAAACCTGAACAAAAAACCTGTCCTCATCACCCTGAGATGAAAAGGTCAGCTATGAAATGACCAAAACTACAACAATGCAACAATTATTAATGGTCCAGTAAAGTATGTCCTGTGTTGATGTTTTTCCGAGGTTGTGCTGCCCAATCTTTTGATTTGATTTTGAAGACCTTAAACTTGAAGAGCATTAACTTGACCCTAAAGATAAGAGACATGTATTAAATGTTTGATCATAAACCAATTCTAAATGGTTTATTACAGAGATAGTGACTAGATTCTGTGAATTAGACACATGCCACGCTTAAAGTTGCATAAACAAAGACATCACACTTGACCAACTAAACGGAGTTACAGCAGCTTCCAAATGTTACAGTTGAGATTAATTTACAGCTAGTGTACCACAGAGTGCTGCTCTGGTGGAGCTGCACATACTCTTCTGTTAAAAGGTGCGTTTGATTTATTAACCTGGGACATTTGTGACTCGTAAGAACATGATCGTAGTTGCTGTAGCATTAAAGTAATGACAACAGACATAAATAAAACTGAACCTTACAGTATATTAAATGAATTATGGTGATTTAGGATCAAAATTTACCTCCGATACTGTTAAGTCAGGATGTTAATGTCGACCATTAGACTTGAGAATTGGCTCGGACCTGCCCTTCCTGGGTTGAAGGCTTTACATGAACTGTCTCCTCAAAATCTTGATTTGGATTTGTAAAAAAAAAAAAAAAAAAACACTTGTGAGCATCGCTGGGTTATTTTAGTTTGGGACAAATAGAAATGCTGAAGCCTTCACATAATTTTCTTTGCCCAAAGCATTTAGATGACGTAGTTGTTCTTAAATTAGGTTCTTAGTAACCTAAAATGTGGCTGGATAATATAAGGTTTGATTTTTTTGTCTAATTGGCTAATCAGAGGTGAGTTGTGGCAGCTGGGGGAGAGAGCAGGCTGAGAAATGAACGCATGAATTGCAGCTGGCAAGGGAAGCAGAGTGGCAGGGACACACCGAGCAGAAAGAAACTCAAAGAAACAATCATCAAATGCATAAAGATAATGAAGCAGAACAGACCTAAAGCAGAGGAATGAAGTTAAAATCACAAGATCTAAGGAAATAAAAAAGCAAAAAACATCTTATACACAGACAATTTTATATATTACAGGGTTTTTTTGTGCAAAATAATGTCCTGTTTTTGTTTTGAATTTCTGCTCCAACACACTGTCCATATGCTGTCATGTGTGAAATCTATTTCTTTTAATTAAGAACATCCTCATTAAAATTCCACATTGCCCCTTCAGCTATCCAGATGCTTCTTTGTTAAAAAAAACCAAACATAAATTAGCCCATTCACGTGCATATACTGATTTCACTCATTGTTTTCTACTAATTCTTAAACTCATAACAGTGAAAGTGTAGATTCATAACCACTCCTACAGTAGCAGGATTGACCCAACACAAATATTTTAAGAGACATGAGATGCACCGTTTTTTTTAAACACAATTTTCTGTCCAACTAAAATATCGGTAACATTTTTATAGTATAATAACTTTTTTTCACCATGTCTTTCTACGGAAGCCGAGGGTCAAAATAAAACAAAAATATGTTCAATCATACATGGCAAGGAGTCAGAGATTACCTAGCAAGCATCTTTCCAGTTTCATAAATGTATTTTCCAATATATAACCCAGGACTAATAGAACTTTTACAGTTTTTGAAATAGTAGTATAATGTTAGGAGGAAAGTGGACATGATGCATAGGTGGCTATATTTTGATCAACAGCAGTGAAAAAAATCGTATCTCTTTAGACATTAACTTTTTATAAACTTGTGACCAAAATATTGTGTGGGAGGATGTCACTATTTAGTTTCAGCTGTTTTACAGTGGGGAAAATAAGTATTTGATACACAGGTGATTTTTTTTTAGGTTTCCCCATTCACAAAGAAGAGGTCTGTAATTTTCATCGTAGGTACACCTTAAGATCAAGAAAATCCCATTGTATGATTGTTAAATATTTTATTTGAATTTTATTGCATGAAATAAATATTTGATACAATAGAAAAACAGAACTTAATATTTGGTGCAGAGGCCATTTTTTTTACAGTTCCAGAGATCTGACATTTCCGGTAGTTCTTGACCAGCTTTGCAGACACTGCAGCAGGGATTCTGGTCCACTCCTCCATACAGACTTCCAGATATTTCAGGTTTCAGGACTGTTGCTTAGCAAGATGGAGTTTCAGCTCCCTCCAAAGATTTTTTATGGATTGAGGTCTGGAGACTGGCTAGGCCACTCCAGGACCTTGAAATGCTTTTTACATAGCCACTTCTTTGTTGGAATGTTCTTGGGATTGTTCTCATCCTCCTCCTTCCTCCAAACATGGCAAGTGCAGTTTATACCAAAAAGTTCTATTTTGGTCCAAACTGACCTCCTGACCTTCTCCCATCCCTCCTCTAGATCATCCAATGGCAAACTCCAAACGGGCCTGGACATGTGAAGGCTTGAGTACTGGGATCTTTGGCGTGCTACAGGATTTTAATCCATGACTGCGTAGTGGGTTACTATGGTAACCTTTGAGACAGTGGTCCCAGCTTTTTTAAGGTCATTGACCAAGTATTCCTGTGAAGTTCTGAGCTGATCCCTCACCTTTCACATAATCATTGATACTCCAGGAGTCAAGATCTTGCATGGAGCCCCAGTCTGAGTGAGACTGATAGTTTCTTCCATAGTCTAATAATTGCACCAACAGTTGTTGCGTTCTCACCGAGCTTGTTTTCTTATTTTCCTGGAGCCCATCTCTCCATTCTTTGTAAGTGGGAGAACGTGAATAATTGGTTGTGTATCAAGTACCTATTTTCACCACTGTGTGTGCCTTAAATCCACTTTGTAGGAGGGCCTCTGTCTGAAGGTGTTAGCCTTTTTTCCAATGAAAATGGCTCCCTATTTTAATAAATGAACTGAATTTATACAGCACTTTTCTAGTAACACTGACCACTCAAAGTGCTTTACACTGGAGCTACATTCACCCATTTGCACTCACAAACACACACATTCATACACCAGTACGCAGATCGGTAGGCAACTTGGGGTTAAATGCCTTGCCCAGGGGCACATTGACATGTGCCAGGAGGAAGCTAGAATGGAACATACAACCCTCCGATTACAAGCCAAACTCATTTAACTATCGATTTTATTGACCAATTCTTCAAAAACAACCAGTCTATCCTTATTTGGCTGAATAGTAAAAAAAAATGGAAATCCATCATAAAGTTGAGGCTGTTCAGATCACATTGACAGTGAAACTTTAAGAGGCCTGACTTGCGTTTATCTGTCCTCCCTTTCTTTGTTGCAGACTTCATCATTTCAAGACGTGCTCTGGCTTAATGTATTTACTTAGGCTCAAAGAACATTTAAGCTTCATTATGGGTAATTATCTACCCATAGCCACCCTCAGAGTGCCCATTAAGTGTGGGCAGATGCTGTGATTCTGCCAGTGTTTTCAGCCAGCAAGGTAATTAAAAAGTCGTGTCTGTCTGTCTTGGGTAAGCCCAGGGTTGTATTCACTGGTTTTACACAGGCACTGGAACGAAAACAACACGGGCAGCAAGCAAACATTGTGGAATGATGTTCGGTTTTTTTTCGTTTTGTGAAGTTTTCTTCGAAATGAAGCATTTTATCTCCCTTTCTTGAACCATCAGTAACAATTTGTGTACTTCCTAACTCAAAATTTACAAATGACTAGAGTGAAAATCATTTGGAGCACACTGTACTCCAGGTTAGACATGAAATAGCAAATAACAAAGGGGAAGACATTAAGAGGAGAAAAACTGAGACAAATCTTAAAAACATCTACAAATACAGAGAGTGCATGGAGAACCTTTTTTAAATAAATAAAAACACTGAGTCTCTGGTTCACGATGTGATATTTAAACATAAAAAACCCACCACACCGTATTGACCACCTTAAATCTTCTTAATCTCATATTACACCGTGCGAACACTCTACGCTTCTGAAGATTCCAATCATCTCACGACGCTGATTGGTTGGGGCATCTCAAACTGGTTTTCGATTGGTTCTGCTGATCTTTATTTGTCCATCTGGGGGCACTCATAGACTTTGTATGAGACATTGAACATTGAACACCATGAAAGAAGTTAGTGAGTTGCATTATTAGAAATGTTAACATATTCCCTATCTCCAGCTGTCATTGGGCGAGAACAGCAGTCATCCTGAACAGGCCGCCACTTCATAGATCTTGTAACAGGGGTAAACTTAAAATAGTGATTTTCTGTTTTTATTTCATGAACTGTGGTTTGAAGACCCATATACAGACATACAAAATGCAGGTAAAGATCCAGGGAAGTTTTTAATAAACTTGGTCAAAGACCTCTCAGATCCCAAAGATGGAAGTCAATCTTATGATCAGACTGACCAAGGTGCTGAGTCCAGTGGCATTTACAAACTGTTCTGGTCTTTGATCAGGCTAACTGATGTTAGCATATCAAGCTAATTATTTCATTGTATTTATTTAAACACTGCTTTGTACTGTAGAAGCTCATCTAGGTATATGCAGATTTTTATGTCTAAGACAATCATTAATAACTAACAAGAAGAAATGAGACCTATAGTACATCCATCCATCCATCCATCCATCCATCCATCCATCCATCTATACCTTCTATCCTATCCTATGCAGGGTTGGGGGGGACAAAATCTACAATACCACTGATGATATTAGCATGTGTTTGCATAAAGGTAGTGATGACATAGTCTACCATTAAGATTTATATTGTTTTATGGCAGAGGTCGTGCTAATTCTTGTTGTCGGTCATTTTGACTGACGAGGTCAAAAAAATCCGGTCAAAATCCCATCAATGTTTAAAATGATAATAATGACATATTCAGTAGTATTTAATTGTCATTGATTTTAATTACTGCAATGGACTGGCGACCTGTCCAGGGTGAACGAGGGCTTTTCTGATCGCTTCAGCAGGAGGAAATTCTGCAGCATCCTTTCCTTTTACATCAGTGGTTAAGCTTTGTGATTTGTAAAAAAAGGTATGAGTCCAGTGCAGTCCGCGCATCCGTAACTATTCAACGCGCTGTCAGCTTCCGGATAGAGAGATGCATTGGGTACGGTGTCCAGGTCTGAGATGATGCTCAGAGGTTTTCAGTTTTATCCACTATTGCCTGTTGTTAAGATCTTGAATCCATATTCTTTTTCTTTAATTGTCTCCGTTGTCCTGTGAGGGAATTTTTCTTTTTCACTTACCTTTAGTGTTATCTGATTTCCTCTTTCCTCTTCCCTCCCATGTTTTTCACTTCCCTCCCCTTTTACCTCCATTTCTACTTGTCCCCTCTCTGTTCTGTCCTCTCCCTTATTTCTCTCTGGCATCTTGGTAGACCTATTTGGTAGCTCCTGGGAGCTGCTAATCCCTAATTGTTTCCATCACTTAAAGAAGCAATCAAAAAGGGCTTAGGCTGTTTAATCTGTCCGACTATTGTCCTTTGTCTTTGTTTGAGGCTTCCCCTCATTCCTTTTGGGTCTTCTTTTTTTTTACCTGCTCCTTGTTGATCTTTTAAATCTCTTCAGCTTGATCTTTTGTATGTCTTGTTCTTCATGAAAAATGTTTTAACAGAGGTAAATAATAAAGCTTCTATCGTCCAATGAGCTCGAAATGAGATACGAGGAAAAGCGAAGTTTAGAAAGCTTTGAAAGTTCTTCTGAGTATATGCCAAACTTGATGAAGCAAGGAAAGAATTCTGGAGGCTTTGGTGAAATCACATCTACCATGAGGTCTGTGGTTCCCAGTGAAAACAACTCCTGGGGGGCAACTGCATTCTTTTTATTATTATTAATTAGTATTATTATTATTATTTCAGAATTTGTACCTCGGAATTCCTGACCAAATTGTTTTCATATCTTAACACATGTAGCTGGATTTATCTGAGATTAAATTACACACAGATGGAGAGATTTATTCAGGGATGTAAAATCACAGGGGGTTGAATATATGTGCACATCATATTTTTTATATTTCTTTTGTACAAATATAATTTTACTTCCACTTGTCTATTATGGTCTGTCACATAAAGTTCTAATAAACTACATACAGTTTGGTTGTGACCCGACAGACAACGTTAATACGTTTTCAGTTGAGTTTTCAACATCATAGGGTCATAGTTTTCAAGGTTATAGTCAAGGTCAATCAGAATGACAGGACAGCCAGTAAACATATAACAATACAAACAAAGCAAAAATTCTAAAAGTATATCATAACCAGGACAATGAAGAAAATAGAAAATAAATAGCTGAAATAAGTTGCATAAACAGATCTACTTTGATTTCTAGTGTGCAGTCTGATTGCTGTAGGCACAAATGACCTGTGGTATCATGTAGTTCTGATTTTCCTTTGTAGACTGCTGCTATCCGACGTATTCTTCGGAAACAGAGGATGTGTTAGCTCCACTAGGATTTCATTAATCTTTTTTAAAATCGGCTCATGGTACAGCTGAGCTGCAGATACCTGGTCAACTTCAATAAGCCTCTTGGCTAGTTTAATAATGCGCTGCAATTTGTTATGATCCAGAGCATGCACAACTGAGAACTACGGCTTCAGAGAACATTTAATATCCAGCAAGACAACGACTCGAAGGATCCAGCAAAAGCTACACAGAGTTGGTTTGAAGACAACAAAGGTGGATGTTCTAGAGTGGCCCAGTCAAAGCCCAGACCTCACTCTGGTAAAGATTTTGTGACTGGGCATGAAAAGCTGAACCTGACAGAGCTAGAACAGCTGATTGAGACCTTTCCACACAGACTTCATGCTGTGATTGCAGCCAAAGGTGCATCTACTAATTACTTGATTTGAAGGGGGTGAATATTTATGCAATCAATTATTTTATGTTAAATACAGATGAGAGCTCCGGCTGTAGAAAGCCCACCAGTATACTTAAAATAGGTGTGAGCTGTAGGTATTCAAAGTATTTTTTTATTTAAGAATACGGACTACAGATATTATTGAGGTAATGCTTGGCAGTAATTTGTGTATAATGTGTAGAGGATGGGTGATAGTATATAACCCTGAGGTGCTCCAGTGTTGGTGGTCTTTAAGGAAGAGATGTGTTAGTTGAAATGTTACTTTTTCCATATGGTAGTAATTACCATTGCTGGTTCTACCATCTGATTGAATCAATTCAGATATCGATGAATGCGAGGAGAACAACGGAGGCTGTGATCACTTCTGCCGAAACACTGTGGGCTCCTTCGATTGCAGCTGCCAGAAAGGATACAAGCTTCTCACAGATGAACGGACATGTAAAGGTCAGTAGCTGTTTTTTGTCAATGGTTTTTTTGGTTCAGAAGATACGTAAGAGAATGGTTTCATATTTTGGCTATGTGATTGAAAAAAATCTGTTTATTCTGGTCCTATGTACAGTTCACGCGCTATCCCAGTGCTTTGTAGATATTTATGATCCTATTATGAAAATGTAATCGTCTGCATTGTTTGAAGTAATCAGAACAGAGTTACTGCATAAGTAGGGGAAGGTCAAGCATGCTGTTAATGCGGCTGCGAGTTCCTTCACTGGGTGTGTGTTGTGTCTTTGGAAGCTTTTCCGAACACTAAGTTTGCATGACCAAAGGCAAATTCCTGCTTACAAGTCACGGCAAGCGAGGCAGAAGATCAGACAAACACGAAATGATTTTTACCCAACACCAAAACCCTAAGGTTCTTCTATCCTCCGGCCAAAACAAATACAGTGTTGCGTCTGCGTTGGACTGGCTTGGCTTCATTGGATGTGTACTTAAAGTCTTAAGTATGTGGTGTTGAGTGGTGACAGCCACATCATAGCGTCGCTCTGATATGGAGTCGCCGTTATGAGCGCACCTTTGCCAATTCACCACACTGCCAAGAGCTGCCAGGTTTTTCCCATCCATAAGCATCTGCATCTACAGTCATAGCTGAAATGATTCAACCCCCGCTGAGAATAAGCTTTATTGGCAAAACATACGAACTAGCAGATGTTCGCAGTAAATAAATCAAGCAAGAACCATTTTAATTGCTCAGCACAGCTAACATCACTGGTTATTCCAAATTAAACTCAACAATGCACCTTTAATTACTACTGCAGTCTCAAAATCATTCAACCCCTTCATGTGAAGCATTTTTAGCACATAGTATAGCACCCTCTAGATGTTACAACCTGCTGCAAACATGATCCGTACCCAGACACAAGTCGGTAGCGTTCCTGCGCCTTAGCCCTCTCCTAACGGTCAAAAACCTCCAATTTACTCATATTCGTGGGTTTTCGTGCTGCAGCCACTTTTTTCAAATCCCATCATAAATTCTCAACAGATTTCAAGTCAACCAACATAGGTAGTTTGGTGCTATGCTTTTTTTGCTAGGACATTTCCTGAAACCAAGGTTTGGTGGACTTTGAGATATGCTTCGGATTGTTGTTGAGTTTTAAGGTCCAATGACACCCAAGCTTCAACTTGCTCAAATATGGAATGAGATTTTCTTGACTAAATCTATCATACATTCCTGCTGCTGCAGCTTTACAGTCCCAGAAGGAGAAAAGCAACACAAGTGCCTCACTGAGCCACCGCTATGCTTCACTGTAGGCTTGGTGTACTGTTAGGAAAAGGGCCCCCCCCATCCAATGGATGGATTGATATATTCATTTATTTCCCCTTCTATGGTGCTACATTTGTAAGGAAAATACACTTATGATTGTTAAGTGTGTGTTGCTCCCATCGAAACTTGCTAAATACTCTCTGATAATGCCAAACATCTTATTCTGCTATTGATTCACATTTTCTGTCTTTAATTGGACCGTGCTCACAACAAATGCCAGTTGAAGAATGGGATGCCATCCCACAGCAGTGTGTGACCAAGCTGCTTTACAGCATTAGGGGAGAGGTGCAAGATTTCAGTTGTGTTCTGTTCTCTCATGCACTAATGAGAACCCTGTTTTTAAAACGAAATAAATAGTTAAACTGTCAGTATGTATTGTTTCTTCAAACTTCAAACATCTGATCCAGTAAACGAAGCAATACAAGAGTAAATAGCCGAAATTTGTTTTTACATGTGGCAGCATTTACAGGAATATAAACAGGCTTCCAAAATGGTCTAAGATTTATAGACAAGAAACATTGTTGCAACATAGAAAACAAACAAACAATCAAACACTAATTTCTTTTGCGCTAAGTATAGTTGTGAGCAATTTGGATCAAACTTGTCCTTCAGTGTATCAGACATGGAGCCATTCAGCATATAATATTTTTGGAAACTAAGTTCTCAGTAGATGCTGCAACCAAGTCTTGCTGCAGGTCTTTCTCTGTTAGTCGAGGGTTTCTGACATCCTGCCTCCTCAAGAGTCCAGTGGCTTCCTCTCTCTGCCACCAGTGATCCACGAGATGTATTGCACAATGTTTTTTGGACAAAGAAGCCAAAATAGAGAAGTTTGGTCATTATGCTCTGCTTGAAGTACTTGGCACAAAACCCTCATGCTAATTGTTTAGCATGGTGGCGGATGGATGAGAATGTGGGCTTGTTTTGTAGCCAAAGAACCTGGGTGGCCTGAAATAACCAAATTTGTCTGTATACCAAAGTGTTCTGGAGTCAACAGTGAGGCCGACTGCCTGATGGAACGTGGCCCAAAGTGGTACCTGATGCATGATCATTATTCTAATCATAGGATTGAATCTGCAACAGAACAGCTGAAAAAAAGGAAAGAATTAGGGTGCTGCAGTGGCCCAGTCAGATTCCAGACCTCAACCTGCATGAAATGCTGAGGTGGAACCTGAAGGGAGATGTACAGAAACAAGTACCTGAAGAAGTCTCCTAAGACCTGAGATGTTGTGTGAGATACAACTAGATTAAGTTACTGCAGCTAAAAGGGGTTTTCCCTATTTTATCACGTGTTCTGTTGCTTTTCTGTTTTGGCTTCACCTTTGTTTAATAATGACCGTGTGTCTGTTGCGTGGCTGTGTTCACTTTCAGAAGTTGGTTAAAGATCAGATCAGGTTTATTTATTTCCTCATTTGTAAAAACTTTAGAAATGAAAGGTGTACTTTCTTGTTTAGGATGACGGTGTGTATGTTAGGAACTACTGTGTGGCACCTCTCAGTTTATGTAAACTGTGCTGGTCTGACTAGCTCCAACCGCACGGCGAACCTTTCCGATGTCCTCTCAGGGACATTTGCCTGGACTGTTTACTGAGCAAACATCCAGGATCCAGACTAACTTCCTCTGAGTTACAAACTCCATTAGAACATGTTAGATTAACATGTTCGCTGACAGGACTTTATCCCAGTGAGACTTTACATTTATTCATTTATTACAATGATTTCTTAACACTTTGTTAATTGAATAAATTTTTTTAAATAAAATTTGCTTGGAGCTGTTGCATGGGTACTTCTCCTGTTTATTCTGTCCTGAATTCCAAGTGGAACAGAATATTTAGGGAACTCTTTGGAGAATTTTATGATTTTTCTTTTTTGTTCAGGAATGACAGGCACAGTAGATTTAAATTTAAGGCAACAGATTTGTCTGGGGATTTTGTGCTTTGAAGGGAAAAAAAAGATCTTGTATTATGATTTCCCATACACGTGTTTTCTGTGGGGTTTAAACTGAATTTTGTTTAATCCAAGAACAAGTATTTATACACTAAAACACTTCTTTTAGATTGACAACACCAAAACTAATTTAAGATTATATGATTTTGCCTTTGCCTTTGCCTGCCATTTTAGTAAAACATATACAGTTCAATGAAAAATTAAGAATTTTATGATAGAGCAAATCAAAGTAGTTTAGAAAATCATACATAGTTTTAAAATATTTTAGAAAAAAAACTCAAAAGAGAGGTGTGCCTTTGTATTTAGTCCCTTCCAATCTGATATCCTGAAATAAAATCCATTGTAAGCCGTTGCCTTCATAAATAACCTAAACTGACAGTCCAGCAACAGAGAGGATTAAGCAGAGAAGCAGCCAAGTAACTCTGGAGGAGCTGCAGTGATCCGCAGCTGAGGCGGGAGATATGTTGAGAAAGGTACGCCACAAATATGGGCTTCATGGATAAGTTATTATTAAAATAAAGACAGTAAGAAACCTTTTTTGTAGTTTTTCCACAACCCTCGCATGGGACACAGCAAGCATGGGAAATTAGGTGCCCTGGTCAAAAAATCAAGTTCTACCGGAATTTAGTTTGTAAACTAAATATTTAGCTTCAAACAACAAACAACATTTAGTTTACAAGATAAATATGTAGTTTACAGGATAAATATTTTGCTCGTCACTAAATTTTTAGCTTCTAACTAAATGTTTAGCTTTCAACTAAATATATACATATCTTTATCCTATGACAGGCTAACTTAAATTGTTGCTGTTAATTGTTCACAAACAGCCCCCCATAGCTAATGACCTGATTATTTGACTCGAAGCAGTTTATATTGTTCGTAAAATATTTTGAACACCAAGTATCAGTTTTCGCTCCACCTTATGATTATGCTCTACTTTGTGTTGGTCTATCATAGAAAGTGACAGTGAAACAGATTACTGATTGTGATTGTAACAATGCAAAATGTGAAGTTCAAGGAGAATGAATACTTTAGCAAATCTAAAACTGTTTGTCTTTGTTCTCCATCAGATATTGATGAGTGCTCCTTTGAGAGGACCTGTGACCACACCTGCATTAACTACCCCGGCAGCTTTGAGTGCTTGTGCAACAAGGGATACATCCTCTACGGCCTCACGCACTGTGGAGGTGAGAATCGATGCAGAGTCAACTAGGCCGCCTGGAATTTGGAACAAATACATGAACCAGCTTCAGTGTCATGTATTTGTTGCCTGCCCTCTGTTTTTCTGCGTTAGATATCGATGAATGCAGCATCAACAATGGAAGCTGTGAGCATGGCTGCATAAACACTCAGGGTAGCTATGAGTGTGTGTGTCCACCAGGACAGAAACTCCACTGGAACAAGAAGGACTGCATTGGTAAGCTCCGGTTCCTGCTTGTCCAGGAGTCTACCTCTTGTCTCCACATTTAGACCTTGCCAGTGTGTGATGTCATTTGGTGTGTTCCTCAGAGGCTGTGAAATGTCTACCCAATGGAAAGCCTGCACCACGAGCCCAGCTGATCTGCACAAAGAGTGGAGGCGCAGAAGTCTGCTCGCTCTCGTGTCCCTCCAATGCTCTCTTCCTTGCAGGTATCCATCAGTTCAGGGGGAAGGTGAAGTACAAGCATTTAAGAACAGAGAATTATGATGAAGCAAGAAGTCCATTGAAAGACTAATAATAAAATTTAAAATGCACATAAAACGATGTTAACACTGAAAGGCAAATTTAGCACAAAACAATAACTAAGACAGTATCGAATCGATAAAGAAAACTACATGGTTCATACCTGACCAGCAACTCTGAAATGTATTTTTGGCCCAAAAACCATTCATCAACAGGAATTTAAAGTCGATTTTCTAAAAACACAAAGCCGCTGCCGTGATTTAAGAACTCTGACAGCATTGTGGATGAGCTGCGGCTGCCTAATTAAGTTTTGCATAGTAAAAATGATGTAAAGACACCATTAAAATAATCTAACTTATTGAAAGTAAGAAGTATATCCCAATATCCCTGTGTCCTGTTTTAAAATCTTTCAGTTCAATTCAAAAATACTTTATTTATCCCAAATTAAATGAAATGTTGTAACTCATATCATCCAAGAATATTCAAAAGGTTGTTGTGGATGGTGATGCTGTGGACAGGAAGAAACTCCAGCAGCAGTCCGTCTTGCAATGAATCTGAAAAGGCCTCTGACTAAAGTCTGTTGCTGTATAAACGTTTCATGAATGTCATGATATGCTAGCAGCTCAATATCCAGGTAGCAGAGGTGATATTCCACAGCAACATGTCCAGGATGACTCCATCAGTCTTTGTCAAGCACTGCTAATCCACCTCATTTGCTTTTACTGCTCCTCTTTCAATCTATGTTTGGCCATATGGTTAGAAATCCGGGCAGAGAGATGCTGGAGTTGTGGATATGATCCTTGCCCATTATGCTGGATGGAAGAGATGGTTTGAACTTCCTCATTTTCTCTCTCCTCTTTGGTCCTGCTCTGCATCCATGAAGCCTCCTTTTCAACTCCTCCAGAATTCAGGGTCGTAGTTTAGGTACTATTTGTGATGCTAATCACCTGCTTCCAGTTGTAAAAACAATATCTTAGTCTGTGAGACAGACACTCTGTTTACTTTTAAGGCCAGGCTTAAAACTTTGCTTTTTGATAAAGCTTATAGTTAGAGTGGCTAAGGTCATCCTGAGCTATCTCTGTAGTTATGCTGCTATAGGCTTAGACTGCTGGAGGACAGACTTACCAATTTTCTTCACTCTGCTACTTCCTTTTCTCCTACTACTCTCCAGTTGTATTACAGTACATTCTGTTATTTCGACTGTTAACTTTGTTTTCTCTCAGTGTTTTTCTCTCCATAGAAGATATACCTGGTCTGGTATCCTGCTTGGCTGCAATGCCCTGTTGGACGGGGGGCATCGACTGGGATGATCCTCTCAGTAACTGAACATCCACTGTGTCCTGTTATCAACTTTTTACTTTCTGTAACATAGAAAGTTCTCTTATATCAGATCTTCTGTTCCTTCTGTGTCTCTGCTCTGTCTTCTCAAACCCCCAGACGGTCGTGGCAGATGGCCGCTCCTACTGAGCCTGGTTCTGTTGGAGGTTTCTTCCTGTTAAAGGGGAGTTTTTCCTCTCCACCGTCGCTACATGCTTGCTCAGTATGAGGGATTGCTGAAGGATTGCTGTGGTTGGAAAGTCTGCATCAACGGGGCCCAACCTCACACCAATGACTGACACAATCTGCTGGGATTCCTTAAATAGGAAACTCTTTAACTGACTGGAACGTTTGTATAAATGTATTGAAATGACTTCTTGTTAAGTGCCTTGAGATGACATCTGCTGTGAATTGGCGCTATATAAATAAACTGAATTGAATTGAATCTTGTTGCTATGGTTACGCACCATAACAACTGGCCAAAAGTAAGAAAGTAGCACAGCATCCAATACCAGAGGGAATTATTGTCTAAACATGCAATGCCTCAACCAAAATAATCTGAACAGAAGTTTCCAATAAAAGGAACAAATGAGCACTAACATAACAGAGCTGTCAGGTTGTGCAATTCAGACTCAAATGCAGGCGAGCAGGTTGGTGGTGAAGGCATAATTTTAATGTGGAAAAGGTGGTAGCAGAACAACTTATAGTAACTTTGACCAGGGTGGCAGGATGACAAGGGCGAAGACGTATGGAATGACGACAGGAAAGGAGATGAGGAAGACACGGGAGAGACGACAATTAACAGGCAACAAGAGGAGGCAGGGAGGGACAGACAGGGAGGAAGTGAACCTATAGAAGGCTAACCAAATAACACTAGGAACCCAAGCAAATAAATAAGGAATGAACACAAACATGAGGAACAAAATAAGAGAGCACCTAGGGGAAAAGAGGGCGAGAAAGCATGGTGGAAGGAAAAACTTAAATCACACTTAAAAAAACACCAGGAAATAAGCTAGAATGTCAATGTAAACTGAAGGAAATGAAATAACTAAAACTCAAAACCCAAACACCTAAGGAACCCAACAAGAGCTACTCCAACATGCTGCCATAATGAACGGAACAATTCAAAATCATTCTAAGGTCAGTAAGGTCAGTCAGATTTTTGCCATCAGAACAGACTTCTATCAAAATGGCGAAATTAGTGGCACATTATTGCTTGATGGTAAATACATGTGTTTGCATTAAAGGCTTACAAATGACTAGCCATTAGGGTCCTTCTCTGAGCCAGCGACCACAGAACCCCATATGAAAAAATCCTCACTACCCATCTGATGTAAAAGCATCTGAATCTGAAACTGTAAATAAACAAAATTTGAGAAAGTGAAACTTTTTTCTTTGCAAAATTCTTAAAGATAATAGCAAAATAAATACTTACAGTTATGTGAAAAAGTTGGCACGTCACATTAAATGTTAAATTCTTTATTAAGAAATGTTTAGAAACTGATGTTTGATCTTTTTTTTCTAAAAACAAAAGGAGTTAAACTGCACGTATACACCAAATATCACATTATTTAAATAAAATATGTAAATAAACATGTGTATTCTACCTAAGGAGAAAGTTAAGACACCCTACCGCTAACATCCAAGGTTACCCCATTTGATGAAGCTCACATCAGGGAGACGCTACTCCGTGTACCGCTCTCTGAAATCAGCCAGAGGAAAGTTTGCCCCACTTCTCACTTTCAGCTTGAAGATATTTAAGTGGTACTTTGCTTGTTAAGCCTGTTTAGAGTCACCCCACAGCATCCCAGCCAGATCAAGGTCTGGACTTTGTCTCAAACCAGGGCTTGAATTCTCAGCTAGTTCTCGTTGGCAGTACTGGTATGTTTTGGGTCATTGTCACGTTGCGGGGCCCATTGCTGGTTCATCTTTTCTTTCTCACATAGTCCTAAATTTTCCTCCAGCACCCTCTGATACACAGTAGAATTCATTGTAGATATGAATGCTTTAAAAGCATAAATATCAGCTCCTCTCTGACAGCATGGTGGGAGTTTCTAAAAATGACAGAGTCCACAATAATCTCATGCACACGTACACCCATCTGGAATAACCCCGACATCTTGCAAAAAAAATGTATGATAAGTTTCCCAGTCTGGAGGTGCAATGGAATTGAATACCTGGAACATATATTTGAAGGAACAGACTTTATCCCATTTAATACATTAATTACACAATATGGAATTGATAAAAACAAATTCTTAGAATATCAACAAATTAAATCTATTATTAAAGGTAAATCTAGGCTCAATACAGCTGAATTACAAATTCCAGCAAGAGTTTTAGATTTTCTTAATCTCAACCCCCCCAAATTGCTGTCTAAAATATACAAAACTTTATCTACATTAAATGAATCAATAGCCATCCCTATTTCAAAATGGACACTACCACTTATAACATTTTCACACGACACATATGTAGGGACTTTGGGGTGGGCACACTTTTCGGCATCCAGAGGGGGAGCGGTACAATCAGCTTCACCTCTGGTGCCGGTGCCCACTGTTAAACCACATAGACACTGAGGGCTCGGGGTGGGGGTTGGGGGATGTGTAGCTGCCTCCCCCACATCCCACCCCTCTGTTTTAAATGCACATTATAACAACACGCATCAACACCATACACGAGCGGGAGGATGGAGGCTAGGGGTCTTTTCCCACCAGGGCCATCAGGGGTTGGGGTCCGGAGGGGGACAGGCGGTCTGGTCGGGGTCCTGGGCTGTCGGGCTGCTTTGCCACTGTGGGGCCCTTGGCGGTCTGCTTGTCTCCATCCTAGAAGGTAGGGGGTCCACCTCCCGGGTCCGGGGGCTGGTGGCTCTACTGGGGCATCAGTACCTGGACCTGGGAGCATAAAGTGTGCATGGGGTGTGTGAGTGAGGGTACAGCGTCATTTTTTTGGGTGTCTTGGTGAGTCAGTGAGAATGTATGTGTTTAAGAGGGAGGGAACGTATGACTGTGTCTGTATGTCTTTGTCTACCTGTCAGGTTGGATCTTGGTCTGCCCCCTCGCCTGGCCCACCTCAGGCTTTACACTTAATGGGGGGCCTATTTCCCCTCCGTCACTCCCCGCCGGTGACGGGGGCCCCTGCCTGCCGGTGCGCCGGTGGTCAATCCAGTTCGGACCTGGTGCGTGCCTGGCCGGGCCTGGGGGGGCCGGTGTGTCGGTCGGCCGATGCGCTGGGCCGATATCTTCCTTTGGTTGGTTGGGGCACCTCTTTTAGAGGTGCCAGGTTTGGGATTGTTGGGTGGTGCCTGCTCGGTGGCTCGGCGGGATGCGGATCCGGCGTCTCGGCTCCTTTGATCACCTGTTCTGTGCGCACCGTGCGTGGCCGGTTCATTGGCGGGTTGGACCGGCCCTGGCCCTCGTTTGAGGCCTGGTCTCGGCGCCCTGTGTTGCGCGGGATCAGGACCCGGGAGCTGGTACAACTTGGCGTCCAGATGCTGACTGAGCCCCTCGTCGGCCGGTCCCTTGTCGGGTCCCTGCTGGGGGTTGGGGTGCCCCTGGGCCCCGGCTCCCCACGGTCCGTTGACCGGCCCGCCCCGGCGCGGCCGGTTGCCGGCGGAGCCCGTGGGCTCGTCACTGCTGTCCCCCGGGCCCCTGCATAGAGGCCACTGGATGTTCCGCTGGGGTTCTCCTTTGCTCCTCTCTTGGGGGATGCGGTCGGCCCCGGCCGGGTCCGCCTGGGGCTCTGGCGGTCCTTTGGACGTCTTTGCTCCGATCTCCTTCATGTCTGCATCGATTCCTGGGGGACGGATCGATGTCTTCTCACACCAACTATCGAACACTCTTATGGAGAAACCTTATATGCACCAGCATGCTAACACACACACATAGATGTGGGGTCTCTGGTGTTTAAGGATATATTCTTGGGCTGAGGTTATCATTACTAGAGCTTGATTAATCGGTACCATGAGTTTTTCTGTGACATTGTTGTTGTATTTTTATATCTATTTTTGTGTGATGTGGTTGTGTAATTCTTAAGCTCACAATGTTTGGTTGGTTTTGTCGATGTTCCTTTTTCGTGTTTTGTTTTTCCCCCTCTCTCTGCCGTCCTGTGGGTATGGAGGCAGACTTCAATGTTTTCCTGTGTTTTCTTTGTTCCCCTTCCTCTCTTGTATTTTCAACTCACCCTCTCTCATGACTTTTTGTTTCCTACCTCTCTTCTTCATCTTCTTTCTTTCTTCTCCTTAATTTTCCGTCTCCATGTCCATAACATCAGGAAATAAAAACCCCAACAATTCATAATAAAGATTTTTCACACATAAATCAAGTGGAGTACTATAGCAAAAGCTGTACTGCTCCGCTTGTGAAAGTAAATCTGTTGGGCTTCTACTTGGTACTCAGACACCAATTCTGAGCTCCACACTGCCAAACAGGACACGTAAAAAAAAAATAAAATAAAAAAAAAAAAAAAAGAATTCATTGTAGATTCTATAATGGTTAGCTGGTCAGGTCATGCTGCAGCAAAGTATCCCTAAGCCATGACACTTCCACCTCCATGTTTATTAGTTGGTAAACATGTGGTCCTTTTCCTTGAATGCTGTGTTTGGTTTGGACCCTGGACCCTGAACATGTCCTGCAGCACAGCACCGTGCCCTATAGAGGGAGAGGGTGATGAATTAGCGGTGCGTATGTCAGAACAGGTTGCAGATAGCGTTGACAGAGGTCAACAATACAATATTTTCATCTTGAAAAAAAAATCCCCAAGCCATCAGGGATGGCCATATCAGAAAGGTTCGGCCATATCAGAAAACCAGCAACGTTTCTGATATGTCCGATCCTGGGGCACCAAAAACACTAAGGCTGGCTCTGCATAAAGAACATTATTCCAGAAGTTCTGCTCTTTTCTACATTCTCTCTGGAAAACTTTAATCTGGTTTTTGTGTTTTTCTTGGAGAGCAAAGTGTCTCCTTTTATAACACCTCCTATTTTTCTTTTTGTGCTGGCATGCACAGTCATATCCACAGAAGCAAGAGTCTGTGATGACATTTTATGGTTTTTGGAGACTTTGTTTAGCATCTTGTGGCCTGCTTTCAGGGTGAACTCGCTTGGATGCTCCATTTGTACACTATTGTTCAGACAGTGGTTGTTTGTTCCTTTAATTCAAGAAATAATAATTTGAAAGCTGCATTTTTTTATTTACAAAGCTTATTCTTGTCTAAAGTTTAAGTCAGACAAGCTTAGAAATGTCACCCCCCCAAATAAAATAGGAACAGAAGAAATTGGTAATGATAGAAATCCTCTTTCACATTTTTTTATAAAAGTATTTAGGTGTTAGTCATTGAATGCTGCCCTCTGGTGGCACCAGCTGATTGATGCAGCTCTCGCTGACGCCTGGTGAAGCCACCAGTGCTTTTTATTGCTGTATTTATGGGCTCCTCAGCGAGCTCTCTGCTCAGACTGATGTTTTTCTCTCTCAGGAAGGTTCTGTTGGCCCCAGGCATCGCAACGCTTTGGCTAACACCTCAGGCTCCTCTCCTGCGATAGTGCTTAACACATCTGCGAATTGATTGCATACTTTGATTGTGGTGTTCCGTAATGTGGCCCTCGCTCAGTTTGACTTGGCACCCACAGTGTGAGAATGACAGATGGCTCTGAGACATGAAGTAAAGTGTTTGTTTTTTTGTCCTTTTTGGAGTCCATCTTAATATAAGGGAGGTGGAAGCCAGGTAAAATACTTGTGGCTCAACGCAGTCTGGACCCCTTATTTATCTTTCTTGCTTTAATGATTTTCGAAGGCTTCGATCTATCGTTTATTACTTGAAATGCATACATGTGTGTTCCTGTGCAGTGGAGGAGAGGGGCAAACATTAATGATTCTTCTATTTT
The DNA here is from genome assembly GCA_963556495.2 of Valencia hispanica. NCBI lineage: Eukaryota > Metazoa > Chordata > Actinopteri > Cyprinodontiformes > Valenciidae > Valencia > Valencia hispanica. Next base: position 30,572,781 of record OY747722.1, on the reverse strand, counting down.
GGCTTTCATTTCACAGTCAGAGTGAAGGTCACACAGAAACTTATCTGCCTTTTGCTCTCTCTGTTTATTTTTAAAAAGGAAAGGAATGAAACTTGATTTAACACTACCAAACAGCCTCTAAACCTTTAGAGGTTTATGTTATTTCTAAAGTAACATAAACCCTAAACTCCCATCATGACCGTTTCCCTTTCTTCAACCATACTCTAACATGTGTGTTTCTTTCTTGCAGACTCAGAGAACTACACATTAAGCTGTGGAGTTCCCATCCAGCCTGGTAATGCTCCTCAAAGAATATGCTTGTATAAACATGCTGTATTAATAGATACAATTCTAAAGTGTCTTGCAAAAGTCTTAATCCATATCTCACTTTTGTCACAACCACAAACTTCAGTGTCTTGAAGTATTGCCCTAAATTTATCTCTATCCCTGACCCTAAACACCTTAATGATGTATTTGAACTCTTATTTTATTGTAAAACAAGTCCTTGACCAAGGAGGGCTGAGATAAATACACAAACAAATTACAATTAGCAAATGCCCACAGAGACGAAAACTTTTGAGTTTTCAAAAGATGACCTATGGGTTTTTTTTAAACCTAACATTAAAGTGTCTGGTCAAAATGACCTTCATTGTTTTGATTTAAAATCAGGAAGCTGACAAGTCTTAAAACACCATCCCAAATGTCAAGTACAGTGGTGTCAGCATCATGCTCTGGGGGTGTTTCCCTATAAGGGGGACTTGTGAACCTCACAAAATAGATAAAATCATGGGAAAAGAAAAGTGTAGTGGAACTATTGAAGCAACCCTTTAAGAAATCAGCCAGAAAATCGAAGCTCGGACACAAATGGGTCTTCCAAATGGACAACAACCTTAATTGTACTGTTATATGAGTTACAAAGCGGCTTCAAGGCAAGATTCTTGTGATTGAGCCGCAGTTTGCATATATTTGTGTCTGTTCTGTATCATTTGGAGCTGTGTGGATTAGGCAGAAACTTCTAACTTGTGCACCCAGTTCTGGTTAGTGAATAGCAGTAAAATTCCTAAACTTTTGCAACAGTTATAACAAAATGTTATTAAATGTTTTTTAAAACTCCGCTTGATTTCTGGAGATCATATGGAGGAACCACACTGTCCTATGGTTTCATATTTCATGACCCAGAGTTGGGTCCCAAACCCACCTCCAGAAACCACTGCTCTGAGAGTAGAAAAGAAGCACAACCTCAAATGAAATAATGATCATGCTCTGGTTGTTGTGCAGAAATGTATCTCACTCAGAACAGATCTTCACAGGTATAGCATTCACACCCTTGTGGTTCTTTCTGATGTGGATGAACACAGATCCATTGGCCCCGCCCATCAAGCAGAAGGCCAAGTTTAAGATTAAAGATGCCAAATGCCACCTGAGCCCGCGCAACAAGGAGAAACACCGAGAGTCATCCAAGCAGAACATCCAAGGTAAGGAACAGCACTGCCCACAGTATTTAGCAGAACTTAGGGGTTGACTTTCATCTTCATGATCTCCGCTTTTACTCTGAAAGGAGGTCAGTTCCCCTGCACCGATGACTGTCAGGTAACGTTTGTCAACCTCAAGTGTGACTCGTCGAAGAAGCGCCGCAGAGGACGCAAGTCTCCGTCGAAAGAGGTTTCCCTCATCACAGCCGAGTTTGAAATGGAGATGAAGGAGGAGGAAGCCTCAGGTGTTGTGGCCTCTCTTAGTTCCTATAGCGTTATTTGAAATGAAATATTTGACATGCGCAGCGGAGCTATAGGACACATTTAAGTTACACTTTGTTTTTTGTTTTTTACCTCAGATTCGTGTAATGTTGACTGCGTGCGTGAGAAGATGAAGCAGAAGCTCCAGAGCGCCATGCGCACACTCAGGAAGTCCATCAACAAGCAGCAGTTCTACATCCAGTTTTCCGGAACGGAGTACGAAGTGGCCCAGAAGCCGTCCAGGATTTCGGAGGGAGCCGAGACCTGCAGCACGGGTCAAGTCTTCCAAGAAGGGAAGTGTGGTGAGTGTGGACTTCATGGAGCTGTCTTTATATCGCTGTGCTCTCACAAACCTTGCCTTGGGAGAATTTAGCAGTGTGTTGGTGTTTTTTTTCCACAGTGAGTTGTGGTGTGGGGACGTTTTACAGTGGTGAGCAGGAGCAGTGTGTTCAGTGTCCTCCTGGAACATACCAGGACATGGAGGGACAGCTGTCCTGTGAGCCATGTCCCAGTACTGAAGGACAGGGCATCGCTGGTGCCAAGAATGTGTCTCAGTGTGGAGGTAAATTCATGCTCTCATCAACATTTTCATTCTATCTCGTCCTTTCTCCAAGGACCCACAAGAGAAAACAGATTATTAATGATTACAGATCAATATACAGTACTTGGGACCAAATAGTGCCTGGTGCAATGTGACTATGATATATTAATGCAGGTTTGTGCATGTCAGTCTCCCTTGGGGTACCCACACTTTAAGGATTTGGTGCACTGAATAAAACAAAAATGTTCATTTGCTTTCAAAGAGGAAGAATCACCCTTTAGAAAGCCTGCATCGAGGTAAAATTCTGATGCAATCTGCTGGTTTTCTGAGACAGGTTTTCACCAGCTGGCATCTCACAAGCTGCTGAATCTGTACGGGATCAAACTGGTCTCTGTTTGATTAGAGTGCATGTGAGCATAACCACTGAAAGGATTTGATTCAGTCATGATGAGCAGTGATGTGCGGTCAGGTTCGTGACTGGCGAGGCACTGGCTCCCCTGGAATCAGAGATATAAAACCCAAATCACAAAGAGTTTTGACCTTTATTGAAACCTTTTGTTGTTTTAATAGCTTTTATTTAATTATGCCTTATTTAGTTTCACACTGCTTTTCAATTCAATTCAATTCAGTTTATTTATTTAGCGCCGATTCACAACAGATGTCATCTCAAGGCACTTAACAAGAAGTCATTTCAATACATTTATACAAACATTCCAATCAGTTAAAAAGTTTCCTATTTTAGGAATCCCAGCAGATTGCGTCAGTCATTGGCGTGAGGTTGGGCCCCGTGATGATGATATGATTGCAAGAAAATAATATGATATTCAATATTTGGCCAAATGTATAACATTTTTGCTGATGTCTTTAGTTATTATAATGATCTTACCTTTATTTGTGTATGAAGACCATGCACCTGTCCTCCTCCACAAATATCTCTTATCAGTCTCATATAAAAATTGTCTTTGTTTTCCTTCATTTTTTAAAATCCGGCTGCTTCACTAGATACAGTCGGTAAAGAGGAAAGTTAGTCCCAGATAGGTTCTATGCAGATTATATTTTTTGTATTTTTTCGTCTGTTCTCTGTTGCGTAGAGGAAGAGCATCGGTTGCCCTTTGGGCTCAGCACTGCCCCCTATCGGTGCCCCCTATTTTCTGCCTCACCGTGCGCATTTTCATGGCCCATCAGAAAGACTAAATATGTCCCACACATTTATTAAATATATTAGACACACTGTGAAACATCAGGTTGTGTAATCAAACATGTATATTGGACATATAAAGAGAGACAGAAATGAGCATGCACCGACTGCTTCATTCACTGTCTGTAACACACACAGTGAGGCACAGCATTATCTCACCCCGCACTTCTTCCATGTATTTGAACAAACATAATTTCCCCATAACTTCTGTCAAGCATAAATTCATTATTATGTCCCATAAATGCAATGATTTTGACCGGAAATTTGTGAAATATTACAGAAAACCAATTTATAGAACAGATAAGTGGACAGATTGATTTTCTATGATCACTGTTAGTGCCGATTCTACTTGTCACGATGACAGCTGAGGCGCTGCCTCACCTGCCTCCCTTGATCGCAAATCACTGATGACCACAGCAGGGAGGGTCAGGGAGAAAGTTATGGAGAAGTTGAAAGCAGGGTTAGGTTTGCTTAGATCCTTCAATGTTCACAGCGAGATGCTTCAGATCTCTTTTATATTATGTTGCGGAAAGTGCAATCTCTTCGCCCATCGTATTTTTGGGCAGCAACATCAGAGACTGTGACGTAAGACAGCTCGGGAAGAGTTCTGGGAACACTGGAGTCTGTTCGGTAAAAAGAAGAAAGCAGCACAAAATGAAACACATATTAGACAACCCTGAGCATCCTCTTCACAAGTCAGTAATACAATAACAGAATATCTTAAGTCAGAGGTGTTTTCAATCACACTGCAACACAGACTGCTACAGAAAATCTGCTCAGACCACAGCTGTACTGAGAGCTCCTTCAACATGTAATTCCACTTTGGGAAAAATAAAATCATGTTGAGTTGTGAAACATGGTGCTGGCAGCATTATGCTGTGTGAAAGATTTTATTTTTAGCAGTTGATGGGGAAGCTGGTCAGAGTTGATACCAGACAATGGTGGAAGAAAACCTGGACGCTGCAAAAGACTTGAAACAGAGGAGGAGGTTCACCTTCCAGCAGATAAAACATAAAGACCCCAAACACACAAACAGGGCTTCAATCAAAGCTTATTCATGCTCTAGAATAGCCTAGTCAAAGTCTTCACCTAAATCCAACGTGAAATATGTGGCATCACCTAAAAAAACTGTTGCTCCACCCTTACTGAGTTTGACTTGTCTGAACCTCAGTCTTGAGATGTGTAAAACTGCTAGGGACAAACCCTGCAAAGTACTGGCTCAGGGGGCTGAATATAAATGCTCTACTCTCTGTTGGTCCATCGAATATAATTCCAGTAAAAATGAATTCAAGTTTGAGGTTGTAGTTGAGGTTGAAGTTCGAGGGGTATGAAAACTTTTTGTGCTACACAAATAAAACTGAACAGAAGAGAGGAGGATATGATCACACATATTCCGTCCAATTCAGCAACCTTTACAACCCTGAGAGCCGTTTCTGCCTTCGATCCAGTAAAACATGTGTTCAGAGCCTCCAAAGCAGCATGAACTTAAATTAAACAAAACAACAATTTTATTTTTGTTTTTAGATTTAATACATGTCCTTCGATGGGAGATTCAATTCAGAAGGAGAGAAGAGGAGTTGAGTATGATTGTTGCTCTGAGCTGCAGCCACAAGGCTTAAACCTCGAGACTGAGAGGCTCTTGCAGATATTAAGTTGCAGGAATATGCAATGTTTAGCATCGCTGGCCAAGCCGACAGATGTGAGAGATGTAGTGGACGGTGAACAGAATAGTTTGCTGCCTAAATCTGATGCATTACTCTGCAACACAGAATCATTAGGAATGGTAAATTGCTGTGGTTAGTGATTCAGCTGTTGAGCTTAAAGACACAGGTTTTGTGGCTGGCCTAACTGACTGAGCTTTAGAACTTTGATAGTGTGGTCAGGCAGTTGAGTACAAAGCAAACTGCTGAATGGGTAAATGGCTACAAGAAAGCTTGGTGGTTAGACAGCTGGTTAACTCTGACCAAAATCTTCAGACCAGGAAAAAAAGTTACAGTATTCTCATTTCTTGCTGCTGGACCATGACTAGGTTGAGCTCTGCAATGCAAAAACAGGAGCAAGACAAAACAAAAAAGAGAGAAAAAAAAACAATAAATTCTTAATAATTATTTTTATTCTCAAACAGGCCATTTACCATCTAATCAAAACATTATCCCCAAAAATCCAAGACACAGGCTATTAAAATAGATATTCATGGGCAGCCTCACCTCTTGTTGATCACTTCAAGGATTCATTTGTACAATCTTGATGGGACTGTTTCCACTGGTAAAAGCTGGCAGCAACATGGGTCCATGTGGTGAAGATGGCTTCACAAAGGGCACCCACAGACTGATGTCCCTTCATGTAAACCTCCTGTGTCATCCACAAACGAAAGAATCAGAATATCATGCAGGATGGTCCAATGGAGTGACGTTATTCTCCTGATAGAAGTGCTTTGTGAGACAGACATGGTGAACTGCAGTGTTGTCCATACAAAGTTATTAAGAGCCACAGTGCAGGGTCTAAAGAGCGAGCCGCAGGTTCCTGACCAATGCTGTAGTTTGATTTGGTGCTGTCCTATTGTGACACCCTGTGGTTTCCGAAGCTCATCAAATTAGCTGAACTTCCAATTAAGAAGACATCCGAGACAAAAAGGCTTCCAGAAGTTGAGGAATTAATAGTCATATAGTGTAAAAGAGAACTGAAATCTGCTTTAAGGTTTTAAATGAAGGTGAGGTTGTTGGGCTTTTTTCTCTTTCAGCCAGTAGGCTCAAATGAGATCTTGGTATAAAACAGAGCCACTGCTTCAGGTATCGAGCACTCATCTGATGATATTTGCTTTCTGTATATTCTGACTGTAAGCTTTCTGAACCGATGTATATATTGATCTCATTTACTATTCCATCACTGGACCAGTGCCAGTAGGAGACAAGGAATAAAACTGCTCCTGACTATAAACAGCTCTTTGTTTTGTCTGCCCTATAGGTCAGTGTCCCGCTGGTCAGTTTTCCACTGATGGGTTCCGACCATGCCAGCTCTGTCCTCTGGGCTCCTACCAGCCAGAACCAGGCCGGGTTGTTTGCTTCCCATGTGGAGGAGGCCTTATGACCAAATATGAAGGTTCTGTCACCTTCAGGGACTGTGAGGCCAAAGGTCAGAATTTGTTTCTGTTTATCATTCTTTATGACCCAAAGACTTTTTTATGTTAACATTTTGTACATTTTTAGAGAGCACGTTATTAAAAGAACATGGGCATAAAGTTGGTTCTGAGTGAAACTTTGAGCATGAGGAGTACCTTAAAGGACATGGCCTGAAGAATATGCCACAGAGCAACAGGAAGTTAGGAGTTTGTTTAGGTATTTAATGGGGTGTAGGGTTGATTTGTTGCTCAGTGAAATACCTTTCTGCTTCAGCACACCTTGGGCACGCACTGCGGTCCAGTCTTTGATGTTGGGTTCTTTGAGTTCCAGGGAATAGGGAAAACAGTTGCAATGATGACGCACCACTGGCACATGGGTAATTGTCAGCAACTGCACTAGAAGGTAGCTGTTAATGAAAGGGGTGCTGGGTCAGATTGCTTGTTGCTCTGGGCTTCAACCACAAGTCTTAAAACTCTAGACAAAGCAACAGATGGAGACATAGTGGCCGGTGAACAGTTACAACAGAGAAGTTTGCTGCCTAAATCTGATGCATTACACTGCAACACAGTGATTCACCTGTTGAGCTTAAGATTGCAGGGGTGTGGCTTGCCCAACTGACTGAGGTGTAAAGCTTTCATAGTGTGGTCAGGCAATCGAGTACATGAAGAAAACCACTGAACGTGTAAACAATTACAAGAAAGTTTGGCAGGTGGTTAGACACCTAGTTAACTCCTGACCAAAATCTTAAGACTAGGAAAAAAGTATGCTTTACAACACAAAAACAGGAGCATGACCAAAAAACAATAGACTAGGTAAATTCTTATTACTTATTTTTATAGTCAAACAGGCCATTCACTATTTGATCAAAACATTAGCCCCAAAAATCCAAACCCGGCTATTAAAATAGATATTCATGGGCAGCCCCACCTCTTGTTGATCACTTCAAGGATTAATTTGTACAATCTTGATGGGACTGTTTCCACTGGTAAAAGCTGGTAGCAACATGGGTCCATGTGGTGAAGATGGCTTCACAAAAGGCATCCACAGACTGAACTGCACAGACTGACAGACAGGCTGTGAAAACTCCAAACAGCGTACTCTAGCAGGTTGTGGCAGGAGCTGTGTAGTAAACAAAGCAGGGCTAGCCAGACACAACCTTCTCACTGTTAACCATTCTGATGAACAGTGACAGTGGTTTCTGGAATGTCAAATGAACCAGAGAGTTGTAGCGGCCACTTTCGGTTTATCCGCCTGGCCAAGCTACACGAGAGTGGCGCACACATTCCAACGCACAAATCTACAGTTTCAATGCCGTCTCCTTCAGGCAGTGGGGGTGGGTGGGTTGGTAACTCTTTGGTCGGTGGAATCAGAAACACAGTGTCTTTGATGCATGATCTGACTATCATTCTATTTTTTTAGTACACTGTGCTCCTGGACACTATTACAACTCCAGTACCCATCGTTGCATCCGCTGCCCAGCAGGGACATACCAGTCTGAGTTTGGCCAGAACTACTGCATCAACTGCCCTGGGAACACCATGACTGACTTTGATGGTGCCACAAATGTGTCTCATTGCAAAAGTAATGCTATGCTTTGCTTGAATTTATCTAAGACTTATGTAAAAACAAAACAGAAATAGATTGTTCTTGGGAGTTTAGTTTTTTTTATTATGGCAGTACTGGAATTATTCCTACTTCAAAGTTGTTTTGATTAACTCTCCCCTCAGACCAGCTGTGTGGAGGGGAACTGGGAGATTATACTGGCTACATTGAGTCTCCCAACTACCCTGGAGATTACCCATCAAATGTGGACTGTGTCTGGAACATAATCCCCCCACACAAAAGACGAATCCTCATTGTGGTGCCAGAGATCTTCCTTCCCATTGAAGATGAGTGTGGAGATGTTCTGGTCATGAGAAAGAGTGGTAAATAGAGATACCAGTTTACCAAATGCAATAACAAATTAATTCATGTCTTTACAAACTCAGGTCAAACAACTAATTTGAGAACGCACTAGCCTCTTCTACAAAACAGTTTCATCCGAAGGATCATGAGCCCCCTCACTCAGCTCCTTTGGCTCATGAAATTAAAATAGCGATATCCTGCACATACGTAAGCCTTCAAAAATCAAACCGGCATCACAGAACCAAATGAGGCATGGTGTGGAACAGCAACAACATGTAGCATGGGATGCCTCATCAGTAATATTCTATATTCTTGTATAACCTTGACTGAAAGACCCTTTTATTGGCTGAAGTTCAGTGTTCCGTCCTGTCTTGGCACACTCTAGCACGACCTGTCCAATGTTTCAATCTACCCCAGTTTTGGTGTGTTTTGTGCCACAAATGCTGGTGATTACGAGCTGGTTGCCCAGAACCACCCTTGAGGTGGGAAGCCAGCTCCCCTTTATAAAATGCTGGGTTCACACTGTGCAATTACTGGCCATCTTAGACAGAATCTTTCTTCATGACAGAATTGCATGAATATCTCTGGTGTTGAGTTCAAATCAGTGGTCTGCAGTGGAATTTGTGGACGGATCACAGATTAAACCCTGTCATGACTAAAGACAACCCAGGACTAATATGAAGTAGTGTCAGAAAGTATCTCAGTTATTTGCATAGTTTAACTGCTGGTGCAACCAACGTACAATTACTGTCCTCTTTTGCCAAGCTATGGTTGTCTCCTTTTCCTCATTGTCTCCGCGCTCTTTTCTGTGTACAACTGTAGAAATACGCACAACACCCATATGATGCCATTACAGGTGGTTGGTTTCTCAATCATTGTTAATGTGATGACGATTTGAATTCTCATACTGAATTAGCAGTCACAAGTCTAAGTTCTCAAACCTAGACCCTACGAGTCTTCATGCTGGTCATAAGCTAAATAAATGGACTCAACTGGGAAAACACCAAACTCAAATGATTCACCTGTTTACTGAATTTACCACAATAATTTAATTGAAATATTCGTTTAAAATGTTGCTATAAAAGTTGGCATTTAGGAGGCAAAACAGTGGAGCATTGACATCAACTACTGATACCTTCTCAGTCCTTTTTAGAAAACACATAGAGTGAAAAACAATCTATATTCCAGCAACAGGTGTTTTGTCGAAGAGGATACTGTAAAACAAGCTCACAGACTGTGGCTTAGTAGGTAGAGTAGTTGTCTTGCAATCAGAGGGTCAGAGGTTAAATTCCAGCTTCTTCCTGCCACATGTCAATGTGCCTCTTGGCAAGGCACTAGACCCCAAGTTGCCTACTGAGCTTTGTATCGGTGTGTAAATGTTTGAGAGTGTATATGTGGCTCCAGTGTAAAGCACTTTGAGTGGTCAGTATAACTAGAAATACACTATATAAGTTCAGTCCATTTATGGAAAATAATCATGAAGACCTTAACATTTCAATGCTGTTCCCCCAGCTGTGCCCACTTCCATCACAACCTACGAGACATGTCAGACCTATGAGCGACCCATAGCTTTTACCTCTCGCTCTCGCAGACTTTGGATCCAGTTTAAGTCTAACGAGGGGAACAGTGGCAAAGGTTTCCAAGTTCCATATGTCACCTATGACGGTGAGTTTCTAGCCGCTTCAGTATAGTTGGCTGTAACACGTCAGTGGCAGCTAATTTGGTACGGAACATGTGGTTTTGTTCTACCTCGACTCTGCAACAATAGCATCTATTTTACCTGTTATGCTTTGATTCTTTTGTGTTGTAGAGGACTACCAGCAGCTGATAGAAGACATAGTGCGAGATGGTAGACTTTATGCATCTGAGAACCACCAAGAGATACTTAAGGTATTGAAAAGATTATGCAAAACCTTCCATTGTTTCTTAAGCTTCTATACGCAGCAGCTTTTATGGTTTATGCCTCTTTTTTCTACAGGACAAGAAGTTAATAAAAGCCCTGTTTGGTGTACTCGCCCATCCCCAGAATTACTTTAAGTACACCAGTGCAGAGTCCAAAGAGATGTTCCCTCGCTCCTTCATCAAGCTGCTGCGGTCCAAAGTAACCAGGTTCCTGCGACCATACAGCTAGACTGAAAACCTTCTTGCACTTTCTTGTTAGACCCTTGTGATCCTGCATCATTCCAGATCCACCAATCTACATGTAACACGGAGTCCCTGATCATCTTCTGCCCACATTCAGGATTTCGCTCATTTTGTGGATAAAAATCCGGATTTTTCTGTATCTGTCCTCAATCTCTATTGTCACATGATGCCTTTCAGCGTCTTGAATACGAAACTTTAAACCCCACCCTTTGTAGTTAACTGTACACCTAAACATGCAAAGTTTGACGAATATAGGTTTTTGGAGGTCAGTAATTATTATGTTGTAGAAATTTGCATTAGTATTTAATTTTTTAATATATGCTTTCCTTATATATCAGCAAAGAGAGTTATAACCCTGAACACACCAATGGAAAAACATCAAAAGTTTTAATTAATGCCCTATAGATGGGAAGCAGTGTTTAGTGATGCTAAATGTGTTTAATAGAGTGGTGTACTCAACAGCTAATCTTACTACATCTTATTTTAGATCAATCCTTGATCTGATAGGTTTATCCAAACTAACAGCTAGTTAAAATAACTGTCCAATAGAAATAAGCCTTACAGCAATTAACTGGATATACTAGCCTGCATGGACTGGAGGCAAGAGAAAATGGGTGGCTAATAATACTGTAAAGTTGGGTTGAATCAAGCCAGAATGGATATTTAGATAAGCTAAGGGTTACTTCAGCATTTCAAACTGCCATGCATCATCCACATTAATGAGAAAAGCTTTATGTTACAACTACAAACTGCAGTGCATCTTAATAGGATTTTATGTGATTGACTAACACAATGTAGCACATAATTCTGAAGTGCAAGCAAAATAATCCGTGGTTTTCAAACAAAGAGAAGAATATCCATATAACCAGCGGCATAGTTCAGAACGTGTTCACATGCCGCTGGTTGTATTTTACAGTACTGTGCAAACGTTTTAGGCAGATGTTAAAAAACTCCTGTAAACAAAGAATGCTTTCAAAAATGGAAGTGTTATTTATTTTTCATCCAACAAAAAGCAGTGAATGAACAAAAGAGAAATCTAAATCAGATGAATATATTTTGTGACCACCCTCAAAACAGCATCAATTCTGCTAGGTACGCTTGTACACAGTTTTTGAAGGAACTCGGCTGGTAGGTTGTTCCAAACATCTTGGAGAACTAACCATAGATCTTCTGTGAATGTAGGCTTCCTCACATCCTTCTGTCTCTTCATGTAATCCCAGACACACTCCATGGTGCTGAGATCAGGGCTCTGTGGAGGCCATACCATCACTTCAAGGACTTCTTGTTCTTCTTTACACTGAAGATAGTTCTTAATGACTTTGGCTGCATGTTTGAGGTCGTTGTCCTGCTGCAGAATAAATTTGGGGTCAATCATACACCTGCCTGAAGGTAGATGGATACGTGATGGATAAGAATCTGCTTGTATTTCTCAGCATTAAGAACACCATTAATCCTGACCAAATCTCCAACTCCATTTGCAGAAAAGCAGACCCAAACATTAAAGGGACCTCCATCATGCTTCACTGTTGCCTGCAGATACTCATAATTTTACCGCTCTCCAGCCCTTCGATGAACAAACTGCCTTCTTCTACAGCCAAATATTTCACATTTTGACTCATCAGTCCAGAGCACCTGCTGCCATTGTTCTGCACCCCAATTCCTAAGTTTTCGTGCATACTTGAGACGCTTGGCCTTGTTTCCAAGTCGAAGGTATGGCTTTTTGGCTGCAACTCTTCCATGAAGACCACTTCTGGCCAGACTTCTCCAGACAGTAGATGGGTGTACCTGGGTTCCACTGGTTTCTGCCAGTTCTGAGCTGATGCCACTGTCTGAAATCTTCCGATTTCGAAGGGCAATAAGCTTGATGTATCTTTCATCTGCTGCACTAAGTTTCCTTGGCCGACCACTGCGTCTATGGTCCTCAACGTTGCCAGTTTCTTTGTGCTTCTTCAAAAGAGCTTTAACAGCACATCTTGAAACCCCAGTCTGCTTTGAAATATGTCTGGGAGAGACATTGCTGATGCAGTATAACTACCTTGTGTCTTGTTGCTGTGCTCAATCTTGCCATGAAATGAAATCTTCCACAACCTCACCTTGGAATCAGAGTTTGGCTGTGCCTCCGACACAGCTGTTTCAGTTTCAGTTAATGACTATGTTTCAACCTACATTATCATTGATGATCATTAGCACATGTTTGGTATAAATGGTTGATCATACACTTGACTATAATCCTACAAAATCCCTGACTTTGTGCAAGAATACCTTTAAGAATGATCCTGGTAGTAACACCAAATATTGATTTGATTTAGATTTTAATTTTCTTTGCTCACTTGGCATTTTGTAAATTGAAAAAAAACTTATCCTTATTTTTATTTCTGAAAGCATTCTTTGTTTACAGCATTTTTCCACACTTGCCACAGTACTGTATATAGATATGTTCTTTGTTTGAAAGCCATGGATTCTTTTCTTCTTAGTTCAGAATGTGTTCAGATTTGTTTTTCATTATGCAGTCTGTTTTATAAAAGTGGTTCTAATATAATAATATTAATACTAAAATTAATAATAATAACAGGCCTGCATTAGTAAACCAATATCAGTCAAACTTGTTGCTACTGTGTCCTTTTATCTGTATTGTCTTACATTTTTGCTCTCTACCTCCCAACTGCTCCATGTGCTTTGCTCTCTGTCTTCTGCTATTTTTGCCATGTTGTTACTGAACATGTTGAAATTTATAGAGCAGTAAGTGACAAAGAGAATGGACTATTGTATTCCTATACTTTATTGCTTGGCTGACCTGATGAGCACAAGTTAGATGGGACAACAATTGGTGCACATTAAGTACTTAAACATGACGAAATAATTAATCACATCCCAATTCCACCTTAGGCTGTCTTAACACAAGGACAGAACACACTGATGTAAAAAAATATATATAAAACAAGAAGAGATAAACTACCTAGAAGTGGCAAAGTGTTGCTTTAGAGAGAAATGTATGTGATTGAACTAATATTTGGAACATTAATTGCACTTGAATTTTTTTACTTTGAAATGTTGGGGGGGAAAAACATTTTGTGTTAGCTTTTTTGTGTTGTTTTCAAGTGTACTACATACAGTGGTAAGTACGATAGCTGTTTCCTGTGATGCTGTCTTCCCTTGTCTTTAGCACCAGAAACCCTGAAGCCTTTTAGGTGTCAAGGCTTCCACTCAGCCAGACACTACACTGTTGTAGCAAAAACTAAGTACGCCTTGTTGATTCAGTATTCGTGGAACCACAATTTGTTGTAATTGTTATCAGAAGTTGTGTTTGATATTGGTTAATCAATCCCTCAGGTCGTTGTAGAGGAGTTATTTCCCACTTTTCTTGACCCAGTTAAGGCCAACCTTTCCCTATCGGACAGCTGGCTTCGTATTCGACTCTACAGTACTTTGGTATATAGAGGAGTTCATGCAATTTGTAAAGATTTTGTGGCTGCAAAGCAAGTACAAACCATTACAGCTCCACCACATTTCAGTTGAAGTGAGATTTCTTTTTCTTTTTTTTGTAATTTGCAGTATTTGGTTTTGTAAAGCTACGGCACTGTGCACAATGGCCTAACATCTCTACTCTGGTCCAATCTGTCCATTACATCATCCAGGAAATGCAGCTTTGCAAACATAAGTCATACTGCCATGTTCTGGTAGGCCTTTTAAACAACTCGTGCTTTTTCAGTCTTTTTTTAGTTGTGCCTCCATGAAACATCTAATTTAATCAGCTTACTGAGACCTTAGCGTGTGAGATGGAGCTCTTGGGTTTTTTGCCACCTAACCTTGGAGGGAATTTGAAGTGAGCTCCTTGGGAAGACTGGAAACTCTCTTCAGGGCTTTCAACTTGCAACTTTTTTTTAACCACTGAATGATGGTCCTCCCTTTCCCATACAATCCTTCCCTGATTTATGAACAGCGAGGGTAGCTTCTCTAAGGTAATTGCTGAAGCCCGTCCACCTTGGCATTGTATAAAGAAAAACTTTTGAGGCCGTCCATCTGCCAAAGCAACTCCTTTAGTAAAGGTGGTCCCATTTGCTGTTGATCAATTAGGTGCATTTGATTAGCAGCACCTTTCAAATCCTATAGAAGCATCAAATGTGTACTTAGATTTTTTTTCCATGACTGTATTGACAGGTATGGCAAATGTCCCGTTCCCATGACTGTAGTAAACTAAATGTATAGATAAAACACAGTCATACCATTGAACAAGTCATTCTTGCCATTACTACAGTTTGTGTGTCTAAACAATGACTAGTTTTGCTCTGTCCTTAGCTCATTTAAACAGATGTCTCCAAACATCTGGTAAAAGACCAGGCTGTGATATTCAAACAGAGACCATTACAAGTAACTCAGAAATCCACATTCATCCTGTATAATTCAAATAATCTGTTGGAAGGCAAACATAAAAAAATAAAAAGCTTTAATACCCTGGTTGTAGAGATGTGTACATCAGTAGTGTCCAAACATGTTTGCCATATGAGGCAAATATGTCAAGTTTATGGTACTTAAGGGCCACCACATTTTGAATATAAAAAGAAACATAGCATCTAATGTCCTAAAATTTTGAGTCAATTGGTAATTTTAGTTAAATTTGACAATTGCCCCCCTAAGTCTGCTTTTCAGTGAGAGTCACTGATTTTTTTTAGTCCTATTTCCCATCAAATTAAATTAAAAGCAAAAAACCTTGTTGATAAAAGATTAGTTCTTTGTGTTGGACCTTACATTTTCTTTTTTTAAAGGCCGCATGTCATTAAAAATGGCACCCTAACATTTATTTAAATGTGTATCTTTGTCAATCACCTGGGCTGGCGAACCAAATTTAAGCTGTTCTTGAATTCTGGTTGAAGACCTCACAAGATCATTCTGAGGGCCACAAAAGGGCTAAAATGCCTGTCTGGTTTTCCTTTTTCCTTCTTTCACTGTAAAAAGGGCAAATAATGTTAATGGGTTAAATTGATCTTTGGACGCACAAATCGATCTTTAGGAATCTTTATAAGAATTAATTTAGAATCAGAGAATCGATTTTTTTTTTTCAACACAGCACTAAAAAACAAAGTCATTGACACCTGTCTGTCTGAACAGGGTTAAGGAATTTCTGGAACGTGTAAACATGGAACAGTGGTAACCCTCCCCATGAGTGGCCTACCGAAATTACTCCTACGAGACATCAACGACTCATCCAGGAGCATCTAAAGCACTGCAGGCTCAGTTAAGGTTAATGTTCATGATTCAACAATAAGAAAGACGCTGGGCAAAGATGGCATCCGTGAGAGAACACCAAGGCCCATCTCACAGACAAAAACGTCTTGATGATCTCTAAGACTTTTGGAAAAATATTCTGTACACTGATGAAACAAAAGTACAACTTGATGGATGGTGTTTTTCCAGTTACATCTGATGTAAAACTAATACATTCTACAAAAAGAATATACCAACAGTCAAACGTGGTGGTGGTAGTGTGATGGTCTTGGGTTGCTTTCCAGCTTCAGAACCTGGACGACTTGCTGTAATAATTGGAAACCAGGAATTTCTTCTCACTATCAGAAAATCCTGATGGAGAATGTCTGGCTGTCAGTTTGTGGCCTTGAGTCCAACCACACTCGAGTTCTTCAGCAGTGATCTAAAACACATCAGCATGTCCACTTGAAGAGAAAGAAGAGGAAGGTTTTGGAGTGGCCCAGTTGGATTATGGACCTAAATCTAAATGAGATGCTGTAGCATGACCCCAAACAAACAGGTCATTTATTTTTCAAATATGGCTGAATTAAAATGAGTCTTTAAAAATGAGTGCGCCAGTTATTGGGTTTAGGAGGCCACTACTTTTTCACATAAGGCCAGCTTGGTTGATTTTTTTTGCTCTTAACATATAGTCATCTGCTGAAAACAGCGCTCTGCTTTTACTCTGGTTATTATTCTCTGATTTCAAAAGCTGTTCGCTTATCTGAAATATTTTCATGACAAAAAAACAAAAGAGCAAAAATCGTTGACTTTTTCACAAAGTATATAACACTGTGGAATTATCTAATACCTTTGTAAAATCCGTACCTTCTCTGCAAACTATGACCTTGACAAAAAAGGGAAATCGTACTGAGACAGAAGAACTTTATTTCCGGTTTCTGAGATTGTTCGTAACTACTGTGAACGGAAGGTTTGAATAAAAAAGTGCTTTAACAAAGTTTCAAAGTCTGCACACCTATGCAACCGGACTAAAGCAGCTTTCACATCATTATTTCATGTTTTGTTCCTTGTTTTTCCAAGACTACTATGCACATGTTCTATCTAAGTCTGAATTTTCAAGTTCCACGTTGGAAAAAAACAACAACTAATGCCCCTGAAGTCTGAATTCAGGCCTGAAAAATCAATAATTCCTTCTCAATTTCCATCTCAATATCCAATGGAGGTTTGGGTTAAATTTGTCCAAAAATAACAAATTTAACCCAAAAAGTTAGGAAACTACTGTACATGTCTGTCTTGTAATGATGCAATTGGTCAAGATCCCGTTTTGTGTGTTGGATCTGATTTTAAGTTTTATCTAAGTTCACAGATACATTTTTTCACAAAGCCCTACCATATTGCGACTTTTCTGTCTATAAATGTGGCAAACTGAGTGGAAATGCCTTGTGGTTCTTACCTTTGCTACACTGTAACATTAGGAGTTAGGTTCTACCCTAAAATCTTCGTCAAAACACCAAATTCTTCTGACATGAATCTGATCAGCTTCCGTGCTTATTCACTAGTCTTATCCATCCTAATCCAATCTGTCCAAACCGATTTTACTCACAAACATTCCAAGCTCAGACAGGAAATCTTACAAAACCTCATGATATAAAATGTGACTAAAGTCAAAGGAGTAAATACATATGAATGCCAAGGATGAAGCACTTGCAATAGTTTAACAGAGAAAAAAATAAAATTCCTGGCGTTGGATAAAGCCGTGGAGACAGGGTGAGCAGGGGCTCTATTTTCTATACAAAGTTATGGAGGTGAATTATTGTGGGGGTGTTTCACTGGGAGACATTGTCAAGTGAGCCGACACTTGAAAATAATAACAGACGCTTCCTAGGTTCATCGCTGCCTGTCACCTCTCTTTCTGATTGGCTACAACAGCTTGTTTGTCCTCGCAACACACCACACACGCTGTGATATCGGGCCAAGACAATCCAACATGTTGAATGTCCATGATTTCTGATCGGAGCGGTCCTTCCGAGCTGACCAGAATGCTCTGAACACACCACACACGGCAGGAATATCTGTTAGGATTATCTTAAGAGCCATCCTGATAATCGGGGCGTGTTGGAAGGGGAGAATCAGGGCTAAATCAGCCTAAATATCCTGCCAAGTGAACCAGGCCTTAGGTGAATCTGAGGCTGAAACAAGTAGTGACAAGGATAATAATCACATTCATGAACCTAAACCTAATCTATTTGCATTCTTGTTTGATCACAGGAAGACAGAGGCCTAATTTTGTGACACTTGGAGCTGAATCAGGTGCACACCTCACTCATTAAAAACACATCTAGGATGATGTTCCTTGTGCAGACATGTGGTGGCTAGCTGGTTCCAGTGGACCCAACGTCCATCTGTCCGCTTGCTAATTATTTTTAGCAGTCACCTTGGATACAGTGGTGTTTTCCAGGTCCCAGTTGGATATATATATATATATATATATATATATATATATATATATATATATATATATATATATATATATATATATATATATATATATATATATATATATATATATATATACACACAAACACAGCACATGGTACTTGAAAATAAAGTCTGGCCATTCTAGTCCACCCTTGTTTCCCATTGTTATCTGTTTTCATGTGTTGTGCATTACAAAATTATCCAGTAACCTAAAGGTGGCCCAGGAGTTTTCTGCAGTTGTGTGGTATACAAGGCTTGCAGAAGAACAAATCTGAATTAAAAACTGAGAGAAACACAAACAGTCGTCAGCCATAATTTGCATTATTCCCTTTAAGGACCTAGCACCTAATATGAAGTCTCTGAGTTATGTGCACAAACTACAAGCTGTGAGACTGCTGAAGGAGGACCAGCCTCTCTTTGTCTCTCTCCCGATTTCCCCTCACTTTATTTTCTTTTCTGTTTGCTTTTCTTGTTTTGTTTTCTTTTCTTAACTTTTTCTTAGTTACTTTATCTACCCAGCCCCTGGAGTTACTGTATTGGACCAGATCTCTTCTTGGATTACTTTTTTATGGACTTATTAACATGGCTTTTTGCTCAGCTGAGGATTTTGAAAAACTGCTCCACAGAATTGAGGGCATTGAAACGAAGCTACGTCGTCTGGAAATTAATTTTGATCTCCACGCTGATTATGGAAACGACACAACTTTACCGTTGAATACACACACGGAGGAACAGCCTTGCAGCCCGGTGTTACATCGGTCTAACCATGTCACAGAGACTCCCTCAGCCAACAGGTGCCTGAGCGGTAAAACTCCACACTCTAATGAACACTGGCCAGCTTTAAAACGCACGGAATCATCAACCCCAGCCCGTTTTCCGAGGAAGAAAAAACTAAAGAAACTCCAGCACAGAGAAAGCTCTGAACCCAGACCTGCCGCTTCTGCTAAAAGTAAACAAAAGAGGTTTCAGCCAAAAACAAGAGATAATTCTCCACCTGGAATCCCGCTGAAAAACAGATTCGCAGCCTTGAGTTCCCCGAAAGATGACGCAGCCCCCGGGACCAGTCAAAGCCACCAGGAGAAACCCAGCCGCATCAAACGGACACATAACAAAGTAAGAGCCCCCCCAGCAAAGATTATCATACAAGATGGATCAATTAATAGAATTTAGGCTTTTTGTAGCAAGAACACCAGAGTTTATAGCTGCTACAAAAATACAGTGAGAGAAATATCAGAAAAAATCCAGAACATCTTGGACCAACATCCTACTCTGGAAAAGCTCGTCATTCACGTTGGATCAGCAGATATCGCGATGAAACAATCAGAGATTCTGAAATGAGACTTTTCTGATCTCCTACAGAAACTTGATGGACTTAACGTAACCATCCTCATCAGCGGACCAGTCCCTGAAGGGAATGATGAAAGATTTAGCAGATTCTGCATGCTCCATAAATGGTTGAAGAATCAATCAGCTGAGAAGTCGTTCACATTTATTAATAATTTCAAAGTATTTGGAAGTGATAATCATCTGTACAAAGCAGGCCAACGTTATCTTAACAAGGCCGGAGTAAGGCTGTTAGCAGAAAACATTTTTTCTTATCAAAATCAGAAAGCAAAACACTTGCTCCCAAAAGCTGACCTTGATGCGCCCATGGATATCAGAGAACAAAAACAGCAAGTCATGATGACACCACAGGACCGAACAAATAAACAACCATCAGATATTAAGTTTTCATCTTCCTGTGACTCAGCCACATCAAATGATTCTCCATTTAGAAACTTTACAGACAGACTGAACGAGCAAATCAAATTTGGGACACAATTAACACCTAAACTTAGACTACACCAAACCCCTGGGACTAGTGTCAATAAGCCTGGGAGCTTCCCCCCACTGATTATTACAGATATTTGATATTTGAGGGAAGTGGGGAGTAAATCTACCCCTACCGTCTCGCAGAACTCGCCCGGCACCCCTGAGTCTAAGATTTCAGTGATTATCAGCAGCAGGAAACATAAACCGTTAACCACACGCGCTCATATTAAAAATCTCAAATTGATAACCTGTCAGAAGGTTCAGCTGCCCATCATCACAATACTTCAGTTAGCTTTTTTAAACATTAGATCTCTATCCGGGAAGTCTTTTCTTATCAGTGACTTCATCACTGAGCATAATTTACACGCCCTTTTTTTATCAGAAACTTGGCTAGATGAAAATAACGAAACAACTGCATTGATAGAATCTACTCCTCCAAATTACAATTTCTTAAGCGTGAGCAGAAAACACAGACGAGGTGTAGGTGTAGCCACCATTTCTCACAACTCAATGAACTTTAAAAAGTTAACCCTGGGCACGTTTGATTCTTTTTAATACCTAGCCACCCAGATAAATGAGCCTAACAAAGCTTTATTTCTAAGTTTATATAAACCACCAAAACTTAACTCTAACTTCTTTAATGATTTCAATGACCTTCTTTCTGTAATATGTATTGACTATGACCAACTAATCATTGTGGGGGATTTTAACATTTATACCGACAACCCCCAAGATAGACAAGCAAAAACATTAGATGATACTCTCCACAACTTCGGCCTGATCCAGCATGTCAAACAACCAACACACAATAAAGGACACACTCTGGACTTAATTATCAGCAAAGGTTTAATGATTTCCAACATCTCTGTAATTAATATTGTGTTATCTGACCATTTCTGTATGTTCTTTGAAAGTACCATCTCTGCTAAATTATCCAGCCACAGTAAGACCACTATAAAAAAGCGTTTTATAGGGGACAGTTTAGTAGAAACCTTTAAACGTATTTATCCTTCCACCACATCCCCCTCATCTCCCAACTCAGTAAATAAGCTGGTAGATAATTTCCTTGCAAAAATCTCAGACATCATGGATTCCATCCCTCCAACTAAAGTGAAAGTAGTCTCAGCTAGAAAGAAGTCTCCATGGGCAAGTAATCCACTGGTACCTAGTGAAAAAATAGAGTGTCGACGAGTCGAGAGAAAATGGCGGAAATACTCGACTTCAGGTTCACTGTTAGATCTACAAAGAGAGACTAAATAGATATCAGCTAACTATAAAAATGCTCTTTTCTGAAATCATCAACAGAAACATTAATAATGCACGGACTCTATTTGCAACAGTAAAAAGACTAACTAATCCTTTAGTGACAGTAGCCCCAGAACTAAACTCTACCAGGGCCTGCAATGAATTTGCCAGCTTTTTCACTGAAAAGATTCTAACAATTAGACGGTCAATCTGTACCTCAATATCGAACCCACAACCAGTGCTATCCCCAATCAACAACAATGTAAAGAAAATGTCTGAATTCCATGAATTAAACCAGAACAGCCTTGAAAAAATCATTATCCAATTAAGCTCCTTCTCTTGCTGTCTTGAAATCCTACCCACAGCTTTTCTTAAGAAAGGTCTTCCTGTTATTGTGTCTGATCTTGTTCAAATAGTGAACTCATCCCTGCTGTCAGGTGTCTTCCCCCAGGCTTTAAAAACAGCCGTTAATAAACCACTACTAAAGAAGAAGAATCTGGACAACACGTTAATGCAGAACTACAGGCCGATCTCTAATCTTCCATTCATCAGTAAGATTATTGAAAAAGCTGTTTCAGCAGTTAAATAGCTTCATAACAATGACAAACCGTTTTTATGTTTTTCAGTCTGGTTTCCGTGCTCACCACAGCACCGAGACTGCCCTCGTCAAAGTATTCAATGACATCCGCTTAAATACAGACTGTGGTAGAACCACAGTGCTTGTTCTGTTGGACCTCAGTGCAGCATTTGACACTGTTGATCATGATTGGAGAGCTGGGTCGGACTTTCTGGTACACTACTTGGCTGGTTTGAGTCTTATCTAAAGAACAGGGACTTCTATGTTTCCATAGGAAACTTTTCATCAGAACGAACAGGAATCACATGTGGGGTGCCCCAGGGCTCCATCCTGGGGCCCCTCTTATTTAATATCTACATGCTCCTACTAGGCAAGATTATAGCAACCAATAACATTAGCTACCATAACTACGAGGGTGACACTCAGCTTTACATTACAATGTCACCAGGTGACTCTGAACCCATTCAAACCCTAAATAAATGCATTGACCAAATAAATGGTTGGATGTGTTATACCTTTCTCCAGCTGAATAGAAACAAAACTGAAGTAATTATTTTTGGACCCAAAGAGGAACGATCAAGAGTCAGCACACAGCTTCAATTAATACAGCTAGAAACTACTGATCCGGCACGAAACCTCGGTGTAGTAATGGACTCAGACCTGAACCTCCAGGGTCACATAAAGGCAATAACAAGGTCAGCCTTCTATCACCTGAAGAACATTTCTAGGATTAAACGACTGATGTCACAACAGGACCTAGAAAAACTCATCCATGCGTTTATCTTTAGTCGGATTGATTACTGCAACAGCATCTTTACAGGTCTGCCTAAAAAGTCAATCAGACAGCTGCAGCTGATCCAGAACGCTGCTGCTCGCGTCCTCACTAGAACCAGGAAAGTAGAGCACATCACCCCAGTTCTAAAGTCCTTACACTGGCTCCCTGTAGCTCAGAGAATAGACTTCAAAATACTCCTACTGGTTTATAAATCATTACATGGCTTAGCACCAAAATATGTTGAAGACCTGTTGTCACGGTACCAACCCCCAAGACCACTCAGGTCCTCCAACTCTAGCCTACTAAACATCCCTAGACCCAGAACTAAACATGGAGAAGCAGCTTTCAGTTTCTATGCTCCCCTTATCTGGAACAGACTTCCTGACGAGTATAGAGCTGCTGAAACTCTGAACTGCTTTAAATCGAGACTAAAAACCATCTGTTTAGAATTACCTTCGATTAAATGATTGATGTCATATGTATGAAATGTGTTCATGGTCTCTTGCTTTATTGATCATTCTCTTACTTTATTGTGTATCATGTGCAATGTGTGATTCTTTTACTTTTGATTTCCATTGTTTTTTTTGTTTTTTAAATCATATCATGTAAAGCACCTTGAATTACCCTGCTGTTGAAAATGTGCTATACAAATAAAATTGCCTTGCCTTGCCTTACAGAGGTTGGCTTGTTTTAAGGGTACAGTTGATCCAGTTACATCACAGTTTACAATAATATGCCAAAACAAGCTGAAAAAACAGCCTGTGGGTTCTTGTTTTATAGAGGGTGAACTTCATGTTTAATCTGCGGTCCTGAGCTGGCCAGCTTGCTTGAGTCCAGAACCAGAAAATTATAAGAAAATATTACAAAATAAGACATGACAAGGATTTTCCTTGTCATGCCCTAATTTCGTTCAATACAAAAGTTAATTGCATTGTTTGAACACCGAGATATTCATATTAAATGTCTTGTGGTGTATTTTACCCTCTTTCATTAGTTGCAATCAGGTGTTGGGAATCTAACCTGTAACATAACTGACAAAACAGCACAAATGTTCTTGCTCTGCCTTGGTGTAGAGTGCTTTACTGTGTTTCCTCTTCTGGATAAGAGTAGCTTATTTGTTCTTGGTCTGATGGGATGGACCGCAGTGGGCTTTCTGTACAAAGACAGTTTGGTACTATTACATGTATCCAAATATTAAAATATCTCAATGCTTCTTGCCAAGAAGATTTTGCAGAGCTTCATCCAGTTTACATAAGAATGACTGACTAAAACTAGCAACAAGCAAGCTCCTAGTAGTTGGTGCAGTGGCATCTTGGGTAGTCACTTGAAAAAATTAAATAATGCAATGGTATGGAATATAGTCTCATTTTACATTAGGATCGGACCTTTCTTAGACATTGGATTGTCTTGGTTGGCCTGTAGGTATGACACCATAATTAGCCTGTGATTCACAACTTCAGTAAAAAAAGACATTCTTAATGTTTAAAGAATTTGGACTGCTTTCGACCATCTATAGTTCACAGTCTAAAACCCTTTTAATATAATCAAAGCTGAACAGGATAGTTCTGACCCAAATAAAGATTTTTTAAAACACTAAACATTTTAATTTGTTAAAATGACAAAAACCTGGATTCTACTTTTTTTTTGCATTACGATGACCTTCTAAAGTTTGTAGGGAAATCCAACATAGACTTGTCTCGTTCTCTTTCACGTCAACCTTGTGAGCTGAATTAATTGTTCCACCCCAAGTTCCAACCATACAATACATGAATGTAGTGAATGTTTCAAGAGAATGAAGAAAAACAACCCAGTGTGTGTACACTCTGTTGTTCCTGTTACTCTGGTTACTTTCTCAAACCCTGGCTTGCAACCCCTTGTTTCAATCCAGGCTTCACAACCAAATACCTTGCTTGACTGCTTGGCACATACCACTTGACCAAAATTCCTGCATTTGTTCTAAAAAAAAAAACATTTTAATTACTGATGATCTGAACATGAGTTCAGAACTCACACATGCACGCACAAAAACAGAATGATGGACTTTTAAGGCTCTGCCAGCTACTACACAGTGTACTAAAATGAAGCCGATGACTGGAAGGTAGGAAATTAATCTGAAAGCTCGGGCTTTGGAAAACACTTTGTGGTCATGGGAAACTGTTAAAGTTTATCGTCTGAAGCATTCAGAACCGCAACTGTGGCTCCACATAGGCACTGAATGTGGACATTTTGGTCTTAGTTTTGGCTTCAAATCCAAAATATGGAATTTTTGAGGGGGGGGGGGGGGGATACCAAACCCAAATAAATTTTTCAATCACTGGCTGATAATTTCTCCTTTAGGTAATGTAACTTATAAATGTAATGAGACAGTTATTGCTTGTTTATCTAATTGTTCCAGGTCATGCCAAAAAGCAGCCACGAATCAATGGTCATCTTTCTGTTTAAGGATGAGCACTGTTTCATGCAAAGTAGTGAAAACAAGGGATGAAAAAAGTTCTGAAATAATAAATAAATGCATTGGAACCTTCCGACGCCCCCTTGGAGAATGTATCCCACCCTGAACGGGTGTATGCATGTTGTATGGATGAGAGTCATCTAAGTCTATGTGCAGTAAGTGTGATTGTGGGACAGATGGAGCTGTGTTTTTATGGATGCCTGTGAAAAGAAAAAAACTGTAGATTTATACTTTAGTTCCTTTTTCGTCTCGCAATAATTTTAACTTTGTGTTAGTTGGTTGTACCCAAAGAGAGAAACTGTAACAGTGTTGTGGCCATCGTTTGCTCCATGAAACTCAATTACTGAAAAAGTTCAATAAACAGTAGCAGAAATCTAACCAAGATGTCTTTGTGGTGACTTTGTGGGAAATCTTCAGAAGTGCATCGACAGCAAGGAAAATAAGTATCGAACGCGTTGACATTTTTCTGTAAAAGTACATGAGAAGTCCTGATCAAAAAACATTTATACCAGACAAGTAAAAACTGAAGTAAGTAGTTTATGTGCCCCAATTTCTTTTATTTTACATATTGTCATGGAACATTCAACAAATGATCTTTCATGAAGATTCCACCTTTTTGATTCTCAGAACAAACATCAGTTAATTGATTACTAATCCCAAGATGGGACCTAGTCATTGTTTTGCGGATCTCAAGTAAGTATCAAGTCATTATAGTCAATTTCTCAAGTAAAAACAGGCAAGTCAGAATCAAGTCCCAAATCTGAAACTTCAAATAAAACAACATAGCAATAATATGTTCAATGCAGATCATAGACCATGTGTTCTTTTTAAAATCTGTATTTTTTATTTTTTTTTGTGGTTAGTTTGATTGGTTGTGCTGTAGCTGTCACACTCATACGTACAAAGAGACTGTCTTTATTGACACGGGATGAGTCCCGAGTCATTGGTGCAAAAGTCCAATTCAAGTTCATTTTTCAAGTCAAGACATTTCTATACAGCCAAAAGGCTCCACCAAAAAACAGGTCACACACTCTTATATCTTGTTGGATTACCTTCAGCTTTGATTCTGGCACACATTCACTGCGGCACTGTTTCGCTAAGCTCCTGCAATGTCATAGAATTTCATCTATTGTTGCATTAATTTTTCACCAAGATCTTGTATAGATGATGGGAGAGTTTGACCACCACACTAAGCCTTCTCAAGCACATCCCAAAGATTCTCAGTGGGGTTCAGATCCGGTATCTGTGGTGGCCAATCCAGGTGTGTGAATTCAATTCAGTTTATTTATATAGCGCCAATTCACAACAGATGTCATCTCAAGGCACTTAACAAGAAGTTATTTCAATACATTTATACAAACATTCCAATCAGTTAAAAAGTTTCCTATTTAAGGAATCCCAGCACCCTGCTCCCTGAACCACCCTTTTCACAATCTGAGTCCGATTAATCTTGGAATTGTCATTTTGAAATACGATCACGTTTTCTTTTATCTGATCCCCAAGTGACGGCAATTAAAATTTTTCAGGAGTTTTTTCCAACCAGATTTCTTTATCGAAGACGATGGTTCCCTCTTCCCTTCCAGTTTTTAATAATGCGTATGATTCTAAAAGTAGATCATTTAAAATCACCAGATTTTTGGGTTGATTTTTATGGCTACATTTACACCAGCCCTATTTATTCCACTTTAACTTAAGTTTAGTAAATTTGCCCAGAAAGTTCAGTTCGTTTGGGGAGATGTGAATGCACAATCGAACTCGTTCTCTGCTCATGTTGAGCCTATTGCTGCAACATTTTTGAGTGCCGCATCTACCAAAGAACACAGAGCAATCCAAAATCAGATGAAATCTGATGCTCCTCCATGTTTGTACTTTTCATGGAACAGGAATGGTCCCTGAGTTCAGTGCTTCTTGGTGCAGCACCACCACTGGAGAGGAGGTAAACATGTTGCTCAAATGGTTTGGCTGGTTTGGCAAAGTGCAGCGTGAAGCGAACCGGACCAGCTAAAAAAATGCAACAATGTTGCTCCCTAGTCGAACCAAGCGGACTATCAGGTATAAAAACGACTTAAAACTCAGTGCAACAACACCATGCCTGGTTCACTTAGGCAAGGCAATTTTATTTGTATAGCACACTTTCAACAACAAGGTAATTCAAGGTGCTTTACATGATTAAGGGGTAAAATAAAAATAGCTGTAAAACACAGACAAAGCATATAATGTAAAAACAGCAATAAAGCAAAATGCACACACAAAACATATGATACATGAAAACATTACTCAAAGGCAGCTCTAAACAGATAAGTGTTTTGTTGTGATTTTAAAGAACTCAGCGTTTCAGCAGCTTTGCAGTTTTCTGGAAGTTTGTTCCAGATTAGTGGAGCATAGAAACTGAAAGCTGCTTCTCCATGTTTGGTTCTAATTCTAGGGAAGTTGAGTTGACTTGAGTTAGAGGATTTGAGTGGTCTTGTATGTTGGTAGAGTAACAGTAGATCTTAAACATACTTTGGTGCTAAGCCATTCAATAATTTATAAACTAATAAAAGTATTTTAAAGTCTATTCTCTGAGCTACAGGGAGCCAGTGTAAGGACTTTAGACTTAAGTTCAAAGAGTCTGTGATTCAATATTTTCATGTACCTATAAACTAAAAATTAATGAATTTAATATTTAAGCACATGCCCTATTTAGAGGTTCCCGATCAAATGTATTTCTTCATCTCAGGATTGATCAAAGATGTCTTTTTTGAGGAATTTATTGGTGAAAATGTTTTCCACAGTAACAAATGTGATGTTTTGGCTGATTAAAAATATCATTTATTCTGTTTAATGAAAAGACAGAAGATTATTTAAAGATCTTTTGGTGAATGTTGTATGGCAACGTGTTAAAACTGCCTGAATTTCTAACCTGCACACATGGTATCATTGGAAAGGTCTTTTACTTCTCTTACAGAGGAAGTCATTTGTTCTGGCATATAGTTGTTAAAAAATTTCATTCATAATACACACAGGGAAATTTTTTCAAGTCTTTACTTGTAATTTTGATAATTATGGCTTACAGGTCATTAAAAGCCAACATCTAGTCTCTCAAAACTGTGGAAGTGGAAGGAAAAAGTGTGGTAGGAAAAAGGTGCACCAGCAAAAGTAAAAAGCACAGCCATGAGACGATTGTCAAGCAAAATCCATTTAAGCGTCTAACCTGGGCAAAGGAGAGAAAGAACTAGATTCAAAGTCCTTGTTTCAGATGAAAGTAAAGTTTGGACTTCACAACAGCTAATTTATTTCTTATTTATCCTGTAAAAGCTAATGCCAATAGGTTCTCTGAGAACCACTAGAGGCAGTCAGAGTACCACTAGATGTACGGTGGGGTAAAAAAAGTATTTAGTCAGCCAGCAATGGTCTGATTTTTAAAGAATTAATTTACAAATTATAGTGGAAAATAAGTATTTGGTCAATAACAAAAGTTCATCTCAATACTTTATATACCCTTTGTTGTCAATGACAGAGGTCGAACGTTTTCTGTAAGTATTCACCAGGTTTTCACTCACTGTAGCTGGTATTTTGGCCCATTCCTCCATGCAGATCTCCTCTAGAGCTGGGATGTTTTGGGGCTGTCGCTGGGCAACACGGACTTTCAATTCTCCCCAAAGATTTTCTATGGGGTTGAGATCTGGAGACTGGTTAGGCCACTCCTGGACCTTGAAATGCTTCTTACGAAACAACTCCTTTACGCGGGCGATGTCTACAATTTTGTTTCTAGTGTCCTTTGACAGCTCTTTGGTCTTGGCCATAGTGGAGTTTGGAGTGTGACTGTTTGAGGTTGTGGACAGGTGTCTTTTATAATGATAACGAGTTCAAACAGGTGTCATTAATACAGGTAACGAGTGGAGGACAGAGGAGCCTCTTACAGAAGAAGTTACAGGTCTGTGAGAGACAGAAAGCTTGTTTGTAGGTGACCAAATATTTATTATCCACCATAATTTGCTAGTAAATTCTTTAAAAATCAGACCATGTAATTTTCTGATTTTTATTTTTTATTTTGTCTCTCATAGTTGAGGTATACCTATGATGAAAATTACAGGCCTCTCTCATCTTTTTAAGTGGGAGAACTTGCACAATTGGTGGCTGACTAATACTCCTTTACCCCACTGTATTTGGACCGCAGTCTGAGAACCCTTCACCAATGTCTGAGTGCACACTTTTTCATGAACTCTGTTTGACCGATCAGGATATTTCCACTTTGCTTTCCTCATGATACATCAGCATTAAGTGATAAGCCAAAATCCAGCCAGGAAAACCATGATGATGCTACGACAGTGTTGCCTTCACATGATTGCTGTGGTGGTGTAACCAGGAAAGGGCGACATGGAAATGTCAACGTAAAAAAGCAGGGCGTCCTCTGCTGGATGCCCTGGCTAAACCTCAAGGTCCAGTCAAGATCAAACGAGGTGAAGAGGTATCTAACGCTACCATGGATGCTGCTGTGATTAACCTTTGATGAAAACCCAGTTAACCCAAGACAGCCATGAGAGCAGAAGCAGCCATGAGCAAAGGGTTCAATGCTAAGGAAAACTGAAGATTGCAAGTCCAAAACCTGTAATCCCAAGGCCCAGGTCAAACGAATGAAAAAAGTAATGAGAGAGAGAGAGAGAGAGAGAGAGAGAGAGAGAGAGATATGGCGGAACCTGGATGTAGATTGGGTCAAAGAACAAAAGTATTGGGCTTACCTCCAGCAGTCATCTCGAGAGGCGGGGTATACCCTGGACAGGTCTCCAGTCCAGTGCAGGGCAATACAGAGACACAAAGGAAAAACAACCATGCATACACACTGGGATTTGAACCCAAGACCTTCTACCTGCTAAGCAACAGTGCCACCAACAGGCTCACTGTGCAGCCATCTACAACAACTCTTTGACAAAAAATGTATAATATAAACAATATTTAATTTCCATTTGGGATTTATAAAGTATTTTTGAATTTAATTTAACTGAATACAATGGATAAGCGGTATAGATAATGGATGGACCAATAGCTCAGAAATATACTAGTTTACAGCAATAGCAGCTCTGTCAGAGGCTACTTCACCCAGTTTTACAAGAGGAGTATGAAACAAGGCAGCATGATTTTCCCTATCTTTATTCTAAATTGAGTTGAGCTGTCAGTTCTTTAATAAAAGTTCAGATAGTGAATCTAAAATGTTTATGACAGTGATGCTATCATCAGCCAAAAAACTACATCGTTGATTAAAAATGTTGAACAGCTTGTTTTGTTATCCCAAAGTATCTCGGTTTAAGTTAAACCTGTAGAAGTGTAGGTGGTTGGCTATACGTGACTGTCGTCTTGTGGCTGCAAACGGTACTACAATTAATTCGTCAAAATATGTAGGCGTGCACATCGCTCAGGGTCCTGTCAAGTGAACTGGAGCTTCACTATTGATGTATTTTAAATGTTATTCCAAGTACCTTTATTTATTTATTTTTATTATTTCTTTGTTTGTTTTGACGTAGTTTTTTTTTTTTTTACTTTTGTCACAGCCTGAATGTTGAGTCTAGTGATGGTGAGATGAAGCCCCATGAGGCATTGACTTATTTTTAAGTGGTTTATTAAATGTGTTCTTGAATCTGCAAATAAAAGTATCTGTTTTTAAAAATATTAAAAATGTTGATTAAAAAAATCACTCTTTCTGGCTTGATACAGTGAATTTTACCATGTGTACTACACTGTGTATTTGCTCAATATCTAAAAACATGTATACTATATCATGTATTAACTCAGTATCTAAAGTTTAATTGAAATATACTCTTACCTTGTTCAAAAAATATAAAGGGTTGTAAAAAAACCAACAATAAAATACTACTTGAAATACCTTTCCTGCCAAACTTTTATTTGATGCAAAGACTGCTAGCTTGTTCGTTTGTTGTAAAAAATGATGGCAATGCAGATTGTTCTGTTGATTTCAATAAAGATTTTGTTTGAAAAAAAAGATCCACTTTAACATATGTCTAGCATGTCTCATGTGTTCTGCAGGGGGATGTGTGGGACAGTGGTTAAGACAGGTGCAGCAGGTGCAAAGCCTAAACCTCTGTCAAGGGTTTGCCTCCTCGATTTGTGCATGTTTTTTTTTTATAAACTAGAATCTTGAATTTATAAAAGGAACATAATTAAACAAGTATAATTGATTAATGTACAAATTTAGATCATAAAAACATAAGGAGACATAAGGTTTTCTTGCAGAACTTTATTCAATTCAATTCAAAAAAATTCCAAAATACTTTATTGATCGCAGAGGGAAAAATAGTTATTGAACACATTTACACACAAAAGGTACACGGCTATTTGAAAAACATTTTCAAGTGTATATCTCAGAAACGGTAGCAGCACAAACGTTAATTTTACCTTCACAAATCAGCACAAACGAAGCACTAAAAAAGTAGACTACTTTGGTTCGTTTTGGAGCTGTCTGGGGGTGGTGGTGACGTCATCAGCCAGAAAATTAATCTTGTAATATCTCAAAAACCAAAGCAGCACAAACGTTAATTTTACCTGCACAAATCTGCACAAACGAAGCACTAAAAAAGTAGACTATTTTGGTCCGTTTTGGAGCTGTCTGGGCGGATGGTGACGTCATCACGCAAAAATTTTACTTTTAATATCTCAAAAACCAAAGCAGCACAAATGATAATTTTAACTGCACAAATCAGCACAAACGAAGCACTAAAAAAGTAGACTACTTTGGTCCGTTTTGGAGCTGTCTGGGGGGATGGTGACCTTTGAATGACCTATAAAATAAAGTTTAATATCTCAAAAACCAAATCAGCACAAACGATAATTTTATCTGCACAAATCTGCACAAACGAAGCACTAAAAAAGTAGACTACTTTGGTCCGTTTTGGAGCTGTCTGGGGGGATGGTGACCTTTGAATGACCTATAAAATAAAGTTTAATACCTCAAAAACCAAAGCAGCACAAATGATAATTTTAACTGCACAAATCAGCACAAACGAAGCACTAAAAAAGTAGACTACTTTGGTCCGTTTTGGAGCTGTCTGGGGGGATGGTGACCTTTGAATGACCTATAAAATAAAGTTTAATATCTCAAAAACCAAATCAGCACAAACGATAATTTTATCTGCACAAATCTGCACAAACGAAGCACTAAAAAAGTAGACTACTTTGGTCCGTTTTGGAGCTGTCTGGGGGGATGGTGACCTTTGAATGACCTATAAAATAAAGTTTAATACCTCAAAAACCAAAGCAGCACAAATGATAATTTTATCTGCACAAATCTGCACAAACGAAGCACTAACCGCTCCACCTATTTTTCTTTACTTTTCAAGTGGGTGGGGGGACAGCTTCACTGAGGTGCGTAGGTACCATAGATTTGCATGTAATCTAGCTGCCCTGCTGCCTGGACGTGCTGACTGGTGTGAACGTGCCATTAGCCACTTAATGTGTGATGCATCAAAGTTGTAAGTCTGCTATGGTTCAAAAAAATT
Source organism: Valencia hispanica (assembly GCA_963556495.2). Lineage (NCBI taxonomy): Eukaryota > Metazoa > Chordata > Actinopteri > Cyprinodontiformes > Valenciidae > Valencia > Valencia hispanica. The sequence continues at coordinate 30,540,130 of OY747722.1, read as the reverse complement.
ATTTCTCTACATAACTTCCAACAATAACTTCCTGCTTCTCTGCAATCGGCTGCTTCGCTACTTTGCTCTCCCTTCTGCCTGCATTTTTCTGCTTATTTTTATTTTTTCCCCCTTATGATCCGACCTGCAGGACTTTTGAATACATATAAATTTATGGGAAAAACCTTTTTTAGTAGTAACGGCAATATTTCATAGATCTTTTATCTTCAGCGCTCTGTGTACGACCATCCACCCCAAGGCAGCGAGATGAGGACTGATAACCTGTCAGAGAGGGAGAGGCCACAGAGAAAGCAAAAGACTGGGCCTGAAACTCTGATTGTAGGTGATTCCTCTGTAAAGGACGTTCAGTGGATGTGTGGAAAGAACACCAAAGTCCTCTGCTTTCCAAAGTATATGGTCAGTGACTTGCAGAAGAGGATTCTGAAAACTGTGACTGAATATCCAACAGTGAAAAACATTGTTCTCTACATAGGGTCGAATGATGTGTCCAAGCAACAATCGGAGGTTCTAAAACGGGACTTCGCTGGATTATTGAACACCGTGAGCTCGTTGGATGCAGCAGTATTCATCAGTGGACCTTTACCACCCATCAGAGGAGGATAAGAAAGATTTAGCTGTCTTTTGGCATTAAATAAGTGGATTTTATCTGCATGTGCTGACAACAAACTGCAATTTATTAACAACTTTCAGATTTTTTGGGAGCGTAAACATCTTTTTAAGGCAAATGGATTTAGTTTGAACAGGTCAGGTGTAAGACTGTTTACCTCCAATATTTTCTACTTCCTGCATCATCCCTCTGTGCTTGGAGCCAAAAAGGAGATACACAAAGACTTATCTCAAAAGGAAGACCAAACAAAGCTGAGTGCAGAGGGGGAGGAACTTCTTCTCCCCTCACTCATGGGAAGCTTCGAACAGAAGCAAGAAGGAGGATCTTTATTTGCCTCAAAGGCCCTCAACAGCCCTAAAGAACAGGACAGCGGACCTCCATCGCCCCCGCAAACCCCTGACAGCCCACCGTCTTCCCTACAGCCCCCCTCCCCCCACTCCCCCCATCTGAAATTCACTGAGCAGATGATGGAGTGGGTCAATATTGGGCTCAGATCTACCCCCCAGACCAATCTGTTTTCTTTACCCATAAACCCCACACCAGGACGATCAAAGGTAGGCCAACAAGCCCGGCCCCCTCCTACCCCACCACGTAAGCATGTACAATCTCCACAGTCTGATGTATGATGTGTTAAGGGTCCAGGCTGCGTGGATATCAGCAGTCAGAACTTTTCCCAGGACAAGCTGGGACCCTGTTCATTAGAAGGTTCGATCATTTCTGTACTTGTAAGTAACAGAAGGAATGTAGTTATGCCAAAAAACAGAGCACTGCATTCTAAAAGGTTTTTAAGTAAAGTAAACATACGCTGTACACAGCCCGCCCCAAAACACAAGGGGCACAATGATACTCTTAAACCTGTTAAGATGGCATTATTAAATGTCAGGTCTATAGTAGGGAAGACATTTTTAATCAATGATCTTATCACTGAGCATGGCCTTGATTTTATGTTTTTAACTGAGACTTGGTTAGATAAGAATAGCAGTGTTTCTCTTATCGAATCAACCCCTCCCAACTTTAGTTTTGTCAACCAGGCCAGACAGAACAGGAGAGGTGGAGGAGTTGCTGTTTTATTTAATGAATCATTCCAGTGTAAGCAGTTATCTCTTGGAAGTTTTCCTTCTTTTGAATATGTTGCTGTACAGCTGAAGGCCTCATCTAGAGCCATGTTTTGTTAACATTTATCGGCCTCCAAATTACTGTGCTGACTTTAATGATGATTTTAGTGAATTGCTGTCTATAATCTGTGTTGATTTTGACTGTATAATTATTGTTGGTGATTTTAACATCCATGTTGACAATCCCCAGAGCAAAGGGTCTAAAGACCTGAGTAACACTCTGGACAACTTTGGGCTGACTCAGCATACATCAGAGCCAACATAATAAGGGTCGTGTTTTGGACTTACTAATCTCGCAGTGTCTGGGCATTTCCAAGATTAATATGCGTGATGTGGGCTTGTCTGACCATTGTTGTGTTTTCTTTGAGAGTATAATTTCGGTTCACATAAATGTTTTAACAGAGGTTATCACAAAACGATGTATAACTGAAAACACTAGTGACATCTTTAACCAGGTCTTCTCTCTAACACCTGCCCTGTCAGGGGGTTCAGTCAATGAACTTGTCAACAGCTTTAATGCTAAAATATTAAATGTTATGGATACTATTTGTTAGGTAAAATAATAATGTTGTATTATTATTTTCTTAGGGTGTCTTTCTTTATTTCATAGTTCTAATGTACTTTTTAAATGTCATTTTGGTTTCAGTCACATGCTCCTTTGCATGACATCCTGTTCTTTTAATATGTTAATGAAGTGTGACTAAATAAAGAGAGACTGCAGAGGGGATGCTCTTTGAGACCAGAGACTAGGACACTGGGAGGCTGAGAACAGACAGACACGGTTGGCTCATTCCTTATAGTATTTTCCTGGTCTCCCTCTGCAGAACTGATTATCCGCATCTACCTCTGCAGAGCTTATTGCAGAGCTTATTGACTCTCCGACCCCGGTGTGTGATTCTTTCTAGGTCAACAACTATTTTTTACCTAACACTATTGCTCCCACAAAGGTGAAGGTTATCTCTGGAAGGAAAAAGTCTCCATGGAGAAATTCCACACTGGTGAGAAATGAAAAAAGGGAGTGTCGGAAAGCCGAGCGCAGATGGAGAAAAACAAAACTTCAGGTTCATTATGACATCTATAAAGAGAAACTTCACTCTTATAACTTACAACTGAGGAATACAAGGAAGCCTTTTTTTTTTGACATCATCACCAGAAATAGTTATAGTGCTCGCACATTATTTGCTGTTGTCGACAGACTAACAAACTCTCCTGTGTCAGTAGCACCTGAACTCTATTCCACCAAGGCCTGCAATGACTTTGCCAAATTCTTCACAGACAAAATCCAAAATATTAGACAAGCGGTTGGTTCATTAACGGCAGGTTCAGGTTATGTACAGTGTCCACGGAAAATCCGTTTAAACACCATTAAACTGTTTTATCTCATTAACAGCAAAGATCTGGAGGACATCTTACGTCAACTGAACTCCTCCTCTTGCTGCTTAGACATCCTGCCCACAGGCTTTTTCAAAAAGGTCTCAAAGATCTTGGAGTCAGATCTGTTACAGATTGTAAACTCATCTTTAATGTCGGGTGTTTTCCCAGAGCCCCTGAAAACAGCTGTAATTAAACCCCTGCTGAAAAGAGACAATCTGGACAAGACACAAATGAACAATTACAGGCCCATCTCCAATCTTCCATTTTTAAGTAAGATCATTGAAAAGGCTGTTTTTCATCAGCTAAAGGACTTCTTAAGACAAAGCAACTGCTATGACGTCTTTCAGTCAGGTTTTAGACAGCACCACAGGACTGAGACTGCTCTGACCAGAGTCATCAATGACAGCCGTTTGAATACTGACAGTGGAAAAATGTCAGTGTTAGTTTTACTGGATCTCAGGGCTGCATTTGATACAGTTGACCACATTATTTTACTCAAACGACTGGAGAACTGGGTGGGTGTCTCCGGCACTGTACTAAACTGGTTCAAAACGTACTTAGAGAACAGGAAGTACTTTGTGTCAATAAGTAACTTTACATCTGAGCAGACGGGAATTACATGTGGGGTTCCCCAGGGTTCCATCCTGGGACCTCTTCTGTTTAACATCTATATGCTCCCACTGGCACAGGTAAGGCAAGGCAAGGAAAGGCAATTTTATTTGTATAGCACACTTTCAACAACAGGGTAATTCAAGGTGCTTTACATGATTTGGTGATTTAAAAAAAACACATAAAAGAAACACACATTACACATGATACACAATAAAGCAAGAGAAAAATAAAAAAAGCAAGAGAGCATGAACACATTTCATACATATGACATCAAGCATTTACTCAAAGGCAATTCTAAACAGATGGTTTTTAGTCTCGATTTAAAGCAGTTCAGAGTTTCAGCAGCTCTACACTTGTCAGGAAGTCTGTTCCAGATAAGGGGAGCATAAAAAGTGAAAGCTGCTTCTCCATGTTTAGTTCTGAGTCTAGGGATGTTTAGTAGGCTAGAGTTGGAGGACCTGAGTGGTCTTGGTGGATGGTACCATGACAACAGGTCTTCAACATATTTTGGTGCTAAGCCATGTAATGATTTATAAACTAGTAAAAGTATTTTAAAGTCTATTCTCTGAGCTACAGGGAGCCAGTGTAAGGACTTTAGAACTGGGGTGATGTGCTCTACTTTCCTGGTTCTAGTGAGGACGCGAGCGGCAGCGTTCTGGATCAGCTGCAGCTGTCTGATTGACATTTTAGGCAGACCTGTGAAGATGCTGTTGCAGTAATCAATCCAACTAAAGATAAACGCATGGATGAGTTTTTCTAGGTGGTGTTGCAAAATCAGTCCTTTAATCCTAGAGATGTTCTTCAGGTGATAGAACGCTGACCTTGTTATTGCCTTTATGTGACCCTGGAGGTTCAGGTCTGAGTCCATTACTACACCTAGGTTTCGAACCTGATCAGTAGTTTCTAGCTGTATTAATTGAAGCTGTGTGCTGACTCTTGATCGTTCCTCCTTGGGTCCAAAAATAATCACTTCAGTTTTGTTTCTATTCAGCTGGAAAAAGTTATGGCACATCCATCCATTTATTTGGTCAATGCATTGATTTAGGGTTTGAATGGGTTCAGAGTCACCTGGTGACATTGTAATGTAGAGCTGAGTGTCATCTGCGTAGTTATGGTAGCTAATGTTATTGGTTGCTATAATCTTGCCTAGTGGGAGCATGTAGATATTAAATAAGAGGGGCCCCAGGATGGAGCCCTGGGGCACCCCACATGTGATTTCTGTTCGTTCTGATGAAAAGTTTCCTATTGAAACATAGAAGTCCCTGTTCTTTAGGTAAGACTCGAACCAGCCAAGTACTGTACCAGAGAGTCCGACCCAGCTCTCCAGTCGTTCCAATAAAATATCATGATCAACAGTGTCAAATGCTGCACTGAGGTCCAACAGAACAAGCACTGTGGTTCTTCCACAGTCTGTATTTATGCGGATGTCATTAAATACTTTGACGAGGACAGTCTCGATGCTGTGGTGAGCGCGGAAACCAGACTGAAAAGCATCAAAACGGTTTGTCATTGTTATGAAGCCATTTAACTGCTGAAACACAGCTTTTTCAATAATCTTACTGATGAATGGGAGATTAGAGATTGGCCTGTAGTTCTGCATTAACGTGTTGTCCAGATTTTTCTTCTTTAGCAGTGGTTTAATAACTGCTGTTTTTAAAGCCTGAGGGATGACACCTGATAGCAGTGATGAGTTCACTATTTTAACAAGATCAGAACCAATAACAGGAAGAACCTTCTTTAGAAAAGCTGTGGGTAGGATATCAAGACAGCAGGAGGAGGAGCTTAATTGGATAATGATTTTTTCAAGGCTGTTCTGGTTTAATTCGTGGAATTCAGACATTATCTCTACATTGTTGTTGATTGGGGATGGAACTGGTTGTGGGTTCGATATTGAGGTACAGATTTACCATCTAATTGTTAGAATATTTTCAGTGAAAAAGCTGGCCAATTCATTGCAGGCCCTGGTAGAGTTTAGTTCTGGGGCTACTGTCACTAAAGGATTAGTTAGTCTTTCCACTGTTGCAAATAGAGTCCATGCATTATTAATGTTTCTGTTGATGATTTCAGAAAAGAACGATTCCCTAGCATTTTTTATAGTTAGCTGATATCTATTCAGTCTCTCTTTGTAGATCTCACAGTGAACCTGGAGTCGAGTTTTCCGCCATTTTCTCTCGGCTCGTCGACACTCTATTTTTTCACTACGTACCAGTGGATTACTTGTCCACTGAGACTTTTTTCTACCTGAGACTACTTTCACTTTAGTTGGAGCAATGGAATCCATGATGTCTGAGATTTTCGCAAGGAAATTATCTACCAACTTATTTACTGAGTTTGAGTTGGGAGATGAGGGGGATGTGGTGGAAGGATAAATACGTTTAAAGGTTTCTACTGAACTGTCCCCTAGAAAACGCTTTTTTATAGTGGTCTTACTGTGGCTGGATAATTTAGCAGAGATGGTACTTTCAAAGAAAATACAGAAATGGTCAGATAATGCAATATTAATTACAGAGATGTCAGAAATATTTAAACCTTTGCTGATAATTAAGTCCAGAGTGTGTCCTTTATTGTGTGTTGGTTGTTTGACATGCTGGATCAGTCCGAAGTTGTGGAGAGTATCATCTAATATTTTTGCTTGTCTATCTTGGGGGTTGTCAGTATGGATGTTGAAGTCCCCCACAATGATTAGTTGGTCATAGTCGATACATATTACAGAAAGAAGGTAATTGAAATCATTAAAGAAGTTAGAGTTAAGTTTTGGTGGTTTATATAAACTTAGAAATAATGCTTTGTTAGGCTCATTTATCTGGGTGGCTAGGTATTCAAAAGAATCAAACGTGCCCAGGGTTACCTTTTTAAAGTTCATTGAGTTGTGAAAGATGGTGGCTACACCTCCACCTCGTCTGTGTTTTCTGTTCTCGCTTAAGAAATTGTAATTTGGAGGAGTAGATTCTATCAATGCAGTTGTTTCGTTATTTTTATCTAGCCAAGTTTCTGATAAAAAAAGGGCGTGTAAATTATGCTCAGTGATGAAGTCATTGATAAGAAAAGACTTCCCAGATAGAGATCTAATGTTTAATAAAGCTAACTTAAGTATTGTGATGATGGGCAGCTGAACCTTCTGACAGGTTATGAATTTGAGATTTTGTTTAATATGAGAGGGTGTGGTTAACGGTTTATGTTTCCTGCTGCTGATAATCACTGAAATCTTAGACTCAGGGATGCCGGGCGAGTTCTGTGAGACGGTAGGGGTAGATTAACTGCCCAGTTCCCTCAAATATCAAATATCTGTAATAATCAGTTGGGGGACGCTCCCAGGCTTATTGACACTAGTCCCAGGGGTTTGGTGTAGTCTAAGTTTAGGTGTTAATTGTGTCCCAAATATGATTTGCTCATTCAGTCTGTCTGTAAAGTTTCTAAATGGAGACTCATTTGATGTGGCTGAGTCACAGGAAGATGAAGACTTAATCTCTGATGGTTGTTTATCTGTTCGGTCCTGTGGTGTCATCATGACTTGCTGTTTTTGTTCTCTGATATCCATGGGCGCATCAAGGTCAGCTTTTGGGAGCAAGTGTTTTGCTTTCTGATTTTGATAAGAAAAAATGTTTGCTGCTAACAGCCTAACTCCGGCCTTGTTGAGATAACGTTGGCCTGCTTTGTACAGATTATTATCACTTCCAAATACTTTGAAATTATTAATAAATGTGAACGAATTCTCAGCTGATTGATTCTTCAACCATATATGGAGCAAGCAGAGTCTGCTAAATCTTTCATCATTCCCTTCAGGGACTGGTCCGCTGATGAGGATGTTTACGTTAAGTCCATCAAGTTTCTGTAGGAGATCAGAAAAGTCTCTCTTCAGAATCTCTGATTGTCTCATCGCGATATCTGCTGATCCAGTGTGAATGACAAGCTTTTCCAAAGCAGGATGTTGGTCCAAGATTTTAGGGATTTTTTCTGATATTTCTCTCACTGTATTTTTGTAGCAGCTATAAACTTTGGTATTCTTGCTACAAAAAGCCTCAGTTCCATTAATTGATCCATCTTGTATGATAACAATCTTTGCTGGGGGGGCTCTTACTTTGTTATGTGTCCGTTTGATGCGGCTGGGTTTCTCCTGGTGGCTTTGACTGGTCCCGGGGGCTGCGTCATCTTTCAGGGAATCTCTAGAAATTAATTAATAATAGAAATGATTACTCTTCTGAATTAGAAAATGTACCAGAAACAATAATAGTTTGCTTTACTGGACAAAAATTAAACAAAAATCTGAAATAACATTCTGAGAAAACAGGTAGGCTATTATTTTCTTTTCAATGTAATAATACAATTAAAAAGCAGCAGCCTCAAAAGCACAATAATGCCTGCTCCATTTATTAGATTTTATATTCATCCTCCTCAGTCAGTATAGATTAATTATTATTTTAGATTTCGTTTCCATGTGGACCTACTAGATCTTTGCCACTTTTGTCACACAAAGAAACACATATGCCAGCTATCCAAACTATATAAACACTAACCAAACTCTCCTATCCAAACTCCAAATTGACTGCAACTCTCCTACACAAACCCACATTTTGAATGGAGCCTGAGGGGATTTGCATTGCTGTCTGTCACTACACGATCTGTTCAGGAAGCACGATCCGTACCATGAGCCCATCTGCGCCTGTGCGCAAGGAACTACTTCCGGGTAGATTTCTCTTGTTGTTTTTAAAAAAATTTTATTTGTTAATTTACAGATCAAGGCCATTTACACTTTACGGAGCCTGAGGGGATTTATATTGCTGTCAAACCACTCCGCAAACTCTGAACCACTTCCTGAAGCAGTCACGTGGTACAGCTGGGCAGCGGGGCTTCAGACGTCATCATTTACGGCTCCTCCCATAAGTAAAGCAGGCCTCGCTACGCGCTTTGTGGAAATGCCCCCTCCACTGCTCGGCACACATCGTAACATCACTAGTTGAGTCGAGGTTATAGCGTTTGTTTAAAAAAAACAGCATATACCTCTAGTGCAAATTATCAACTATTTTTGGATATTTTGCATTTAGAAAAAAAAAGAATTGTGTTTGCTTTTCCCTCCTTTCATCGTATTTCCTCTCCGACCGGTCGTCCTTATCCCATAATGCATTGCGTTCTCTCGTTGGATCATGGACCAAGGCGGTAAGCAAACTGCTAAGCCGAACTGCTGTTAGCAAAGTTTGTTTTTTTCTCTTCATGGTGTTGTTTTTGCTCCGTGTAGCTTCTTTTTAGGTTAAAGCTAACCATTGTTTTAGAAAATGGCTTCCCCGAGGCTTGTAGTGCGCTGTTGCATGGTTACAGGAAGCTAAAAATGCTTAGCGACAGAGTCATGCAAAAGTGCATCAGTATACTGACACACAGTGAGCGTTCAGATTGACAGTGAGGTTAGTTTTCTGTTATAATAAACAGTACTCTGTTCGATTACCACCTCGAACATACGTGAGGTTCGTCAACACAATAGTCAGGAGTTAAATTGGTTCCGACACAGTTAGGCCGCTAATGCTACCTGAGCAGTGTTAGCAGATGCGGCTAACCGTCCACGCTAAGTTCACTTGTTTCCTGCATTATTGTTGAGTCGTAAAAGTCCTTCTCCGCTATTTGTGTCGCACAGCCTCCTCGGTTCGGTCACAACAACGTGGTTTCGAGTTGGCTGTTTTCTGTAGTTCTGTTCTTACACTGAATTTTAAAGCAGTCGGTGTTCGAGATCAATTAGCAATCTCTGCAATAGTAGTTCCCAGACGTTAGGTAGTTACCTTGATGCCTGATTAGAAACAAAGATAAAGTGTTTTTGAACATAAATAAGATGGACCATACACACCATCAGACGAATGAATTGATTGTAAAATAAACAGTATTAGTTTTGCATTGCACTGTGTTCACCAAGATTAAATATTACATTGCAATTAATATGAAGTTGTATATTGGTATTTATATGTGCTTGTATTTTTTTAAACCATTATTAGGGCATTTAAACCGTTGTCTTAATTAATATTGGTAACATTTTACTAATTGGGTATTACTATTTAGACGGTTACATAATTATTATCTTGATATTTGTACACTTTTATTGCCCACCTATATTAATACATTTCAAATTTCTTTTGGTATTTGTTTACAATTACATACCTCTCATATTCACACTGGGTTGTGAATACAATACAAAGTAGGACATAATTGTAAAGTGGAAGAAATACATTTGAATAAAAATAAACTACCTTTATTGAATACAAGTCAGATTTACTGTAGTTATCATTTTGTTCCAACTATGAAGGATCCTTAAGAGATGTTTTTTATTTATTTATTTAAAAAATATATATAATTCATTGGTTGATGTCAGAACCAGAGGTGATGTCACTCTGTGTGTGAGAGAGCTGTTACACTGCATGATTAGAGTCAACGTGTTATACTGGATCTAGATTCTTCTATTTCATTTAACATGATTATTGCTATGATTATCATTTCTAGGGGTGAAGTTTTAGTTGGTGTCACACTCGTATACCCAGAATCTCATTATATAAGTGGTACTACATTTGTATTGTTTCATCTGAAATTCTGCTTCTGTCACATCTATGCTGATGGGCGCCAACCTTTACACTGATTACATTTGACACCAAATGAGTTTTCTTTGTGTCCATCTAAAACATGTAACCTTCATCGCCAACAGAAAATGATCTTCCAGGAGGCGATGGCTCGGGGAGTTTGAGTGACCTGGATGTTCGCAGACGAATTCCCATTAAGCTGCTGTCAAAGCCGCCCCTACGGAGCAAACCTCCGCCCCGCGTCCAGAGACCCATCGGCAGGCCCTGTAAAAGTGAACCTGGAGAGGATGGTAGGGATGCTGCTGCAGTGCTACCTGGTAGCCACAGGTGTAGATGAATGCAACTGTTGTTTTAGAGGGAATCTTTGCTGAAATGTTGTTGCTAATACTTGTCTTCCATTGCACAACCAAAAGTTCCCAAAGAAAGCAAATAAGATGGGAAAAGTACGTTTTTAGAGACTTTATGACCTTTTTCAATGTCTAACGTTAGTCCTTCCTTCCTTTGGCAGATTTCATGCTTAAAGGAATCTTTAGTTTTTGCATTCAGAATTGAGTAGGAACCCTCTGATAGATCTTTATTTCACAGTTTCTGAATATGAAAGCTATAAGGGGGGTGGGGGGGGTGAAGAGGTCAACAACCCACTAAAATATTCTAAATGGCATGTTAAAAACTCCTAATGCCAGCTTATTTAGTGATAAAATAAATAAAAACAGAATAATTAAAGTCAATGTTGCGCTAGTCTTGCTGTCATGTACTGCATAGAGCAGCATTCATAATGAGACTCTGTAAATAAACCTGACTATGTTTTGTGTTTCTGCCAGCTCATGTTTAGAAGTCCTGCTTAAACCTGATTGTGTAACTCCTGTTTATGACTTGTTTATAAATACTAATCGTATGTTTAAAGAGCTGTTCAGCATTGTAAGGATAATTCATAAAAGATTGTTATAAAAAGCCTGTATATAGGAGCTGGTCTGCAGAGAATAAACTTTGACCTGGTTGGAGAAATGCTCTGTCAGACTCAGACTTCATGATGAAGATTCAGTGGACTAGTGTGAGGGGTAAGATGTAAGGAATGTCTCTTTGGGGGTCGACACCAATGGACATTTGGCGCCCCCAGAGTTCTAACAACCATTTTCATCTGAAACACACGTACGTTTTTATCATTTATCTCTAAAGGCCTATGACTCACCACATGATGCTACAAAAAAAATCTGTTAAAGAACTTTGCTTCTAGGCTCAGGTTAGCTTGCTTCATCTGTTTTAATGTGACTTGTTGATAATTGGCCTGTAAAAAGTTTCTTGCCGTTCCGATTACTATTATATGGACATGCATCAATAACACTCTCACTCTATCTTCCAGATAAGTTCAGCTTCAAGCAGGAGGAGCGGTTCGACTGTGGCTCTAAAGCTGGTGATGTGTTTGGGAGTCAGAGGAGATTTCCCCAGCCACTGTTTTGGGACTACAAGGTGGGTTACCTGTGGACTGGCGGGAGCATCGATAGGTATTTAGTTTGTTGCATCGGTTCACGTTTTTGTCTCTTTTCCCAACAGTTAAATTTGATCGGTGAAAGGGATGAAGTTCCAATTCACTTCTGTGACAAATGCGGCCTACCCATTCAGCTGTACGGACGGATGGTACGCAGTTGTGTAAAGACGCATCCCAGTAGATTAGAATGGGATCAAAAAGTAAATTTATTTCAGTAATTTTGTTGAAAAAGTCAAATTCATATGTAAACTCTTAAGATGCAATGGTATATTTTGCACTTTTCTGTCTGATTAATGAGAAAGAATGTCCACGAACCTGCGGTTATTGCCATTTTTCCTTCCACTCAACTTTCCATTAATAGGCTTGGTTGCAGGAGTCTGAATAATAATAATAATAATAATAAACACTTTTTAAATAGACCACTCTTGGGTTAAAAATATATTTTTTAAAGTTTCTCTTTTTGGATTGAATTACTGAAATGAATTAGCTGTTGGATGATGATGTTTTATTGAGCTGCAGCTGTATTTGTCCTGTGATTTTCCTCTAACTCTGTCCTTTAACGCCTCAGATCCCCTGCAAACACGTCTTCTGCTACGACTGCGCTTTGCTGCATGAGAAGAAAGGAGAGAAGATGTGTCCAGGGTGAGCCATAATTTCCTAAAAGATGGCTGTTTTGAGAGTGCGGCTGATCCAATCCGTGCTCAACATTCCTCTCTGTGTTCCCAGGCTGAATCTGTATAGCTGCACGGATCCGGTCCAGCGCATCGAGCAGTGCCAGCGGGGCTCCCTCTACATGTGCAGCATCGTGTCGGGATGCAAGCGCACCTACCTGTCCCAGCGCGACCTCCAGGCCCACGTCAACCACCGCCACATGAGGGCAGCCAAGTCCTCGGCGTCCCGCCAGGAACCCGTCCACCTGCCCCCGGTGCCCGATGTCCCCGACAGGTTCCGCGTGCCTCCGCCTCACATCCCCAAGAGCCACGTTCACCTCCCCGGCCCGCTGCAGCACGGCGGCCACGACCCGTACAGCCAGCCGCCGCCGCCCAACCCCCACGAAGGCCCGCCGCCGCCTTCTGCCATGGGGCCGGAGACGTTCCGCATCTCCACGGTAACAACTCGAAAACACAGCAATCTCATCACTGTGCCCATCCACGATGACTCCGCCTCCCGGGAGCCCCTCTCTGGCGGTCCAGGCCCAGGTCAGCCCCCCCACCACCACCCTGGGGACTATCCCGGCCAGCCTCCCGTGGTGTCTCACTCTCACCACATGATGGCGCCACCACAACATAACTTTGGCCCCCCTCCGCCCCCTCCTCCTCCCATTAGTCACCCGATGCAACATCCTGCCCAGGCCTCCGGGACCCCACACATGGTGTACAACCAAGCCCCTCCTCCCCCAATGTCAGGAGCCCCCCCACCAGGGCACATCATGGGTCAGATACCCCCTTACATTAACCACCCACCCCCAGGACCTCCACCACAACACAGTGGGCCTCCTGTCAACGCCCCCCCACCGCATCACTATAACCCCTCCTCCATGCAGCAGTTCCCCGAGGACCAGGGCACCCTCAGCCCCCCGTTCAGCCAGCCAGGAGGGCTCAGCCCTGGGATGTGGCCCGCGCCTAGAGGACCGCCACCCCGGATGCAGGGCCCTCCTCCCCAGGGTCAGATGCCAGGGCCACACCACCCAGATCAGGGCCGCTATAGGCCATACTATCAGTAAGCTGGTTGTCTGGGTAACAGTCGGTGTCATTTCATTTTCATCCAGCTTGTCTGAGTGATGTTAGTACGCCTCAGGGTTACAGGATGTAGAACTCTCTGAATCTGTTCCAATTGTGCACATTTAAGCTCAACTTCCCACTGAACATATTAAAGACCCTGAGAAAAGCAGGAATTTCTTTTTTTTTCTTTATTGCCCATGGTAAATATCTATACATGTCTACTGATGTCACCTACTTTAAAAGATGTTAAAACAATTCACAATAAATTTTTAATGGCAGAAGATTTCTCCTGTTTGTTAATTCAGACAGATCGTCCCCTGTCTCTTAGATTAGGATCCTTAGTTTTATAGTTACACACTAAACAGATTCCCAGGTATCATCTGACATCTAAAATTCCAACTTTATTGCAGTGAATTACAAAAAATAAATTTCAACGATAACAGTGTAACAATGCTTGTGGGAGGAACTGAAATAGGATGGAACATGGAGTAAAACACCAAACGTACAGCAGCAACAGTGAACGACTGGATTGAAACATTAACATGCTGCTCCAACTGATCCTGTGTGTGCTGGTCACTGTTGTTCTTCTACAGTTTAGTGTCTTTCAACTGCAAAGAAAACAGGAAAACAAACAGTTTAGTAAAGTTATGTACAGTTCATCACAATATCCATCCTGCAAACGTCAATGTATCTTATTGGGATTTTATGTGACAAGACGAAGTAGTGTATTATTGTGAAGTTGAGGGAAAAAGGATGCATAATTTTTTTTTTTTTTTTATAAAAATCTGAAGTGTTTTGCATTTGTGCTCAACCGCCTTTACTCTGAAACCTTTCAATAAAATCCACCATTCAGTGGGTCAGAGTATGGCACAACTGCAGACTTGATGAGACATGGCCGCCCACCTAAACCATGGCTCAGCAGCCTGCAGCACCAGGGCCTCAAGTAGCTCTTCCTAACCTAAAAATGATAGCTCTTTTCAAATATCGATATTACAAATGCACTTTTTCAGTTTATCCATTAGGCAATTAAAAGAATGACAAAAACTAATTGTTTTTCTGTTTTGTTTTTTCTGCTCATTAGGTTGGAAAATACAGTGCCTATTTAAAAAAAGTATACTTTTTTTTTACTTTGACTCGAAAGAGTTTTTTTGGTCTAAAGTGACAACGGATTTCTATGAAATAAAGACAAATTAACATATGTAACATTAAAGAAGTGATTGTGCAGGGTTTCTGTGGGATAGTAAATGAGCTCAATTTAAGGACAGTAAAAAGTAGTAAATAACCAACAGAATTTGACTTTTCATCACCCCATCAATACATTTTCATTTGATTTTTTTTTTTTAAATCTTGTTACTTGAGTAAAAATATGAAGTGGCTCTACTACTAAGTACAATATTTGGGTACTCTACCCACCTTGGCTCTCATCTCTTTTTTCCCCTTTGAATGTGTCTGTCTGTGTGAGAGGGAGAACGTGTGTTTCTCAATGTTCTGTTGTGAATGAAACATCGGCTTGTGTATGAAAGTCCTAACATTTTGTTGAAATCCCCCCCCAAAAAATGTCCCAAATCTTCTGGAATCGGGTTTAGAATATTTGACGTGGATACGTGCATGGGTCAGTGCTGCGGCTCCACCCCACAAAGAGGCTTCTGCTTGATCTCGTGTTTATAGTGAAACGAATTGTAGAGATTGTAAATGAAACTCTAGGATTCCTGTTTTAACCCTGTTGCATGAATTTTTTTGTAAATGTTTTTGATTTTATATTTATTTTAAAGTCTAAAATTACAAACAAAATGGCTGTTCTTTGTAATGACAGCATGTTCCTTATAGTAGAATTGATCAAAAATTGTAGGTTGTGGATTTTTTTCAAAAGGTCATGAAACATAAGTGGGTGGAAATGAGTTTAATTTAGCTGGACTGTGAGTGCATAACTGGCTTTATTGGGACAATACTACTGTTAGTTGTGCACTTCACAAATCTGGCTTTTATGAAGAGTGGTAAGAAGAAAGTGGCTGTTCATCATGCAAAAGCTGGACACATGCTGGTACCTCATAGATGCATTAGGGAGTTGTATTTGGGTCACATGGGTTTGCAGTGTAAGCTTTAGGAACTTTATGAAGTCCCAACAATCCGGTTTAATGTGTCAATGCACAATTCTCTTTTCTCTATTTGGTGACCTTTAATCCCTGTGTTTATGGGATGGTGGTTGCTTTGGCTACTCCCTGCAGCACATTGCTTGGCCCTTGGTGCCACCCTGTTTCCTCTGGTGACTCTTCCTCACTAGTTGCATGTGGACCAAATATTTCCAGACATAACCTAACTAGGTTTTGTTCTTTAAGGTTGGAGATGGCACTCATTTAAATTTCAAACACATGCTACAGTATGTTAAGTAATATATCAACAAATCTTTTTTTTTTCTTTACCAGATTGCCAGTTCTGTTGTCCTTATGTTTTTCAAACACATCCAACATGGCATCATGCAGGGTCGGGAAGAACATGGATGTCCGAATCTCATCATCAAAGAACATGCAGCTGTGCAGTTTCTCCAGGATAAGGGCTGTTGGTACAAGTAAATAGTAACTACATGATTAATCTTGTTATAAGCAGCATTTACATTGTTTTTCTCTCTATTTGACAACAGGTAACCCTTTGCAGATATCTCTTTCTGAAAATTGGGAAGTAAAATACCACACATCATCAGGACTCAATGATTATAGACTGCTTATAGACTACTTTAAAAGTCTTCAGGTCAAACATCTTAAAAAACAAGTTTTTTTTGTTTTGAAGGGTTTATAGATGACCAGTTAAGATTACATAAATTTTTTTTTAATGAATTAGTCTGGTTTTTATTCAAAAACTTACTCTTACTGCCACTATGAAAATGTTAAATGACTATAACTGCTATTGATGCTAAAAAACATTCTACAGCATTGTTCTTAGATCCTTCAAAGATCTAAGATTTATTTCAGATTCATTTGACACAATTGATCACTTTGTCTTGTCTCAGAGATTGGTGGGTATTGAATTCTTCTCAAGTGGTTTAGAAACTGAAGCATCATGTAGTCAACAAAAAAACTGTAAATGCTGGTTTCTATTACTCAAATGTTTTTCCTTTTGTGTTAGAAAAATACTTATACAAGTAAACAATGTTCAATACTGAACAACGGTGTTATTTTTACATGCACACCAATCAATCTTTTCTGAAAACACTGGATTCTGTATACCATGCAGCAGCAACTAATTTGGTTACCGTACTCATTGATATTTGTATGAGACAGTTGGTTGGCATTTTTCTTTATAAGACCATATTATGTTCCTCCTGGTTCCTAAGTTTACCTACAGAAGCTGTAATCTTGGATCACATGGGCACATTATGTATAAAATTCCCCAAACAGAAACTGTCTTTAGTAAAAGTGCCTTTAAGGTTTTTGCACCCTCAACCTGGTTTAACTTGCAGGAGCCAGGACTCCCTTGACAAAGAGATTTTAAATCTCAATGGGATTATTCCTGGTAAAGGTTAAATAAATAAAAAAGTATTTGCTACATTAATTTAGTTAAAACCCTCAAGACTAAAAGACCGACTATCTATATGGAGAAAGGTGAGACTTGCACAACCATTATAAAGCTGATTTATATATTCTGGTGACCCAGTTGTCAGAGAGATGTGCTTACGCTTGCCTGTGAACATCAGAGTAACAATGCAGGTCAATTCTTATCTTTTATACAATTCTTTTGTTAAAAATGTGTTTTTGTTGTAATTTGACACTGTGGTAGAGTGCTTATAAATTCCTCCACAGGGTTTTGGTTTGTTAGATCTCTAAACTAGGGTTCTCAGAGAACATTTCTCCTGACCCCTCCTCCAAACTAGATAATTCACCACTTAATTCTTCACTTTAGGAACTCCAGTTTGAGATACAGACTTAGTTTGCTATCCTTACTTTTGTCTTAGGTGACCATTGTGTTATACACCAATGCCCTGGCTCAGGGTATTTAACTTCTTCCCTCTTCAGCAACTTTCGGCTGTGTTCACAGCTGCCTTTTAGTCATTTTGATGATATACGCCCTTAAATCATGAAGACACAATGAGAAAGGGACTGTGACTTAAACTCACCATCACAAGAAACTATGTAAACGTCCACGTCAACTCGGATAAACTCCTTAAGTGCCTGCAAAGAGAAGCATGGGTAGACTATATTGTAGCTCTAGATGACAGTTGCAATAAAATGAGCTGTTGGATGTAATCAGCTGTTAGTTTTGACCTACCGGTTAAAACATATTGGACCTTTAAAAGATTTCACTCTTATGAAGCTAAAAAAACAAGCTAATTGCTATAAAAGGACAGATGTTCTTGATATCATTGCTTATGGTGTTAGCTGTGCAGCCTTCATCATTTTTCATCAAACAGGCCATGCATGGACTATAATATTGCAGGTAAAAGGAACAATTTTCTGCATTATCAAAAAACTGCCATATAAGCCCGTGACTGCAGGCTGGTTTTCCGTTTTACCATTTTGAGTCCTTTCATCGCAGAAATGTCCAAGAAGGAAACAGCAGAGAAGTCCAGGATCAGGCTGTGGAGATTCACTCTGGGAACACCAAACTCTGAAGGAAGCTCGCCATTCCAGTTAATCTGAAATGGAAGGTCCTTCAGATCTGCCGGCAGGTCCAGCTCTTCTATGTTCACGGGGGGGTCATCAGCTGCAGTCCAGAACAAATTCTCTAAGCCTTTCTGTTCAGTAAAAGCAGAAAGTAGAATTAAAGAAAATAGCATGTCAACATTCACAGCATCACCTTTTGTCATGTTACCACAAACTTCAATGTATTTAATTGGGATTTTATGTAATTGATAAACACAAATAATCATACATTTTGCAGTGAAAAAAAAATCATAAATCATAAATTGTTCACTACCAGCTTCTTTACCAGGCCTGGACATCTAAGGGCAGAAATATTTCCTCATTCTTTTTTGCTAACCGGCCTAAACTTAGTCAGTTTGGATAGAACATGTTTCTGAACATTAGTTTGCCACAGATTCTCAATCAGACTTAGGTCTGGACTTTGACCAGGCCATTCTAACACATGAATATTCTTTGATCTAACTATTCCATTGTAGCTTTGGCTCTTTCTCTTACTAGACAGCGAACCTCTGTCTAAATTCTTTTGCAACGTCTAGTAGGTCTTCTTTCAGGATTTGTCAGCATTTAGCTCAACCCATCTTCTTATGTTCTTATGACCTCAGACCAGCTTCCCTGTCCCTGCTGAACGGAAGCATCCCCACAGCATAATGATGCCACCCCCGCCATGTTTCAGCCAGGGCATAAATATTTTGCATAAGGGTTCAAATGTGGTATCATAACACAAACTTAGTGATTAAGTTCCCGTCATATCTGGATATACAGTCGTGTCAACAGAGTAAATAGCAGTGAGCTGAGAACACAACCTTGAGGAGCTCCGGTGGATAGCCTAATGAGTTTGGAGGTGCATTTCCCAACACAAACAGACAGAGGCATCTTTGTTGGAAAGTCCAGGATCCCAAGACAAAAGTTGGTGTTCAAGCCAAGTCTCGGCATGAGAATATATTAAACGCTGAGCTAAAGTCAAAGTAAAGGAGTCTGGCATAAGTGTCTTTGTTTTCCAGATGTGTGATGACTGATTGAAGGGAGGTGGATATTGCATCCTCAGTCGAGGAGTTGGAATTTTTCTTACTCTTCCATAAAAGTCAGGCTCTTCCACCTAGGCTGTGGATTTCCGCAGCTCCTCCAGAGCTACCATGGTTCTCTTAGATGTTTCTCTAATTAATCCTCTCCTTGCCCAGCCTGTCGGTTTAGGTGGACAGCCATGCTTTCGGTAGATTTGCAATTATGACAACGTCTGAAGGCAGCTGAATAGACTGAATTTTATTAAGGGGTATGGGAGTAAAGGGGCTGAGTCAATGCCCCACTTCTCAGATTTTTTTTAAATGTTAAAAATCATGCACGATTACCATTCTACTTCAGATTTATGCACTATCCTGATTAAATACATTGAAGTTGGTGGTTGTAATGTGAGAAATTGTGAAAAAGTTCATAGGCAATACATATTTATATTATGGGGATGGTATGGGGATACAGTAAGAGTTTATAGTGTGAGCACATGTAATATAAGGAGAGTCAAACTGCAACAATAACACCGGCAGCCTTGTTATTTTGCTTGCAGTAGTCTTTAACTAGGATAGGTTCCCACCTCTGTGATGTCATGATCCCTCTTCTGTAACAGCTTCTTGATTTTCCTGAGCGCCTTGTTCCTCTTCCGTAAAACCCTCAGAGGGTTGAACCCAACCTGCAACACAGTGTTAACATTCAGTTCCTCCTTCTTTAATACAAGACAAAGATAGATTAAGGCAGCATGTTTTTCATACGTACAGCTTCTACAAGCTTGTTCCTCAAGAACTCAATGTTGGCAAAGAAGATTGGCGAAGGTATCCGGAAGATTTTCACTCCCTTTGGTTCAAATATCTGAGGAAGAATGGATGAAGTGATTCAGCATGTATAGTCGTAATGGGTTTTAATTTATTTCACCAACTCACCTGAAGGAAATCCTTCTGATCTCTGTACAGGTCGGTACCAGGGATATTGGCCAAAATGGTACAGCGGGGGCTAAATAGAGACAGCAGTTGTTCAAAAGGCAACCCTTGGAAGAGGTACTAATAATATAATTACTGATAAAAGGCCTTCAGTTTTCAAATTTGCTGAAAGTCTTTCGTTTTTCATCAAACCTGGGTCTAATTACAGTAGTTTATCCCATTTTTTGACTATACCCATCAAAGGAATCCTTCACTTTCAAAGTACCAAGAAGATGTTGCACAAACTAATAGATCTTCCATTTTTGAGGCCTTGACTCAAAAAGTAGTTTGGTAAGTAGATGTTTGAAAGTTTCCAAATTTGAGGTCTACATAAAAATAAATATGAATTTGAAATTCAAGACAATTCCCTAAAACATTCAATCATAATTTGAAAATACATATTTTGAGTTGCCTATCTCTTGACGCTCCCAAGATATCAATGCATGTGTCTTACTGTATCACCAGCTGGGGGCAGGCTAGTGTTACAACATGAAGACCTGTTGTGTCCGTGTATAAACAAACTTCAAAACCATGGGTAAAAAGATAAACCCAACCTTGAAACACAACTAAGAAAATTTTAAATTGTTTTCAAATACCTGTTCAGGAATTATAAAAGCTTGTACAATGAAACTACTTCTGGTCTTTAGCGACTTAGAAAAAAAAAAGATTGGTTTTGTAGCCCAATGATGTTTAGCTACTGATCGGGAGTTCTCTTTAAGAAAAGAAAACTGCACTACAGTTGCCATGCTTGCTCAGTATGAGGGATTGCTGAGGGATTGCTGTGGTTGGAAGTCTGCATCAACGGGATGCAACCTCAAGTCAATGACTCAATGCAATCTGCTGGGATTCCTTAAATAGGAAACTGAATAAACCTTTAAACTAATTGGAACGTTTGTATGATTGTATTGAAATGACTTTTCTTGTAAAGTGCCTTGAGATGACATCTGTTGTGAATCGGCGCTATATAAATAAACTGAATTGAATTGAAATTGAATTGAATAAATGGTTTGACTTCCCCTCCTTTACACATTACTTTGTCCATACTTGCTCACTGAATTCAATTAAATATCTCAGAATACCAAGTACCATTCCTCCCTACTGTTTTGGCAATCAATGGAACATTCTGCCAGAAGGCGTGTGGAGCTGTAGTTCTTTTAGATCCTTTAAATCTGACTAAAGAGTCTGTAAAAGGCGGATTGTTGAAGTATACTGTGTTTCAAAATTCTTGCTGCTAGGCCTGAATTAAATACTTTCCATTTGGAACCATAATAAAAGTTCTTGTGACAATGAGTCATATCCTGCTGATACGGCTGTGATAAACATAGGCAACATGGCAATGCTGTAGTAATGGAATTACACAAGAAATGCTGTTTGAGTGCTGCAAATCCATAACAGTACTCATACTAGCTTTGTAGTCACATGTTTGTCATATATCTCTATCTCTCTGATTTGGTAACTTTTTTCTTTATGTCATAAGTCATAAATTTTGTTATTACAACTGAGTCCTGAAGACAACAGTTAGAAGCTCTACGCCCAAGCCCATGGCCAGACCAAGATCCAGTCCAAGCAGAATGGCACCCAGGCACGTTCCGACCCACACCACCTGCACACAGACGGTAAAAATGAATACCATAGAAGCATGAAAACCATCAGCTACAGAGTTGTGAGAAAGTATTTGCCCCGCTAACAGATTTCTTCTGATTTTGTTTTCTGTCACACTTTGTTTCAGATCATTCGATATTTTTCTAATATCACACAGATAACCTAAGTAAATACAAAAAGCAATTTTCAAATGATGGTTTTATTGGGGCAAAAACGATCCAATACAACCTGAGTCTATGTAACAAAGTAATTGGCCAGTTGTTAAATCATGAATTATATGATTAGCCACATTTTTACAAGCCACACCAGGCCTGATTACTGCCAGATCTGTATAGTAAAACTTTAGTTGAGTAGAACTTCTCTGACAATATGAGGTATGCCTAAAGATAATAAAAAGCAACACATCAATCATGCACCAATCTAAAGGCTACAAAGCCATTTTTAAAGCCTTGGTACTCCAGAGATTTACAATGAGAGGCATTAACCACAAATAGAGAAATTTTATAACAATGGGGAACCTCTGTACTGATCATCATCTGTACTCGGCCCAATGTCCTTTTTATTGCTGCTCTTAACTGCTCTTAAGCATGAAGCTTGGGTCTGAAGGGAGGGGGGCATAACTGTGATTATGCTTTTAATTATGTGGGGGAGGGATGGGAATGTGGTCTTTGTGGGGTCATTTTAATTCTGTAAAGCGCTTTGAGCTGCAATTGTATGAAAAGCGCTTTATAAATGATGTTTGATTGATACATTCATTGAACCTTCCCAGTAGTGGCCTGTGTAAGAGAGAACTAAGACAAAAAAACTTTGCTGACTAAGAACGACACAACAGCCCGTCTCACATTTCCCAAAAGGTGTCTTCATCACCCAGAAGAATGAAAATATTGCATAGACTGGTGAAGCAAAAGTAAGAGTTACATGTCACTCTTCATCTTCCATAAAACTAGCCCAGCATTTAAGAAAAAGATCCCCCTAACAATAGTTACGGTGGTGGTAGTGTGATGGTTGGACTTGCACTGCGGCTTCAAGACCTGGATAACTTGCTGTAATCGATGGTTTTCTGCGGAAAACCCTGAATAACAATGTCCATATATCCATTTCTAACCTTCAGTGCTGCACACTTGGGTCTTGCAGCAGAACTTTGTTAAATTTAAATGTGATAATAAAAAAAATCTAAAAAAGAAGAAATCTGCAAGGAGGCAAATACTTTTTGAAAGCACTGTAAAAGTGGTCCCTGAGCAACCTACACATTCTGGTTTGTCTCTCCTCCAAAGGTACGGTATTTCTCGGAATTGCATCAGCATCCCCTTAAGGTTGACGATTACCAGGGCACCCAGAACAGACTGCAGTCAAGTAAAATAATAGTTACAATTATTATATACAGTGGCTTGCAAAAGTATTCGGCCCCCTTGAACTTTTCCACATTTTGTCACATTACAGCCACAAACATGAATCCATTTTATTGGAATTCCACGTGAAAGACCAATACAAAGTGGTGTACATGTGAGAAGTGGAATTAAAATCATACATGATTCCAAACATTTTTTACAAATAAATAACTGAAAACTGGGATGTGCGTAATTATTCAGCCCCCTGAGTTAATACTTTGTAGAACCACCTTTTGCTGCAATTCCAGCTGCCAGTCTTTTAGGGTATGTCTCTACCAGCTTTGCACATCTACAGACTGAAATTCTTGCCCATTCTTCTTTGCAAAACAGCTCCAGCTCAGTCAGATTAGATGGACAGCGTTTGTGAACAGCAGTTTTCAGATCTTGCCACAGATTCTCGATTGGATTTAGATCTGGACTTTGACTGGGCCATTCTAACACATGGATATGTTTTGTTTTAAACCATTCCATTGTTGCCCTGGCTTTATGTTTAGGGTCGTTGTCCTGCTGGAAGGTGAACCTCCGCCCCAGTCTCAAGTCTTTTGCAGACTCCAAGAGGTTTTCTTCCAAGATTGCCCTGTATTTGGCTCCATCCATCTTCCCATCAACTCTGACCAGCTTCTCTGTCCCTGCTGAAGAGAAGAACCCCCATAGCATGGTGCTGCCACCACCATATTTGACAGTGGGGATGGTGTGTTTAGAGTGATGTGCAGTGTTAGTTTTCCGCCACACATAGCGTTTTCCATTTTGGTCTCATCTGACCAGAGCACCTTCTTCCACATGTTTGCTGTGTCCCCCACATGGCTTGTGGCAAACTGCAAACGGGACTTCTTATGGTTTTCTTTTAACAATGGCTTTCTTCTTGCCACTCTTCCATAAAGGCCAACTTTGTGCAGTGCACCACTCATAGTTGTCCTATGGACAGATTCCCCCACCTGAGCTGTAGATCTCTGCAGCTCATCCAGAGTCACCATGGGCCTCTTGGCTGCATTTCTGATCAGCGCTCTCCTTGTTCGGCCTGTGAGTTTAGGTGGACGGCCTTGTCTTGGTAGGTTTACAGTTGTGCCATACTCCTTCCATTTCTGAATGATCGCTTGAACAGCGCTCCGTGGGATGTTCAAGGCTTGGGAAATCTTTTTGTAGCCTAAGCCTGCTTTACATTTCTCAATAACTTTATCCCTGACCTGTCTGGTGTGTTCTTTGACTTCATGGTGTTGTTGCTCCCAACATTCTCTTAGACAACCTCTGAGGCCGTCACAGGGCAGCTGTATTTGTACTGACATTAGATTACACACAGCTGACTCTATTTAGTCATTAGCACTCATCAGACAATGTCTATGGGCAACTGACTGCACTCAGACCAAAGGGGGCTGAATAATTACGCACACCCCACTTTTCAGTTATTTATTTGTAAAAAATGTTTGGAATCATGTATGATTTTCGTTCCACTTCTCACGTGTACACCACTTTGTTTTGGTCTTTCACCTGGAATTCCAATAAAATTGATTCATGTTTGTGGCTGTAATGTGACAAAATGTGGAAAAGTTCAAGGGGGCCGAATACTTTTGCAAGCCACTGTATCTTGTACACATGAATCAAACTGCAAAAATACCTTAAAAAAATGACAACTGAAGTAAATAAAAAACACAATCTCACCCTTGGAAGCGGCTCCAGTAGGAAACCGAGGGCCACTGTTACTATCATTGCCATCATTGCTGAGATCAGCCCTGCAATCTGTATTTTTAAGGTGAGTAAAATATGAGTAGTGGAACGGGGGGTGGGAATAGAGCAGACAGCACATTTTCGGTCACATGTGGTTGTGTGTTCTTTCTGACCTGTGTTTTGCCTCCAGAGCTCTCCTGCACTGCAGTTCTGGAGAGTGCTGTGCTGGCTGCAAAGGATCTGAAGGTTGCGCCGAACATGTTGCTAACCCCAAATGCAACAAGCTCCTAACATAAAACCCAAACAGGTAAGGCAAAGTCCTAGTTAGAAAAAAAAGTATCTTTGTTTACGATTAAAGTATTCTTTATCACCTGCTTTATTCATGCAGCCCTCATTTAAAAACAATATTCAGCACTCAAAGTTAGGAGGATTTACGCTCTCATTGGATGGCTTTACACCATCAGTAACCAATTAACTCTATTTCTTAGAGTAGAGCCAAACAATCAAACTACTATAGGTGTAGAGCTCACCTGGTTGCCATCAATGGGGTAATCATGTTTGATAGAGTACACTTTGGCCACAGAAAAGGCCACAGCGAATCCTACAATGGCCACAGGAAAGGCCTCCATGGCACTCTCCTGGAAGACTTCGACGCTAGGCAGAATAGGAGACTCATACCTGAAATGTGACGGTAGTTATTTTCACTTGAAATAATGTACCTGGTGAAATATCAAGAAAAAGCATGTATGAAGAACGTCAGACCTACCCCCTAACCATCTTGCCAACAACTTCAACATTAAACCGCTCCTCAAACTTGAAGCCATAGGCCACTCCACAAGCTATAATAGTCTGCGTGAATGAAAACACACATTTTTCATGTGTTTAAAATTAAATATGGTATATAACTCTTATTTGGCAGTAAGTACCTAGGTGTTCCATGATAAGTAATGGAAGAAAGACATATGAGGGTAAAACAAAGTAAATCATCATAAGAACTTACCATTATAACTTCTATGGGAATGGGAACAGGTAGTTTGGCTCTGTATCTGTCATTAAGCTCCTTTACAATGAACACCACCACCATGATCACAATGGACATCACTAGGTCGCAGATGTTAGTGGATGTGATCTGGACAAAGATCTTTTCCAAGGTCTGTCAAGCAGGAGCAGATCTACATGTCAGCATATTTAACCCTCTGGGGTCTGGGGTATATTTGGCATGTTTTGATTTTACCTTGATTTTCAAAATCGAAAAACATTAATGTTGGTTACATGGTTAAAAAAAATAAATCCAGCACAACCATAACTGTTTGAATTTACACAAATTGTTTTAAATTAGACATATTGTGATTGCATATTAGAGCTTGAGCCACATAAAAACGTAAAAGCGGAGTTGGAAAAAAAAGTATTTTTTCACATTGAAACCCACAAACATGTATAACAAATTATTTTTATACTTTAGAATGACCGTATATATTGTACTTTTCTAAAACATATATATAAATATAACAAACAACACAGCTTTATGAAATTATTAGCAGGACAATGAAGGAAACTCTCATTTGTTTATGTACATCTATTTACAAAGCACCATGTGTCAATTATTTACAAAGGCTCAGGAATCACAAAATGATACCACCCAAATAATCTGTGCCACTCCAAAAAACTGTTTCTGTCCAGGAGCACATCACAGGCCTGCCACTTCCCAAAAAATAAAAACGGTATAATAATTATAATTATAAAAAAAATAAAAATAAAGTATCACTGTAATATTCCGCAGTATTAATTTGTTTCCAGTAGTCCCAAATACTTGGCTGTAATAAAGGTATGCAGATCAGGTGACCAGAAAGATTGTACACATCTCCCACTACTGTGGGCCCATCTGTATTTCCCCCTTAATTACTTTGTTTTTGCTTTTTATTAGTGCTGGTGATTGTCTCACTGTTTCAGTGGCAACAAACAAAAACAATAAAAAAAGGTATTTTGGACTCTGGGAAGAAAGCTTTTCTACCTGGAGTCCCATGGCTGGAACATGCTTATTACTGGCTGCAAGCGAGCGACTTTGTCGCTATTTCTAACGACTTCTCAGACTCCCTTAACAACTGTTTCTCCAGAAAAAGCGCCTAGCAACAAATCTAGTGGCATTTCTGACCACCTTTAGCTACTTTCTGTGAAACTTTGTCGGCGATATTTCGTGCAGATTAGGAACCCAGCTTGCTTTACATCCAGACTGTCCTTCCAGATGCTCAGAATGAGAATGATCTGCGCATGTGCATGCAGCCTGATCACTCTACATCTTACGACCAATCATAAACCTTTTTCAGTTAATTTCACCCAATAAGAAATGAAGTTGTTAATTTAAAAAAATATATATTTTATACAGTAGGTAAAAAAGAAATGCGCAGGTATACAAGACCGGTCTTTATTTTATAAGCCACACACAAACATCGTTCTTCACCTTCACTCCTTTCAACAGAAAAAAAGGCAGAAGCTTGTCTTTACTACGCTGCATTTTACACCTGTGGTGCATTCAAGGAACGTTTGAAATGTAAGGTGAGGTATATAACGTAGGACATTTTAAACTTACAACTTCTTCTTCTTCTTCTTCTCTTGAGTGGAAGTGGAGTGGAACGTGAGTATTTTAGTTTCAAACTTTCTCTTTTCTTCTTTGATTTTTTGTTGTTTATTTTTTGTTCATTGTTGTGTTGTCTCTTGTTCTGTATTTGTGCGTGGGGGGCGTTGTTCTGGCCTGTTGGCGTTTTTCACGCCATGCAAGTGCTGGTGGCCTTGCCACGCTTACGCGGAAACAAGGTGTCAGAGTCAGCACCAGCTTTCCGTGTGGCGTGGAGGAGGTTGCTCTAGCGGTGGGGGAAGTGGTTGGACACAACTCGTGAAGTCTGATGTTGCCAGGTTTTAATGTCAAGTTTATTTGATCAGCGTATGCTGATGATGTGATTGTTTTTATTAAAAATCCGGATGACGTTGATGTTTTGACCAAGATTGCTTTATGATTTTTTACTGTCTCCTCTGCCAAAGTGAAGTGGGGGAAAAGTGTCGCACTTATGGCCAGGAGGTGGGAGAGTGGTCCTCCTGTCCTTCCCCAGGGCTTAGAATGGAGGAGAGATTGTTTTAAATACTTGGGAATTTATTTGGGAAATGAACAAATGGTCAAAAAGAACTGGGAAGATGTCATTGAAAAAAATCACAAACTGTCAAAATGGCAGTGGATTCACCCACAGCTGTCATACAGAGGCAGGGTGCTAGTGCTGAATAATTTGGTGGCTTCCCAGCTGTGGCATCGGTTGACATGTCCGGAGCCACCGAGCGGGTTGCTAGCCAGGATTCAGTCGAAAATGGTAAATTTCTTCTTGGACAAGTTCCATTGGGTACCCCAGGCTGTTTAGTTTTTACCTCAGGAGGTGGGGGGCAAGGGCCTGGTCCATCTGGCCAGCAGAACGACCGCCTTTAGACTGCAATTTGTTAAAAGGTTTTTAACAAATCCCTCTTATTTGTCGTGGAGAAGTGTGGCATATTGTGTTTTGAGGCATCTGGGTGGTTTAAATCTGGATTTTGCAAGGTTTTTAACGTGTTTTATGTCTCCATTCTTAAGAACTTTGCCTGGGTTTTATCAGGTTGTCTTTAAAGTGTGTGCTCTTTTTAAATGGATTAAAAATTGACAACAGGTCTCTGCACTGGTTGCTGGAAGAGCCTCTGGTTTATGGGGCAAGGTTTGACATGAGCGATCACTCCATGCCTGGGCTGACGCGGGCGCTGTGTCGCTCTGGAACTGTAAGCCTGGGACAGCTGGTTCGTTTAGCGGGGCCTGTGCTCTCCGATGCTGTTGCTCTGGCTTTAGCTCTCAAGGTTACCTCTGTCAGGCTGACTCAGAAATCTCTGGACCTCTGGAAAGAGAGACTTTCAAAGATAGAGAAGATGCTTCTCTGGAAACATAGCAGAGGAGAAATTGTACCGGACCAGCTGGATGAGTTCCCTGACCTGAAGTTGGCCTCTGGTTTCACTGACTCGGATGGTCCTCTCTTGCCCTGCAGATGATCTGACTTTTCGTGGAGCAAACAAGCAGACCTTGTATTTGAACCGTGTTAAGGCAATCAACAGGAAGAACTTGAGGGGAAGACATCCCACAGTCTGGGGAGGTAAACTTGAGGGATTTGTCCCACAGTGGTTAAGTCTTTACAGTTCCCCGTTAAAGAAACGAACTGGAGGTCTCCAATGGAGGATTCTTCATGGAGCGATCGCCACAAACTCTCTTTTATCCATTTTTAATAAGGATGTTTTAAATGCTTGCCCATTTTGTAGTCTGTCCAAAAATGCCTTTTTACAGAGTGCAGGAGACTTGAACCTCCTTTTAACGTTTTTGAACAGGTTTTTAGTAGCTTTGGTGTGTTTTTTTTCTGTTGACGCTTTTATTGGTGGTTTGAGAAAGAATAAAAGAAATAGGACTGAGATAAAAATTTACACTTTTTAATCGGCAAAACTAAATTGTCGGCCTATCTGTCTCACCAGGACAAACTACAAACTGGACAGCCCTGTGATTTAGTCGCTTTGTGGAAACTGAATGTCAAAGCCAGGTTGCGACTGGAGTTTGTGTTTCATTCTGTGAGCCACAGTTTAGAGGATTTTATGGAACAATGGGCAGAAGCAAATGTCCTCTCTGTAGAGTTGATGAAAATGGAACATTAGACTTTAATGTTATATTGTTGTGATGTTTGAAGTGGTTCCACTGTTTTTCCTTGTTGTTACATAGTATGAATAAATGAGTGTCTCGCTCCTCATCTTTTTTTTTTGTGTCCTGTTTGGCAGTGTGGAGCTCAAAATTTGTGTCCGAGTACCAAGTAGAAGCCCAACAGATTTACTTTCACAAGCGGAGCAGTCCAGCTTTTGCTATAGTACTCCACTTGATATATGTGTGAAAAATCTTTATTATGATTTGCTGGGGGTTTTATTTCCTGATGTTATGGACATGGAGATGGAAAATTAAGGGGAAGAAAGAAAGAAGATGAAGAAGAGAGGTAGGAAACAAAAAGTCATGAGAGAGGGTGAGTTGAAAATACAAGAGAGGAAAGGGAACAAAGAAAACACAGGAAAACATTGCAGTCTGCCTCCACACCCAAAGGACGGCAGAGAGAGGGGAAAAAACAAAACAAAACAAAAAAGGAAAAAGGAACATCGACAAAACAAACCAAACATCGTGAACTAAGAACTAAACAACCACATCACACAAAAATGGATATAAAAATACAACAACAATATCACAGAAAAACTCATGGTACCGATTAATCAAGCTCTAGTAATGATAACCTCAGCCCAAGAATATATCTGTAAACACCAGAGACCCCACATCTATGTGTGTGTGTTAGCATGCTGGTGCATATAAGGTTTCTCCATAAGAGTGTTCGATAGCTGGTGTGAGCAAGCATCAATCCATCTCCCAGGAATCGATGCAGACATGAAGGAGATCGGAGCCAAGATGTCCAAAAGATGGCAGCCCAAGACCCAACCTGACAGGCAGACAAAGACATACAGACACAGTCATACATTCCCTCCCTCTTAAACACATACATTCTCACTAACTCACCAAGACACCCAAGAAATGACGCTGTACCCTCACTCACACACCCCATACACACTTCATGCTCCCAGGTCCAGGTACCGATGCCACAGTAGAGCCACCAGCCCCCGAACCCGGGAGATGGACCCCCTACCTCCTAGGATGGAGACAAGCAGACCGCCAAGGGCCCCACAGTGGCAAAGCAGCCTGACAGCCCAGGACCCCGACCAGACCACCTGTTCCTCCTCCGGACCCCAACCCCTGATGGCCCGTAGTGAACAGGGGTGTGAGAAGACCCCTAGCCTCTGTCCTCCCGCTCGAGTATGGTGTTGATGCGTGTTGTTATAATGTGCATTTAAAACAGAGGGGTGGGATGTGGGGAAGGCAGCCACACATCCCCCAACCTCCACCCCGAGCCCTCAGTGTCTATATGTGGTTTAACAGTGGGCACTGGCACCAGAAGTGAAGCTGATTGAACCGCTCCCCCTCTGGATGCCGAAAAGTGTGCCCTCCCCAAAGTCCCTACATGTGTGTCGCATGAAAATGTTATAAGTTGGAGTGTCTAAGTTGTATATTAAAATTGGGACCCAGGACGCCACGGGATAGCGAGGAGGGAAACCAAAACTTGCCTTAATAATCCCTGGTTGTCCCACTTCTCCATTCTTGCCGCTACACCATTCCCTTGTTACTCTGCTTCTCATTGTTACTCTTCACGCCGATATAGCGCAACCTTTCCCCATCCCTCAGCAACAAAATGCTGCCCATTGTTGTTGATTGAATATGTTAAATTTCTTCCTATAGCAAATAGATCTTATATTGGTTTTATTTTTTATGTTTGCAAGCACATTCCCTTTCAAGTTTTCTGAGTTCACAGAATAGCTGGTTTTTACCATTTATCTACTATTCTCAAAAAAGGCTTTTCAATTATTTTAGCTTAACTCCAGTTTTACTTGCCTATAAACAATTTAAAAACTGGTGTATAGTCTGTAATCCACACTTTCAACATAAATTGAAACTGAGACTCTGAGAGGCGGTGTCTTGCTGCTACGTAATCCCAAATCAGACATGGTAAAAGGTATGGTATACGCATCCATAGACCCCCGAGGGTTAAAAATCATTTTTTTTGCACTGCAGAAGATTTTGTTCAAAGAAATACACCAAGGCAGTGAATATGAGTTCATTTAAATTGTGTTAAGCTGTTGACTCCAAGGACAATTGAGCCATCAGATGTTCCAACATCTTCTTAGCAATTATCCTTCTTATATTAGGACATTATTTTCTGAATTCAAACTTCTAACCCATTTCTTGACTTCTACCTATGGATGCTGAACAACCCCACTTGGATCCTTTTGTCCATTAAACTTACCCCTAACCTTAAAATGTTCATTAAACATATCTTTAACCTTAATTTCTAAATTAGAACAATCTTGATTTGGTGGCAGACAATATTTCTAACTGAAAACAAAACAAACTCACAACTAAAAAAATTGGCTATGGGACACACAGCTAGGCTTGATCTACCATGACTGAGCATCCCTTGGGTAAGGGTGTATAGTTATACTGGCTGTAGCAACCGGATGATCCCGAAGTTCAATACTGAAGATGTGTTCCGAAATGTAATACTCTTAACACAAACCATTCCTACCATTACTAGAATATTGTATACATTTTCTTGTACCTTCTACCTGGGCTAAACCCTGGAGATGCGCTCTTAAGTGACATGTTTCGGCCTGTGCCTTGCCTTTGACTCCATGCGCCAAACTGTTTCGGTCATTGGACTGATTAAGGAGGATGTTATTGTGATACTAAACCACCCTAACCCTAGGGAAGCAGGTCCAGAAGCCAAACCCAGACATCCCAGTCACCAGCGAAACTGTTCAGCTCGGCCTGGGGGATCCTAAGGGGGACTTTATCTCCCAAAACAGAGGGGAGATATAAGGCATGTTTGCGTTATCAGAATTTACCGAATTTTAATCTGTCGGGGTAAATCTGTTGGCCCGCTCCTCTCAGCCATCGTGTCTCCATACAAAATTGGTCCTTTAAGGAATTAGCTAAGATGTCCATATATCACAACCGTTTCAGAGTTGAGTAGCGTCACTTATCAGAGCCAAAAGGCGCCCAGAGCAGCAGAGAATAACAAGTGATCGATATGGAGAAAGCAGGGATGGTTGCTGTGTTTCTGTTTGCTATGTTGTTATAAACTGCTTTGCCAGCAACTCTTCTTATTTGAGAAAGTCGGTTGTTTGGTGATGTCTGCTTATTTCCCTCTGAATTACAACCAATAATTATGACTTAACCACAGCTCCGGCCCAGCGACTTAGCCGGGGCCATTTCCAAGTACATACCCCATGACTGCTACTCCGTTGGTTCCTGAAATGGACCCAAAGTGGAGGCCCGGTGAAGTGGAGAGACGTGCATACCGGGAAGTTAAGGTTAAAATTACCCTGAAGTTCCGATATTGGAAACGCACCTATAGTCCCTCTATTGAGTTCTGGGTCTGTCCTGTGGACTTTCAAAATCACCTCTTTTCTTTTATCACCTAGATAACATTTTTGGGATTATCTGGGATTCCAGGTCCTGTTGCCTTGCCAACAGGACCCTGAAAAGCTCATCCATGCGTTTATCTTTAGTTGGATTGATTCCTCTAACAGTGTCCTTGCAGGTTTGCCTAAAATGTCAATCAGACAGCTACAGCTGATCCAGAACTCTGCTGCTCTCGTCCTCACTAGAACCAGGAAAGTAGAGCACATCAGCCCAGTTCTAAAGTCCTTACACTGGCTCCCTGTAGCTAAGAATAGACTTCAAAATACTTTTACTAGTTTATAAATCAACAAATGGCTTAGCACCAAAGAATGTTGAAGATCTATTGTCATTATACCAACCACCTATGTTTCTCTAGTCCCTCTACTTTTCCCTCACCCTGATCTTACTTATCCTGTGATTTACAACCATCTATTTGCTGAAGAACAGTAACTTATATCCTTAAAAGAAGTCAACTTGGATCTCCCTAAGACTGAATCATAGACTTTGAGTAAGTGGAAAGTAGCCTGATGTCTAGGAAGCTTCAAGGTCTACAAACAAAGGCATGGAACCGTGTCACCAATCTGAGGCTGGTCATAGTCTTTTCTCCCACAGATCCATTGAACACAATCTGGGCAAGTTATAACATTTCATTCCCTTTGTCATCAGTTTGCACATAAATTGAACTTACATATATTATGGACAGTGGGCCGTTGATTCCCGGAACACTCAATCCCAACACAAACTTGAGCTGGGACACCAAGATATGAACAGCAGCTGCTGTGGTAAATCCAGACACGAGAGTGTCTGATAGGTAGACAACAATAAAGCCCACCTGTAGAACACCCATGGCGAGCTGCATTGAAGCACAAAAAAAACAGAATATCAATAAGTCTGGTTCAAAAATAAATGTTTGCATGATGCATGGAGGGAGAATCCAATTTACCTGGAAAATACCCATGAGGAATGTTACAGAGGAGGCCACCAGGACTCTCTGTTGGTCTTTGGTCAGACCTTCAAAGTCTGTGATATTTGCATGTGGTCCATCTTCAGGGACCAGCCGGGTCACTACTGCTCCCACCATGAGGCTCAGGACAGGGAAGGAGCCTTCAGAGAGTGTGGAAATGGGAGAGTGGAAAAAGACAAGTCAAACAACATCTTATCTAATCTTGTCACAATGATAAGATCTACACAGTTCCAGAGATCTTATGCAAGAAGATCAAATCCTTGTTTTATCTCTTGGGAAATTTTTGATCACAAGAGTAAAGTACAGACCTTGGTAATGAAACATGGCTTGGTTTTTGCACAACATACCTATAGATATGTGCCTTGATGTGCCAAGAAAAAAGTATGTTAGCACTGGGAAGAAAGCTGTGTAGAGCCCATAGCTGGGAGGCAACGAGGCCAGTAGAGAGAAGGCCAATCCTGAACAAGAGAAAAACTCATTTAAATATGGCTTAAAGATTATGCTAATTAGTTTCAGAATATGTTTTTTTCTTTATTAGCTTCAGCCTTTCATCGTCACCTTTGCATTTGGTCTCATTTAACATTTAATGTACAGTCAAACTGCTTTTTACATTTTCTGCTTCAATTCTATTACGTACAGCTTGTGTACATTTGATGGGAGGTAACAGAGACAAAATGGCCCATAGTCTTTGTAGATACTTGATCTAAGTGAGACTAAAAGAAAATACTTTTAGGAGTTTGAAGACTGAATTACTATCTCCTTAAACATTTCTGTTCTTTGTAGAAAATAACAAGAATATTAACTATGATAAAGTTGAAAACTGGATCAGATGTAGAAAAAGGCTAGCATGCCTACAAAAAATAAGTATTGGAGACTTTTTTTAAAAACTAATTCAAAATCTTAGTACAATTTCATTACTCTGGGCGGTTCCATGTATGCTTTACCTGCCAGCATCTTACACCCTGCTGTTATGTGCTGGATTGTCTCAGATGACTCTTTGCACAGCCTACACCTTGGGTCTTTTCTGGTGTGGTATATACATATACCACACCATATATATATATATATATATATAGTAGTGCCACATTTATTAGGACCTCAAATCATTCTTATGAAACGAATTAAACTGGAGAATTCCTATATACATTATAGCAATTTGTGTCTTATTATGACCCTGAAGAATAAATATGTCCCTTTTTTGCGATTTCCCAAAATGGGAAGGATAAGAGAACATTCCAAATAAGACAGACTTTTACTGTCATCATGTGCTTTGGTCAGGTGGTATTAGGACTAATATTTTTGCTAACAAACTGTCCAAGTGGAGCAGGTGGAAAAGAAAAAAGAAATTGTGGAAAAGTACAGTAGAGGATCTGTGATTCTCTGGACCTTTCTCTCTGTCAAAAGCCCATGGAATATCGTTGGATTTCGTTGCATCATGAACTCATTGAAATACCAGGAGATGTTGAGGTCTCTGACAGAAAACGGACAACTGGTAGTCTTTCATTAAATGATGCAACCAGTACGGTCATATTACCAATATGTTGTTTCATAATACAGGACTCAGGATTTTGGAGGATTTAGAGATTGTGCAAAGAATCATTCACCATTTGAATGGTGTGTGAACCATCATACACCATTCAAAGATCCCAGTCTGTGTATGCTCCAACATTGTGACATTTTGGAGAAGAAGACTTACCCCCCAAGTCCTGTTAGCATACAATGCATTATTAGCAGTGGTACCAATTAGTGTGATACCAGTGATCTTATAAAAAAAAAAGTCAATCACATGGAATCTTTTCTCATCAAATAAGTGGAAAATACTTCAGTGAGATTATGGTGTATCAAATAAAATATAAACTTATTTTAATGCTTTTTGCACATCTTTACCAGAGGTGCCAATAGGTGTGTGTTGGGTGGAGGGAAATAGTCGTTTTGTCCCTTTTTTCTCTTTTTAAACTGTCACTCTTATCGTTTAATAGATTGGAATTTTTCCTGAGGAGCTAATCATTGAGTGAATGAAAGAAAAGAAAACATTAAAGGTCTGACCTAAAATAGAAATAAGACTCTGAGCGAGCATTTACAGCTAAACTGGAAATTGATGTCAGTTTCACATATTAACTCTACTGTGATCTGCTGTGTATCTGTATCTGCATCTAGGCATATTGGAAAGTCAAGTTGATGGAAAAGATATGTTAGGAGAAACTAACTTTTGCCTTTTTGAAAATATTTTTAATAAAAGAAATAAAATCTCAAACTCTATCACCCTCTGGAATATTTTTATATAATATCAGCTTCAGTTTTTGAACTGAATTAGGTAAATACAGTAAATTAACTTTTTCATTAGATTCTAATTAACTGAGACCCAATGTTTATGGTTCATAAAAAAAAAGTTAGTCATAGATGTTGGTTTTTTCCCCCTTCCAATTAAATTTCTATAATGTGATTTTAGAGGTTTTGTCTGAAATAAACCAAATATATCCTCCGTCCTCTCACCTTGCATGATGGCCACCAGTCCAGTGCTGACCCCGGACACAACATCTCCCAGCAGCCACTCTCTGACTCTGTAACTCCTTATCCAGTCAATGACAGGTAGAACAGAAAGCACTGCTTTTTTGGCTCGTTTTGCATCACAGCTGTCTCAATCGAACAAACAAACAAACAAAAAAAGACAATTCATCAGGAACCCTACTGCAGTAGATCGCTTCGTTGGTGTCCAGTGAGCCTGGGAACACTTACGTCAAATATTCCTTAACATGGTCCATGAGGGCTTTGTGTTTTCTCTGAATTTTCTCATGATCTTCAGCAAGGCTGTCTTCAGAGTACACAGGTCTGGAAACCACATACTGTTTTCTTGAAGTCACCATCATTCCAGTGAAAGCTTCTGAAAAGTCCAACTCTGGCATAATGCAAAAGATCCTTTGAAGAACCTTAAGCCGAAGCACCTAATCTGAAATCTGACATCAGTCTCATCACTACGCAGTCTTTGTCTTAGCTTTGTTCAATGATTAACAGATGAGGATTTATAGTTTATTGAGTTTAGGTTTGCCATCTCTTTATTTCCTTTCTTTTATTGGTCAGTTACTTACCCTTGGAATGAGTGGAATATGTAGATAAACCAGTTAGCATAAGTAATAATAAATATTGTTAAGAACTTTTTCTAGATTTATTTTAAACCTATAAATTGATCATCACAATATTTCACACAAATATGGTTTGAATGATAACAGTTTTCAAGATTAATGGATTTACTTTCGTTTGTGGTTGTATATGATGTGGGGTCCCACAGGGAGCCCTATTTGGAACAACTTTATTTCTTCTAGAATTTCGAGATAAAAGAAAGTGAATTTTCTTGTCATTTAAGAGGTTTACATATCAGAACAGAGTGGATAATCAATCTGGTGTTTACCAGACTGTACGTTTAATTTTTTTTATTTCAAATGAACAGAAGCACAGTAAAAATCCCACACTATCATTGTTTATCAATGAAAAACAAACCCAAATACAAAGATCCTGTATGGAAAACCAGAGTTTTGACTTGATTTGTTTCACATATGTTAGGCTTTTTTAAATAAAACGCTCATTTGTTGCTTGAATTAAATCCTTTAGGCCAGGCATCAGCCATCACAGGGGAGAGCTTTCATTTTAGAATAGCATGGTACACAGAAGTTCTTGGTCAGCTAATGCCCCTTTTCCATTAGGGTCGGGTCAAAACGGCCTGGTTGTTTTTCCATTGCCATCTCAGGAATGTGGCAGTGGGTGAGGACATGAGTGGGCCCAGGGTAGCAAAAGTTCCAGCAAAAATCAGTCATCACTCACCGTTTTCCGACATTACAGATGCCGGTGCTGGAGCCAGTATCTAGCCCAGTCTTGGCCCGCCTCGGTCGCCTCAGCCAACTTCGGTCTGAGCCAGAGGTAGTCCGAAAAAGCTATCAGCTCGGTCCAGACAAAGGTAGTGCTATAAATGACTGCAAGGTGAACGGTCTTGTGGCTGCAAAAAAAGCCCATGTCACAGCCCCACCACCACTGTGCTTTGCAGTTGTTATGTTTGTTCTGATTAAATGTGCTGGCTTTTTCTAATTATAGCAATGTAAATTATACTTTGATTTCTTCTGTACAAAGGAAGTATTTTTGTTGCTTTAAGATGCTACTTCTGCAATGCTGCCAGGTTTTTCCTATAGTAAAGGAGATTTTAACTTTACACCCATATGAAACTAGACATTTTCTGCTTGTTCTGCTAAAAGCTTTGAGTATTGACAGTGTTGAATATTTTTTGTGTGATTTATTATGCTTGTATAGATTCTCAGTCATCCAGAACATGACAATACTACATGCTTCAGTAGAAGGCAACTGGACTTCTCTTGTTTCTTGAAGACATTTTTACCTCATCCAAAAGGTTTCTTCATTTCGGAACATGGTTGGAAGTAACAGGCCTTTAAGCTGTGTTCAGAACAAACACTAATAGGACTGTCAAGGTCACTAATTGGGTGATTTACACTTTATGTTCAACTAAAATGATTTTAGAATCTGGGATGTAAAACCAAAGAACAGAAAACTTTCTTGACTGTAAATGACTGCTGCTTCAGATTTGTGCTTCCTGTCATTCAATTCAAATCAGTTTATTTATATAGCACTGATTCATAACAGATGTCATCTTAAGGCACTGTACAAGAAAAGCCATTTCAATACAATCATACAAACATTCCAGTTAGTTAAAAGTTTTTATTTGTTTCCTATTTAAGGAATCCCAGCCGATTGCGAGTCATTGACTTGAGGTTGCGGTACAACAGCCAATTATATTACCTGTTGTGGTTTTATTTTTTCTCACATATATGTACCATTATATTACCCATTAACTAATGTACATCAATCTAAATGTATTAATTTGCATTGAAAATAAGTGAAATCTTACATCATCTCGCCGCTGTAAGCAATTCAGCCATCAAAGTTTGATTCATGAGTGTCTTGAAATTTGATAAAATAGATGAAATGTTTGTTTCTCAGTGAGTATATAAATATATTTTGGCATTAACACTTCATATCATAGTTTAGCAAAATATTTCATACCCCTAGATGGTGATATATGTATATATAATATATATATATATAAACTCAGCAAAAAAAGAAACGTCCTCTGACGTCCTCAACTGTTTTTACTTTCAGTAAACTTAATGTGTGTAAATATTTGTATGAACACTAAAAGAGTCAACACCATAAGACATAAACTAAAAATGTTTCAAAGACATGCGACTAACAGAAATAGAATAATGTGTCCTTGAATGAAGGGAGGCTCAAAATCAAAAGTACCAGTCAGTATCTGGTGTGGCCACCAGCTGCTTGAAGTACTGCAGTGCATCTCCTCCTCAAGGACTGGACCAGATTTCTCAGTTCTTGCTGTGAGATTTCACCCCACTCTTCCACCAAGGCACTTGCAAGTTCCTGGACATATCTGGGGGGAATGGCCCTAGCCCTCACCCTGCGATCCAACAGGTCCCAGACGTGCTCAATGGGATTGAGATCCAGGCTCTTCGCTGGCCATGGCAGAACACTGACATTGCTGTCATGCAGAAACTCACGCACAGAACGAGCAGTATGGCTGGTGGCATTGTCCTGCTGGAGGATCATGTCCGGATGAGCATGCATAAAGGGTACCACATGAGGGAGGAGGATGTCTTCCCTGTACCGCAAGGCATTGAGATTGCCTGCAATGACAACAAGCTCAGTCCGATGGTGATGTGATATACCGCCCCAGACCATGACGGACCCCCCACCTCCAAATCGATCCCGCTCCAGGGTACAGGCCTCGGTGTAACGCTCATTCCTTGGACAATAAACACGAATCCGTCCATCACCCCTGGTGAGACAAAACCGTGACTCATCAGTGAAGAGCACTTTTTGCCACTCCTGTCTGGTCTAGCGAAGGTGGGTTTGTGCCCATAGGCGGCGTTGTTGCTGGTGATGTCTGGTAAGGACCTGCCTTACAACAGGCCTACAAGCCCTCAGTCCAGCATCTCTCAGCCTATTGCGGACAGTCTGAGCACTGATGGAGGGATTGTGTGTTCCTGGTGTGACTCGGGCAGTTGTTGTGGCCATCCTGTACAGTCTTAGGCGTCTCACAGTGCGGACATGGCAATTTATTGCCCTAGCCACATCAGGAGTCCTCATGCCTCCCTGCAGCATGCCTAATGCACGTTCACACAGATGAGCAGGGACCCTGGGCATCTTTCTTTGGGTGTTTTTTTTACAGTCGGTAGACAAGTCTCTTTAGTGTCTTGCGTTTTTAGAACTGTGACCTTAAATGCCTACTTTCTGTAAGCTGTTAAGGTCTTAATGACCATTCCACAGGTGCATGTTAATTAATTGATTATGGTTAAATGGACATGCATGGAAAACATTGTTTAAACCCTTTACAATGAAGATCTGTAAAGTTATTTGGATTTTTACAACATTATTGTTGAAATACACAGTCCTGAAAAAGGGACGTTTCTTTTTTTGCTGAGTTTATATACATATATTTATATATATGTAGATATGTCTATATCTATATATATATATATATATATATATATATATATATATATATATATATATATATATATAGCTACGCCCTGCCAGTGATCAGATACCCTGCGGGAATAATAAGGTGGCCAAAGGATAAGATACAGGCCACAGATGTTAAGACACAAAAACTCCTCATCATGCATGGTGGATTCCATCCCAAATCCAGCACCATAAGACTGTACGCAAGCCGTAAGGAAGGAGGCCGAGGACTGATGAGCGTGAGAGCCACTATCTAGGATGAAACATCGAAGCTCCATAAGTACATCAAGGACAATGCATCAACCGATGACATACTTAGTGAATGCCTGAGACAATGGCAAGATGAGGAGGTGCTGGAGGAGGAACCATCATGGGAGGACAAGCCCCTACATGGGATGTACCACCAGAACATAACTGAAGTGGCTGATCTCAAGAAATTCTACCAATGGCTAGAGAGGGCTGGCATACAGAACACCACAGAGGCACTCATCCTGGCAGCACAGGAGCAGGCTCTGTGCACCAGAGCGATAGAGGCCCAGATCTACCACACCAGACAAGACCCAAGGTGTAGGCTGTGCAAAGAGTCATCTGAGACAATTCAGCACATAACAGCAGGGTGTAAGATGCTGGCAGGTAAAGCATACATGGAACCAAGTGGCTGGAATAGTTTACAGAAACATCTGTGGGGAGTATGGGCTGGAAACCCCAATGTCAAAGTGGGAAACACCTCCAAAGGTGGTGGAGAATGACCGAGCAAAGATCCTGTGGGACTTCCAGATTCAGACAGACAGGATGGTAATGGAGAACCAATCGGACAGTGGTGGTTGATATTGAGCAGAGGAAAGCAGTTCAATTCAATTCAATTCAGTTTATTTATATAGCGCCAATTCACAACAGATGTCATCTCAAGGCACTTAACAAGAAGTCATTTCAATACATTTATACAAACATTCCAATCAGTTAAAAAGTTTCCTATTTAAGGAATCCCAGCAGATTGCGTCAGTCATTGGCGTGAGGTTGGGCCCCGTTGATGCAGACTTTCCAAACCACAGCAATCCTTCAGCAATCCCTCATACTGAGCAAGCATGTAGCGACGGTGGAGAGGAAAAACTCCCCTTTAACAGGAAGAAACCTCCAACAGAACCAGGCTCAGTAGGAGCGGCCATCTGCCACGACCGTCTGGGGGTTTGAGAAGACAGAGCAGAGACACAGAAGGAACAGAAGATCTGATATAAGAGTACTTTCTATGTTACAGAAAGTAAAAAGTTGATAACAGGACACAGTGGATGTTCAGTTACTGGGAGCATCATCCCAGTCGATGCCCCCCGTCCAACAGGGCATTGCAGCCAAGCAGGATACCAGACCAGGTATATCTTCTATGGAGAGAAAAACATTGAGAGAAAACAAAGTTAACAGTCAAAATAACAGAATGTACTGTAATACAACTGGAGAGTCGTAGGAGAAAAGGAAGTAGCAGAGTGAAGAAAAGTGGTAAGTCTGTCCTCCAGCAGTCTAAGCCTATAGCAGCATAACTACAGAGATAGCTCAGGATGACCTAAGCCACTCTAACTATAAGCTTTATCAAAAAGGAAAGTTTTAAGCCTGGCCTTAAAAGTAAACAGTGTCTGCCTCACGGACTAAAGCTGGGAGCTGGTTCCACAGGAGAGGAGCCTGATAACTAAAAGATCTGCCTCCCATTCTACTTTTAGAAATCCTAGGAACTACAAGTAAACCTGCAGTCTGAGAGCGAAGTGGTCTGTTGGGAACATATGAAACAATTAGATCTCTGATGTATGATGGAGCTTGATTATTAAGGGCTTTGTATGTAAGAAGAAGGATCTTAAATTCTATTCTGGATTTAACAGGGAGCCAATGAAGGGAAGCTAAAACAGGAGAAATGTGATCTCTCTTTTTAATATTCATCAGAACTCTTGCTGCCGCATTTTGGATCAACTGAAGGCTTTTAATGGCATTTTGTGGACTACCTGATAGTAAAGAATTACAGTAGTCCAGCCTTGAGGTAACAAATGCATGGACTAGTTTCTCAGCATCACTCCTGGACAGGATGTTTCTAATTTTAGCAATATTCCGGAGGTGAAAGAAAGAAATCCTAGAAACCTGTTTAATATGGGATTTAAATGTCAAGTCTCAGTCAAAAATAACGCCGAGGTTCTTTACTTTATTACTGGGTGCCAATTTAATGCCATCCAGATGAAGTGATTGACTAATCAGTTTCTGTTTAAGAACTTCTGGTCCAAAGACAGCAACTTCTGTTTTGTCAAAATTTAAAAGCAAAAAGTTTAGGGTCATCCATGCTTTTATCTCTTCCAGACATGCCTGTAATATACCTAACTGACTGGGTTCATCAGGATTTATGGATAAATATAGTTGTGTATCATCTGCATAGCTGTGGAAATTTATCCCATGCTGTCTAATGATTCTACCAATTGGGAGCATATATATGGTGAACAGAATTGGTCCAAGCACAGAACCCTGTGGATCTCCACAGGTAACCCTTGAGAGTGAAGAAGATTTATCATTTACAGTTGTGATCGATGTGCCAATACCAAGTGATGGTAACATCAAGAAGAAGGAACATGAGAAACTTGAGAAATACCAAGGGCTCAGAGAGGAGCTAGAGAAGGCTTGGAAGGTGAAGGTGAGAGTAGTACCCGCGGTATTCGGAGTACTTTGGGCAGTGACCAGTGGGGGGGAGAGAACGCCTGCGGTGGGCAAGAGGGGAATTATATATATATATAGTATATATACAAATGTGCAAATTTTTCAGGCAGATATGAAAAATGCTGTAAACAAAGAATGCTTTCAGAAATATTAATAATGATTTTTTGTTCTGATCAATTTACAAACTGCAAAAAATCTAAATAAAATGAATATTTGGTGTTACTACTGTGTGTGTGTGTCTGTGTGTATACATACATTTGCACATTTTCTTTGGTCAGACACTTAATTTTCTAATTTGTCATATTTTTATGTTCTTTTATTGTATATTAAAAAAAGTTTTTAAAAAATTGCAAAAATGTGATGAGTTCTTTATCTTCATTTATGTTGTCAAATGTTTAGCAGTTTATGAGCAACAATGAGTCTGAAATGTATGAATGTACAGTTGCTTTAAAGTAGCGGTCTGTCATGCCTCATCATACCCTTAAATAATCATGAGCACATTAATCCGTTAATCTCAATTAAATAAAGGTTCATTTTATTTTTTAAAGCAGAACATTCCTGTAGCAAAATTATTCATTTTGATTCATCATTACAACAAAAAATGTCTAGAAATTAAATCTTTACAGTATAAAAAAAGAGTATATGGCTTTTGTAATAAAACAAATAAATTTGTTTGAATTCCATAATATTTGCTATGTACAGAGATATAAAAAAAGTAAAAACAAGCTCTTAAATTCATGATAAAGTTTACATCGAATGGATATATTTACATGTGCACAGGTTAAACCTCATCATCACACACACAACACTTTCTTTTT
Source organism: Valencia hispanica (assembly GCA_963556495.2). Classification (NCBI taxonomy): domain Eukaryota; kingdom Metazoa; phylum Chordata; class Actinopteri; order Cyprinodontiformes; family Valenciidae; genus Valencia; species Valencia hispanica. Next base: position 30,496,321 of record OY747722.1, on the reverse strand, counting down.
ATATATATAAAAAAACAATCAGATTTTTAAAATGTGGTAAATAAATTTTTTTTTAGATAAACAACATACATGACCTAATGTAAAATGTTTTACAGGAATTCATTAAGTCAGAAGAAGCCAATTGCTGATTTCCAAATGTTTGAATGAACTGATTAGTGCAACCACCTTTGTAAGAGCAGGAGATCTGGACCAAGACGGAAAGACATCTTCATTCAGAATGATGTAAGAGACTGATAAAGTAGACAGTAAGACTTATTCCTGCTATCATCATAAAGAGGTCCTTCCACTCTTGGACTTTGTGTTTCAGTTGGAAGAATATATTACGTATTGTTAATCTGGGATTGTATTTATGTTTTTTATTACCTAATGCAATATGTATTTTACCTTTTTGCAATAATTTTACCAAAAAATAAATGTAGTCTCTGAAACATTATATTATTAATTATGCAAGATAAAAACAGAAACGTATAAAACATATAGTATTTTATTTTCTTTGCTGTTTCTTTCCATCGATTTCTTCTTCTGCCCTGCTTAAAACTGGGTCTCTGCAGCAGATCCTGGACCCTGCAAAACAAAAGGTATAGTTTTCACATTTTGACATGTTCCAGATACAGATTTAAATCTATAGTGTCTTTATGGGGTTTATGGCGATAGACAAAAAAGCAAATAAAACTGGAAGTTGAAGGACAGTGATAAATTATTACATTATTTAATAGGTTTTCTTGTCAGTTTCTTTGTCCCTAATTAAGAACAGTATGAACAGTATGATACTGCCACTAGGCTATATGTGTTACCGTAGGGATGGTGTGATCAGTGTTACATGGACAGTTACATACACAGTTACATTTTGGTCTCATCTGACCAGAGCTGTGAACCTCTACAACCTCTCCTGGGTTACCATCTGCCTCCTTATGGGGCGCCGTTTGTAAAGCTATACAGTCAAAAATTAACAGCAATAACTGGAGTTATTTCACCTGTTATAGGAGAAAGAAAATGGGGATTCATTTTTCATGTTTTCACCACGTTATTTATTCATTTATAAATGTCACAGTTTATAACTAAACATTTAATTAACAAGCTGGACAAGCTTAGTTCACAAACTAAATGCCTAGCTTTGAACTATATATTTAGCTACCCAGTTTAGCCTGCTAGCTAAATATTTAGCTTGCAAACTACATATTTAGCTTGAAACTGACATTTATAAATGAATAAAGGACATGGTGAAAATATGGCTTTATAAAATGAACCCCCATTCCTTTCTCTTCACTGCAAAAACAGCACTGCTTGAAATAAGCCAAATATTCTTAAAAAGGGTCAAATTTTCTTTTTTTGAGCAAAAAAAATCTGCCAATGGGGTGAGCAAAAGTTGCTTGGCTAGAATTCTTAAAACTGGCAAAGAAATCTTGGAATAAGCTTAATTTTCTTGTTTGTTAAGAACAGTTTTTCTCTTTAGACCAAAAATAAGAAAACGTTTCCAGAAACAAAGCTTTTTTACTTCCTTGAAAATCCTTTTTTTGCAGTCAAAGGCTAAGTAACCCAAATTGTTGATGCTAATTTTTGTCTGTGTAACTTTACAAACGGCACCCCATACCTCCTGGCTGCTTTCTCTGATAATTGCTCTCCTTGCCTGACCTGTCAGTTTAAGGGGATGGTCACGTTTTAGTGGGTAGCACTGGATATTATTTGGGGGTATCAGAGTAAACAGAGCTGAAACCACAAAACACTTTTAAATTTTTATTTGTAAAAAAATCTATAACAAGGTCTTGTTTAATTTCTACTTCCAAATGAAGTGTGACTTTGTAGTGTTGGGACTCCATTTTCGTCAAATGAACTGAACAGACTGTTGGATGGCTGGAAGCCATTTTTCCTAGATGGACTGAGCAGACCAGCAATATCTAGCAATATCCCAGCAATCCTAGCGGTGACCCCCAAGCTTGGTCCGTGGCCACCAATGATGACATCAACGATGACATCACGGCCAAACGGCTATAAGAATGGTAGTGGTGGCCATTTTCAAACTGTTCTCAGAGGTTCTTAGCAGAAACTACTGCCATTCAGAGGACATCTCACCGGTGAAGATTCTCTTTTGTTCTGACCCGCTGGACCGGGGAGAACTCTCATTTCAACGCTTCGAAGTGCTCATCCTGTTGGTGTATCCAGTTTTAGTGATATCAGGACTGTTCAAAGACAGTTTGTTAAGACGTCCACCTGCAAGCCTGCAGTTAGGACACAGTCCAAAAATCCTGTACAAGTTTTCTAACTCTTCCTTTTCTTGCTCAACTACGGACACATTTTACTTTCCTCCTTAGCCCAGAGCTAAGTTTTATGGTCTTTTGTCCCACAGGCTATCTTAGTTAAGCCCCCTGGAGTGAGGGCCACCTCCCTCCCTGAACAAAGCCTGAGCTGTCTGTTTGTCCCTGATCCATTTCATGTTAATTGTGTTTAATTTTCACATATTGCTTTCTAAGATCTGTAGTAATTAGTTGCATGCTTTAGAATAGATGGGAATTATTGATTAAATGTTTAGGCTGTGCGGTTGATCTGTTTTCTTAATAAATTCCCCTTAGCTTAAAGAGAAGTTGTCTGCGATTACTTGGAGTAACGCGTACCATTAATGTCCACAGCGTGTGAATTTACACCTTCAAGAAGAGACTGGATGTCTGGTCTTCCAAAGCAAAGTGGTGCCCCAAATATTAATTGATAAAACTTGAACCTCATCAATAATTATATTAGTATTAAATTATAGATCATAATTATTGATGGTTATGTAAACCAGACAAAACTGGCTCACTCTGTGTCACAACAGTAGTTGTCTACACAACATAGAAACCCAGTGAAATACTGAATTTTATGGTCTGTGTACAGACTGAAACATGTCATGTTGCTGAAGTTATAAAACCAGCATGTTTTATTTCTTCAGCATGGTAGTTTATGTGTTTTGTCCTTGACCTGTATATAGATGAATGATATGAAACAAGTTAAATATTTCCCAAAACTCAAACATGTGTGTTAAAGAGGTTAAATGACTTTACTGAACAGGATAATTACAACAGTAACTTCAGGTCAAAAATTCAGCTTACATTTTTATCTCTGATCCTTAAACTGCTGCTCGGATTGTGAACTGTCACTGTTGTTAGTATCTGTAGAGAAATATAAAAAAAGAAATAAAATCAGGTTCTGTTCATTTTGATTTTGCATAAACTGACAATAAATCAGACCAAACATTTCCTGTTTCAGGTCAATTAGGATGACTAAAATTAGCTCTATTTGCTAAATGCTATCTTCAAACTAAGAAATTTGTTGGCGCTGTGGATGTATTTTAAGGCAACAGCTCAAACATGATGCTTCATGGACATCATAGGGGAATCAAAAGAAACCAGGAAGAGAATTATGAAGCTGCATAAGTCTGTTTCATTACTGGGTGAGCCAGGTACCTAAAGGTGATTTAAAAAAGCCCAGTTGCAGTTTGCAACTGAACACAGAGACATAGAGTTTCATTTTTGGAGACATGTCTCTGATCAGACATGTGACATGTGGTCTGATGAAACTACAGTCCACTGTCCAAAGGAATGGGCCAGAATTCCAGAAAACCATTGTGAGAAGCTTTTGGAGTCCTACTTGAAACATTTAAACCAAGTCAGGCGTTAAAAAAAAAAATGCAATTCAATTTAAATGGTAAACTCATGAGTTTGAAGAATAAAAAAAAACATTTTTTGTCTTTATTCTGTCATTAAGCAATTGGAAGTACTGTTGGAAGTCCTAACTGAGCTAAAACAGGAATTATTCCGTCTGATTTAATGTCAGACCATGAGAAAACGGTTATCAGTTTGTTATACAGTCCATGTAAATATCTGGTTTCAGTTGTATATCACACGTGATCTGATAAAATTATCTTGGGCCCTTTTACCTTATCACGGTCTGCTTTCTCTTCTGTTGTCTCTGGATGTTTTTCCAAAATGTGCAGCATGGCATCATGCAGAGTTAAGAAGAACATGGAGGGCTGAACCTCTTCATCAAAGAAGCAACAGTTGTGGAGTTTCTCCAAGATGTACTCTGTTGTTCAAAAGAAATAGAAGTTATCTAAAAAATAATAATAGTTGGGTTCACCTTCTATGATTTCTGCTAATGTGATTTTTGTCTTTTAAAATCCGACAGTTTTAGTCTCTGTATGATACTTTAAACTAAGCTTGCAGCATTTGTCCGTCAACTTGGCCTTTTAGAAGCTAAAAATAAATTCTGAGCAACAAGAGAAGTAGGTTATTGTTTTAAAGTTCAAAGATACTCTAGTCGACTCTAGTCTTTCATGTTGCCATTTTCCAACTTGTGACGATCAACAAACACCTGCCTTACTGGAATGTTCTCTGATCTTTCCGATTTTGATAAATGAACAGAAATGAGTAAACAGGAAGCCATGGTTAACTAATCTCACTATAGTTGGTTTAAGGGTATAAAGTTAAGAAGGAAATAGGAAGGCATGACTGATTTTATTAAAAACAATAATTTCTTAACTAGGGAGATGTTTTCCCCATAGAAAAAAATATACTTACATTGCAGGGCTTTGCGAAACCTGCCTGTTTTCCTAGGTTTCTTCAGTTGATGGTGATGCATTTTTCAGCAGGAAGATGAACCAGATAAAACCTGTGTTCTTATATTTGATAAAAATGGAATTGCAACGAGTCATGACGTGTTTTGTACTTACGATCACATGCTACAATGTAGACCTCAACTTCAACACGGATCAGTTCTTTCAGCAACTGCAAAGAAACAGAAGATACGATTATAGCGGGGGAAGGCTGGGAGTAATAAGAAGATATTCTGATCATTGGAAACACGATCCCTCACTGTTTTAAGTCCCTTCAGACCAGATATATCCAGAAAGGAGACCGCAGCGAAATCCAAAACCAGACTGTGAATCTCCACACTAGGAACAAAGATGTTGGCAGGAAGCCCGGCATTCCAGTCAATGCGGGTGGGAAGGTCCTTGAAGTCAATCGGCTGGTCCAGCTCCTCTGTGTTGCTGTCTTCTTCTGATTCCTTTATGGATCCATTTGTTGTATTCAGAAGCCCTTTCTGTGACAGTGAAATATGGATATATTTTTAATCAGAGAGATTAAAATATGAGAAAAACGTCAGGAATTCTGTCAATAGTGACAGATTCTTTCATCTCATTGTGTTTACAGCCTTATGGTCTCTTGTCTTGTAGCTATGGTGCCAGTGCCTTTTAGTGATGCATTTAAAGCTCCTTTTTTCATAGTTGAATGATAATTTAACAAACAACAGTAAAATTACTTTTTATTTGAAGATTTTTTTTTACCTATGTCATAGCTCTACATACAGTGGACCTCCGTCTATCTCGAGTGTTCAAGAAGATGATTACTGTAAAAACTAAACAACAGATGGCCTAATTCTTATTCTTGTGGAACCCCCTAACATCTACTGCTTTAATACAATCTATCAGAACATTTTTGATAGTTTTAAACAAAATACTGTATTTCTATCCTGGTGTTCAAACATGTCAAACACGCACAGACCTTCATAGGGTGTCCTGATTTTTCCACATAACTATAACTATATATAAATGCTGCCTAATGATATGAGAACCTTCAAATCAAATTAAGAAGTTATGCTAATTACCATTCAGTGTTATTTTCAATGAACGATGTAAATACGGGGATGTATGTGATGTCTTGTTGACTCATGTTTCTTTACACATATTTTATTCATTATCAGAGTCAGGTAATCTGCTGATTGACATTTCACCAAGTATAGAAGTAAAACTGTATCCTGGTCTTTGATGTTCTCTAGGAGTAAAATAACAAGGGATCAACAATTCACCTTTATTTTTATAAGTTACTGGCTCAGATTTTTTTTTTATAGAAGTCGCAGTTCCAATCAGACCATTGTAAATCTTTATCTATACAACATAACAACACAAAGGCTGTTGGGATTACAGACATGCTTGTATCCCATTTACACCATTTAAACTAGATAGGAGGAAATAAACCTTGCACTGTTTACTAGAAATTGGTTGGTGTTTTTTTAAATGAAAGGCTGATTAATTTTTATATTGAAGTTAGTTTTGTTTATAGATTTTTCCCCCCCATTTTAATAACTGACTGTGTTTTACTGTTAAATTCCACAGAGTTATATTAAAGCAAGACGCGGTGGTAATGTCCATGCGACACGGAGTTGCTCAACCTTTTATTGCCCAGTGAAAAGGTTAATCTGAGTGAAAGTCTTGTGCTGTTGTTGTCACTGAACAAATAAGACTTACTGATGTCCACTGCAGGTCACCTTTCTTCAAAAGTTTACGGATCCTGCTCAGGGCTTTATTCCTTTTTTTCAACACTCTCAGTGGATTGAAAGCAAGCTGAAAAGACAAGGATCAGATTTACGAGTGGATCTCTTTAAGAGAACTGTATGCTGTGGGAAACTTACAGCTTCCACTAGTTTATTCCTAAAGAAGTCTATGTTGGCGAAGAAGATTGGGGATGGGATTCTGAAGATCTTCACCCCCTCTGGTTCATAAATCTGTTGAACATCAGGATCACAATATACAAGTTATTGTAAATGTTTTGAACATAGCTCACAGAGCTCTGTTCAATCCATCATCTGAACATGGAAAGAGGATGGCACAACTGCAAACCCAATTAAACTGGCATGAAGAGCATTCATTTACTCTGGGGGAGCTGGAGAGATTCACAGCTCAGGTGGGAGGTTCTGTTGACGAGTGTTAGTGGTGTACTATTCAAATTTGTCCTTCATGAAAAACTAGCATGAAAACCATTTTTGAAAGAAGCCATGTAAGGGAAAGAGTAAACACGTGGAAGAGATGGTTCTAGCCAGGAGAAAACCAAACGGAACTTTTCCACCTAGATGCAAAATACTCTGTGGTGGGTTAACTAATGCTGAGTATTGACCCCCAACGACTGAATATATATGCATGCCACAGTTTTTTTTAAATATTTTTAGTTGTAAAAAACAAAAACAAAACTTGGATAAGTTTGCATCTTTAAAACATATGCACTACTTTGTGTTGGCCTATCAGATAAAATACTTGAAGAATTTTGGTTGTAAAAGGACAAAAAGTGAAACAATAGCATAAGTTATGCAAACAAAATGTAAGTTCCTGTACCAGATATGTAACTTTGCAACTTAAAAAAAAAAAACTTGCTGCCTGAAAGAGCGCTAAAATAAAGACGACTACCCATGGCCAACTTACACTGAAATAGTCCTTTCTGTCTTTGTAAATATCTGTGCCCTTGATGTTGGCCAGCACACTGCAGCGAGGGCTGAAAACAGAAACACAGTCAAATTAAGTATTTTTTTTAATACTATTAGTAGTAGTATTTCATTAGTACTTCCCAAATCTGCTTGTAAGCAACTGTGTATGACTGTATTGAAAGTGCTAACATACAGTAACCGCTTCCCTAGCTACATTTCACAATGGTAATGCTGAAGTATGGAAACTTTTTACGTATAATATAAAGTTTAGTATGTCAACATGCTAACATAAGAAAAATCGACAACAGACAGCAGTGATAACTAGCGGTTAGGCATTGGGGCTTTCTAACGGGAGTCCAGCAGCTGTGATAGTACATTTGCGATGCCAGCAGTGGCATCTCAATAAAGCAGCCTGTTGCAGGCTACTTGAGCTGATAGCCTGATGACTAAGCAACTATTATCTTCTATCTATCAGACTGATGCAGCGGCAGGTGCAGCAGCACAGCGGCTATGTTCACACTGCAGGTCTTAATGCTCAATTTTGATTTTCTTGATATAATCTGATTTTTTTGGGGGTGTGCGGCTGTTCACACAATGATTTAAATGTGACTGCCATCAGACTGCAGTGTGAACTGTACAGGATCCAAAGTGTGCTGCATGCACTCGTGTCAACATGTGTTAATCAGTTGTGAATATATTCTGCATGTTGAGCTGACAAAATTACAAACAACTAATACAAAGTGTGAAAAAAGAAAGAAGGTAATGTTCTGCAGTCTGTCTGCCACTCAGATGGATGAAATGTGACATGACGTACAGACTGCAGTCGCATTTTAAAACATCAGCTATGTATCTGAATAGTACCACATATGAAAGTGACCTGGGTCGGGGTTGAATTTTTTATTTTATTTTATTGTATAGACTGTGTAACACAAACCGACATAACATAACAATTATATAACAGGCCACTGTATTGTGTCAGTGTGCGGTCTTGGGCTGGGATGATATGGAAATAATGGATGGATAACGGGTACGGTGAATACGTGTTTTTGTAATTGGACCGTTGCAGGAGCACCTGCTGGCATAACTGTAACTTGGTGGAACTTATGAACTAGCAGTCCCTCATGGTGTGCCAAAGCCCGGTAGGCCAACCCACAACACCACGACTGCATGATAGTATTTATTTGCAAGTTATAATCTAGATTTTTTCTAAAGTAATTCTAAGCTAGGACACAAAAACTAACAGCAAAGTGCACTGTTGCATTAGTAAAGACACCCTGGCCAGATACTAACAACTGAACCCGGAGGACGACGCAGATCAGCTCCACACCAAGACCTACAGCCAATCCAAGGTCCAGCCCCAGCAAGACGGCTGCTGTACAGGTGACCAACCACACCACCTACAAAAGCAAAAGGAAGTAGTTGTTTTTGTTAAATGAGAGTATGTTATTTACCTTAGTAAATTAGTTGGTAACTTAGTTGGTAAAACAACATCCCTAGCATTATTGAATTGTTTGATATCTTACACAATCTGGCTTGTCTCTCCTCCACAGGTATGGGATTTCCCTGAACTGCATCAGCATGCCCTTCAGGTTGATGATGACCACGGCACCCAGCACAGACTGTCAAAGACACACAGATAAGAGACGCATTCCAAGATCCGAATCTTTGGCATTACCAGAGTTTCAGCAGAGACTGAGACAGGACTGTAGTTTACTTACCTTTGGCAAAGGCTCTAGAAGATATCCAATGGCCAAAGTGACAATCATTACTATAATAGCTGATAGTAAACCAGCAACCTGAAACAATAGAGAAAAATCATACAACTGGGGAAACCACACAATGAAGACAATGAAAAACATTATATTTGCAAACTTTTGTAAACAGAAATTAGAACTTTTTAATCTGTTGCATTGAGTAAATATTGAGTTTACCTGAGTTTTTCCTCCAGTACTTTCTTGTACTGCACTCCTGGAAAGAGCTGTACTCGCTGCAAAAGCCTTGAAGGAGGCTCCAAAAATGTTGCTTACTCCGAAGGCTATCAGCTCCTACAGGCAGGTCAGGGAGAAAACATGCCTCAGTACAGAGTCACACATCACAGACATACTCAACGTTTATCTCGCCAGTGTTCCAGTCTTACAGCATACCTGGTTCCCGTCTATTGTGTAATCATGTTTTATAGAATAGACCTTTGCCACAGAGAAGGCCACAGCAAAGCCCACTATAGCCATTGGAAAAGCTTCCACAGCTGTCTGCTGGAAGATGTCAAGGTTTGGGGCCATCGGAGCCTCGTATCTGAAGCAGGACACAATCCGTTGAACCTATTAAATCTATAGGCATGCTTTTAGTAGTCAAAGCAAATGCAAGATGAAGCAATTTCTGCTTACCCTCTGGGAAGTTGACCAACAACGTCAATGCCATATCTGGTCTTGAAGTTAAATGCATAAGAAACTCCACAAGCAATAACGGTCTGGGGAAAAACATTGGAAAGATTGGCTAATGACTAGATGACACCCATAAATGGTATGATTAGATTTACAGTGATAAAGTGAACTTTATTTGTCCTTCAGTGGGGAAAGATGCTTAACTAATGTACCACTCAGATGACTCTAAAACATTCAGTAAGTAGTATGAATGATCTTATGTCACTTTAAAGAAGGTGTTCAAGTATAAAATTAATCATAACTAAATTCTGTATTATCAGCAGAGGTGGAAGTAACGGATTACAAATACTCACGTTACAGTAATTAAAGGAGCATGGGGCAGAATGAAGAAACGAAATTCACGAGTGACGCGGCCGGCGCTGCAAGTAACTGCAGCCAGCCGCACGGGAGCGCGCACAAACGCTTCACAAAAAAACATACCTCTTCAGTAACATACTTCTTTTTCTTAGTGCCAATTAATGTAAGACGTAACGAAAAGTCAACACTGCTGCAGCAGCAGTTACAGGTTTCTGGAGGTGACATACATAGACAGCGCAGCAAAGAAGTGGGGCAGAGAAGCATAGAAGAGGTGCAGAGCAGGGAAGCCAAAAGGGAGACAGAAGACAACACTGTAAACAGTGAAAATGATGGAGAAAAGACAGAGGACAAGTCCGAGTGTCAATGGCCGTACCTGGACGATTTTCTTCATGTACAGAAGGAAAAAAGGAGACAGCGTTCAGATGCACTGCAAACTTTGTTTGACCTCTACGATCATATCAGCTTATAAAACTTCAGCGTGTATTCTAAAAAAAAACATTGCGGTAAGATGTTTTAAAACTGTACTTGTATGATATCGCTTTCTTATTTTTCATGTGTGTTAAGATTATTAGTTTGGCTAAAACAAGTCTGCAAAGATATTGTCGCTGCCGTTGGTTAGCCTGGGAGCTAGCTAACGTCCGCTCGTGGGAAAAAGCATTATTTAATTAGAATTTTTAGAATTTTTTTTCTAAATATAGGCTAGTATGACACTTACCAGCTTGTTCGCAGTGTATTGGGAAAAGTTTAAACTGTTCTTTGCAGGTTCAAAAACATTTTTGTAATTCTTTTAACAAACAAAATTTCTGCTTTGTGTCTACATTTCTTTACAAAACAATTTCCTTCGCACAATTTTTCTATACATTGTTCATCTGAGAAATGTGCTTTGAAGATTTAGATATTTTATACAGGTGAATTTAATCAAATGTCTGCTATTGACGACGCAATAAAACATCCAACAGTTAAAAAGTAATTAATACTCTGAGTAGTTTTTGAGAAGGGTACTTTGTACTTGTATTTTTTTAACACCAGTACTTTTACTTGTAATTGAGTACAATTTAAGCAAAGTAACAGTACTTGTACTTGAATACAAATCTTCAGTACTCTTTCCACCTCTGGTTATCAGTGCATCTGTTAGATAAGAAAAAAGCCTTTACTGCCTCCTACTGTGGAAATATTAAAATAGAAGATGTTTCACAGTACTTGCTCACCATAATAACCTCTATCGGGATGGGAACAGGCAGTTTAGATTTGTATCTGTCATTTAGCTCTTTCACAAGAAACACCACCACCATGATCACGAGGGAGATCACAATGTCACACACGTTGCTGGACGTGATCTTGTTGAAAATGATCTCCAGAGTCTGAAAAGTGCAAGAGAAATTCAACAGATAAACCACATCGTTGTCCAATCTCTATGAAAAGGTGAGAAACTGACAAAACAATCTGCAATAATTACATATATGAGAGAAAGTGGTCCACTGATGCCAGGAACCTGGAGCCCTAAAACAAACTTTAACTGAGAAACAAGGATATGGATGGCAGCAGCTGTGGTGAAACCCGAGACCAGGGTGTCGGACAGGTACATGACCACGAAGCCCACCTGTAGCATTCCCATTGCCAGCTGGAAAATAAATGAGTTTGAATTTTTTTAGGATCAGAGATGTCATAAACATTATCTTAGGCATGCAAATCTCTACATATCAAATTGAATAATTTGATGTCCTCAGCAAAGGGACGGTTTAAGGAGGCTGAAGTTTGAAATTCTTTCATGTTTTCTTGCTCATGTTAATCCTCTACTTATACAGAGGTCTTTCTTAACTTGTACTTAAGAATCGTGACTTATTACTGGAAGCAAGACAAATTAAAGGGATTCAGATAAAAAGATGTTATAAAATGTAAGTTTTACATAGAAAATTGTACATACTTTTTTAATTGATTTGCTACTTTTGGCTTGCTAGTAGGTCCCCTTGGCTAATTGCATTTGTTTGTGGTGTTGTGATGATGTGGGTGCTGCTCAATTAGCCTCCTCACCATATGGATATTTACAGTTTTTGGAGTTTTTTAAGGGTTAAAAAGGACTCATCTGCCACCAGATACAATGTGGCAATTTGAAACTGGCCTTGGGAATTTTCTCATAGTCTGTTGTAAAGACACTTAGGTATACACTCATTAGCCACTTGCTAGTACTGGGTTAGACATGCTTTCATGTTGTTTATGTCGTTTACTAGAAGTGGCTAGTGAGTGTATACCCAAGTTTCCTTACTACAGCTGTACACAGTTCCGGTGGTTTTCCATTAAAATGGACCTGTTGCTCAGTCTTTCTCAGCCCCGCCCCCCAAATACAATCGAACTAATAGCATTGATCTACCAGTTTGCCAGAAACAAACAGAATCTGACATTCTCGTTCCATAGAGAAGCATTAGGACCTGTGACACTTTTGTGTTTTTCAGGGCTTCATTTGTCTTTTAAGGCACAAATATGGTTAAACGATGTGCCTGGGGGACATGCAAAAGTGATTCACAGAATCACCCAGAGTATAAGCAACAGATGCGACAAATGTTTCCATTGGATAAAGCTGTGTGGCAGACCACACAGTCAACTCAACAGGACAACTATAAACAAAAATGTACGTTTTTAGACATTCTTGGTAAGACAATGGTCTAGTATAATCTTAGCAATCAGTTCATATAAGTTAATATCAATCACATAAAGCCTAGCAGTAATGAGCTATTGTTTCGGCACTGACCTCTTTCATTGTAAACATGCAGTTAGCTGCGACGGGTTGTCCGAGTTAGCAAAAGTAAATAAGGATGGCGGGGCTTAGCAGGTTTGAGCGACAGGTCAATTGAGCAACAACTCTAGAGGGTATTGTGTGGTCAGTCCCAGAGTTTGAAAAGTAATTTGCCATGATCTGTACAGGAAAAAAACAACATAGCGCAACAATGGAGGACATGGAAGCTATGTTAAACATTCTGCTCAGTCTGTCATTGTCCTTAAAACCTACAAATACTCTCAGTCACTGTTGTGATTTTTTTTTACAAATGGCGGGTCGGGAGTTGCTCTTGTGACGCCACCTGTGACCCCTAGCCAATCATTGACCGACAGTCTTCTTGCTTCGCATTTTCAGCCCAAGTCTGTGTGCTTTGAAACCCAGTGAGGCAGATTCTAAAAAAGGGAGTGGTACCAAATAACAATACTAGTGGAAAACCCTTATAACCGTGTGGAGCCAAGTCAAGCCACGCCTAGTAGGTGCTAGTGGAAAAGGGCCAACTAATACCTTCGTTGTAAGAAGTGCTCACTTTGAGTTACTGTTGTCCTATCATTTTGAACTTGTTAACCCGAGGCATTTTTGGCAAAAAGAAGATATATTTTCCTTGTTTCTGACTACTTTTTGTAAAACTGTGAGATCTCTGCGTGTAAAAATTCTAGTACATCAGCAGTTCCTGGAGTTCTCACGTTGTTTGCTCACATCATTTGATTCCGTTCAAACCATGTATATCTAGGTGTTTTATTTCTATACCGAAGAGGAACGGTAGAGGGCGCAGCACTAGAACCAATCCCCTTCTCCACAGTAACAAGTAATCTTTGGCAAGGACTCAAACTCATTCGGTTAATGACCCAAGTACCTATCTGTACGTATCGCTACCATGCCACTTGCTAACTAAGCCATGCTAATTTCCAGCCAGGACAATAGATGGTTTCATGGATAGTTGCCATAGATGTGGGAGATACAGCTGAGGTTAAAATAAATATTCTACTTTTATTTGCCACTGTTGCTGCCTATCATCAGCTCTTACTTAATTTCTTACTTAATTTCCCTCTGGGATCAATAAAGTATTTTTGAATAAAGTATTTTTGAATTGACTTATCAAGATCAGATGAGTAGCTTCCTTCAGCAGAGACAAAGCCTCTGCCAACTTTGAATCATGTCTCGTTTCTGGTACAATAAAAGTGTTGGGAAATAAAACAACAAAGTGAGGCTGGGTCATTCTGTCTTTTCTGTCAACTATACAGTGGGTGTACAGTAGATATGGATTAAATGAACTGAAAGGTGAAAGTAAGCTTTTTAACCTGCATGATACCAGTAAGGAAGGTCACAGAGGAGGCCACCAACACTCTCTGTTCATCTCTTGTTAGACCTTCAAACCCTGTGATGTTGGCAGCCGGCCCTTCGTCTGGGACGAGCCTAGTTACAACCGAGCCGATCATCAGGCACAAGACTGGAAAAGGACCTGCAGAAAAATAAAGCACAGGAAAGAATTTGATTGCTTGAGTGTTAAGCCTAGTTCCTGCTTCTCGGTCTGCGGAGGTGTGGAGTCATGCAGCGCCATTATCTGTCGACGCAAAGGCTCTCCGACATGCATGCAATGATGGACGGAGTAGAGCCCAAATTTCGTCGAACACAATGGAGAGCGCATGTCTGTGATTGGCCAGCCCAAGATAATTTCACCAGAACAGTGCTTGATGCAGCTTTTGGGAACTAGATGCTTTATATTGCAAGGTCAGTTAATCTAATATGGTCTTTTGGCGATTTGAACACCAGTAGGTGTAGAGAACAACAAAACAGTCCGCTGTGTTTGTTTGTTTATATGCATTTTTGGAGTATTCTGTGAGCTGCACTTCTAGTAAAAAGCTTTCCCGCTCAATCAGAACTAGCTCCCTGTCTGCCATTGCTCCTTCATTGGATGTGCATTTACAAGCTGAAATAAATAAACCGTCGTTGACCAGAGACATCACTGCAATGGTAGGCAGACCAGGTCTGCACCCCCTGCTTTCCTGGTGGGGAATTGCTTTGCAACACTGACACACCAACAGAGAAGTATAAAAGTAAAACATCTCCCTCAAAACGTGTGCGTGTGGGTGCAAACTTGCTGACAGAGAAGCAAAAACTAGGCTTTAGCCTTGGGAGATGACGTATAGAGAAACAATATTTGTACTCCCGATTTTCCCAAAATGGCATGGCCCAAACAGGCAGTCTGTTTAACAGCTCCTGTTTGATCCTAACCTTTCTTTTTCTCTCCTTATTTTTGGACACCTAGTCATTTTGGTCATTTTGTTGCTGTTGTCTTTGTTGGTTTTACTTATAACCAATATGGAGCTGCCTATCATTGTGACCTTGATTTTCTTTTTCCTTCCAACATTATTTATGTCCGGAATGCCCATGATTGGCAACGGTTCTATTGTTTACACCAGGGGTCAATGTGCCACTTTGCCAATTTGCCACGAGTGGCCTGATGTTCACCGTGAGCTGAGAAGGAAGAGACATGGGGGAGAAGGTAAAAACCTGTCATCTTATCTGTCATCTTGGAAAACGAGCTGGATGAAGTGGCAGCCCTTACCCAGCATCAGAGGGACTATCATGAGTGTAGCTTGATTCTGTTGACTTGGTTAAACATTTCAACTTTTGCTTTCATCCACTCCTAGTAGACGAATGAAGGAGAGCATTGAGAAGAAAAGGAGGGAATTAGAATGTGTTTGTAAATGATAGATGGTGGACCTTCAGGTACTTGACGTTCACAGAGGGACACTGTAGATTCTAAGCATGTCTTTCTGTCCTCTAACCTATCTGTCTTTACCCTTTGTGTTCCCTGCCACAGCAAAGACAATAAAATCTTGGGTCTATTGTACGCCAACACTAGGGAGGCATTTACATCACCTTCTCTCTCTCTTTTAAGGGCTCTCAGATCACATCCTGACTTATCTCAAGCTTGCGTACACACTCTGAGGGACTGTAAGACTGAGTTGTAAGAGCTCTCTGCTCCTCATGGGGAGGACATTGATAGTGTTACAGACAGCATTACGGATTACATAAACTTTTGTTTGGAGAGCACGGTCCCCTCCAGGACAGTACAACAACAAGCCCTGGATCGACCCTGAAATAAAGGCACTCCTTAATGAGAGGGAAAGAGTTTTTAAATCAGGAAATAAGAAGCAGCTGAGAGTTTTGCAAAAAGGGAGGGAAGATCAAGGATGGGTAGAACTTCAACATTAAGAAGATAAGACAGATAAGATAAATCTTTTGTTCATTGTACCAACATGCTGTACAATGTGCAGTAGTACAGAGAAACTGGTCCACTGACTTGTCTAAGGAGCATTGAGAATTTATTTGGGAAAACAGCTCCAGCTCAGTCAGATTAGATGGACAGTGTTTACTCTGGGGATGAGCTGCTGCTGAGATCTCGCGAGAGCTGTGCGTAAGTAATATGGCGGTAAACTGGTAAAACAAACAAACTCGGGTAAAAACAAACCATAACATTTGAGCCAAATATAGCAAACGTTTAATAATAATAACCATTATTTTGTATTTCTCCATAAACAAACTGGACGAGGAAACCTTGCACAGCCTGGAAAGCTACTTGGACGAGTGCTTTGACAACATTGTTATGGGCAAGCCACAGAAATCCACCTCTGCTGTGCCGACTAGCACACCATCACAAAAACGCACTCGTTCTGAAGCCAGCACCTCCACCATCTCGCCAGAGAAAAGCTACAGCGATGTCCTGGACTCAATAGATAAGAAGCTAACCAGCCTAGACGCCCGTCTGGGCCTGGTTGAGGTTCTCCATAAAGAATTTCAAACTCTAAGGGAATCCCCGGAGTTCAGCCAACAACAGGTAGCATCGCTCGCTGCAGAAAACCAAACGCTTAGGGAGAGTGTAAAGAAACTCACAGAGGGGATGACGCAGCTGTCCAGAGAAAGTAAGAGGATGAAAGAAACTATCTTGGATATACAGGCCAGGGGAATGCGGGACAATCTTGTTTTTTCTGGGATCCCAGAACAGGCTGAGGACGACGCTGAATCCACCGTCCGAGATTTTCTCCAACATCAGTTAAAGCTCCCAAGCGACACGGTAAAAAACATCACTTTTCACCGCGTCCACCGCCTAGGAGGTAAGAAGCCCAACAACAGCCGGCCGCGACCAATTGTTGCTAAATTCGAGCATTACAAGCAAAAAGAGCAGGTCAGAGGCCAAGGCAGAGAGCTGCGGGGAACGAATTATAGCGTTAACGATCAATATCCGAAGGAAATCCTGGATAGAAGGCGCGTTTTGTTCCCAATCAGGAAGAAATATATCAGTGAAGGCACCAGAGCTACAGTAGCGGTAGATAAACTGTATGTTAATGGGCAGCTGTTCAGGGACCCCTAGCTTACTCCTTGGCTTTATTAGTCATGTAACACTGGTCAGATAAGAGTTGTTTTATCAGTCAACTATAATGTAATGTTAGCACAGCTCTGTAAAGTTGTTTACATTACTCAATGTGGGCGGGGCCAGGGCTAAGCACTGGGTTACTGGCTCTTTTTTCTTTTCTCATCTTCACATGTCTATCACCAAATGTCTTTGTCACTCCTTTATCCTTCCTTTATCACTCACACACACACAGAATATTTTCATAACATAACTATTTCTTTCTCTCTCACCCTTCACACCTTCACAACTTTCTTCTATTTCTCTCTTTCTTATATCTCGGCTTTTGGATTTTCAATCAGGCAACCCCAAGCACAAACTAATAATACACCTGTGTTTATCAGTTTCTATGGTGATATGGACTTTACAACTTTTATCTCAAAACTATGACTGCTCTAAGGTTTGTCACGTGGAATGTTCATGGAGCGGCACCAGAGAGAAAAGAGTTAAGATTCTTAACCAGCTTAAAAGATTGAAGGCAGATGTCGTCTTATTACAAGGAACCCATAAATCTACCTCAGCTGCAGATGATCTTAAATCCCCCGAGTTTCCTAATGTGTTTTCTGCATGCTATAACTCCAGACAAAGGGGAGTAGCAATATTAATAAATAAAAATGTTAGTTTTACAGTAATAGATAAAGTTACAGATCCAGAGGGTAGATTTATTATAGTAAAACTATCTATACATAACCAAAAGTTATGTATTGTCAGTATATATGGTCCAAATGTTGATGACCCCTCATTCTTTCATTCCTTCTTCTCTGTGCTCCTTGAACACATGGATTGCTCACTTCTTCTTGGGGGCGACCTCAACTTTGGTTTAAATGAAGTAATAGACAGGCTCAGCACAGCAGAGACTCAGCGCAGCTGGAAATCTATAGATATAGTCAAAAAGTACATGAGCGATTATGGACTTTGTGATGCATGGCGATCTCTTCACCCCAATGACAAAAAATGTACTTTCTTCTCAAATGTCCACCATTCATATTCTCGACTGGATTATTTGTTAGTCAGCAGCTCACTGTTGACTGACATTTCAGACACTGAGATACACCCTATAGCTGTTAGCGATCATGCTCCTGTTTCTCTAACTTTAGTAAATAAAACAGAAACACCTCAAAGCAAAAATTGGAGATTTAATATATCCTTACTTAAGGATAAAGAATTTATTAAATATTTCGAAAAAGAGTGGGCCTCATATTTGGAATATAACGACCTCCCTGGTACGTCGCCATCCATTCTTTGGGAGGCAGGAAAAGCTGTGATTAGAGGTAAAATAATCTCATTCTCATCAAATAAAAAGAAAATGGAAAAAAAACGTATTCAGGAATTAGAAGAAACTATTAATCTTTAGAAGCTTCTCTAGATGAGGAGAGACTAGGCAAAATCCGTAAAGCAAAGCTAGAATTAAATCATATTATTAATAAACAGACCCAGTTCTTAATTCAAAGACTTAGGATAGAAAACTTTGAACAAGGTAATAAATCAGGTAGATTTTTGGCTAACCAGCTTAAAATTAATAAAGAAAAAGCAACTATATCTGCTATTAAAGATAAGACCGGGAATACAGTATATGATCCTGGAAGAATAAACAACACATTTAAAGAATTTTACAAGGCTTTATACTCACCAGAGATAAATCCATCGGATCATGAAATTGAACAATTTTTTGATAACATAACACTACCTAAATTATCTGAAAGTCAAGCGATGGCCCTGGGTTCACCACTAACAGCGGCTGAACTCCAGGAGGCCCTCCAAGGCATGCCCAATAAAAAGGCTCCAGGCCCAGATGGATTTCCAGCAGAGTTCTATAAAGAATTCTGGAATATTCTGGCACCAACATTCCACAGAATGCTGCAGGAAACCAAGGAAAATGGCCGAATCCCACCAAATATGAATTCTGCCTACATTAGTCTTCTACAAAAAGCAGGTAAAGACCCTTTGTTTCCGACCAGCTATCGTCCCATATCCCTCATTAATGTTGATCTTAAAATAAACTGCAAAGCCCTCGCAAAAAGGATGGAGAAAGTAACCCCTCTTATAATACATCTTGATCAAACTGGTTTTATTAAAGGGAGACATTCATCCACAAATTCACATAGATTAATAGATTTAATAGATTTTTCTTACTGTAAAAACATTAAAACTAATGTATTATATTTAGATGCAGAAAAAGCATTTGATAGAGTTAACTGGAAATTCTTATTTGTAACCTTACATAAATTTGGCTTTGGAAATTCTTTTATAAACTGGTTGAAAATATTATACAGTTCACCAACAGCATGTATCAGGACAAATAACCAAACATCATCTAGGTTTTATCTTCAGAGAGGTACCAGGCAGGGATGTCCTCTCTCTCCCTCCCTCTTCGCTATTTTTATTGAACCACTAGCTGCAGCAATCAGGCAAACTCACAATATTAAAGGCATGAAATGCAATAACATAGAACATAAAATCAGTCTTTAGGCAGATGATGTATTACTTTTTCTCCAGCATTCACAAACCTCTTTCTCTCAGGTAATCGGGTTGATAAACTCTTACTCAAATGTTTCAGATTATTCTATAAATTGGTTAAAATCTACAGTTCTTCCAATCAATTGTTCTGTCCAGAATCCAACTAATACACAACTGCAGTCAGGGAATATTACCTATTTAGGTATCAATGTCTCACCAAGACCGGCAGATTTAATAACGCTAAACTACATCCCACTTTTAAAAAAAGTGGAAGATGATCTTGCTAGATGGAAATCCCTACCCATATCACTTATGGGAAGGGTTGCTTCAATAAAAAGGATGGGTTTGCCCAGAATCAACTACTTATTCTCAATGATCCCAAGTAAACCATCACTAGACTGGTTTAGATCTCTGGACTCCTCTATCTCTAAATTTCTTTGGAAAGATAAACCCCCACGTATCAGCTTAAAAACACTGCAGAAGACCAAAGAAAAAGGAGGTCTAGATCTACCAAACTTCCATCATAATTTCTTAGCCAACATGCTCCAATACATCTCAAGATGGTTAAAACATAGCTACCTAGACGAGTCCTGGATAGACGTAGAACAGACACTATGTAATAAGATAAAACTTTCAGACCTACCATTTATTAGCTCAAAAATAAAACAATATGAATGCTTTAAAAGCATAAATATCAGCTCCTCGCTGACAGCATGGTGGGAGTTTCTAAAAATGACAGAGTCCACAATAATCCCATGCAGACGCACACCCATCTGGAATAACCCCGACATCTTGCAAAAAAAATTTATGATAGGTTTCCCAGTCTGGAGCTGCAATGGAATAGAATATCTGGAACATATATTTGAAGGAACAGACTTTATCCCATTTAATACATTAATTACACAATATGGAATTGATAAAAGCAAATTCTTAGAATATCAACAAATTAAATCTATTATTAAAGGTAAATTTAGGCTCAATACAGCTGAATTACAAATTCCAGCAAGAGTTTTAGATTTTCTTAATCTCAACCCCCCCAAATTGCTGTCTAAAATATACAAAACTTTATCTACATTAGATGAATCAATAGCCATCCCTATTTCAAAATGGGAGGTGGATTTATCAGCCAGCTTTGACCAAAACGTCTGGTCTCAGATATGTTTAAAAACCTTTAAAATAACAAAAAAGCCTCATTTGCAATTAATACAATACAAAATCCTTCATAGAGTACACTATACAGGTCAACGAATGTTTAGGATGGGTTTTACATCGTCTAATACCTGCTTACAATGCACAAGCAATATACCAGATACTTATGTTCATGCGCTTTGGTTCTGTCCACCTGTTAAGAAATTTTGGTGCCAGATATGTGAGGACTTATCAAAGTGTCTGAAATGTAACATCCCACCATCTCCCTCAATTTGCCTGTTAGGAAATTTAAATGATGTCACCATGGACACAAAGTCAGTTCTAATGGTTCACATTGCCTTATGCATCGCTAAGAAAACTATCCTCCTGAACTGGAAAAATAAAAAAGCTCTTAATATTAATCAGTATAGAAATCTCTTGTTGGACTATATTGGTCTTGAGACGGCCTCTGGCTCCATATCTGATCAATCTCTCTGGGCTCCTTTGATCGGCTCCATCACCTAGTGGGGGTGAGGGGCACTTGGTTTTGTCGTTTGGGACACTGTTGCTGATGTGGGGGTTTTGGGGTTGGAGGCGTCTGGGGGGGACCCCAGGGGGTGGGATCACTGGGCGGATGGGGCGCTGGACGTCGTGGCCGGCCTGGGGTTGGGCTTTGGGTGGTAACTCCTGATGGCTGCATACGGTGCCTTGGGGGGGTTGCACTGGCGGACATGGGTTACTGGCCTGGTGGCCGTGCTGCGCCTGGGTAGGGTCTGGGGTGGGCCTGGGGATTCGGGGCTCGGGGGCGCCGCGCCCCCTAGCTGTGGTCCTGGCTGGGGGTCGGCCGGCGTGGGGTCTCTGTCAGCTGTGGGGGTCGGGGCCAGCCGGCGGCCGGCATGTGCAGCCGCCTCTCTCTTTTTCTCTGGGCCGATTGTCATCGCCAGTCCCTGTATGGCGTCTCGCCTTGTTTGCTGGTTGGGGTGCCTGGCTGCTGGTCGCGGCGGCTGGGTGGCGTTTCTGGGCTGGATCAGTTCTTTTTTGCACTGGATTTGGCTCCTGGGTCTTAGTCTTTGTGCGGGGCGCTGGGGTTGGGCATTTGGCCGGGTTCGGTCGAACTTGCGGGTGGACTGGCCGGGTGGTGGGCGTGCAGGGCAGGTGGGTGGGGCGCTGGGTTTGGTCTCCTGCCGGGCCGTTGAGCAACAGTGGTCGCTCCACAAGGAACTCAACCTGGGTGTCTAGTGTCTTTTGTGTTTTGAGAGTAGAGCGAATGTCAGGGTGGGTTTAGTTCCCCTTCTGGGATGGGGCTGGCGGGACTGCCTTGGGGTCCATGGGGCTTTGTGGTGCTGTGGCCGTGGGCCCCGGGTCGAACGTGCCATGGCCTCCCTCCCCTGGTGGATCCCGGTGAACAGCTGTGCCTATTGGGGTCAGTGTCTCCCAGTCCTTCCCTCCCCATCCCTGGACACCTCTTTCCACCCGCTCCATCACTTTACCACTCATATAGGGTCTTGGGGCATGGGCACATCACTGGGGTGCGAGGAGCGGCTTCCCTCCTCGCTATCCCGTGGTGTCCTGGGTCCCAATTTTAATATACAACTTAGACACTCCCACTTATAACATTCTCACGCGACACATATGTAGGGACTTTGGGGTGGGCACACTTTTCGGCATCCAGAGGGGGAGCGGTTCAATCAGCTTCACCTCTGGTGCCGGTGCCCACTGTTAAACCACATATAGACACTGAGGGCTCGGGGTGGGGGTTGGGGGATGTGTGGCTGCCTTCCCCACATCCCACCCCTCTGTTTTAAATGCACAAATATAACAACATGCATCAACACCATACTCAAGCGGGAGGATGGAGGGTAGGGGTCTTTTCACACCCCTGTTCGCTACGGGCCATCAGGGGTTGGGGTCCGGAGGAGGAACAGGCGGTCTGGTCGGGGTCCTGGGCTGTCGGGCTGCTTTACCACTGTGGGGCACTTGGCGGTCTGCTTGTCTCCGTCCTAGAAGGTAGGGGGTCCATCTCCCGGGTCCGGGGGCTGGTGGCTCTACTAAGGCATCGGTACCTGGACCTGGGAGCATGAAGTGTGTATGGGGTGTGTGAGTGAGGGTACAGCGTCATTTCCTGGGTGTCTTGGTGAGTCAGTGAGAATGTATGGGTTTAAGAGGGAGGGAACATATGACTGTGTCTGTATGTCTTTGTCTACCTGTCAGGTTGGATCTTGTTCTGCCCCCTTGCCTGGCGCACCTCAGGCCTTACACTTAATGGGGGGCCTATTTCCCCTCCGTCACTCCCCGCCGGTGACGGGGGCCCCTGCCTGCCGGTGCATCGGTGGTCAATCCGGTTCGGACCTGGTGCGTGGCTGGCCGGGCCTGGGGGGGCCGGTGTGTCGGTCGGCCGATGCGCTGGGCCGATATCTTCCTTTGGTTGGTTGGGACACCTCTTTTAGAGGTGCCAGGTTTGGGATTGTTGGGTGGTGCCTGCTCGGTGGCTCGGCGGGATCCGGCGTCTCTGCTCGTTTGATCACCTGTTCTGTGCGCGCCGTGCGTGGCCGGTTCATTGGCGGGTTGGAACGACCCTGGCCCTCGTTGGATGCTTGGTCTCGGCGCCCTACGGTGCGCGGGATCAGGACCCGGGAGCTGGTACAACTTGGTGTCCAGATGCTGGCTGAGCCCGGCCTGGGGATGCTGTCTGTCCCCTGCGGCTATCGGTGGGGCGCTGGGATGTTGGCGGTGGGGATTGGCCTAGGGTGGAGGTGGCGGCCTGCCGTCGCCCGCTGCCCCTGCAGTGCCGGGGGCCCCTCGTCGGCCGGTCCCTTGTCGGGTCCCTGCTGGGGGGTTGGGTGCCCCTGGGCCCCGGCTCCCCCGGTCCATTGACCGGCCCGCCCTGGCGCGGCCGTTTGCCGGCGGGGCCCGTGGGCTCGTCACTGCTGCCCCCCGGGCCCCTGCATAGTGGCCGCTGGATGTTCCCCTGGGGTTCTCCTTTGCTCCACTCTTGGGGGATGCGGTTGGCCCCGCCCGGGTCCGCCTGGGGCTCCGGGGGTCCTTTGGACGTCTTTGCTCCGATCTCCTTCATGTCTGCATCGATTCCTGGGAGACGGATTGATGCCTGCTCACACCAACTATCGAACACTCTTATGGAGAAACCTTATATGCACCAGCATGCTAACACACACACATAGATGTGGGGTCTCTGGTGTTTAAGGATATATTCTTGGGCTGAGGTTATCATTACTAGAGCTCGATTAATCGGTACCATGAGTTTTTCTGTGACATTGTTGTTGTATTTTTATATCTATTTTTGTGTGATGTGGTTGTGTAATTCTTAGTTCACAATGTTTAGTTTGTTTTGTCGATGTTCCTTTTTCGTGTTTTGTTTTGTTTTGTTTTTTCCCCGCTCTCTCTGCCGTCCTGTGGGTATGGACGCAGGCTTCAATGTCTTCCTGTGTTTTCTTTGTTCCCCTTCCTCTCTTGTATTTTCAACTCACCCTCTCTCATGACATTTTGTTTCCTACCTCTCTTCTTCATCTTCCTTCTTTCTTCTCCTTAATTTTCCGTCTCCGTGTCCATAACATCAGGAAATAAAAACCCCAACAATTTATAATAAAGATTTTTCACACATATTTCAAGTGGAGGACTATAGCAAAAGCTGTACTGCTCCGCTTGTGAAAGTAAATCTGTTGGGCTTCTACTTGGTACTCAGACACCAATTCTCCACACTGCCAAACAGGACACGTAAAAAAAAAAAAAAAAAAAAAAAAAAAAAGAGAAATTATAAACAGTGCCTAAGTAGTGTAGCAATAAAAAAGAGAAAAAATCAAATCTGGACTTTATTTCACATGGCCCATGTCAAGGAAACTTTGCATTGGTCAGAAGCTGGAAGGTGCAGCTCACACTGATTGTGTCACATTATGGGATAGAGCTTCTACATGACCCTGAAGCTGATCATCTGAGGTTAACTGGTCTGAGGGGCATCTGATGAAGACCACTACTGTGTTTAAATTGTCCCAGATCAGCTTAGCAGTTTGTGTGGATAGTTAGTAGAACATATGGCATTCTATAAAATATTGTACTTAAAAGGGTTAATTATTGTCACAATTCACCTAAAATACTCCACTATTAAAATACATTAACTGAATGGTTACTTTTTGGGAAATAGAGAAGTAAATTTTGCAAAGATGGAATTTTTAAAGAGAAAAGAAAAACCTTTGCTCGAGACCACGTTAAAAGACTACAGAGTAGGACTGGATCCTGTGTTGCAAAATGTGAAGGAATCAAAGGTGGTTCAAGAGTTTTGCTCTGTACTGCATGCCAGCCATACCCACTGAGATGTGTCTTGAGGTGCCCAAGAAAAAGTAGATGATGACTGGAAAGAAGGCAGCAAAGAGTCCGTACCAGGGAGGCAGAGAGGCCAGCAAGCAGTAGGCTAGACCTGAAACAAAAAAATAACACGTTTACAGATTTACAGTATGTTGGAAATGTCTTTAAATCAAAGACATCAGAAAAGTCCATAAGAAACAACAGTTGCTGACCAGTAAGTGTACATAAAATGACAAAAGAAGATTGAGCAGACATTAAAACGCATTACAATTAATTTGAAAGATCACAAAATACTTGTAAAAATACTATTATGTAAAACAATGAAACACAGTGAAGAAAACACACAATGCTAATAATAACCTTCTCTCAGACTGATATAAAACCTAGTAAATGAGAATGAGGTTTTTTCGTGGGATTTCGGGGCAGCCATTGCAAAGGCTCGACCACCTCTATATCCAACCAACAAAGCCATCTTTTTTTGACGGAGTATGTTGGAGCAGGAGCTTTTCTACAGCTGAGAAGAAGAGGTAGGATTTCTCATCAGGAAGGCCAGCTCTGTTCTAGGATGCCCACTGGATCCAGTGCAGGTGGTGGTAAACAGAAGGACTCTGACCAAAATTACATCACTGATGGACAGAGTCTCCCACCCCACCCATGAAGATGTTGCTGAACTGGAGAGCTCCTTCAGTGACCTACTGCTGCACACTAGGTGCATGAAGGAGCGTTTTCACAGGTCCTTCCTCCCAGTAGCTGTTAGACTCTACAACCAGAATTGCTCCCAAAAGACCCAATAATGTTTTAATTTGTAATGCTGTAATTTGCACTGTTCATCTCACTTCAAGTAACATTTCTGCTGCTATTTGCACATCTGCTATCAACAGTTTTTTTTCTTTTTAACCTCTTGTAAATAATACGTTTACTTTTTAATGCACTACACATGCATATTCAGTAAAAAAAAAATTTTATTATCCTACTCAGTTGCACATTCAGATCTGAGAATGCCATTCTATTTTTTTCTGACTGCACAGTACTTTGGTTTTGTAATCTTATCTTTAATGTACATATATTATTCTTAATTCTGTTTTTTTATACTTTTCTTGTGTACATCTAAATACTTCTATTACCTGTTACTTTGCTGCTGTTACATCTGAATTTCCCCTTTGTGGGACAATAAAGGATTATTTTATTCTATTCTACATACATGTATAGACTTGAGAACAACTTGGAAGAAGTTATCATAATTGATTTACATTCGGTTGTAAGAGATCCATTAGATACCTCAGAGCTTAACCCTTAAAAGTAGGGCTGGACAATATGAAAAAAATATATAATGATCATATTTTTTCATATCAGTAGATATCATTATACAGTGGCTTGCAAAAGTATTCGGCCCCCTTGAACTTTTCCACATTTCGTCACATTACAGCCACAAACACGAATCAATTTTATTGGAATTCCGCGTGAAAGACCAATACAAAGTGGTGTACACGTGAGAAGTGGAACAAAAATCATACATGATTCCAAACATTTTTTACAAATAAATAACTGAAAAGTGGGGTGTGCGTAATTATTCAGCCCCCTTTGGTCTGAGTGCAGTCAGTTGCCCATAGACATTGTCTGATGAGTGCTAATGACTAAATAGAGTGCACCTGGGTGTAATCTAATGTCAGTACAAATACAGCTGCCCTGTGACGGCCTCAGAGGTTGTCTAAGAGAATGTTGGAAGCAACAACACCATGAAGTTCAAAGAACACACCAGACAGGTCAGGGATAAAGTTATTGAGAAATTGAGAAAAGCTACAAAAAGATTTCCCAAGCCTTGAACATCCCACGGAGCACTGTTCAAGCGATCATTCAGAAATGGAAGGAGTATGGCACAACTGTAAACCTACCAAGACAAGGCCGTCCACCTAAACTCACAGGCCGAACAAGGAGAGCGCTGATCAGAAATGCAGCCAAGAGGCCCATGGTGACTCTGGACGAGCTGCAGAGATCTACAGCTCAGGTGGTGGAATCTGTCCATAAGACAACTATTAGTGGTGCACTGCACAAAGTTGGCCTTTATGGAAGAGTGGCAAGAAGAAAGCCATTGTTAAAAGAAAACCATAAGAAGTCCCGTTTGCAGTTTGCCACAAGCCATGTGGGGGACACAGCAAACATGTGGAAGAAGGTGCTCTGGTCAGATGAGACCAAAATGGAACTTTTGATACAAATTTTTTTTTCTCCATTTCTATTCTTTAAAAAAATTACAAATTACATAAAATATATCAAATTTTTAATTTGCTTTTATTTTAATCATCCTTTCAGGGAGTTGACCTGAACTCAATGTCCAAATAAATACACACTGTACAACAAGATGGAAACTATGGAAACCCAAAACATGCACTGGTAAATTTCTTGTTTGCTATTCTTGATATTCTAAAAATTTAATCTTCACAAATAGAAAATTCAATAAATCAATATAAACAATACAAACAATACAACTAATGGGAAGCCAGGTAAGTAAGGCATAAAAAGAACAAATACGACTTTGCTTTCTTGTCTAAGTTAGCAAATGAGGTCCAACATTCTGGATGAACTGTGGAGGAATATCAGCATACAAGTAATTTCATTGCTCATGTTAGAAAACAGAGAAAATATGCAGCACCCTTTCAATGTCACTTAGACATTAAGACGGTTTTACCTTTGATAGGAATCTAAGTTTAAAGAAACAGATTTTTTTTTACTATTTATGACTATTATTGTCGAATATTTAACAAAAACTATTGATATGGGTTGTAAAATGTAGGATTACTCTAAGGTTAAGAAAGTTCATAGCTATCTAAAACTGAATTTGAACAAAACAAGCCATGCAATGGTTTAGCAGAAATTTGGACACTCTACTAAGTATATATAAATATGAGTATCATCAGTGTAACTGAAATGACTTCTTGACATACAGTTAAAGAACAGTATACAGACCAAGAACAACATGAGCAGAGCCCTGAGGGACTCCACAAGAAAGGGGTCACAAGAGTAAACACTCTCACTAAGGTGTAAAGTAAAACCTCTACCTCTATTCCATCAGAATCTTTACTCCCATGACACAGTTTCAAATGGGAGACAAAATGTTGTGATCAACAAAAAAGCCAATCAAATCCGTAGCTTTTTAATTGATCATTAAAAACCTTTGAACTTCCATTTCTTGTTTCACAATTCAATTCAATTCAGATTATTTATATAGCACCGATTCACAACAGATGTCATCTCAAGGCACTTAACAAGAAGTCATTTCAATACATTTATACAAACATTCCAATCAGTTAAAAAGTTTCCTATTTAAGGAATCCCAGCAGATTGCGTCAGTCATTGGCGTGAGGTTGGGCCCCGTTGATGCAGACTTTCCAACCACAGCAATCCTTCAGCAATCCCACATACTGAGCAAGCATGTAGCGACGGTGGAGAGGAAAAACTCCCCTTTAACAGAAAGAAACCTCCAACAGAACCAGGCTCAGTAGGAGCGGCCATCTGCCACGACCGTCTGGGGGTTTGAGAAGACAGAGCAGAGACACAGAAGGAACAGAAGATCTAATATAAGAGAACTTTCTATGTTACAGAAAGTAAAAAGTTGATAACAGGACACAGTGGATGTTCAGTTACTGAGAGGATCATCCCAGTCGATGCCCCCCGTCCAACAGGGCATTGCAGCCAAGCAGGATACCAGACCAGGTATATCTTCTATGGAGAGAAAAACACTGAGGGAAAACAAAGTTAACAGTCAAAATAACAGAATGTACTGTAATACAACTGGAGAGTAGTAGGAGAAAAGGAAGTAGCAGAGTGAAGAAAATTGGTAAGTCTGTCCTCCAGCAGTCTAAGCCTATAGCAGCATAACTACAGAGCTAGCTCAGGATGACCTAAGCCACTCTAACTATAAGCTTTATCAAAAAGGAAAGTTTTAAGCCTGGCCATAAAAGTAAACAGAGTGTCTGCCTCACGGACTAAAGCTGGGAGCTGGTTCCACAGGAGAGGAGCCTGATAACTAAAAGATCTGCCTCCCATTCTACTTTTAGAAATCCTAGGAACTACAAGTAAACCTGCAGTCTGAGAGCAAAGTGCTCTGTTAGGAACATATGAAACAATTAGATCTCTGATGTATGATGGATCTTGATTATTAAGGGCTTTGTATGTAAGAAGAAGGATCTTAAATTCTATTCTGGATTTAACAGGGAGCCAATGAAGGGAAGCTAAAACAGGAGAAATGTGATCTCTCTTTTTAATATTCATCAAAACTCTTGCTGTCGCATTTTGGATCAACTGAGGGCTTTTAATGGAATTTTGTGGACTACCTGATAGTAAAGAATTACAGTAGTCCAGCCTTGAGGTAACAAATGCATGGACTAGTTTCTCATCATCATTACTGGACAGGATGTTTCTAATTTTAGCAATATTCCGGAGGTGAAAGAAAGAAATCCTAGAAACCTGTTTAATATGGGATTTAAATGTCAAGTCTCAGTCAAAAATAACGCCGAGGTTCTTTACGTTATTACTGGGGGCCAATTTAATGCCATCCAGATGAAGTGATTGACTAATCAGTTTCTGTTTAAGAACTTCTGGTCTAAAGACAGCAACTTCTGTTTTGTCAGAATTTAAAAGCAAAACGTTTAGATTCATCCATGTTTTTATGTCTTCCAGACATGCCTGTAATCTACCTAACTGACTGGGTTCATCAGGATTTATGGATAAATATAGTTGTTTATCATCTGCATAGCTGTGGAAATTTATCCCATGCTCTCTAATGATTCTACCAATTGGGAGCATATATATGGTGAACAGAATTGGTCCAAGCACAGAACCCTGTGGAACTCCACAAGTAACCCTTGAGAGTGAAGAAGATTTATCATTTAGATGAACAAACTGGAATCTATCAGACAAATATGATTTAAACCAGCCTAGTGCTGTTCCTTTGATCCCTGCAACATGTTCAAGCCTTTCTAAGAGAATATTATGATCGACTGTGTCAAAAGCAGCACTGAGATCTAACAAAACCAGAACAGACACAAGTCCATTATCTGAGGCCATGAGAATATCATTAGTAACCTTCACCAGTGCTGTTTCAGTGCTATGATGAGCTCTAAAACCTGACTGAAACTCTTCTGACAGCTCGTTACTGTTTAGATGCTCACAGACTTGATTAGCAACAATTTTCTCAAGGACTTTGGATAAAAGAGGAAGGTTAGATATAGGTCTGTAATTCACTAAGTCATCTTGATCAAGGGAAGGTTTCTTCAGTAAAGGTTTAATTACAGCTATTTTAAATTCCTGTGGTACAGCATCTAACAAATTCAAATCATGATGCCTTTTGATTAAATCTTAGTGAAACAGTATTTGTTCCATTAAAGATTTATTGTGTTTTTGTTTTATGCTAAAATATTTCAGATTGAACCATTTTTATTATCTGACAAAGATAATTTGAGTAAATACCAAATGCAGTTTCCAAATGATTTGCAAATGATTTCATTTTTAGAAAGAGGAAAAGCTTTTCAGACCAACTTGGCCCCATGTAAAAACGTCAACTGTTACATCACAATCCCATTCTGTGGAAAGCTGACTTCCAATTTTCTGACAAGATCTCAAAAAGAGAATCCCTGAGAGAATTCAAAATCAGATAAACAACAAAGTCACAAGGTCTTTTTCGGGATTGTTTGGACAAGTGCTGAACCTCTAAATCAGTGGAAGGTGCACCAAAATCACTCCAAGAGCACATTGAGGACTTATCAAGGAGGTGATGAAAGAAGGTGGGATTTGTGGCAGGTCAGGGATCTGAAGAGCACTGTTAAGTCCATCTCTACATGGTTTTTAAAAATCCATCCCTCCCTCCCTCCCTCCCTCCCTCCCTCCCTCCCTCCCTCCCTCCCTCCCTCACATGGGTTGAATATTTTCTTCATATGGGATCACATGTCATTGCATGTGTTACCTGGTAAACCACATGTGTAGCACACATGGACTTCACATGTATGGTTTTACATGGGTTTCCACATATTTTTTTCACATGTAGGTTTTATATGGAAACGAACACGTTTCATATGTGGTTCACATGTTTCCCATGAGCCTCATGTGTGAATACCCATGGGTTTCACAGTTTATTACCATGCAAATGTTCCAAATTCACACAGGAAATGTGTGCAAAACACAGGTGGTTTTTACACATCTTACGTGTTTTAACGTGTTTTCACAAGTAGATTTCACATGGGTCAAATATTTTTTCACATGTGATTATATGTGATTTTGCCCATGTGAAATTCATGGGGGGTTTTTTCTCGAAAGGGTTATTTTATTTTGAAATCTTTAAGGGGGCAAATAGTTTTTCTTTATGTTAGAACAAAAATGGTCAAACGTGGGAAAAGCTCTGGGTTTTTACTGCAAAATGGCAGTTGGGAAAAACTAGTGAAACAAAGGCTGTCAAACCAAGCTTTGATTGAATTTGTGAAAAGAGACAAACAGCTGGATTACAACAGGGCTAAGCATGACGTAAGAAGCATCATCAACATTCCTTAGATTAGGAGAAACTGCCAATGTACACTCAGAGATGTGACATACATCGATAAGCAGAGTGGCTGAACATTTACTAATCCACTTCTGGTTATGTTTGTTGTGTGTGCGGGTCTGTGTGTGTGCATGCACGCTTGAGTGCAGTTCGTGTAATTCTACCTCTGTCTTCAGAGGAAAATTAAATATCAATGGAAGTGTTTTCAGCGATGCAAACACATCTTAGGTTAATGAGTAGCGGGATCCTACTGGCCTTTAATCAAACCTACTCATCCTCTGGACCATTTAACCCCACAGGCTACCATCCCATCGGGAGGCAATCTTCAGCTGCTTTTGTTTAGGACTCTGTGAATGTGTCGTTGAGTCTTACCTTGCAGGACAGCCACCAGTCCTGTGCTGACACCAGACACAATGTCACTGAGCAGCCACTCTTTGATTCTGTAGATTTTCATCCAGCCGATGATTGGCAGGAGAGACAGAGCTGCCTTCTTAGAGCGTTTGGCATCACATCTGAGGTCAGGTTAAACAGAAAAACAGGCAAGACAGTCATTACCTCTGCTGTTCTGGAACTGTTTGATGAATCTTAAGGCAAGGCAAAGGCAAATTTATTTTTATAGCAGACTTTCAGCAACAAGGTAGTTCAAGGTGCTTTACATCCGTGGTTCCCAATCTTTTTTTCCATGGGGACCCCCTTGCCTGTGTCCAAGAAAAGCCAGCACCCCCCAGCCCCAACTCCTGACCCCACACTCATAAATGATTAATTACAACGTTTTATTTGCAAAAACTAAACAGGAGTTGTAAGTTTTTGTTATTCTTCCTGTTTCACACTGTAGGCTATATAGACAATCTTCTTTATATATTTTATTAATGTAATAATTACAAATATAATTTTGGTAACCTCACATCCTCAGCATTGTGCGGAACCCCTGCATCTCTAGGGACCGCCATGACCCCAGGTTGGGAACCGTTTCTTTACATGATTAGGAGATAAAGTAAAAGCAGCAATAAAACAACAATAAAAACATAAAACACAACATCAGAAACATAAAAAATATTGTGACATACTACAGTTATGACATTCTAGCTATTAATAATCAGTTAATCAAAGTAAGCAATTAGTAATCAATCCAACAAAAGATAAACGCATGGATGAGATTTTTGAGGTCCCATTGTGACATTAGTCGTTTAATCCTAGAAATGTTCTTCAGGTGACAGAAGGCTAAGATAGTTTTGACTGTGTAACTGAGAGCACAGGGTTTTATTTTATTTTCTCTGTGGTTTTAAGCATTGGTAGCAAAAAACTTCTGAACATGTGATGTGGTCAATATCCCAAGGGAGCAGTAGAACTCGCTTTCTGTTGTTTAATGACATGTCCAGTCAAGGCGAACTGGGAAAACATGTCCTTATACCGGATAATTCCTCCTTCCATCCATTGTCTATGCCTGCTTGTAAGTGCAGGATCGCTGTGGAGCTGTTACCTATTACTAGTGGTCATAACCTATCACCAGTCCATCACAGGGCAACAGAGAGACACACAACCAGGTGCGCACACAACATTACCTAAGGGGATTTTAGAGAGCCCAATTAATTGGGAGGAAGCTAGAGAACCCTGAGAGAACCCATGAATGCATCGGGAGAACATGCTTACTCCATGCAGAGAGAACCAAGGCCAGGATTCAAACCCAGGACCTTCTTCCTGCAAGGCAACAGTGCTACCAACTACTCCACCGTGCGGCCCAATCCAACAGTGAAGTTTTGATTTCTCTCTCACCTGAAATATTGGGGGCACCCTACATACCAGCTTAAGCAGAAACAGCATTGTGTCTGCTCCTTAGATGTAGTTAGGAAATTTAAAAATTAGACTCCTTTACAAGTAATTTGTTTAAAAACAAGAAGTAATGGAAAGAGCAACGATTAACAGTTTGATGTGTACAAATATTGTGTTTGCACTAGTGGTGGGTATATAGCTTCGCTTACAGCTGATGAGCCACTGTAATGCCAGGAATTTGACAAACATTCACTCTACGGATCTACTCAGGAGCATCCCTGCTTTGGGTTATCATGGTGTTGGAAGTCAGATCTTCTCCTGGTGTGCTTCTCCTGATGGATGGATGGATGGATGGACAGAGCACTCTGCAGCAGATCTTGAAGAAACACTCCATATATGTGAACACTAGTCGCTCAGTTTCTGTCTCAGAAAAACATCCCCATGTCATGATGCTGCCACCACCATACTTCATTGTCAGAATGCTATTAGCCAAGTGAGGAACAGTGTCTGGTTTTCTTCACACATGACGCTTGGAGTTCACGCCCAAAGAGTTCAATATTCAATCAGTTAGACCAGAGAATTTTGTTTCTCTGGTCGTGCCGGTGGGATTGAGGAGGTCTTTGAAGTATTCCATCCACCGACCCAAAACGTCCCATGTCGAGGTCCTGTGAGGGGTACTCCGGGAGTATGGGGTACCAGGCCCCTTGATGCGGGCTGTTAGGTTCCTGTACGACCGGTGCCAGAGTTTGGTTCACATTGCCGGCAGTAAGTCGGGCTTGTTTCCGGTGAGAGTTGGACTCCACCAAGGTTGCCCTTTGTCACGGATACTGTTCATAACTTTTATGGTCAGGATTAGGTGCAGCCAAGGTGTTGAGGGGATACATTTTGGTGGCCTCAGGATTGGGTCTCTGCTTTTTGCAGATGATGTGGTCCTGTTGCCTTCATCGGAACGTGATCTACAGCTTTCAATGGAGCGGTTCGCAGCCGAGTGTGTAGCGGCTGGGATGAAAATCAGCACCTCCAAATACGAGACCATGGTCTTGAGCCGGAAAAGAGTGGGGTGCCTTCTCGGGGTCGGGGTGAGGTCCTTCCCCAAGTGGAGGAGTTTAAGTATCTGGGGGTCTTGTTCACGAATGAGGGAAAAATGGAGCAGAAGATCGATAGACGGATTGGTGGGGCATCTGCAGTTATGCGGGCACTGTAGCGGTCTGTCGTGGTGAAGAGAGAGCTGAGCCGAAAGGCGAAGCTCTCTATTTACCGGTCAATCTACGTTCCTACCCTCCTCTATGGTCATGGCCTCTGGGTGATGACCGAAAGAACGAGATCACGGATACAAGCGGCTGAAATGAGTTTTCTCCGTAGAGTGTCTGGCCGCTTATTTAGAGATAGGGTGAGAAGCTCAGTCATCTGGAGGGGGCTCAGAGTAGTCCACATCGAGAGTAGTCAGTTGAGGTGGCTCGGGCATCTGATCAGGATGCCTTCTGGACGCCTCCCTGGTGAGGTGTTTCGGGCACGTCTAACGTCGAGGCCCAGGGGAAGACCCAGGACACGCTGGAGGGACTACTTTTTTGGCAAAAGCCTGATTGGTGGAGTGAGTCAACAATAGTTGACCTTCTGGATGAAAAAGAAAATGGTAGGAAATATCCCAAAAACACTGACTCAAGCTAGTAGAGACAGACCCCAGAACCATGAATACTTTTAAATACTTTGTGTTCTTAGCATTATTTTTTAAAAGCTGAATTTATTGAAATAAAATTACATGAATGTAAAAAAAACTGTTTTCACTTTGATATTACGGACTATTTTGTACATAATCAACATGCACCTTAGTTCGTTTAAGAATAAGTCTGTAACATAACAAAACTAAAGGTATGATTACTTTCCAGTCTGTAGAAAATGGACTATAGATAGATAGAAAATCAATCCATCCATCCATCCATCCAATGCAGGGTTGAAGGGTGGGCTGGCGCTTGTCTCCAGCATTCATCAGGCGAGAGGCAGGGTACACCCTGGACAGTTCGCCAGTCCATCTCAGGGCAACATAGAGACACACAAGACAAACAACCATGCACAAACACATTCTTACCTAAGGGCTTAGAAAGACCAATTAACCTAACAGTCATGTTTTTGGACTGTGGGAGGGAGACGGAGTACCTGGAGAGAATCCAAACATCCACAAGGAGAACATGCAAACTCCATGCAGAAAGACCCCAGGCTGGGATTTGAACCCAGGACCTTCTTTCTGCAAGGCAACAGTGCTACCAACAGTTCCACTGTGCAGCCCATCTATAGAAAAGGAATCTATTAAATAATTTCAAATGTGTGCCACATAGAATCGATTTCTGATGTCCTAGATTAAAAATATGAAGCAAGCACATTTATTCATGGTTTAACTGGAGCATAAAAACAGGAAAGAATGCAAAACAATCTTAATTTACATTGGAGAAAGAGAACAAAATATGAAGTTTTAAAACCAATTTACCTCAAAATCTTTAGAATTAAAGATACAATTTAGGTGTTTTAAAAAAAATTGTCAAGTTTTGATGACTGTCCATGGAACATTTTTCCAACAAGTCAATGTCTTTGGACAGTTTTATAAGCAGCACTCTCAAAGAATGTTCATCTTCTGATCCATGGCTTTGTGATTCAGTATTTACTTCTCCTAAATTTCAAATTGATCTCAGCAAAGACAGCCAACCCTGACTGAATATATGAAGTGGAATGTTTATAAAATGAAGTGCTGCATGGGAGTCTGGGAGGATGGTTGAAGCAAGAGAGAAAACTTTAAGTGCTTTTTAGAAGCCAAACAAGGTTTGAAGGCGTGATTATAAAGGCACTGCATAAGTGCAGATCTTTAGGGGCTTACGACTTAAAAGTTGTAAGACCTGACCTGAACAAAGACCTCTGTTTAAACTGTAAAAGTTGAGCTGAATGTTCAACAAAATGACAGTAAAACGTGCTCACTTAATCTTCTTAGGTAGCCAATTGTTCCACAGTTCACTTATCAAAATATTTTCTTAAGGTCAGCCCAATCTAGTGTTCATGCTTTCAGGTTAAAGCCTAGGGTTAGGGTTGGTCAGAAACGACACACAATACAATATTAAAGCTACAAACCAGATTTCGTCTGAAGCTAAATAGTTTTTCACCTATAGAAAAATGATCATATAATCAGTCTTTCAATTTGTTGGTATCTTTGTGGTAATATTTTATTTTATTAAAATAAGATACATATCCTACCAAACATAAGCTTCAAGGCCTTTGATGACATCACACAAGGTACCTGATTAGACTTCTTTTAAGTACAACCACTTATTTGTTTGTTTGTTTGTTCCTGTTGTTTGCTGCATGTTTTGAATGTCATTCATTCTTCAAGGTCGTTTACTTATGTTCTGTCCAGGTTATTTACTAAAAGTAGCTAAATGGCTCTATTCTTTTGCCTTTTGTGATGTCATCAACTCGAATGCACGTAAAAATGGATTACCCATTCTTTTCTTGGTTTGTGAACTCCCGCTGTTGAAATCTTTAATACTTTAACACCCAGCTGTGGTTTTATTTACAATCTACATTCGATAGTAAAAAAAAAGTTAAAGCACCAGGTAGTTTCTTTAAGACCAGAAGTGTGCGTGTCCCTCACCTGAAGTACTGCTTAATGTGGTCCAGCATTGTCTTGCGGTGCCTGTAGACCTTCTCGTGCTCCTCGTTGAATGACTCCTCCGAGTACAGCGACCTGGTCACTACATACTGCCTTGCTGCGGCTCGCATCATCTTGCCTCTGCTGTTTGGAGGACCGCTGCTCCCGCTCTATGTGACTCTGAGGCCCAATAATCGCATTAAGTTAGGAGGGGAAACATGTG
Organism: Valencia hispanica; assembly: GCA_963556495.2. NCBI lineage: Eukaryota > Metazoa > Chordata > Actinopteri > Cyprinodontiformes > Valenciidae > Valencia > Valencia hispanica. The sequence continues at coordinate 30,459,120 of OY747722.1, read as the reverse complement.
CTATCTTTGAACGTCACTTTTCAAAGATTATTAACAGCAAGCAACAAAAGCTCCAGATCCTCAGATTGAGAAAGAACACGGCAGCCAGGTGATGTGATTTGACAGCCTCTGTTTTTGCTCCCAATCTGCGAGGAGAGCCTGGAGTTATAACCAGTGTTCATTTATCACAGCAACTTTTTATTTAGTCTGAGTCATCTTTTTTTGACTGAACCATGTAGTTTTAGTCACAAATGAGTCATTTGCAGTCCTTTTAGTTTTTGTCTCATTTTAGTCGATCAAAAGCAGGATACAGACGACGAAATCTGCTGTAGATTTCGTAGACTAGATAAGTGTTTTTTAACCCTGCTCCTCAAGTCACACTGCCCTGCATGTTGTAGATGTTTCCCTGCTTCAGGACACCTGATTTCAGTTGATGGCTGATTGCCAGGCTTTTACTGAACTGCAATCATCTGAAGCAGGCACGTTAAAGCAGAGAAACATCTAAAACATGCAGAGCATTGTGCCTTGAGGACCAGGGTTGAGAAACACTGAAACACTGAAATCTCCCCCGGAAGAACGGGACTTTCCCTCGTACCATCAATCATTGCTACTGATACAAAATGGATCTCGTTGACTACAAATCCAACTTTTATGTCTTACAAAATAACTAAAATTAGAACTAATTAGATTCAAACTCCCTCTGATATTTTCATCTAGTTTTATGTCATAAAGAAAAATTTCACTTTTTCGTCAGTCATGAGCATGAGGCTTTATTTTGTTTCAATCTAGTTTAAGTCCCATGATTGAATATCTAGTTTAACGATGATTAAATGATGTATTGACTAAATTCCCACTCATTTTAACAATAACTTTTCTTAGGCTAGACGAAATTTTGAATTTCAAAGATTCTAATCATTTGAAAAACAGCCAAAAGGTTATCATTATTATTTTAATTGTTTTATTATTCCAATTAAATACATAGAGGCTTGTTTCACATACCTGATATACTACTCAATCGTAAGTTTCCACGTTCTGTTGTTCTCGTTCCAGCACCTAGGGATCGACTGGGACCTCAGACGCTTCTGCCATCAATAAATGCCACCTCAGCTGCTTATCAGGACTGTAATTATTAACAGCAATTATGATGAAGTCCCTGTTTCACGCAACAGCTGGACGCTTGCCGTACCCTTGACCATTGTTCCCACTGATATCCGTGAAGCACAACTTTCAGTGCAGGGGAGGATGTGGAGGGGACAGAGAGGACAGGACATTATAGTTATTACGGAGTGGAAATAAAGTAGCATTTTTACAGGAGGGAACAGCTACAAGTGTGGGCTGCAGGGATTTGTTTAGATGCGATTAAAAATGCCCCCCCCCCCAAAAAAAAGATAAAAAGGAAGTTTTGAAAGAGAAAAATATTAAATACAAACATCTGAGTCATACTGAAATAGCAAAAAACTTTAGGAATGAAGATTTAAAGTGCTGGGAACCGTCAGAAACCCTCAGTGTACCACTTGTGGCTTGGTGCGTTTACTGTATTCAGCTGAAAGGCAAACATTAGAGTGTGTGAATGACCTCATCCGAGTGTCTGTAGTGAATTAAGTGCTGGTAACATCTGTCACAGCTCTATGTTGAGGATCCAGCAAAGTTCGGGCCTGCTTTGTGGGAAACATGAGGCATTTTTCAGGAACAGTAAAGCTTGTTTTTATTCACCTGATTTCCTGTTAAAAAGTTTGGCAATACTTTTAATCATACAGTGATTGTGCAACATTTTGACTGCACTCTTGCACAAACAAAGTCTAATAAATCGGCGTGGGGTGAGTGTGTGTTTGTCGCGAGGTACAATCAAAATCGCTTTTGCCACTTGGCATGATGCCAAGTGAAAAATTACAGTGATATTATTGATATTATAAATATTTAATCATTGTTGGAACAATGATGTCATTGTTAACCATTTACAACTTGGTATGCGTTTATACCAAATACAACAAGACTGTGAAGACCAATTGTTTCGTGTACTGAAAACTGGTGGATGAAACAAACCCAATTTGACTTGTGCTAACCCACTCTGGGGTCAAATTTGGACCAACCCACTCCTGGCTTGAGGTAACACAACAAGGTTGGGTCATGGGTTTTATTTCTAGCATACAGTGTAAGCTTTTTAGTGGATTGTTTTCACCAAGTAATACCTCTGCAGTCTCTGGTACAAAATGGAACCATTTGTCGCAGGATGTTTTATGTCTCATGCTTCAAATTTTAACCAATGACTTTTGGTAATTTTCCAATCCGAATAAGGTTAACTGTAAGAAAACGTGATTATATAACTTCAATTAATAATATTTGACATCAGGAGCTCACTTTTGCCTCGTTTCCACTGTAGGGTACAGGTCGGTGGAGTTCGGTACCTTGTTTTATGGTCTAGCGCATTCAGGAAAGCATTTAAACGACCAAACGGCTAACGGCATACTAGTGCGATGACAAACATAATGCACTCGTATGTATCATGCTAGTCACAAGCAGTGTGGTGTTTCTGTTGTCATGTGACGCCAGTAGCTCAACCCCAACCGTACAGTACCATTGTTGTATTGACCTGACCAGCTGAAGGGGGCCCAGGAATGGTGGGGTACAGATTGGTTGTATGGGCTATTTTTATAATGGAAACAGACAAAATAGCATACTGAACCACACCGACCTTTGCCGTACTGCTCAGTGGAAACGAGGCTTTAGAATTATTTTGGTTAAATCAGGAATCTGCCATATCAGAATCAGAAATACTTTATTAGTCCCCATGGGGATATTCAGGATATAAATATTTTAGGAGTGACCTGGTCCAAAATTGGTATCAGAGCCAAAATAAAACAAATTCATGCTCCATGTAGAACAGTGAATAAAATATGTTTTAGTCAAACTGGGAATGAACATAGCTAGCACTGATGTGACCAAACTCATTCTCTAGTCTGAACCAGGAACAGGCCTTTTAGAAAATCAAAATTCAAAAACACATATACTCTTTGTAGTTTGAAGTCCTGGTTTTAGATTTCGGAGAACGTTTTGGAGTAACCAGAAATAATTCTAGCTGTTTGAAGCATAGAGTAATACATCGCTGACCCTCCCCCACCTGTTGCTGCTCACTAATGGCTAAAAGAAGGCTTCTATACTTTTTAGCTTGGACTGCTTAGACATGTTTCCAGTTGCAAAAGAACAAAAAAAAAACCAACAATTGTAGCGCAGTGGGAGAATGGTCATCTTCCAATCTAAAAGTTGTGGGTTAAGTTTCAGCTTTCTTCTGTCATACGTTGATGTGCATGCCCCTGGAAAAGGCACTTGACCCCAAGTTACCTACCGATCTGGGTATCGGTGTATGATTGTGAGCGCGACCGGGTGAATGTGACTCTAGTGTAAAGCACACTGACTGTTGGTATGACTGTTATATTCTGTCCATTTACCATTTTAACACAGACAGTGTTTCAGAGAAACTAACTGAGTTCCAACCACTGCTTTAGTTGAGGTAAGCAGCAAGTCTCCTAAAGGGTATAGCTCAGATTTTTCCGGTGAGGTTATGTGAAGTTACTGATGATACTAGTTTCCTCACCCGTAGTATGAGTGTATCACTAAAAAGTAAGCTTGTTGGAAACAAAATTACTTGGAGGGGCTGTAGACTAGCAGCTAGAAAGATGTCCTACTTTGTATTGTCAGATTGGTGCTATTTAAATTTTTGAATTTTTGTGTATAATTTTTGATGCTATGGGCCTTGTAGTAAAACAGGCCTGGGTGTAGCCTTAGAAATAGAACTCAGCTGTCCAAAACATCCACTTAATCACTGTGAATTTGTGATATAACAAAGGGGACAAATACTTTTTCAATGCACTTTAGGGTCTGAGAACAACTTTTTAATAGGATCTAGGGAAAAGCAGTTCTCGCAGGTGAAAAGTCTCATCTCACGCTTTTATGTGCACCATATTTGACTTTTTTTTACATTGAGATCTTTATTTTTTTTTACATTGAGATCTATTATTTAACCCGAATAAGCTGAATAGAGAATCCACATAATGCCAAACCAGATGAATACATGGAACTATTTCCCCGCAGTGACAAATATCACTGACTGTGGCCCCAGTAAAAAAATATTTATTTTATTTTATTAAACCATCGCACTTAAAATACAAACAGTTCACCTGCTGCGGCCTGAACACAAAGTCTCACAACTTGTTGTTCTGGAGGTCCAATCTAGACTAGAAACCAGAGGCAGAGTGGCAATCGGGACGACCGGGACTTTTCATTTCGGGCAGCTGAAGGATTTACACAGCAGATCACATTTTAGGCAGCCACGACCAGCCTGACTCTGAGCTTATTGAAATCATTGATGTTATTGAATTCACCGAATAACAGCCATATACTACCAATTAAATTATCTAAAACGTCCAACCAGTATTTATATCAGTTGTTAACTCTCTGTATCTTAGTCATGGTCTTATCATGCAGAGCATTCATGGTCACAGATAAAAAAAAGAAAACTATTTGATTTGTTTGTTTGTTCTTGAATTTCCCCTTGGGGATGAATAAAGTTTCTATCTATCTATCTATCTATCTATCTATCTATCTATCTATCTATCTATCTATCTATCTATCTATCTATCTATCTATCTATCTATCTATCTATCTATCTATCTATCTATCTATCTATCTATCTATCTATCTATCTATCTATCTATCTATCTATCTATCTATCTATCTATCTATCTATCTATCTATCTATCTATCTATCTATCTAATGTAGAATGGAGCAAAGCCTCTTGGGAATTGGGAATGGGGAATGCGTTTATCCAATGAACCGATTGCAGGTCAAGTCTGAACATTTCAGACAGCTAGTTGCAGCAAGTTCGAGGAAAACTAAGTAAATTGTTTGGCAGTGGACTGTGTGTTTTTTTGCTAACATTTTAACGTTTTACCCATGGAGAGCATGAAGAGAAAGGAGAAAGGAGGGGCTGAAAAGACCAGAATTAAGAAGAAGCGGATGCTGGAGGAGGATGCATCAAAGTGCTGGAAAATTACGGATTTATTCCGAAATCAGGCATCAACGAGTGCTGCAGGTGAATTGATGTTATTGCTAGTTTGGCGTGAACTAACACAAGCTAGTCAAATGTTGGTATGGTAATGACTTAGTGGCCCACTACTCTGCCAAAGCTGGTATATGTCAGACGACATCACACATTTGACATCCAAGGTTTCTGTGTGTTGTATGGGCCAAGACTGGGGATGTGAGTGGCCACATCATTCTCATGTATGGCAGCACGCATAGTTATATTGCCTCCACACTGGACTGGGACACCCACCGTGGCCCGGTGGCCAATAATATTACGGCCACATTTCGGCCCTTGGCCAAGTTGAAGCCAGTTTCATCCACAAACACGAGGATGTGAGGGGTCTCATTTCCTTCCAATCCCATTATTCTCTACAATAGCGTAAAGTAAAAAAAAATCAAATCAGTACAGAAGACAATTCAGTTCTATGTTCTCCAAGTTCAATATACTACTGGCCACTACTCCAGTAGTAACAAACCTGGGGTACATGTACCCCTATGCAGAGGTACTACAAGGGGTATTTGACAGAGAGGGGAGGGGGAAAATCATCAATGACTAGACTTACTGAAATGTTACACTAAAACCCACAGTTGTAGATAGATTTATATGGGAGGCACTAATTGCAGCTCATTGACCCTTTTTCTTATGGTCTGTTATATTCTTCAAAATACGAATTATAATAATAATAATTGCATCATACAGTAAACTGCAGTTGTAGGCGAAAAGTCTAATATTTTCATACCTGGATTATCTGGATACACAAATCAGATAAGATGGGTACTGAAGCCAAAAAATTTGGGACCCACTGCTTAATTGTGAAAAGGTTATAATGATGGACAACCAGTAACTGACTCACCTGTACATACTGGTACCGCAGCTCTTTCACTCTATCAGAGTTCCTTTCAAATGGTACACTGTAAATCTGCTTCATTGTCATGTGATGCTTCTTCAATATCCGCTCTGCTGTGGAGATGCTTACAGAGTTGAAGTTTTGGATTATGGCATTATCTTGTGGGATTGCAGCGTGGATCTATCTCAATGTGATGGCATTATTTGCCTTCACCATGTTACAGATCTCTTGTTCTTGGTGCTCATTGAGAAGTTTTCCTCTGCCACCCCTGCGGGGTTGTCGTCCAATCCTAGACATATAAGTATATTATATATTTCTTACTGTATGCAGTGTCCTGTCCTAGACAACATATGATTTCATCATTGACTGGCTACATAACTGTTTTCCCTGCGAAAGGTTCGATGATGGAGGAGACTGTAGAGCGAGGCACATTAGGCTGCACTCGTCGACCTCCCTCCGCCATTGTGAGGCCATGGCTAATTTTGACAATTAAACAGACTATTGTGCATGTGATGACTTATACAATGAAATGACGCTGACACGTTTTGGAGCGAACAACCATTAGACTGAGAATCAACAATCAGTTTAGATCAACAAGATCTATTCACTTGGAAATTGTGCTAATTGCAGGCTACATGTACTTAACCATTTGCAAGATGTACTGAGACATTGAGACATGTACTTAACCATTTGCAATTTGATGAAATTAATGAGAAATTCAATTCTGTTGTGAACAATTGCAAAGTGGTTTGGAGACTTGTCCATGTTTTTTTTAAATGTAATTTCTGTGTCAAGAAATGAGCCAAACCAATGTAGAAAAACTGTAATGGAAAACCCATAAAAGCTTTAAACTTACAATTTATTGTCAATAATGTGCATTTGTCTAGTGCCATCTAGTAGTCAGGGTTCATATATCCGGTAAGTGATGCGTAGAAAATGACCTCAAAATGCGTAGTCTCAAAGAAACAAAAAGAAACAGAACATAATCCGGGTCTTCATCCAGTGGGCTGTGAGGGGGGGGTCAGAATTTTCCCTGTGGATTTTAGTGCCCCACTCCGCCCCTGGGCAAGGCCATCAAATCTCACATCGATACTCTTTCTATAACACGGCATCCTATTTGAACCTTCTGCACCCTCTATGTCACAGAAGTGTTGTACAGTTGCAAGCTATTTGTTAACCTGTGATTCCCAGAATGTAAATTAGGCATTATGAAAGTTCACTTCCAAAGATGCCATAGTTCTAATTTAGGATGTAGAACTTAAGTTGCTTCCATCAAGTTAAATGAAATTTTTTTTAAACATGGTGTGACATTTGATAACATCAGATACTACAGTAGAGTCAAGCTATTGATAAGATGGGACTTAGAAATGAATCAATGAATGCCATAACAATATATAATCTTTAGTAATACTGTATAGTGATGAGAAAGCTGATCCACCAGCCAAGAACTTTTGAAACATAAAGTGCACCATGTCACGTTTATGTTGCCATGTGAGCATGACTCAACATTTGTAGAAAAACTTTGATATTCAGAGGTGGTCTGATAAAATCAAAGGCATGAAGTTGTTTGTTCAAATGATAAAGCAGTAATTTATGATATGTTTCACATTCTGTCAGTTTTATTTGCTTCACATCTGAGATGACTCTAACCACAGCAGGTTGAGTAAGTGGGTTACGCCCAGAAAAAAATATCCCAAATCCTCTCCGGCTATGCCAGAAAGTTCATTCATTCAGCAATGGATTTTTGTTTCATGGTGTCTATTAGGCTGGATGATTGAAACATTTATTCCTTTAACAAACAGAGGCTACAGTCATGCTTGAGAGAACTGTACACAACTAAAACAGCATGGCACCCCCTCCTCATGCCAGTCATCAGCTTGGTCAGACAATGCTGTGGGTCCCATTCCATTCCTCAACCAGGATTTGGTGCAAACCGGTCTCAAGAACATCACTCATCAAATAACAACGATTGTTGCAAAAATGCAAAGGTAGGTAGAGTAGCCTAAAATATTTACTCAGGTAAGAGTAGATTTATATATTCAAAACATTTGTAAGTAGAAGTAAAAAAGTATTCATCGGAACAATTAGTTAAGTAAGGGTAAAGATGAAGAAGCAGGTAGGGAAATTGTCCTGTAACTGGAGAGTTGCTGGTTCAAACCCCCACTCTGACCATCTCAGTCGTGGTCTACTCGCCCAAGGTTAAGAAATACTTCACTTGCCTCGCATACTGGGGGTGGTCAGAGGGCCCTGTGTCGCCGATTGTATGGCAGTCTCACCTGTAGCTACAATGTCGCTCACCACCAATGTATGAATGGATCGGTGAATGACTGACTGGTTGACAAAGCTTTTTACAAATGGAGGTCATTTACCCCAAAAAAGAGGGGTGTCTAAAAAAATTTTGTCTGAGTTGGGAAAAATCCTCAATCCCCCAGTATCATGGAGTATCCGGAGAGAACCCACGGATTCACAGGTATGCAGAAAGACTCCAGGGTTGTATACGAACCCAGGGCATTTTACCTGAAATGCAACATAACTACCAACTGCTCCACCTACCCCCATGATGTACTCAGACAGACTTAAATATAAAACTTTGTTCCAGTTCTGCCATTATCCATCCATTGTCCATCCCATGTGCCCTTGCTGAGGTGCTAGTGCCTTTCATGGCTGTCATTGGTCAGAGAATATGAATAAAATCAGGACTGTTAGGGTGTTGCTCTTAATTGCACTTAGGTATGATTGTGTGTGAGACAATGGTTCTTGGTCCTGGTTGTCTCCATGATGGACCTGCGACCTGTCCAGGGTGTACCCCCACTGCTTTCCCAATGAACTCTGGAGATGTTTGCTTTAAACATAACAACATAACGCTTTTAAAACCTATACCCTAACTACCTAGACTACTCTCCCTGGGCAAGCAGAGTTGTACTCAAGTAAGAGTCTTCAAAATAATAGTACCGGTAGTCACTCAGAAGTGAAAAAAAGTTGATGAATTAATTGTATCTTGTTACAACCCACCTCTGCCGATATGGTTGTATCAGACCAAAACATTACCACAGCTGGATGTGCTTTAATCACATTGATACAAAGGAGCAAGAAAAAACTTGAAACATGGCACACATAATGTCCTAAACTGTCCTGGAGGTGTGAACAGAAACCAGGTGTGAACAGAACAGTTTCTGTGGAGGTACGAACAGAAACAATTAAGGCTGTGGTTCTAAGAAAAGAGGCATGGTGTTATCAGACTAATAACTGCACACTAAAGGATCTCAGGTCTGATAGATTCCACTGAACCCCACAGCAATGACGTCAATAGGTATCAGAGGATTGACTTCTTTAGGGTAAAGGTGAGTGAGTTCTGGGATTCCACGATTACAGAAGACAAGTGGAAACAATAAAGGCATAAATATCGAAGAATTTATTCAGTTTATAGAGAGCATGACGAAGGCTTTAAAAAATGTAACAAACTAACTGTTAACCTAAGAGAAACATGAAGATGTTGCAAAGTCATCTGGATTGAGGGTATAATTGCTACATTTCAGCACCAATTTGATTTTGTAGCTCTGATCAAGAGACCATATTGGTCTGACATTTGGGTTGGCCGCTTTACCTTGAAGCCCAAATATTTAAGATAGGAATTCTGTTATTGGAAGCGAGTATTTGTGTTGATTTTTTACAACCTGGATCCCTGAATTTCCTCCCTGTCAGTACAAATGCAATCCAGCATCTAAACGATAGATGAGAGGAAATGTGTCGTATTGCATGCATCGCACCAGTCAATCTAAGTATGTATATTAGTCCCCTTAAAAACGATGAAAATCCGGACATTTTCATCAATGTATGAAATCCCCCCGGACGCCCTACAGCACATGAAAAGTGGACATGTCCGGTGAAAACAGGACGGCTGATCACCCTACCTAAATCTTATCTTTCTCTCTTCAGTCTCCTAAATCTTCAAACTATCTGTCTCTATACTCTCCAAACTATATAAACACTAACCAAACTCTCCTATCCAAACTCCAAACTGACTGCACCTCTCCTACACAAACCCACATTTTGAATGGAGCCTGCGGGGATTTATATTGCTGTCAAACCACTCCGCAAACTCTGAACCACTTCCTGAAGCAGTCACGTGGTACAGCCGGGCAGCGGGGCTTCAGACCTCATCGTTTTCGGCTCTTCCCCTAAGTGAAGCAGGCCTCGATACGCGCTTGGTGGAAACGCCCCCTCCACTGCTCGGCACACGCTTCGTAGCCTCGGCACACATCGTAACATCACTACTATTTAGTAAATCTTGTGTTGAATGATTTTATGCTACTGCTGACAAGTCCTGTTTTTCCACTGAGGGAGATGCCACCCCATACCATCACACTGCCTCCACCAAGAGCTGTTTGGTATCGGCAGGAAAGGCTTTGGCATCCTCTCAATGCGCACAGTCGACATACTCCATTCCGCTGCTCACTCCACAAACACGTTTTCCTGACAAATGCAGCAACATTTAAAATAAAAGCAAACAGGCTTTCAAACTGTATGAGGTTTAATCTCAAGAAGCATTGCTGCAGAGAAAAAAATAAACAAGTCCATAAAAAGGAAAACGATTATGTATCAATACATTTCCAACAAACTGTTGATGGTTCCATTTTTTCCATTAGATTTCAGATAGATAAATATTAAAACGAGTAGTTGAAAATTAACTGATCTAAAATAATTTCAGTAAAAAACACCTAAAGATACATATGATTATTTTTTGAAGTACATTTTTAAAATCTAAAAAAAATATTTTTATTTTATATAGCTGGTAAACTTCAATTATTTCTGCTCAGATTTACTTAAATGAAACGTTTTTTTAGTTTGTCTAAACGGTTAAGTTTGTCTGATTGATATCTGTCATGATAACCCAGTCTCCTCATAGATAACTGCAAATATGATCTATTTTATGTGGGGATAAAAAGAACCAACAGAAAAAAAAACCTGTTGCTAAAATAAAAACCTTTTTATATTATTTAATATTTAAGTTTATTATTATTTTTCAGATCCTATGACCAGTACAAAAGTTGTCTAAAGCAATGTCCAATTTTATCTTTAAAACCATAAAAGCTTTTGTCATCATTTACATATCTTATCATTCTGTCATAACAGCAGCATCAGTTGTAAACACATACTGTTATCTCTTAGCTTTTTAGATATGAAAATGAATGATGTGTCAAATTAAAGGAAAAGAAGTTGCAAATGGTTCTATTTCCTAGAATAAGGGCGGTTCTGATCCCCCCCAAAAAAACAAACAGAGAGTCTCAAGCCTCTACCAGCCGCTGGCCCTTGGCTCTTTAAAGCCGGTTTTATGACCCAGACTTTAAACGTGTTACAGGCAATAAATAGCAATAACCACTTATAGACACAATAGCAGTGTCACTATCTGACAGTCCAAACAAATATCAAGAAATAAATACATATTTTGTAATGAAATGCTAATGAAAGTTTGTAACAATCCTTTTTTAAATATTTTACATTTTTATATATATAAAATGCATATTTGGGACAAGTTCCCATTTATGTTATCTTTATCTTACGTTTGCACAAAGTATCGCAGCAATTTCCTAATGTTGTGAACCTCTTCACACATATGGCAATAAAACCTTTCTGATTCCGATTCATTATTTTAGTAGATTTTCCAGAGGGGGAAAAAATTAAACAACATTGTGTTAAAATGAATTGTCATGTAAATATCACTTACCCTTATGGAACAGCCGGCCACCCTGTCCGAGTGCTCTGAGTTGCTCCACTACCTCACCTCCATACACCAGAAGCTGCTCATCTCTTGCTAGAAAACCAACGTTCCCCTAAATTTACCGGCCTGCTGGAGTGGGTGTTGTGTGTGTGTGCGTGTGTGTGTGTGACAAGGGAAGCTGTGCGTAACTCTGGGTTGAGGCTTTTATGTGTGACGGCTCCAGCCGTGTCGTGTCCAGGTACAGTGTTTGAAGAAATCAGGTTTGCGGTCAGATTAAACACATTAGTGGAACGATGTTGATGCTGGGCCCCTGGAAGTTCTCCAAACAGGACATGCTGATGACCCCAGGTGCAAAGTTTACAGAGTCACGTGCGTCATTGAAAAAAATCAATAGTAAAAGCAAAATACAAACCGAAGATGTAAGTGCTGTTTGAAAAAAGGATGTAAAGTAAATCCCAACCCATCCTGTTGTTTCAGGGATCCATTAAATAATTAAATTAGTCATCTTATATAATTAATCAGGTTATATAATTAAATATTAGTCAGGTATCACACTTTCTTATATCCATGAATAAAACTTTCATCATTAGATTATATGGTGCTTACAATACTAGGGTAAACCATTTGTAGTTTTTATTCTTCTTTACTTACAGACATTCAGAATATTCTGCCATCGGAGGATTAAATAATCCCATCTGAGACTATCAGCACTGGGTGTAAAAAGCAGTGGTGTCCACATGGCCTGGCATTGTGGATTTAAAAGGACTTGCAGGCCACAAAAATAGGATATTTTATTGACATAACAAATGCAAAAATATTTTTTGTGACTACCCCCCCCGGTTAACGAACCAAACTGTCAATATTGTATTGAAATTAACAAAGCTGTCATACATCCAAAACATACAGAAGGTCTTGCCTGTTTGTCCTATCAAAAGAAATGCATATAATATCCTGCTTTATATTTTCCTGGTCCATCCATCTATTATCTATATGTACTTTCCGGGGTCACAGGGGGGCTGGTGACTATCCTCAGCGGTCATTAGGTGAGAGGCATCCTGGACGAGTTACCAGTCCATCGGAGGGCTACATAGAAACACACAGGACAAAAATGCACACCTAAGGGCAATTTAGGGAGACTAATTAACCTAACAGTCATGTGTTTGGACTGTTGAACGAAGCGGGAACGTATGCACAGGGATAACATGAAAACTCCATGCAAAAAGAGTCAGGGCTGGGATTTGAACCCAAGACCTTCTTGCTGCAAGGCAACAGTGCTACCTACTGTAGAGTCATTTTTTTCCTGGTCTAGAAACATATTAAGTCTATTCTCAGCTCAATGAACCAGATTGGGGTCAATGTTTCTTCGTAAAAGTTTATAACCATGTTTAATGAACAGATGCACCTAAATTTCCCTTTGAGTAAAACTCACTTTTTAATGTATTGGCAAAAATCTCATCCTTATTTTTTTATCATCTTTCTTTCCTATTGTAATGTTTTTGTAGGAAATCTTCCCCCAAAATTTTGAAAAAGTGTCCATCTGCATTATTCGACTGTGCTAAAGGTTAGATTTGTACCATTCAAGCAACACTTAATTTCCGGAGAATTTAAAATCAATAAGCTCAATTGAAAAAAGCTCACATTCACAATTAAGAGTAGCAAACTAAGATCACAGATACTGTCAAATCTAAAAAAAAAAGCCGATTTTATTGGTCAACAAAGTTTAAATAACTCCACCACAGTATGATCAGGCTTAAACAAGTTTGTCCAATAAGATGCACATTGTCGACACTAACGAGGCTATAACAAACCAACAATTCAATGGAATCAGAATCAGAATCAGAAAGGGTTAATTGCCAAATGTTGGGTAGGTTTACAACATTAGGAAATTGCTGCGATACTTTGTGCAAACATACGAGAACAAACAGACAAACACTTAAATAAAAATATAATATGCTAAACAGATTGATATATACATGAGTGCAGGTAACGATCGGTGCAAATCAGACAGGTGCAAAAAAACAAAACAATATGGGTCATGTAACTGAGCGGGTGGTGGGAACAGTCTTAGGGTTATTGTTCATGAGTCCAACAGCAGAGGGGAAGAAACTGTTCTTATGGCGAGAGGTTCTGGTCCGAATGGACCGGAGCCTCCTGCCTGAGGGGAGCAGGTCAAACAGTCTGTGTCCAGGGTGAGAAGGGTCGGCGGTGATCTGACCTGCACGCCCAAATGTCCTGGAGGTGTACAGGTCCTGCAGAGATGGGAGTCTGCAGCCAATCACCTTCTCAGCAGAGCGCACCACATGCTGCAGTCCCTGTTTGTCTCTGATGGTGGCGCCAGCATACCACACGGTGATGGAGGAGGTGAGGATGGAGTCGGTGATTGCAGTGTAAAACTGCAGCATCGTCCGTTGTGGCAGGTTGAATTTCTTCAGCTGCCTCAGGAAGTACATCCTCTACTGGGCCTTCTTTATGACTGAGGTGATGGGAGGTCCAAGGTGATGGTGGTACCCAGGAACCGGAATGAGTCCACAGTAGTGATGGGGGTGTCAGTCAGGACGATGGGGGGGGGGAGTGGGGCTGTGTGCTTCCTAAAGTCCACAATAATCTCCACTGTCTTCTGGGCGTTCAGCCCCAGGTAGTTGCGGCTACACCAGGAAACGAAAAACGTAAAGCAAACTCAGCATTGGAATTTGTTAGGGAGAAAATTAAACAACAAAACAATTGAACATGTTGGGGCAGCTGCTCCCCACCTCATATGGATTATAAATCGCAGTGGATCAGAATTAATCTTTTTAATTTGTAGCATTTTTGCCATTTTATTTTGTCACCATTGGTTGATTACTAATTAAATAAAATGACAAAACATTTTTAAAATAAGAATAAAATGCTTGCACTCACCAACATGGATCTTCTCATCGCCGGCTTTTTTGAAAAAAAAAACATCCACCCTTCTTTCTTTTCTCAAGAAGACCTGAATGGCTCTGTTGTACAGGTTATCTGTGTGCTTCAGGTCACGAGTAAGTCCTTTTCTATGGGTATGGAGGCTAATGCTGAAAGGCTTGTCTGTCCGGTCGTGTTTCTTGAAAGGTCCGTCTTGAAAAATGGCCTGGCAAGTACAGTGGGGCAAAAAAGTATTTGGCAGCCACCAACTGGGAAAATTGTCCCCCCTAAAAAGATGAGAGAGGTCTATAAATTTTATCATAGGCACACTTCAACTGTGAGAGACAGAATGTAAAGAAAATCACATTGTAGGATTTTTAAAGAATTTCTACCTACAAACTTATTTTTTAAGAAGCTCTTCTATCCTCCACTTGTTCCCTGTATTAATGGCACCTGTTTGAACTAGTTATCTACTCGTTAACGTTAACACCTTGGTGAGAAGAGATCAACTGTTGGAATAATGTTTTGAAAATGGAATAAGTAAAACATCACTGACAATCTCCTTTTGTCTGTGGCTCCATGCAAGATCTCACCTCGTAGGGTACACATGATCCTGAGAACAATGAGGAAACAGCCCAAAACTACACAGGGGAAACTGGTCAATGACCTGAAGAGAGCTGGGACCATAGTAATAAAGGTTACTGTTAGTAACACACAATTTGTTCATAGATTAAAATCCTGAAGTCCCCCTGCTTAAGCCAGCACATGTCCAGGCCCATCTAAACTTGCCAAAGACCATCTGGATGATCAAGAGGAGGATTGGGAGAATGTCTTGTGGTCAGATGAGACCAAAATAGAACTCTTTGGTATAAACACCACTCGTCATGTTTGGAGGGTGAAAAATGCTGAGTTGCATCCCAAGAAGACAATATCCACTGAGAAGAATGGGGGTAGAAACATTATGCTTTGGGCTGCTTTTCTGCAAAGGGGACAGGACGACTGATCCGTATTAAGGAAATAATGAATGGGGCCATGTATCGGGAGATTTTTTTGGCAAAAACCTTCTTCCATCAGTGACAGCTCTGAAGATGAAATGTAGCTGGATCCCAACACACCACCTGGGCAACGAAGGAGTGTCTACGTACAAAGTATTTCAAGGTTCTGGAGTGGCTAAGCCAGTCTCCAGCAGAGGTGTGGACTCAAGTCAGACTCAAGTCATTAATTTTTATGACTTTAGACTTGACTTAAAAAAAACGTGCAAAGACTTTGACTTGACTTGGACTTGGGTCTATTTACTTAAAAAGACTTGATATTTAATCCAATATGTAAAGTTAAAAACATTACCAGATAAAAGAAAAAAAGATAAAAACAGCCTAACCCTCTGTCTATATGGTGCTTCAGCCAACAAAAATTATGCTTCCAATAGTAGTCTCTTTGTGGTACATAAACAACATAGTGCTTGACCAGAGCAATATGTGAAAACAGACGGCAATGAAACAATGTCCATTTGAAGTTCCATAAAGAATGGTAGGTAGTACCTTTTTTGTGCTACAATCCCATAGCTGACTTTAGCAAATTTTGTTTTTTGTTTTGTTTTAGCAAATGTTCTCCAGGCCATGTTGATGATAATGTTTGGCCCTAACATGTATGCTATATTTGTCATTTCTTTTTAGTGGCCACAGTGGATAGTGTGTAGAAACGGGAGAGAGGTGGGAGAAGAGACATTTAGCAAATATCCGCAGGGTGTAATCGACCCCCTGGACATCCACGTCGAGGACTGAGGCCTCTGAACACGGGGAGCCCGTCTTAACCACTCTGCTACGCGACACCCCAGTCATGCCATTTTAAATCCGGTTTTCCACGCGCATCCAAGAATAACAGGCTGCTAACTATTTGTTAATGCCAGTTTTGTTAACAGGGATGCTCAGTATGAGGGATTGCTGAAGGATTGCTGTGGCTGAAAAGTCTGCATCAACGGGGCCCAACCTCACGCCATTGACTGATGCAATCTGCTGGGATTCCTTAAATAGGAAACTTTTTAACTGATTGGAATGTTTGTATAAATGTATTGAAATGACTTCTTGTGAAGTGCCTTGAGATGACATCTGTTGTGAATCGGCGCTATATAAATAAACTGAATTGAATTGAATTGGATGCTGACCATTGCTTATTAGAACTGTATGTAGAGTTTTGAGGAAAGTGGTCCCCTTAGAGTTCTTATATTCCGCTGGTGGGACAATACGTTCCTCCGTGTCAAATCTGCTCTGTTGTGTTGTGTTATGTTATACATAATTGGAAAACTAATCTTGTGATTCCAGGGATGTATGCCAATCAAGGATACAATCATATCTGTACATACAGTAAATGCTTTTGCCAAACCAATCAGAAAGCAAAATAATGTGAAACTCACCGTTTGTAGCCTCTAATCATAGAAAGAACCGAGCAATCTCAAACAAAACAGTCAAATTAATGTCCTCCAATAAAATAGTTAGTTAATGACAAGTCTGATGTCCACAATCCAACATTATCTGCTGCTGAAAACGTTTTTTATTTGATTCCTTACATGTCATAGTTTCTATTAGCATGCTCCATGTTAGCCTACAAATAACACTGTGCCCTTCTTCTCTTCCTTCTTCTTCTTTTTTATGGCAGTGAAGACCAGAATAGTTTTAATGCCTATATTCTTTAGTAAATACCTTTGACTTTAAAAAATCTAAATATCATCTTGAAAATTACATCACCCGTACTCTTTTGTGAAATGTCTTTAATCCTTCACTGTGAATCTGTGAAATTGTAGTTTAAGGAAGGAGGAAGAAGGACTATTCTTTTTTCTAAGTTTGACAACATAGAGGTGCGAGTTCAAAACTACATTTTGTAAATTTTCAGTTGCACTTGTTTCATCAGATGTTGAAATAAAGATTTTAAAAAGAACACATGGTTTACGATTTACATTGATCATACAATTGCAGTGTTGTTTTAAAAAAATTCAACTTGAAATTCGAAGTTTCAGACTTGGGACATGACTTGAAACTTTCCTATCTTGACTTGAGACTTGACTCAAACTTGCCTGTATTTACTTGAGACTTGACTCTAGACTTGAAGATAATGACTTGAGACTTACTTGAGACTTGCAAAACAGTGACCCGGTCCCACCTCTGATCTCCAGACCTCAATCCAAAGAGAATTTGTGGAGGGAGTTGAAAGTCCGTGTAGCCCAACGACTAGAGAAGATCTGCATGGAAGAATGGGCCAAAAAAAGCAGCTACTGTATGTTCAAATCTAGTGAAGACCTACAGGAAACGTTTGACCTTTGTGATTGCCAACCAAGGTTACATTACAGTATTGAAGTATTGAAGTGAACTTTTGTTGTTGACCAAATACTTATTTTCTGCACCAAGATACGAATAAAAGATCATACAATTTGGTTTCCTGGATTTTTTTCACATTCTGGTTTTCACAGTTGAAGTTTTTAACTTTTTAAGTGGGACAACTTGCACAATCGGTGGCTGTCAAATACTTTTTTGCCCCAATGTAATTTGGTGCTAAGCCATTCATCAGTCATTCCTATGCAGGGTTGCAGGGGGGCTGGTGCCTATTTCCTGCTGTCATGGGGTGAGAGGTGGGGTACACCCTGGACAGGTTGCCAGTCTAACACAGAGACACACAGGACAAACAACCATGCATACACACACTCATACCTAAGGGCAATTTAGAGAAACCAATTTACCTAACAGTCATGTTTTTGGACTGTGGGAGGAAGCCGGAGTACCTGGAGAGATCCCACGCATGCACAGGGAGAACATGCAGAACATGAAGTCCATGCAGAAAGACCCCAGGCTGGGATTTGAACCCAGGACCTTCTTGCTGCAAGGCAACAGTGCTACCAACTGCCCCACTGTGCAGCCCCACTAAGCCATTCAATGATTTAAATTCTATTCTCTGAGCTACAGGGAGCCAGTGTAAGGACTTTAGAACTGGGGTGATGTGCTCTACTTTCCTGGTTCTAGTGAGGAACACGAGCAGCAGCGTTCTGGATCAGCTGCAGCTGTCTAATTGACGTTTTAGGCAGACCTGTGAGGACGCTGTTGCAGTAATCAATCCGACTAAAGATAAACGCATGGATGAGTTTTAAACAGGTCCTGTTGCGATATCAGTCCTTTAATCTTAGATATGTTCATCAGGTGATAGAAGGCTGATCTTGTGATTGCTTTTATGTGACCTTGGAGGTTCAGGTCGGAGTCCATTACTACACCTAGATTTCGGGCCTGATCAGTAGTTTCCAACTGTATTAACTGAAGATGTGTGCTGACTCTTGATCGTTGCTCTTTAGGTCTAAAAAATAATTACTTCAGTTTTGTTTCTATTCAGCTGGAGAAAAGTTTGGCACATCCATCCATTGATTTGCTCAATACATTTGCTTAGGGTTTGGATGGGTTCAAAGTCACCTGGAGACATTGTAATGCAGAGCTAAGTATCATTTGCATAGTTATGGTAGCTAATCTTATTGGTTGTTATAATCTGGGCTAGTATTATTATTATTGTTATTATTATAATTTTTAGTATATTAAATAGGAAGGGCCCTGGGAGGGATCTGTGGGGCACCTCGTATGTGACCTCTGTCTGTTCTGATGAAAAGTTGCCTTTTGACACTTGGTCTAGGGTCAGGAAAAGTACAGCTAACATCTTTGCAGACCCCACACATGCTAGACATAAACTGTTTTTACTTTTACCTTCAGGCTGGCACAACAGAACACTTGTTGCACCAAACAGCCGCCACCGAGAGTTTCCTCCCCCCAGGCTGTCTCTGAACACAATGGGTGGACTTTATCACTGGTAAATCTTTAATGTCTGTGTAGAGTATATCTTCTTGGTCATTTCAGGTGAAATTTAAATTAATGTAATTTTAGAACCAAGTGAGAACCCGACTATTCTTAGTGGTACTGATTATAAAACCTTTGAATTGAGGGTGTTCTTATGTTTTATCATCATTGTATGTTTTTAGCAGTAAGACAATTTGAGTAATACTACTCCAAATAATAATAATGATAATAGTATTTATAATAATAATAATAGCATTGCTTTAAATAATCAGATTACATTGTATAACAAATATATCTAAATTGATCAAAAGTCTTGATTACAAGTATAATATTCAGGGGCGGAAGGAGTTTCTTAAGTAGGAACAGCAACACAAAAAACTTTAATTACCTTGACAGGGAAAATTCCCCCATGGAAAATGTTTGCTTTCACAACTGCATCATTTGGGAAGTGGGTTAAACATTATTGTGAAAAAAGAATGTGTCCACACGTAGATTGTTGCACGTTTGCTTCATGCCTGACCTGAGAGTGAAATTCTTTTATGTGGAGATGAAATCTGATATCCTGTTCCAGAGGTAACCTGAATCCGACTAGCACAAATAAGAAGGTAAAGATGGAAATTTTTCCTTATCATATCAACAAAATGTGCAGTATTGTAATACAGTTTCATAATAATGTGAATAAATTACAAAGAAGAAAAATGTTTTGAAAAGTAGAGTACCTGGTTTTATGCCATATACAATTATGGTTATGCAAGGTCATCCTTCACTAAAAGTTCAGGGTAAATCAAGGCTAAAAACCCATCTGTTTAGAGCTGTCTTTGATTAATTGATTAATAATAACTGGAATGTTATAACAGTGGTATATTTTAATGTTCTTTATATGTCTTTGATGTTGTGTTGTCTGTTTTATTGTTGTTTTATTGCTGCTTTTATTTTCCTCTAATCGCCCAAAGCACCTTGAACTGACTTGTTGCTGAAAGTGTGCGATACAAATACATTTGCCTTTGACTTTAGACCTGTAGTAGTCCTGGATTAAGGGAATGTCAGTCCTGATGATCCTTTATCCAGACCTGATTGTCGGTTGCTGTCTGAACCTGTCCTGTTTTATGGATGAGCCAAACCACACAGTGATGGATGCTCACAAGACAGACTGAATAACGGCAATGTAGTAGATCTTCCCCAGCCTAACCTGCTGTGGCTGGTTAATCAGGGAGCTGGTGATCCACTGACAGATGGAGGCCGGCACTGGATGACCTTCTGGTGGCCAATATCTGGGTTAACAGTGGCCATCTGTATGACTAAAAAGGAAATGTTGGTCAACCCCTTCTTTAACCCTGCTTTAGTACATTGAACTTTTCAAAATAAAAGGCCTTTTTTCCTGTAGCTCTGCAGTATCTTGATTTATTTTCTTTTTCAATTACTCTATATAGCCCTATAAACGGGCTGGAAAGTGGCCCAGTTGGTAGCACTGTTGCCTTGCAGTTAGAAGGTCCCAAGTTTGAATCCAGCCTGGGATCTTTCTGCTTGAAGTTTGCATGTTCTCCCGGTGCATTGGTGGGTTCACTACAGGTACTACGGCTCCCTTGCACAGATAGGCACCAGCCCCTCACAACCCTCCAGAGTATGGACAGGTACAGATAATGGATGGAATTACTCTATTGTTTACTTAGTGATGTATTTGGCACCATTGGCCTGTTGATTACCCTGTTTGGGCCAAGCTTTAGTTATCTGACAGATGGCATCACATTTGACCCTAAGAACCTTTGGCACAGACAGATGTTTATGGTATGCTGATATGTTGAATAACTGGTAGAAGCCCAAGGCCTTTGATTGCACAAACAAGCCTTAATCATTACCCCTCCAACACTATGCCTGGAAGAGGGATAGCTAGTGCTTCTATGTTCTCGTTAAAGAGTAGAGACTTTCTCGATGGCCTTTGGAAATTACCTTATAACTCCTCCAAGATTGATGGGAAGCGACTTCATTCTCATAGTTCCTTCTTCCCATTGTGTTAACCTACATCTTCAGACACGTTTCAGACAGACAAACTAAAAGAAACCTTGCCTTTATTGAGATGCTCACACTCACTGATAATCAACTAATCAAGAGCATTTGATGAGCAGGAGCTAGAACTGAAGGAAGCATTATCATTTTTATATAACATACAATGTGTATACTGTAAATATGAATGCGAGGGGAATATGTGCTTGTTGTCATGAGATCATACGTGTAGGGGAAAACCCAAATTGATAACACCTTTTCACCTACTTCTAAATCAAGATTAGTAAATGAGTTTTTTTTTTTATTGCTATTCAAGACAAAACATTGCAGCAAAGCAGTTTGGGATCTAAACTTACATTTGGTCAACAGGTATTCAAATCTTGCTTCTTCTTTTTTTTCTCATCACACACTATCCTACTATAAAACAGTGGGGTAACTATCAGCCAAAGCAAGGCATAGAAATGCAGAAACATCATCAACTCTTTGATGTTGTATCATGTTATCATATACATTTGTTAATGTGATCATATGTCTTAATATTACCGTGGCCTGTTTATTTGTAAAGCAACAGTATTTTATGGAAAGAAAGTTGGCACTAAAGGCAAACTCAGTTATTGACTTGTTAATGTTGATGGTTGTGTTCAGTTTTATGTAGTGGTATCAGAGTACATTGGGGCCTGAATTCAATTGCATGCCAGACTTTTCCAATTATGATGAGTAAAATATTTTGAAAACGATATAATTTTCCGTCACTTTCCCAGTTATACATGGCTTTGTGTTAGTCATCCAAAAATCCCAATAAAATACATTAAAATTTGTAGTCGTAATGAGACATGTGAAGAAAGGGTGTGAATACTATTTCAGCGAGATGATAGGAGGCATCAAAGTTTTACATCCGTAAAATGGAATCATCCCCCCTAGAGGTAATATTGAGGATATGAAATGAAAGTTGTCAGCTGGTAAATGCCAATCTTGTAATTCCATTTCAATATAAAGGTTAGATAAACATCCTTTTGTGGAGGGATTTTTTTAATGTGTCAAATTTAATAATGTTGCACTTCAGGGAATTTTTCCACATCCACTTGAACATGCTTAGACAATTAGTTGTTAAACTCCTTTTGTGCAATCGGTCCGAGAAATGTCATTGCATTCTTTTATTAATGATGAACGTTAATTACCACGTTGCCACATGTAAGGAAACAATAAAAGGTGTGTTTGTTGGATTGTTGAAACCAGACAGAGATCCAAGGTGGAGGAAAATGTTATCAGTTAATTCATCGTTTGAATCATAAACATGCGAGCCATTTTTCCTTCAGTGCTGTTGAACAGGAAGTTATGATGGCATCTGCTGTACACTTTGTCCTTGGACGCCTCACAGAATCTTCTCTTGAATCTGACTCACTGAAGGAAAGAAGAAAAATAACATTTACCATAACCACTGATCAGCCATAACATTATGACCATCGACATGTGAAATAGTTCATCCCTCCCACTTCTAATGTGGATTGTAGGTTACTTTGATACTCGATGCTCACCCTGATGTTTCTGAGGACACGTCAGACAGTCAGAACTAAAACATGGGAACAGCGCGCCCCCTACTGTTAGATTGCTAATAGAGGCCTTGAAAGCTGAAAAATTAAACATAAACTCCCTAAGTAACTGGAACAGGAATTTAATGTTTAAGTCCACAATTGAAAGAAAGATATTCCTGTTCTTGTTATAATCGATTATTAGATTATTTTTATTTAAAAAAATATATAAAATGTAAAAAAAAAAGATTATTAGATAACCAGCTCTCCTGCGAGAAATATCATTGTGTGTATAGGCACTCTCAAAAGTCTTCATGCACGGGTAAAAATCGCAGGTTTTACTGATGCAAAATACGAGTGTTTGGGTTTTGATCATTTCTCATTTATTCAGATCTTGTCATCTAAGTTCTAGTCCCTGTGCTAGTTCTTTGCTTTGTTATTGTTATTTGCATTTTATTATTACTGCTTTGCGATATGAGTTTCTTTTTGCTTGTTTATTTCTCTAGATTTATTTCTGTGCTCGGTTTATTTCCTGCCTGTCATTTTGTTTCTCTTCCCAGCTGCATGTCTTCTCCCTAATTCCCTCTGCTCACCCACTCTCCCAGCTGCAACTGTTTACCTTAGCTGTTCTGATTATTTTGTCACTTCCACCTCTCTCTCTCTATTTAAACTCTTCTCTTTTTTTTTTGCTCCCCACTGACTCCGCCATCTAAACGTCATGGTTCTCCGTCAACCCTCCATATTACTCCATTGTTCCAGTGTTTACTTCCATGTTCTTCAGCCATTTTTCATTGTACGTTTCCTTGTTTATTTTCTTATTAAAAAGTAATTTTCAAATCCCAATGTTCGCAGCATTTGTGTCCTCCTCTCTTTAAAGTACCAAACATGACACTTTTAATGTGACAGATATCTGATAAATTCATGCAAAACAACAAACAAATTTATCAGAGAAAAATGTATTTAAAAATGCTGCAATAATCTGGTCACATAATGTGCAAACCCTTAAAGCACCCATGTCCAAACATTTTACAACATGGGGGAAAATCAAGTTGAAATGTTTCTAACAGCAAACACAAAAATTTAGCACGTTTTTGTTTCATACACTAAACAAGAAAGGAGCGATTTCTGTGGACATGGGATCTGTAAATAATTTTTATCCAAAACATTTTTTTATTTTCTTGGCCTACGAAGTGAAAATTGTCTGTTCTCAGCAACCAGAACAGGATTTGGGTCGCTCTTTCTTTGAAAACATTGACAATATTTAGCTAAGTTTAATAAACCAATTAAATACAGATATCCAATATCTAGCGACACTTTGGACTGACTAAACTAAACTAATACTTTGTTGTTGAAGCCCCGTTTTATTCATTTTCAGCATTCAGGTTTTATGAGTTCTCACCTGCCATCTCTTGCAGTGAATCTAATAAACCAGAAATAAAGTTCAGCTGCTCTCACAGCAGAAACTGGTCACAAGGATGCCAGGGAACCAACAAGCACTGGTTCAGATCTACATGTGACAATGACCTACCTGTATTTCCCTTACTTCTGGACTGAGTAGCTGGGTTGCAAGACATAATTATTTTTCTTCTAAAGAAAACATCCAGACCTCACTAAAACTTGAATTTTTGGGCTACAGTTTCATATGGTATTTTTGAGACACAAATATCCACAATCAAACATGGTGATGGAACTGAGATTTTGGTCGAGGTGGAAGAAGTAATGGTCAGTTCTAGATATCTCTCAAACTTTCAAGTGTCTACTAGAAAGCTGAAGCTGAAGATAGATTTTATTCAAATTATTGAAGAGAGACTTCAATTAAAGAAGGTGAACATTTTAGAATCACCTACCCAGAACCCAGAACAAGATATGACAGAAAGTCTGTGGGCTCACTTGAAGAGGCTGTTGTCCTCACAATCTGAGAGATTTTTGGAATGTTTCAAAGACAGAGCGGGCAGATCTTTCCAACCTTAGATGTGGCTTGCTAATAGTCGCCTTCCAAAGAAGACTGAAATCAGTAACTGAATAAAAATATGCTTAAAATAGATGTGCACAGTTATGCAACTGAGCCAGCATTCATCATACTGAGATCTCTGCCATTCTTTCTGATGGATCACTCAGCTGGTCTCTCCGCCTGCTGCTCCGCCAATGTTAGAGCCTGGAAAATATAACATCCAGCTGTATCAGTGACCCAGAAAGTTACCAGCATCCTTACGTGTCCTACTTACCTAGACTAGTGATATATGTATGGTATGTATGATATGTATGGCACATCGTCATACATCTCTGAAGCTGAATGGCCGACATTTCTAGTTTAATCCGAAGATAGAGACTGCAGTTCTTCACCAAAGCTGTCCCCATCAGGGTGGGTTTATCAAGCACTGGGGTCCTTGTTAAAGAACACTGTTAAGTCCATGGGACTATTACCAATACCAAAGTCTTAGGATTTTTTGTGATTGATTTTATTGGAAGACTTGACTAGAAACTGTGTTATCTTGCATTTCATGATCCAAATCCATTCTCACCAAGTTTGAAACAAGACACCATAAAGGACAGTTTTTGTACTAGATCGTTCCTCTGCTGTTTAAATGGAAACCAAGGTGTTAAAGAAGGGGATTGGACACAACAAAATGGAACTTGTCAGAAGTGGTCTCCAGTGGATACTGCCACCCAAATGCAGAATCTCAGATCACTCAGCCTTCCTGACTGTGAACGGAGAAGTCAAACCTACTGGAAGAGTCATTGAGAGCATTGCAAACCACATTATGTTCTGTTTGTGGGCATTTCTTACCACAAATCAGTGCAACATTGTTTGATGTACTTGTATCTCCACTACAGTAATTGCTGGAGAACACCTGCAAAAGTCATTGAGACTAAAGCCCGGTTCACACTGTGTGTCTTTTGGCCGTCGCAAAGGACTGCTTCATCTCACACTGTGGGAGTCAAACTCCACGAAGTCTTGCTCTAGCAGGACATGCCAACTTCACAAGCATACATCACTGAAAAGCAAGCATCACTAAAAGCCGACAGATACCTCAGATGGCTAGGGGAAAATGTTACATACACAGTCTTTGCTGGCTTCTTTGTTACTTCCTACACATGGTTTTGCATGTAGTCTCTATTGTTGCTAATGTTGATACTGCTAATTGTGGACTCGCCAGTAGTTATTGCATAACTCCCTGGGTGTATTTTCATTGGTTGATTGCAGGTTGGAATCATAGATTTTCTGGCACTACGTAAAGACTGTCAGAGGCTGGATTTGTTTTACGATAATGTTCAGTAGGCTGTCAAAGGCCCATCACACTGGACTGCCACAGACCTGCGAATCATGCTCACGCTCACCATTTTTCATCACGATTTTATTCACGACGAAACATTTGTCTACAACGACCAAAAAACGCAGTGTGAACCAGACTTTAGTAAAGGTTCAGCTTGTCACATCAAGTACAGTCCACCACATTAGGTTTTAGTTGATATGCTGAGTTATTTTTTCTTCCATACCACTAGTAAGTATAATATCCATTATTAAATGTACGAGTGACAAGTGCAGCAGAACTGGGTTTGTATCCAACATGGCAATAATATCTAACCCTTATGAAACATTTATTGTACTGTGAAAGTTGACATTTTTCTGATAGATTTTATTGAAAGACATGGAAAGAAACTTTGTTGTCCCACCTTTCCTGGTTCAGTATATTTACTCATTGGTCAATAGTATTTTTATGGCCCCTGATCACATTTTATGAGGTGCTACAGTAATCCATCCAAGTCAGGTCCTTCAGAGCCTTCTGTCTGGTCATGAATAAACCTACAGGCAGCGAGTCTAGTCTTTACATGGTTTCTGGAGAAATTGCCTTAAGTTACATTTAAAGTGATATAATACAAACAAAAATCAGAGATAAAACTGAATATTTTTCTGTTGAGAGACATTAATTTGTTCAGATTCCAGGATTAACTGAGTTATTTTGTACTTTTTTTCTCTTTTCTTTTTTTCTTTTTCTTTGGGGGGGGTTATATAGATGTTTATATAACTACTATATGTGGAAAGTTTATATATAAAATGTGTACACTGAGAAACTTTTTCTTTTTCCACATTTGATGATTGACTACTTGTGCCTCCTACTGGCCAGAAAGGAGATTTCATTCAACATTAATTGGTAGGGAAAGTACTTAATATAATATAATATAATATAATATAATATAATATAATATAATATAATATAATATAATATAATATAATATAATATAATATAATATAATATAATATAATATAATATAATATAATATAACCTGCCTAAAATAAAATAATGTTTTATGTAATTCTTTGATTAACAATAATTTATTTAATTATCTGTTGTTGTCGTCATTATAGTATTGGCTAAATAAGCTCTTTGTGATGCTGCTCCCCTCTAATAAAACTGCTGATATTCTCAGTTTGTTAAATTATTCATTACTACCAATGTAGTGATATTTTGCTCAACTTGTTCTCTTTGTTCCCTTTCCTCTCTTGTATTTTCAACTCACCCTCTCTCTTGACTTCTTGTTTCCTACCGCTCTTCTTCATCTTCTTTCTTTCTTCCCCTTTATTTTTTGTCTCCGTGTCCATAACATCAGAAAATAAAAGCAATTCATAACAAAGATTTCTCACACATATATATCAAGTGGAGGATTATAGCAAAAGCTGCAATGCTCCACTTGTGAAAGTAAATCTGTTGGGCTTCTACATGGTACTCAGACACAAATTCTGAGCGCCACACTGCCACACAGGACACGTTAAACAAAAAGAAAAAAAAAGAAAAAAGACAAAGTCACGTATGCTTTTCAAGATGATGGTTACTTCAAATGAAATATTGTATCTATTTAGATATGTTATTGCCTAGATGCAGGACTCATTGGGTAGTGAAAAATGTGGTGAACAACCTTTTGCAGCAATTACAGCTGGAAGTCTTTCGTCTCTGACTTTGCACGTCCCATTCATCTTTGGATTGTTCTTGATCACCTCTGACCAGCTTCCCTGTCTCTGCTAAATAAATGTTTAGTATTTCTCCACATGCAGCATCTTGCATGTAGGCCAGAGAAATTCAACGTTGGTCTCATCTCACCAAAGCTTTCCTCTTGCCACTATGTAAATTTGTGGAGTGCACAATTAATACCTATTCTGCCAACCAACTTTTCCACCTGAGCTGTGGATCACTGCAGTCCCTCCAGAGTTACAATGAGCTTTCTTTGGCTGCCTGCTTCTATTCAAATAATATAAATTCAGTTCAGTTCAGTTGATTTGATTTGATTTATAGAATAGAAGAATCCTTTATTGTACCAAATTGGGAAATTCAGCTGTAAGAGCAGGAAAATGTCGAGGATGGTAATAGATGCATTTAGATTCACACAAGAAAAATAGAAAAGTATAAAAAACAGAATAAAGAATAATATATGTACATGATAAGGACAAAATTACAAAACCAAAGTGCCATACTCAGATTTCAATGTGCAACTGAGAAGGATAATTTAAAAGCAGAAAATATTTACAGAATCTGCATGTTTAGTTGTGCATTAAAAACGTATTATTTACAAGACGTTTACAGAATATAAACAGTGAAAAAAACAGACATGCAAATAACAGCAGCAGAAATATTAATTAAGTGAGTCAAACAGTGGAAATTACAGCAGGGGTGTAAACTTTGTTGAGTTTGTGGGGAGCAGGTCTGGTTGTAGAGTCTAACAGCTGCAGCACCAATTCACAACACTTGTCATCTTAAGGCACTTTACAAAATGTAATTTCAACTTAATCACACATCCGTTCCAATTGAACCTGATTATTTAACAGTGTATTAGTCCCAGTTCATTATTTCAATCGTTTTCTGTTTAAGGAATTTCAGCAGATTGCGTCGAGTCATCGACTTGCAGCGTTCACTCCTCCTGAACAAACATGTAGCGAACGTAGACAGTCGTCTGCATTGTGGCATTGACTTCACAGCAATCCCTCATACTGAGTAAGCATGTAGCAACAGTGGAGAGGAAAAACTCCTCTTTAACAGGAAGAAACCTCCAGCAGAACCAGAACCTGGCTCTATGAGCGATCATCTGCCACGACAGACTAGGGGTTCGAGAAGACAGAACAGAGGCATAAAAAGACCGAACAGAAGAACTGATGTAGAGGTACTTTCTACGTTAAAGAAAATAAAAAGTTCATAACAGGAGAGGAAGGACATTCAGTTGTTGGCAGCAGTATCTGTCCTCCTCCAAGAAGGTATCACAGCCAAACAGAACACTAACTTATATGGAGAGAAAGACACTGAGATAAGGTTAACAGTTGAAATAAAACCAAATAACGCAAATTGGAGAGCAGTAGAAGAAGAAAGTAGTAGGATAACTACAGAGATGGCTCATGATAACTGACACCCTTAGGGTGTGGCATGGGAGAGGTAAAGCTCTGGAGAACTGTCTTTCTGGGCTGCTTTCTGCGACAACAAGGTATTGTTTCTTCAACTGGGAGCAGCTGATTAGCATCTCAAAAGCTGAAATAATGCCTGAACTATGACCCCAAATTTCAGGAGGAGGTGAAAAGGAGGCTTCATGGATGCAGAGCAGGACCAAAGAGCAGAGAGAGAAGAAGGAAGTTCAAACCTCTCTTCCATCCATCATAATGGGCAGGATTTATGTCCCCTACTCAAGTGGTTCCCAAATTATTTCTGCAGGGCCCCCCCTTTGGTTTCTAAGAAAATGATTCTGCCCCGCTTTCTAACCATACGGCCAGACAGAGATTTAAAGAGGAGCTACAAAAGCAAATGAGGTGGATTAGCAGTGCTGGTCAACAACAGGACTTGTTACTGTGGAATATCGTCTCTGCTGCCCGGAAATTGAACCGTTAGCATGTCATGACAATCATACAGCAACAGCCTTCAGACAGAGGCCTCCTCAGACTTGTTGCAAGACTGACTGCTACTGGAGATCTGCCTGGAAGATATGAATTATGACATTTAAATGGAAAAATATGAATATAATATTAAATAGCAGGATTTGTCTGATAAGTGAATGTTGTGTAATTAGTTTCTCATATGAGAGGGAAGGGTGTGGGGGGGGGTTGGGGGCGGTATCTGGAGGAGTGAGGATGTCAGGGAGGGGTGAGAGTCGGAGAAGCGCTGACTGACTGGCCGCCGGGTTGCTCGGAACGCACAGCAGCAGCAGCAGCAGCAGCAGCAGCAGCAGCAGCTCGGTTCGGTTCGGTTCGGCTCAGGCAGCAGGAGGCGGTCCATATCTGCCGATTTCCGGCTTTGGACTCCCTCCCCACAACTCCTCTTTTTCTTTTCTTTTCTTCCTTTTCTGTAGCCGGTTGTAAAAAAAAAAAAATGTCAGCCAGACCGGGATTCTACCGGCAGGAGTTGAACAAGACCGTATGGGAGGTTCCGGAGCGGTACCAGAACCTGACGCCGGTGGGCTCTGGAGCCTACGGCACAGTGTGGTGAGTGTTGCGGTGAGGTGGGGTGCGGAGGGGCGAGGCTCCGCGGCCACAATGTTTACTGGTTTCCATGCATCAGAAAGCGCTGCTATCTCTCAGCAGTGATGAGCGCTCGTCTATAGCCTACTATGTGGTGTTGCTCCTTTATTCAGGAAATATGTAAATAGTATTGCAACAACGAGAGATCCATAGGGAAACAGCGTCAGTACAGGAATTCCCTCCCCTTCACCCTCATCCCATGTATGCCCTGATGTAGCCTCTTATTTTCAGCTGCATCCCTGCAGGTCCCCGCCTCAGCATCCCTGATACACAGGAATCAAGCTGCTTGCATCATCATCATCATCATCATCATCATCATCATCATCATCATTCAGCACCTTCTTTGCCTTGCCACCTGCACACACTCTTTGTTTCCCACCCTGCAAAGCCGTGCAGCTGCTTCATATTTGGGTAAAATT
The DNA here is from genome assembly GCA_963556495.2 of Valencia hispanica. Lineage (NCBI taxonomy): Eukaryota > Metazoa > Chordata > Actinopteri > Cyprinodontiformes > Valenciidae > Valencia > Valencia hispanica. Next base: position 30,428,350 of record OY747722.1, on the reverse strand, counting down.
CTTCACCAGCTAGCGGTATGTCGTTGCCATGGCAATGTGTCACGGTGACAACCTCCCTCCTCTAAACAGTCAATGTTCATTACTCCAGCAGGTTGCCTAAAGAGAGAGAAGCGGGGATTTGACTTTTAAGATGTGTTTAAACAGAAGTGGTCTCTGATGGGATTGTAGAGGACATCGGGAGCTTGTAAAGAAGCTTATAGTTATTAAAACATAATTATCATTGTAATCTGTTGTGAAAACCTTTTATTAGCTGATTCTTGACCAACCTGACCAACAGATGATCTAAGATCATGTTCTCTGGTGGGCTAATTATCACATTTGTTGCATCACAGCCACAAAAGGCACTTGATTATTGGATTTTTTTACATGGCAGACAAACCCAAAGTAGTGCATAATTGTGAAGGTGAGAAAAAATGCACGATTTTTATAGTTTTTTTTGCTAGAAAATCTGAAAAGTGTGGAGTGTATTTGTATTTTGCCCTATATACAATGAACTCCCTAGAAAACTGATCACTTTTTAGTAACTCTGGTAATGGTAACTCTGGGGGAGTTGCAGCTCAGGTGGGAGAATCCAATGACGGGATAGCTAAACATTTCGAACTCCACAAAAACGACCTTTTATGGAAGAAAAATGCTTTGTCGAAAAAAACAAACCAAAAACGTAACAGAAACGTTGGGAGATGGTACTCTGGTAACATTCAATTTCAATTCAATTCAGTTTATTTATAAAGCGCGGATTCACAACAGATGTAATCTCAAGGGACTTTACAAGAAAGTAATGTCAATACAAACATTCCAATCAGTTTAAAGTTTTAGTAAATTTTCTATATAAGGAATCCCAGCAGATTGAATCGAGTCATTGACTGGCTGTTGCTACCTGTTGATTCAGACTCCACCCACAGCAATCCCTCATACTGAGCAAGCATGTAGCGACAGTGGAGATGAAAAACTCCCCTTTAACAGGAAGAAACCTCCAGCAGAACCAGAACCAGGCTCAGTACGAGCGGCCATCTGCTACGACCGTCTGGGGGTTTGAAAAGACAGAGCAGAAACACAGAAAGAACAAAAGATTTGATTTAAGAGTACTTTCTATATTAAAGAAAGTGAAAAGTTGATAACAGGACACGAGGGATGCTCAGATGCTGGGATGCCCCCCGTCCAACAGGGCATTGTAGCTAGCAGGATACCAGACAAGGTGTAGCTTCTATGGAGAGAAAAAAAGTTAGAGAAAACAAACAGTCGAAATAACAGCAAACAATGCAACTGGAGAGTAGTAGAAGAGAAAAGTAGCAGAGTGAAGAAAATTGGTAAGTCTGTCCTCCAGCAGTCTAAGCCTATAGCAGCATAACTACAGAGATAGCTCAGGATGACCTTAGCCACTCTAACTATAAGCTTTATCAAAAAGGAAAGTTTTAAGCCTGGCCTTAAAAGTAAACAGAGTGTCTGTCTGTAACATGAGACCACAACTGAACTATTTGGCTTACATGCAAAGGTTTTACTTGACAGAGAAGGAAGCTCTTCGCAGTTTATGGGGAGATGGGTGGAGCTAATTATGGGGCTGTCCTGGATATTTTAAAAAACTTTTAGAGGCTTAAAAAGACTTGAGACTGAGGTAGAGGTTCACTTTCAAATAGGACACTGACTGTAGACGTACAGCCAGAGCTACGATTGAATGTATTAGATCAAAACATATTTATGTGTCAAAATGGCCCAATCAAATTCCAAGTCTAAATTTCCATGTCAGATCTGTGGCAGCACTTGCAAACTACTTTTCAGCTATGCTCTTCATCCCTTCTGACTGAGCTTGAGCCATTTAGCAGAGTAGAATGGGCAAACATGTCAGCTGTGACTGTAGGTAGTTCAACACATTGAGTTTTGAGGGTTGATTATAACTGCAGGCCACACTTTTCAGGCTTTTTAATTTTAAAGAAGGCCTTTATCCTTAAAACACATTGAAGTTTGTGGTTGTAATGTGAAAAAAAATGTGAAAGAAATGTAAGGAATAAAGGTGTATCTCTTGATTCTTCTCTCTTCATTCTAAGAAGTGGCTCTATGCTTACTTGGTGCCTCTGGAGTGAACCAAATGCACCCTGTTAGTCCCAATTGAAGAGATCTTTTTGTGACAGAGGTGCACTAGACTAGTCTCATTTGTATAACAGGACCTCCAATTCCGATACTTCTGATTACTGATATGCTAATCTGTTTGGTTTGTAATTCAGGCTTTCACACTTATTTTGCGTCTTGTGGCTTTAGAGTTGTGCTCGGAATAGCAGCAGATTAAAAATGCATGGTTGGGTCACGACATCCGCTGCAGTTTATCCATCTGTGGAAATAGTTCTTTCACAGCACAAATTTGTCAAGCATAATTTACTTTTGTTTTTTATTTTTATTCGCAAGGTTGCAGAATGAAAGCGGTCTTGCTCGATAAGCAAAATCATTCTGGACAGAAGGAAATGTTGCCAAAGGCTGTTTAACATTCGGAGAATATGATCCCCAAATATGAATTCAGACAGGATAAAAATGGAAATCTGCAGGTGACCTCTACAGCTGTCTTTTGCAATGAATGGAAAGTTCTTCTTCTCTAGTAACATAACAGGACAATTATAGTTTTAAAGACAGTTTTATTTAGCTGCTACAGTAAATATAGCGTAGGACTAATACAGAGATTTATAATTAGAATAAAACTGTGAAGTAGTCAGTACAGAATTCTTCAACCCTTTTTGTTTCGGTGTGCCACTACAGGCTCCCAGAGCCTCTTTATTTACCATACTCAGTATGTTTGCAGAATTATATATCTAACAGGATGTAATTAGTTTTATTTACACACTTGAATTATAAATATACAGAAGCTGAAACTAAACATGATTAGTATGTGTTTTTGTGACTTTATTTTAAGATTATGAGCTATTTATGTCGTAACAAAACTCCTTTGGTTGTGACAAAAAGGTTAAATGATAACCAAAAGAGGCTTTCGTCTTTATCAGACATAAGGACAGTCATGCCGGCATAATAGTCATAATAGTTACATTCTGATCTTAAGAAATGTATGAGTTATTAAAACAAGTTTGGCTATTCTCAAATTCAGTATCATAATTTTGTGGATTAATGTCTAATTCTACTTAATTCAATTCAGTTTATTTATATAGCGCCAATTCACAACAGATGTCATTTCAAGACACTTAACAAGAAGTCTTTTCAATACATTTATACAAACATTCCAATCAGTTAAAGAGTTTCCTATTTAAGGAATCCCAGCAGATTGCGTCAGTCATTGGCGTGAGGTTGGGCCCCGTTGATGCAGACTTTCAAACCACAGCAATCCTTCAGCAATCCCTCATACTGAGCAAGCATGTAGCGACGGTGGAGAGGAAAAACTCCCCTTTAACAGGAAGAAACCTCCAACAGAACCAGGCTCAGTAGGAGCGGCCATCTGCCACGACCGTCTGGGGGTTTGAGAAGACAGAGCAGAAACACAGAAGGAACAGAAGATCCGATATAAGAGAACTTTCTATGTTACAGAAAGTAAAAAGTTGATAACAGGACACAGTGGATGTTCAGTTACTGGGAGGATCATCCCAGTCGATGCCCCCCGTCCAACAGGGCATTGCAGCCAAGCAGGATACCAGACCAGGTATATCTTCTATGGAGAGAAAAACACAGAGAGAAAACAAAGTTAACAGTCGAAATAACAGAATGTACTGTAATACAACTGGAGAGTAGTAGGAGAAAAGGAAGTAGCAGAGTGAAGAAAATTGGTCAGTCTGTCCTCCAGCAGTCTAAGCCTATAGCAGCATAACTACAGAGATAGCTCAGGATGACCTTAGCCACTCTAACTATAAGCTTTATCAAAAAGGAAAGTTTTAAGCCTGGCCTTAAAAGTAAACAGAGTGTCTGCCTCACGGACTAAAGCTGGGAGCTGGTTCCACAGGAGAGGAGCCTGATAACTAAAAGATCTGCCTCCCATTCTACTTTTAGAAATCCTAGGAACTACAAGTAAACCTGCAGTCTGAGAGCAAAGTGCTCTGTTAGGAACATATGGATGTATGATGTATGATGGAGCTTGATTATTAAGGGCTTTGTATGTAAGAAGAAGGATCTTAAATTCTATTCTGGATTTAACAGGGAACCAATGAAGGGAAGCTAAAACAGGAGAAATGTGATCTCTCTTTTTAATATTCATCAGAACTCTTGCTGCCGCATTTTGGATCAACTGAAGGCTTTTAATGGCATTTTGTGGACTACCTGATAGTAAAGAATTACAGTAGTCCAGCCTTGAGGTAACAAATGCATGGACTAGTTTCTCAGCATCACTCCTGGACAGGATGTTTCTAATTTTAACAATATTCCGGAGGTGAAAGAAAGAAATCCTAGAAACCTGTTTAATATGGTATTTGAATGTCAAGTCTCGGTCAAAAATAATGCCGAGGTTCTTTACGTTATTACTGGGGGCCAATTTAATGCCATCCAGATGAAGTGATTGACTAATCAGTTTCTGTTTAAGAACTTCTGGTCCAAAGACAGCAACTTCTGTTTTGTCAGAATTTAAAAGCAAAAAGTTTAGGGTCATCCATGTTTTTATGTCTTCCAGACATGCCTGTAATCTACCTAACTGACTGGGTTCATCAGGGTTTATGGATAAATATAGTTGTGTATCATCTGCATAGCTGTGGAAATGTATCCCATGCTGTCTAATGGGGGTTCGAGAAGACAGAGCAGAAACACAGAAAGAACAAAAGATTTGATTTAAGAGTACTTTCTATATTAAAGAAAGTGAAAAGTTGATAACAGGACACGAGGGATGCTCAGATGCTGGGATGCCCCCCGTCCATACTTACCACATGTAATTTTGCAAAAACCATAGTTGTTGGTAATTATTTAGTAAAAGTTTAGTTTTTTTGCTAGTTGATACTTGTTGAACGAAACACAGTTGTTTTGTTTAAAATTTTTCTTCTTTGCTCCTTTGCACATTTAAATGTGTATACTGTCGAAGGGCTGATTTAACTTAATTATACTATTTCTATTTTTTGTTATTAAGTGTTGTTATTGTTATTTTTTTTTATCTGCTATTCTATTTTGGTGATCTATACTTTAGCTATGTCCAAGAACTTTGGAGTTCTGTTTGCATATGTTAGCTATTTGTAGCATTTGCTAGCTTGCTATGACTATTGTTTTAACCAACCTCAAAGTACACAGCTTGATTTTAATCTATTACTTTTAGTTACCTTTTTAAACTAATTGTATAAGTTTTTCAATTAATTGCAACAATTTGTCAAATCTTTTAGCCATCTATTTTTAGCTGGTACTGTTCGGTGTTTAGCTAACTTTTTACCCTATTTTATCCAACTCTGTAAGCCATCTACATATATTAAAACTATAATTATTATTTTAATAAATTATTAAAACAATATTTTATGAGTATCTTTTTAATAAATAAAGCTGCTTCTCAGTTTCTTACAGACAGATTTTATACTACTTTAATTTAATTTAAAAATTCTTTATTGATCCCAGAGGGAAGATGTGTGTCAGTTTTGATGTGCGTGTGTGTGTAAATTGGGATCGAGGGTGGGATTAATCACTAAAGCTGTGACATCGCTATTTCATTATATTTTTTCTCCATTTTGAAAGACCAACTGACTTTATGTGAAGGAAATGTCCATGCTCTATGGGTGACTCCAAGTGGTGAGAAAATTAGCCCATTAAATCAGAAAATTGGTCATGCTGTCAGTGTCAATTTTATTTTCCAGTATGGGGTATCCAGAGAGAAGGGAATTTTCACCGGTGCTGGAAGGGTTCTTACATAACTTTACATGAGATTTAGTAATGTTGTTACTTAATATTTGTTGTAATATTTTAGTAGTCCATGTCAAAACACTTTTACAGTGGCACACATGTGCTGTTTATATGCTGTTTGTTTATATGGTCGCAGTTTGGCTTAGCTAGTGATCAAATTATGCATCACAAAGTGTTAAAAGTAATGTTAGAGCATTATTTACCTAAGGCAGCGTATCTTCTTATGCCTGTGAAATGCAAGGGAGATACATTATTGAGACAGGGCTTTAACCACACTCTACCCTAGCTTCTCTGCATTTCTAATTTTGATCCCTAGCCTTTGTCACCAATTTTCCCATGGTAGGGTCTGACCAACAAAAGAAGGGGGATGGGAGTTAGGGTTGCAAAATGTGTATAAGTGATGAGATTTAACATAAATACTACTTATTGAAAGGCACAGACAGTAAGTAACAGCTCTTGTTGCCTATCACAAAAGAGCATGTAGTTCTCAAATCTCTCTTGAAACTGCTGACCTTAGGTCAAGGATGTGGGTATTTCGTAAAACTCACCAAAATGAAAGCTGAAGAAAATGTTCCCTGTTCTCTGAGGCCAGACAGAATAAAAGGATAGAATACAAAATAGGCTATAGTGATTGATAGCTTAGAATCACAGAGTCTGAGTATCAGAGTGAGTACAATCATAAGCACAGAACACTTTTAATAATTAAACATGCACCGTCACTTGAATTTTGATGAGATGCGAGACAAAAACTTTAAAGGACTGCATGCTGTTATGTTCTGTTTTTAATTCATGCTTTATGTCATCAATTTCTAATCACACTGAATATTTACTTTTCCTCATAAGATATTAAGAGAGAAAGAGGCTAAGTTTGGACAAGATTAGACATTAATTAAAAATTATTGCTTTGCTTTTATTATGTTTTTGCCAGGATTGTTGATTTGACAAATGCTAAACTAATTAGAGAAATGAGTTTTGAGTGTCCACGGACCCTGTTCGGACTTATAATGATAATAACTGCAGTAAAATTTAAATGGCTGGTAAACAAGGACTGTAAAGAAGACATAAAAGTAGCAATCATGAAGGGAAAAGCTTCAAGCTGTTGTTTGAAGAGTGCAGACAACGTGAAATCCATCCAAATTTTGGACATCTATATATATCTTTTTCATTATGGCTAATCCTGGTCAGCCAGATCTTGTCTTTATTAAGCAGACACGAATGCTTTGAACATGTGACCTTTTCATGCACACTTCCAGACCAAATTTAGCCTAAACCAAAGTGTTTTTAAAGCAAGTTGATGTAATCTACATGATGAGACCTAACAACATTTTAACCACATCTTTATGTAAAGCAAGGCAAGGCAAGGCAAGGCAAGGCAAGGCAAAGGAAGGCAAGGCAAGGCAAGGCAGTTTTATTTGTATAGCACACTTTCAACAGCAGGGTAATTCAAGGTGCTTTACATGATTTGGTGATTTTAAAAAAAACAAAAAAAAACAATGGAAATTAAAAGTAAAAGAAACACACATTGCACATGATACACAATAAAGTAAGAGAAAGATCAATAAAGCAAGAGAGCATGAACACATTTCATACATATGTCATCAAGCATTTACTCAAAGGCAATTCTAAACAGATGGTTTTTAGTCTCGATTTAAAGCAGTTCAGAGTTTCAGCAGCTCTACACTCGTCAGGAAGTCTGTTCCAGAGAAGAGGAGCATAGAAACTGAAAGCTGCTTCTCCATGTTTAGTTCTGAGTCTAGGGATGTTTAGTAGGCTAGAGTTGGAGGACCTGAGTGGTCTTGGGGATTGGTACCATGACAACAGGTCTTCAACATATTTTGGTGCTAAGCCATGTAATGATTTATAAAGCAGTAGGAGTATTTTGAAGTCTATTCTCTGAGCTACAGGGAGCCAGTGTAAGGACTTTAGAACTGGGGTGATGTGCTCTACTTTCCTGGTTCTAGTGAGGACGCGAGCGGCAGCGTTCTAGATCAGCTGCAGCTGTCTGATTGACTTTTTAGACAGACCTGTGAAGATGCTGTTGCAGTAATCAATCCGACTAAAGATAAACGCATGGATCAGTTTTTCGAGGTCCTGTTGCAACATCAGTCCTTTAATCCTAGAAATGTTCTTCAGGTGATACAACACTGACCTTGTTATTGCCTTTATGTGACCCTGGAGGTTCAGGTCTGAGTCCATTACTACACCGAGGTTTCGTGCCTGATCAGTAGTTTCAAGCTGTATTAACTGAAGCTGTGTGCTGACTCTTGATCGTTCCTCTTTGGGTCCAAAAATAATTACTTCAGTTTTGTTTCTATTCAGCTGGAGAAAGTTATGGCACATCCAACCATTTATTTGGTCAATGCATTGATTTAGGGTTTGAATGGGTTCACCTGGTGACATTGTAATGTAAAGCTGAGTGTCATCCGCGTAGTTATGGTACCTAATGTTATTGGTTGCTATAATCTTGCCTAGTGGGAGCATGTAGATATTAAATAAGAGGGGCCCCAGGATAGAGCCCTGGAGCACCCCACATGTGATTTCTGTTCGTTCTGATGAAAAGTTTCCTATTGAAACATATAAGTCCCTGTTCTTTAGGTGAGACTCAAACCAGCCAAGTAGTGTACCAGAGAGTCCGACCCAGCTCTCCAGTCGTTCCAATAATATATCATGATCAACAGTGTCAAATGCTGCACTGAGGTCCAACAGAACCAGCACTGTGGTTCTACCACAGTCTGTATTTATGCGGATGTCATTGAATACTTTGACGAGGGCAGTCTCGGTGCTGTGGTGAGCACGGAAACCAGACTGAAAAACATAAAAACGGTTTGTCATTGTTATGAAGCTATTTAACTGCTGAAACAGCTTTTTCAATAATCTTACTGATGAATGGAAGATTAGAGATCGGCCTGTAGTTCTGCATTAACGTGTGGTCCAGATTCTTCTTCTTTAGTAGTGGTTTAATAACTTGTTTTTAAAGCCTGGGAGAAGACACCTGACAGGAGGGATGAGTTCTCTATTTGAACAAGATCAGACACAATAACAGGAAGAACTTTCTTTAGAAAAGCTGTGGGTAGGATATCAAGACAGCAAGAGAAGGAGCTTAATTGGATAATGATTTTTTTCAAGGCTGTTCTGGTTTAATTCGTGGAATTCAGACATTTTCTCTACATTGTTGTTGATTGGGGATGGTAGACATCTTTTCTACTGGATTTTCATGTTGTTTAGATAAATGGCAAAATCATATTTTCTCTATATTTTATATTAAATCTTGCTTGGGGGGGAGGATTAATGCACTTCATCAAGCACTTTATTAATCCCAGATTAAAAAGTGCAGAATGGATGAAAATATTTCTTGTCCCTTGTTTTCTATTCTGAGTTGACATCTAACTCTAGGTCTCACTTTCAATTTCTAACCAATAGTTGCTCCAATAAGAGCTTTTATAACCATGAAATCTTGTTTTAGACAGCTCTTATGAAATAAAGTAGATGTTGTGCTTCATTTCAGAAGTCTTTACATGTACGTTAAGCTTACTGGACTAAACAGTAGCAAGGCTAGGCTTGGTAGAATACTGTTTTTTACGACTTTTGCACTGTCCAGCATTTCCAGTACTTCTTTCTGCTGTAACTTAGTTATTAACTAACCAACAACGTTCCGTTGTGTAGCTGACATAGGTTCACTGCATCTCACTGGGTTGTTGAATGCTACAGCATTGTTGTAGACCAGTGTTTTGCCCTGCCTCTACTGTCATATTATAGGTGTGGCTAATTTTCAAACCCACCTGATTTAGATTTGTCATAAAGATCAGATAATTATGTAGTGGTGTTTCCAAAAAGCAATAGTCCTTTCACCTAAACGTAACATTTTGGTGAAAAAGTTTCATTTCTTGTGGAACTGAATGATTAAATAAAAAATAAAATACAGTCACTAAATATTTTACATACAGACATGAAAGATTTTATTTATTTGACCCTGTTTACTGTTCGGCTAAAAGTTCAGTTTTTTTATATCTGTTATAAGTAATGAAGGTAGGTTGTTATTTTTTACATGTAAAATGTATTGTAGGAAATACAATTTTTGTTTGGCCATTTATTGCCTCATTTATTTATTAGCCAATTATTTAATCTATTTACTCTGTATTCTGACTAAATGCATTTAAAAAAACAATTTTAGCCATCTTAAAGTGTCCTGAGGTCAATATATTGTGTAACCACAATATATTGAATAGCTGTCATAATATAAATGTGTGCAATATCGCAAAGAATCCAATATTTGTCAGGACATAATTCAAATGTCATGCATTCACATCCACAATATATTTGACTAATGAGTTCATTTTTGGTGACTTGAGATGTTGAAGCTCATGTAAAGTGGTGGACATGTTCTGTAATGCTAACAAAAGAAAAGTATGGAAATTGTAGAAAATTGACATTGTCAACAGAATTTTCAGCTGCATATTTGTCCTGATATTGTTTACAAAGCATATGTTTTATTTTTATTTGCTTTAATAGTATTTAGAGGGGGATCTTATGCCGTCAGTAATCAACAACAATAGAAGCTACCACAAAATGTAGAAAGTTTTGTGATGTGTCTTGGATTATTGAAAAACCGTCAGTCTTGGTCCCAATTTTAATATACAACTTAGACACTCCCACTTATAACATTTTCATGAGACACACATGTAGGGACTTTGGGGTGGGGACACTTTTCGGCATCCAGAGGGAGAGCGGTTCAATCAGCTTCACCTCTGGTGCCGGTGCCCACTGTTAAACCACATATAGACACTGAGGGCTCGGGGTGGGGGTTGGGAGATGTGTAGCTGCCTTCCCCACATCCCACCCCTCTGTTTTAAATGCACATTATAACAACACACATCAACACCATATTTGAGTGGGAGGATGGAGGCTAGGGGTCTTTTCATACCCCTGTTCGTTACGGGCCATCAGGGGTTGGGGTCCGGAGGAGGAACAGGTGGTCTGGTCGGGGTCCTAGGCTGTCGGGCTGCTTCGCCACTGTGGGTAACTTGGCGGTCTGCTTGACTGTGTCCTAGAAGGTAGGGGGTCCATCTCCCGGGTCCGGGGGCTGGTGGCTCTACTGGGGCATCGGTACCTGGACCTGGGAGCATAAAGTGTGTATGGGGTGTGTGAGTGAGGGTACAGCGTCATTTCTTGGGTGTCTTGGTGAGTTAGTGAGAATGTATGCGTTTAAGAGGGAGGGAACGTATGACTGTGTCTTTATGTCTTTGTCGGCCTGTCAGGTTGGGTCTTGGCTGCCCTCTCGCCTGGCGCACCTCAGGCCTTACATTTAATGGGGGGCCTATTTCCCCTCCGTCACTCCCCGCCAGTGATGGATGCCTCTGCCTACTGGTGCGTCGGTGGTCAGTCCGGTTCGGACCTGGTGCGTGCCTGGCCGGGCTTGGGGGGGGCGGTGTGTCGGTCGGTCGATGCGCTGGGCCGATATCTTCCCTTGGTTGGTTGGGGCACCTCTTTTAGGGGTACCAGGTTGGGGATTGTTGGGTGGTGCCTGCTCGGTGGGATACGGATCCAGCGTCTCTGCTCCTTCGATCACCTGTTCTGTGCGCACCGTTCGTGGTCGGTTCATTGGCGGGTTGGACCGGCCCTGGCCTTTGTTGGATGCCTGGTCTCGGCGCTCTGCGTTGCGCGGGATCAGGAGCTGGTACAACTTGGTGTCCAGGTGCTGGCTGAGCTTGGCCTGGGGATGCCGTCCGTCCGCTGCGGCTATCGGTGGGGCGCCCCGACGTGGGGCAGGGGTGGGGCGCTGGGATGTTGGCGGTGGGGATTGGCCTAGGGTGGTGGAGGCGCATGGCGGCCGGCCGCGGCCCCTGCGTTGCCGGGGGGCCCTCGTCGGCCGGTCCCTTGTCGGCCGGTCCCTTGTCGGGTCCCTGCTGTGGGGTGGGGTGCCCCTGGGCCCCGGCTCTCCCGGTCCATGGACCGGCCCACCCTGGCACGGCTGGCTCCCGGCGGGGCCCGTGGGCTCGTCACTGCTGCCCCCCGGACCCCTGCGTAGTAGCCGTTGGAAGTTCCCCTGGGGTTCTCCTTTGCTCCTTCCTTGGGGGATGCGGTCGGCCCCGCCCGGGTCCGCCTGGGGCTCTGTGGGTCCTTTGGACGTCTTGGCTCCGATCTCCTTCATGTCTGCATCGATTCCTGGGAGACAGATTGATGCCTGCTCACACCAGCTATCGAACAGTCTTATGGAGAAACCTTATATGCACCATCATGCTCACACACACACATAGATGTGGGGTCTCTGGTGTTTACAGATATATTCTTGGGCTGAGGTTATCATTACTAGATCTTGATTAATCGGTACCATGAGTTTTTCTGTGACATTGTTGTTGTATTTTTATATCCATTTTTGTATGATGTGGTTGTGTAGTTCTTAGTTCACGATGTTTGGTTTGTTTTGTCGATGTTCCTTTTTCGTTTTTTGTTTTGTTTTGTTTTTCCCCCTCTCTCTGCCATCCTATGGGTATGAGGCAGACTTCAATGTTTTCCTGTGTATTCTTAATTTTCCATCTCCGTGTCCATAACATCAGGAAATAAAACCCCCAGCAATTCATAATAAAGATTTTTTCACACATATATCAAGTGGAGTACTATAGCAAAAGCTGTACTTTTTTTTTTTTTACTTTCTGTAACATAGAAAGTTCTCTTATATCAGATCTTCTGTTCCTTCTGTGTCTCTGCTCTGTCTTCTCAAACCCCCAGACGGTCGTGGCAGATGGCCGCTCCTACTGAGCCTGGTTCTGTTGGAGGTTTCTTCCTGTTAAAGGGGAGTTTTTCCTCTCCACCGTCGCTACATGCTTGCTCAGTATGAGGGATTGCTGAAGGATTGCTGTGGTTGGAAAGTCTTCCCAACCTCACGCCAATGACTGACGCAATCTGCTGGGATTCCCTAAATAGGAAACTTTTAAACTGATTGGAATGTATGTATAAATGTATTGAAATGACTTCTTGTTAAGTGCCTTGAGATGACATCTGTTGTGAATTGGCGCTATATAAATTAACTGAATTGAATTGAATTGAATTGTACTGCTCCGCTTGTGAAAGTAAATCTGTTGGGCTTCTACTTGGTATTCAGACAACAATTCTGAGCTCCACACTGCCAAACAGGACACGTAAAAAAAAAAAAAAGAAAAACCGTCAGTCTTCTAAACAAAATTACTCCCCCTTTTTGCAAAATGAATGAAAATTAACCAGAATTTCTTCCTCTTAGATTTGAATCAATCACATTAACAGATGAGGAGTCCTTGCTCAAAAATAGTTTTTTTTTGCAGCAGATATTAATTTCTCCTCTTGCATTACTCCATTTTGAAATCCGAGGAGCATCAAGAGCCGGGATATAGAAAATAAGCTGAAACAAAAGAGAACAGGAATCGGTGGCTTCTCTTAGCAGTGTGTGAGTGTGTGTGTTGAGAGTAGAGTGGTGAGACCCTTGTATGGAAGCTGTCAGAGGGGAAAAAAAAGGTATGTGTGTGGCTGCGAGGCCTGCTTCGTGTCAGATGGAGGAGGCTGGATGGCTGTCTTGGCAGGAGTGTGGTGTGGACATCAGGCATGGCAGCAGGTGATTTCAGGACTAAGAGCCGCATGGAAGCACTCAGCTGGGGAACACAGAGTTTATTCAAGCATGTAGACTTAGCAGACCATAAGGAGGTTATACTTTAAATTGTTACGAGCTGAAATGAAGTAGGAATCTCTGCTTAATTCAAGTTTCACTACTCCTTTGGTTTCTGCTGTGCTTGCCAGCATTTCACAATTCTCACCCACCCTTCCTGTCTGCCCGCCCCGCCCTCCGATGGCTGTATTAGTGTTCTTCTTGCATCATGTGAGTTGATGCAAAGCTGGCAGGCTTACAAAGGCATCGGTGCAACAATGGCGGCTGCAGCAGGGCTTAGCGTTTATTATGTGGAATTACATTTTCATTTCAAAGGAGGAAGATGGAAAAAATAAACCGCCAGCACTTGAATATTATGTTACATCCTCGTTTCCTCTGTTCCACCGCATCCTCTTTCACTCTCCCCTTCTATGTGTCTGCCTCGGTCGGCCTGTCTCCCATTATCCACTTGATCAACCACAGACACACTCAGCACCAGCTGATTCTAGGTTTAACAGAGGTTAGGTTTGCTTATCAGGAACTTCTTTTTGTCTATAGAAGCAAGTAAAAAAGTATTCATCCCCTAACAGATTTGTTCTGCTTTTGCTTTTTGTCACACTTTCATGTTTCAGATCATCAAATAAATTCTTATCTCAGAGAGAGAGAAAAAAATCATGAATAAATACAAAATGCATTTTTCAGATGATGACTTCATTTATTGAGTGGAGTAAACTGACCAAACCAACCTCTATGTGAAAACAAGTGCCACACTTGATAAATCATACATTAGCTGTGATTAACCACAGTTTTAGAAAGCAGAGTTCAAGTTCAACAGCCAAACCCAGTCCTGACTACTGCCAGACCTGTAGAATCAAGAAATATAACCTGTCTGACAACATGAAGTAGGCTAAAAGAGCTCAATAAGCGATGCATCATGAACTGTTGTGAAGAAATAGATCAAAAATTGAGGTCACTGACATCTGTCACTTTTGAAATTGCTTAAAAGCCATTCCTAAGGCTTTTAAACTCCAGTGAACCACGGTGAGAGCGGTTATCCATGTATAGATAAAACAGGAAACAATGTTGAACCTTCCTAGTAGTGGCTGGCCTACCCAAACTACTACAAGAGCCCATCGACCACACATCCAGGAGGTCACGAAAGAAGCCAGCGCAACAACTAAAGCACTGCTGACCTCACCTCAGTTAAGGTCAGTGTTTGTGATTGCTGTTACATGTGTCACAAAGCGAACCGCATTTCACAGAACATCATTCAGGCAGTCAAACATGGTGGTGCTAGTGTGAGGATCTGGGGCTGCTTTGCTAATTCAGAATCTGGACCTACTTGCCATGAATTTTGCTGTCCAGCAGAACATTTAGAAAGATTTTGGAGCACCCTAGTTAAAGTCCAAACCGAATCAGAAGCTGTGAGATTCATGCCAGCAAATCCACCAATTAAATTTAAAACAAATCTGCAATCAACCCAAAGTCCTCCACCGTAATGTGGAGACTGATTGCCAGATGCCATCATCAGAACTTCAGGGTAATTTTACTGGACCTTCACCATATGCACGTGTCTCCACTACACCGGCAAGGCCCATTTCGGGGCCATTTCAGGAACCAACCGAGTACCGTCCTTGGGGTATGGACTCGGAAATGGCGCGGTAGAGTCGCTGGGCGGGAGCTGTGGTTAAGTCACACTGATTAGTTGTAATTCAGTGGGAAATTATGAGTTGCTGGTGAAGCAGTTTATAACAACAGAACAAACAAACACAGCAACCATCACTGTTTCTTCCGTTGTCAATCTCTTGATATTTCTGCTGCTGTGGTTACTATTTGTTGCTGATCAATGACACTACTCACTGCCGAAAAGGTCACGACATGCTGACGTTTTAGCAAATTCTTACCGATTTTTTTATGGACGAAGGACAGCTGAGAGGACCGGGCCAACAGATTTTCCTCGTCACATGAAGATCGAGTAAATTTACCCTAAAGTTGCGATAGTGGAAATGTGCCTTTAGGGTACTTTTCTATACAGGTGCTGGCTGGTTTGGATAGTTTTTTTTAACCTTTAATAAGTGAAATTATCATTTGAAAACTGGCTTTTATAACCTTCTTCCCTCCTAGTTCGGCTTATGATGTGGTCTCGAGACAAAAGGTTGCAGTGAAGAAGCTCTCCAGGCCCTTTCAGTCACTGATCCACAGCCGCCGCTCGTACCGGGAACTCCGGCTTCTCAAGCACATGAAACACGAGAACGTTAGTGCTCATATTCTAAAAAACAACTATGATATTATAAAATACCCCGACCCAGATAGTCAAACACATGTCTCCGCTTGTTTCAGGTTGGTTATTGATCAACTCTGCTTGTGTCCGACTGTGTCTCTGCAGGTAATAGGACTGCTGGACGTCTTCACACCTGCAGGGAGATTAGAAGACTTCAACGAGCTGTAAATTTCTTTCACTTGGTATTTCTCAATGCTGCAGAGACGTAACACCTTTTAGTCAGAAATGGAAAATGTTGTCTTCATGGGGATTGACGTGAGGTTGACCCGAGGGGGATTAAAGGCTTGCAGAGATCTCTGAAGGTTGCTATTGCAGTGTTGCCAATTCTCCTATTTGTTTATGCTTTTTCAGTTATCTGGTGACCAATTTGATGGGTGCAGACCTCAATAACATCGTCAAGTTTCAGAGGTTGTCGGATGAGCATGTGCAGTTCTTAATTTACCAGCTGCTACGCGGCCTCAAGGTAATCCAGTAAAAAAGAGATTGTCTCTATACATCATCATAACCCTAATGAGCAGTAAAGTAGTGTCTTAGAAGACTGTGTTGAAGGAAGAGCTTCAGTTATACCTTTGTTAAAAGCTAGCATGCTGTTTAGGTAGCTGAATCAGTCCAGCTGCTCGGACAGGCAGCTGTAGAGAGGCGGTCTGTTCAGCCTACCCTGTTACCATGGAGAAGACAAAAGCTGTCTCCCTGTAAGGAGAAACTAATGTGGTGAACTGCTCTCTGACCTCTATCTCCTTTATGTCCTCCCTTCCTCCCTCTACTCCCTCTTGCCCTCCTGGCCCCACCCCATCGCCGGCTGAACAGTACATCCATTCAGCGGGATTGATCCACAGAGTGAGTAACAACTTCTAAGACACAGTTGTACTCTTGTTTGGAGAGAAGCACAAAAGATAGATGTCTAAATGTAGAACCAGACGGTCCTTCTACTCCGTTTCATCAACCACAAGCTGCAGTGTGTTTTAATAGGATTTGATGTGATAGGACATAATAGTGAAGTCTCAGTTGGACATACAGTAGATTTGGGCTGTTCTGATAAATGAATCTGCTTTGAACTCAAACATTACATTGTCACTCTGGCTGTATGTTAAGGTGCGATGTCTCTGCCCCAATCTCTCAAATCTTTTGCCGCCTCGAACCGGTTTTCTTCCAGGATTTCCCTGTATTTAGCTCCATCCTTTTTCACATAATCTCTGTCCACCTTCCCTGTCCCAGCGGACAAAAAGCATCCCCACAACATGTTGCTGTCATCACATTATTGTTTTAGTGGTTGACATTAACCTCTGTCTCTAAAAAAGGGGTGTCAAAGGCAGTGACGAAGGGGCTTAAACTATAAATATGGAATATTGCCTCATTTTTACTGAGTGATACAGCATGTTGGTCGGTGCAGTTTGGTGTGCTATTTTGTCTGTTTCCATGGTAAAAGTGACCCATACAACCGACCCGGACCCGTATCACACACCATTCCTGGGCGCACTTATTGGTTTATGGGACAATGGTACGCTACGATTAGGGTGGAGCTACTGGCGTCACACAACACAGTCCATTGATTGGGGGACAGAAAAACGTCACTGCTTGTGACAAGCACATACTAGTGCCTCACATTTGTTGTCGCACTCTGTTAGCCATTAGGGTTTAACCCACCCTCTCCAGTGAGTATGATCTTCTTCAATTCAATTCAAATTCAAAAATACTTTGTTGATCCCAGAGGGACATTAAGTGTTGGTGTATCTTATACAATTAATTCTTTAAGGAGTTGTTGTAGATGATGATGGCCTTGGGCAGAACGGATTTCCTCTAGCTGTCTGTGTTGCAACGGCAACTGAAGAAGTTTCTTCTTCTTCTTAATCAGTTTCTTTTCTTTCTAATCAGCAGTGCTTGCTCTTTTTGTGACACAAGAAATGAGCTCATGGAATAAAATTTCCTGTTGGTTTATTGTCGACTGTTTAGTCGTACAAACAATCCACTTTTATAGGTCCATGCATGTAATCAGCCTGTGGTCCCACTCGTGGTTTAAGATAGCCATAGAAACTAAGCTTCTAAACGTAATTAATAATATTTGATAATGTTTAATAATAGTAATTTCCAAAAGAAAACTATACCTAAGCAATGCTTTAAAATGCTGGAGGAAATTATGGCATGCATAAATGCTTTTAGTTTCTGCAATATGATTGGTTGATTTGCTTTTTATGTTAACAAGAAATTGAACAGGTGTGCTTTAGAAAGTGGTAGGTGATTGTATTCTACTGAAAATTTACAATAAGTAACTGTGGTTATAAATCTACATTTAATACTGTCTACTGGCTGCAAGTTGCACATTGTAACTTGGATTTGATCTGGGGTTCAAGCTCCTTCTCAAGTTTCACAAGAATCAATTATTAGCACAACAAGGATTTGAACTCCAGTCAATGGAAAGAAGGTGAAATCTGAAATCTAAAAGCAATAATGAGTTAAATTTTACCTGAAATAAAAACATTTTATGACTTAAAGGCCACACAAGGTCGGACAGAGTAGAGCCCAATTTTTTAACTATCCGTGAAACGCAATGTCTGTGATTAGTCAGCCCAACTTCAGCCCAAGATCATTTCACCATACCGGTGCTCTATAGTCGATGTAATTACAGTGGCTTGCAAAAGTATTCGTGTTGATTCGTGTTTGTCTATCTGTCAAACACGAATCAATTTTATTGGAATTCCACGTGAAAGACCAATACAAAGTGATGTACACATGAGAAGTGGAACGAAAATCATACATGATTCCAAACATTTTTTACAAATAAATAACTGAAAAGTGGGGTGTGTGTAATTATTCAGCCCCCTGAGTCAAAACTTTGTAGAACCACCTTTTGCTGCACTTACAGCTGCCAGTCTTTTAGGGTATGTCTCTACCAGCTTTGCACATCTACAGACTGAAATTCTTGCCCATTCTTCTTTGCAAAACAGCACCAGCTCAGTCAGATTAGATGGACAGCGTTTGTGAACAGCAGTTTTCAGATCTTGCCACAGATTCTCGATTGGATTTAGATCTGGACTTTGACTGGGCCATTCTAACACATGGATACGTTTTGTTTTAAACCATTCCATTGTTGCCCTGGCTTTATGTTTAGGGTCGTTGTCCTGCTGGAAGGTGAACCTCCGCCCCAGTCTCAAGTCTTTTGCAGACTCCAAGAGGTTTTCTTCCAAGATTGCCATGTATTTGGCTCCATCCATCTTCCCATCAACTCTGACCAGCTTCCCTGTCCCTGCTGAAGAGAAGCACCCCCAGAGCATGATGCTGCCACCACCATATTTGACAGTGGGGATGGTGTGTTCAGAGTGATGTGCAGTGTTAGTTTTCCGCCACACATAGCGTTTTCCATTTTGGTCTCATCTGACCAGAGCACCTTCTTCCACATGTGTGCTGTGTCCCCCACATGGCTTGTGGCAAACTGCAAACGGGACTTCTTATGGTTTTCCTTTAACAATGGCTTTCTTCTTGCCACTCTTCCATAAAGGCCAACTTTGTGCAGTGCACCACTAATAGTTGTCCTATGGACAGATTCCCCCACCTGAGCTGTAGATCTCTGCAGCTCATCCAGAGTCACCATGGGCCTCTTGGCTGCATTTCTGATCAGCGCTCTCCTTGTTCAGCCTGTGAATTTAGGTGGACGGCCTTGTCTTGGTAGGTTTACAGTTGTGCCATACTCCTTCCATTTCTGAATGATCGCTTGAACAGTGCTCCGTGGGATGTTCAAGGCTTGGGAAATCTTTTTGTAGCCTAAGGCTGCTTTACATTTCTCAATAACTTTATCCCTGACCTGTCTGGTGTGTTCTTTGGACTTCATGGTGTTGTTGCTCCCAACATTCTCTTAGACAACCTCTGAGGCCGTCACAGGGCAGCTGTATTTGTACTGACATTAGATTACACACAGGTGCACTCTATTTAGTCATTAGCACTCATCAGACAATGTCTATGGGCAACTGACTGCACTCAGACCAAAGGGGGCTGAATAATTACGCACACCCCACTTTTCAGTTATTTAGTTGTAAAAAATGTTTGGAATCATGTATGATTTTCGTTCCACTTCTCACGTGTACACCACTTTGTTTTGGTCTTTCACGTGGAATTCCAATAAAATTGATTCATGTTTGTGGCTGTAATGTGACAAAATGTGGAAAAGTTCAAGGGGGCCGAATACTTTTGCAAGCCACTGTAGCAGTCAATGCAGCTTTTGGGCACTAGATGCTTTATATTGCAAGGCCAGTTTATCTAATCTGGTCTTTTGGTGAATTTACATGCTGAAGTAAATAAACTGTCGTCGACTAGAGACGTCACTGCAATGGTAGGCAGACCCGCCAGAAAGGTCTGCACCCCCTGCTGTCCTGGCGGCTTTGCAACACTGACACACCAGCGGAGAATTATAAAAGAAAAACGTCTCTGTCAATACTTGTGAGTCTAAACTTGCTTACAGAGAAGTATAAACTAGGCTTTACAGTGGACCAGGGCAGTGCAGAGACCTTTAGAGAGGCAGGTGCTCAAAGTAAAAATGGGGCACATAAAACAAGTTTTAAAACAACTTACAACAGAACTTATAGTATACCATCCTAAATAACAACAACCGATATTCATCAAGAATCTAATAACATAATATATCTACATCATCTGATGGGGACCATGCAAAGCAAAAGTAGCCTATTTTTCATCTGATAGGGAACAATGTTGCTGTTGAGACGCTACGGCTGGGCTGTATTGATCTGAAACTCTGGACAATGAAAAGACCATACGTGAGCTGGTGGCTAATTATACAATTAAACAATTCCATTATGAAATAGTTTTACTTACTGCTGTATCTCACTAAATAAGCCCTAATATCTAACTGGTTAACCTCCATAGAAACTCAGCTACAGACAGCATTAAAGATCAAAGATACGGTATTGGCTGGCATTTGCAAAGCAGCCAGTCCAGGAGTGCTATTTATTTTTGTTACCACTTAAAGAAAAAACACCTTAATTTCACTGTGAAACCCATTGACATTCACATGTGAAGCCCATGAGATAACATGTAAACCACATGTGAAACATGTTATTTTCCATATAAAACCTACATGGGGGAAAAATGTGTGAAACCCAAATAAAACCATGTATCAGGAACCACATGGGATAACATGTGATCACATGATAAAAACATGTTCAACCCATGTGACTTTTGTAAAGGTTAGCTGAATCTTCTATAAGATAAGGACTATGGATAGTTTCTTCTGTGATAATCTTATGACGGTTTCCACTGTGCATATTAATGCATATTAAGGTACATTTTGTGCTTGAACCATCAAAATAGGCAGTTCTAAGGGTTTTTAGAGGAGGTCTCAAGTATTCACAGATTTCAGCTATTCGCTGGCAGTTTTGGTCCCTAACCTCTTGAATATCAGGGGTTTGTTATTTAATCTAAATCAGCATCTGCCACTCATAATTACCTTATTCTTTTTACTATTGAATACAAGGACTTTCTGATGTTTAATGTCTTAATCTCCCCTTAAGGACCTAAAGCCAAGTAATGTGGCAGTGAATGAAGACTGTGAGCTAAGGGTAAGATCCACATTCACTTCAATGCTACAACTTCAACTAGAGCCTCTGTGAACCTTAAAATCAAAAATCTTTTTACATTCCCAACAGATCCTTGACTTTGGATTGGCCAGGCAGACAGATGATGAAATGACAGGATACGTGGCGACTCGCTGGTACCGAGCGCCAGAGATTATGCTGAACTGGATGCACTACAACCAGAATGGTGAGATGCTCTGACATAATGGACATTTAGGAACTAAAACCCATTAAAGGCAGTTTAATTAAACGTCTTTTGTCTCTTCCAGTTGATATTTGGTCTGTGGGTTGTATAATGGGAGAGCTGCTGAAAGGAAAAGTCTTGTTCCCCGGTACTGACTGTATCCTTCACCATCATGGCATGAGATTGCCTTCTACTGCACAGGAATCTCTCTTCACCTCTTTGACTATGGCGCATAGATCTCTCACGGATTTGCATTACAATCCTTGCTCCTTCAGACACGGAGCTCTGCTACTACGTGGAATGAATAGCAGCAATGACAAAAGGCTGAATTATCTAGACTTTCCTATTCAGAGTCTTAAGAACTGAGCTAAATTTAATTATATCATCAGATTTTTGAGTGTTGGGTAACTTGCACTGCCTAGAAAAGCTGTCTGTAGTAGCTTGAGTTTGTGTCAAAATTCTATAAAGTCATGCTGTGTCTGTTAAAGTATTTGCTCCCTTACAGATTTCTTCAATAAATTTCTTAAACAGAACCTTTCTGGTAACAGAAAGTAGGCTAAAAGATCTCAAAAAGCAACACATCATGCTCCGATCTAATAAAAATCCAAGTACAGGAGGTCACAAAAGAACCCAGAACACCATCTTTTTTTCTTCTTTTTTTTGATCTCAACAGCCTCCCCGCCATCTAAAGCACTAGAGGCCTCACTTGCCTCGGTGTTCATGATTCAACAATAAGAGACATGACAAAAATGGCACCCATGGGAGAGTTTAAGGCCAAAACTACTGCTGACAATAAAAGTCCTGCAAGCAATAAACTTCCAACCAGATGACCTTTAACTCATCCTGCTGTTAGATATTGACCAGCTGAAGAGAATCATGGAGGTGGTAGGGACCCCGACACCTGACCTGCTAAAAAAGATCTGCTCAGAGCACGTGCGTATAAGGAGGGAACAGGGAAATAAATTCTTAATGCAAACTGTCTAGTGTTATTTTCATTCACAAACAGCCTTTTCTGATTGATTAAATGTTCCGTTGACAAGTTGTTGACTGAGTAGTCAATATGTAGGGGTGGTGGTGATTGATCGCTTGCTGTCTGAAGCCATGTAATCTGCGCTGTTGCATGTTGTGAGCTGAACGCTGGTCTCTGTTTGCAGGCCCAGAAGTACATCCAGTCTCTTCCCTTCATGCCCCAACAAGATATGGAAAAGATCTTCAGAGGAGCAAACCCACTCGGTGAGGCACCGCAAATGTAATTATAGAACATTCTCAGCTTATTTGAAATCCTTTACGGTCACCTCTGATGTGATCTCTCCGACACAAGAAATGAAGAAATTCAGAGGGTCAGCTTGCCATACCCAAACCCTCCTTCAGTTATCTTTCTGTTTCTGTTGCTCTGTTAGCCATTGATCTGCTGAAGCGCATGCTGGTTCTGGACTGTGATGAGAGGATCTCAGCCAGCGAGGCACTGGCCCACCCTTACTTCTCCCAGTACCACGATCCAGATGACGAGCCAGAGGCTCCGCCTTATGACCAAACACTGGAGAGCAAGGACCGAACTCTAGAGGAGTGGAAAGGTGAAAGCTTTGTGGTTTTTTACAAATTCAGCCCCGACTTTAACATTGCTTTGCATATGTATTTACACCCCTTGAAGTTTGTAACAGTTTGTCACGTTACAACCACAAACATCCAACATATTTTACTGGGATTTTGTGCAATAGACCAACACAAAGTGAAAATTATCTGAATGTGGGAAAGATCTCGCAACGCTGTCTGTGTTTTTTAAAAAGAAGCACTTGTTGTTTTTCTTCTTCTACTTGCGATCTGATCTTCGTCTGCTGGAAGTTTGGCACCACCCTTTGAATGAGATGATGATTGTTGTTGCTACAAAATAATCTGGGCTGCATTGAGTCCTCAAAGACCCTAATGGGCAAGGTACAGATGACAAGGCTCATGCCAACTCTGGAGGAGGGCCAAGAAGAAAGTCATTGGTAAAAGAAAGCTTGCCACAGGCCATGTAGGGGACACAGCAGCTGAAGAAGGTGCTTTGGTCAAATGACCCCCAAAATTTTACGTTCTTAACCTACATGCAAAAATTGTGTGGTGGGAAAGTACGCCATCACCAGCATGAAACATGGTTGCTACAGCATCATGGGGATGCTTCTTCTTCAGCAGAGTCAAGGAAGTTGGTTAGAGTTGATGAAAAAAATGGATAAAACGAAAAAGAGGACACAAGGTGTGTAACGACACCAAAAACTCACAAGAACACGATGTTCAGTTCACGAGAACAAGAGAATGCAAGATTTTAATGGTATATTCAAGAAAACTTCAAAGATCTAATTTATGCATCACAAAAGCCCTTTATTCAGCATATTTATTAATTTATGCCACAAAAATCAACAAACTAAAGTCTTTCTTTTTCATATTTCTTTTTACCTCTTCAGACCTTCAGAGAGTACTTCAACTATTCACGGTCTGTAGTACAAAGTAGCTATTGATAGCGTGCGCTCTGATCATGATGTAGCTCAACGTAACCCTAGACATCCAGCCATTGGTTGTTACAGCAAGGATTTCTGACTCCTTCAGTGTCGGAACAACTTGCAGTGCTTACATATTGTTTGTGTCTCATCTCTACTGGAAAGCGGAAGGAGCGAGATCTCGTGATATTGAAAAATATTGAGATCGTACAAGATCTTCTGTCCTTTAGGGGGGGCCTAAAGGACAGAAGACCTTTTAGAGACTGAAAATGACCTGAAACATTTTAGTCTCTACATGCCCAAAGCTGGTGGAGACATACCTTCAAAGACTTGTAATACTTGTTACATTTTTCATATTTTTATTTTTAATGGATTAGAATGCAATGTAACCTTTTCTAGCCACTTCACAAATGAAAACAACTTTGTGTTGGTCTATGACGCTAAAATCCTACTAGTTTGGGTTATAATGTGGCAAAATGTAAGACTTTCAAGTGGCATAAATGCGCATGGCACTGGGAGCACCTAAAATCTTCTCTCTTCTCCTACTGCTCATGTATGTCTGTAGAGCTGGTGTTCGAGGAGGTGAACAGCTTCAAAGCATCCGGCAGCAAGACTGACAGCCTGCAGGTGGAGCAGTAAGCCCCTCGCTGCCTCATCTCCCACCTAGAAAAAGAACCGCATACATATTGGATGCGACTGTGGGGGGAAAAAAAACAACATTAATGGTGTTTGATTGTTTTATAATGAGTCAATCTGACCGGAAGGGGATGAGACGCACAAGCATTCCGATTGCAGGGAGCATGTTGGGGATCATGTTAAAAGGACATCTCCAGAGCAGAAAAATTGCTTCTGGACACAATTCTGCTCACAGACGGTGAAATGAGGAACTGTTTCAATGTCGAACGGATTCTTTGGACTTTCGGTGACTGATCTGGGTTTAGAGACTGAGAAAATGGTAAAGAAGAAAGGTAAAAGTACGCACACTAGGATTTCCAAAGCAACATCAGGGACGTGTCACCAATCAGTTGCATAAACCTCGTGCTTTTATTCATTGAATTTATCTTTAACCCTCTGGGTCCCTTCATTTTGTGCTCCACCTGTATCACTTCAATGAAAAATTGACAAGAGAAATTTTATGAATCATTTTTATTATTATTATTATTGCCATGTATAACTTCAGTTATCACCATACATAATAACCAGCCATGAATGTTTTGAAATTGTAACCCCTTAAAGGCCTGTGAATAACTATCTCCTTTGTTTTGAGAAAAATACAAAAAGCTCTTTTTCCCCCATTCCACTGATGCAAACGGATAGATTTACCATACAAGTTTACAGCACAAGACAGAAATATGAAGGACTTTCAACACTAGGCAATAAAAAAAACAGAATTCAAATTTCATTGGTAGTGTGTTCCAGGGGGGGCGTTAGGGGGTGGTTACTTGCGCTCAAGCTCCTATTTTCTGAAAGTCCCTGAATCTGAATTTTACTTTTGAAGTGGAAAAAAGCCTCTCTGAAATAAGTGGCAGTACCGGAGTCCAACAGAGAGGCAGCAGGTGCTTAAAGTAGCCCGCATACAGCCTGTCTGAGCCCCCTAAAGAAGAAATGTAAAAAATCTGAATGGATGCAGAGATCGCTATATTTAGTTTAAAAAGGATATTAAACACTTTAAATAATAAATGGTACATTTAAAAAAAGATTTCACAGCCTGGCTAAATCTTACCCAGTTTGTATCAACACAGTCACTGGTTTTCCAAAAATAAAATTCTACAAGGGCAAAAAAATGTCAAGGGACCCGGAGGGGTTAAAGGCCGCCTGCATAACACTGAAGCATGATTTATCACCACTTTAAAGTCGTGTCTTATTACTGGTACTGTATTATAATCTCTTACTGTTTATATTGCAGAATTTTCCACTTGTCCACTCAAACAGTACACAAACTACTGCTCTTTCTCTCTTGCCTATTTAAAAGTAAACACCAACTGTGGTGATATATTAGCAAGGTAATGAAAATATGCCAAAGCTGGAAGAGAGTGACGGTGCTTCAGGTCTGTGTTTACAGTGTAACCCTGCTTCTCATATGCACATTCTGCTGACGGCTAATTGTTGATTAGCTATTAGCTTTGGCTACTCTCCTTCAGGCTCCATCCTTTGTCCAAGCCCATATGTTAGTTTGCAATGATAATATTAAATTCCGTGAACAATTAGTATCCAGTCTCAGATAGTATCTATCCAATATAACATAGGAGTGTCATATAAATCAGAGGGCAATCCAAATGATGATTTATCAAACAACCCAGGGTTCTGAGTTTCATAACTGGTTGGCAATTTATGGCAACCATAAACCTCTGTTTGTGTTGCCCAGGTGTGTCTCATTCCTTCCTCATGATGGCTATTAAAAGAGGAATCTAACAAGAGGGCATGCATTTTTACTGAGACCAGGGTCAGTGCATTGACAGCTTTCTTTGGCTCCGTTTCTGTATTTCATCCTAACTTGATGCAACACTTTTTCCCCAACATCATCTGATGCAAACCCTAAATTGAAATGTATGACGCATGTACTCGGTGCATGTGCACATTTGCAGCATCTCTTCCTTGTCTTGCTGCACACTGGTGTTTTGTTCTAAAAAAACAAACAAACCTGCAATGCCTGAGGCTTTAAAAAGATTACAATATCTTCGGGTCCTTCCAGAGTATGAGATTCTCCCAGTCCTAGTGATAACCTGGACTAAAAGTACCATAATATCACTCTATTTGAAGTTTTAAATATAAATATAAGCAATGATATTCAGTAACTAAAAATAAAAATGTATAACATGATCTAGTTGCTACATGCCAGCTATCTAACTACAATTTAAATACTACAGACAAAATAATATGGCCTATTATGACATTTTATGATTATTATGATTATTACAGTTGTAATAATGTTACTTACACTTATTTTATTGTGATTTTGATAGATTATAAAATAGTATAAATACCTGCTAAATTAAGTAGTAGTTTTTGTCATTCTCTTTCCAGAGTAACACAAATATACCAAGCTGATATTAGCTGGGTAATTAATCCGTTACCAGCCTGCACTCAGCTGCTTTACAGACTTTCTGCTTGTTGCCAGCTGTTGTTTACAAATGTCCATAGGTATTTCCAAATGGCCAAATTTATCTTTGTTGTGAGCTAGAAAAAAAGGTGTAGTACCCTTATTTCAGCCAGCTGAAACTCCTTACACCTGGCTGAAACTCTAATGACTCCTACACTATCTCTGTGGTGTCACTTTAAAAAAAAAAGTTAAACCATAGAGATGGTAGGGAAGAAAATTTGAGTAGTTTTGAAACAGTACATTTGAAAAACCTTGATTTACCTTGACACCAATAGCTGGCCCATGCCTGGAACAGATCTATTAACAAATGCTAATATTTGTGTTGTAAAAAGTTCTATGTAGGCTGTTCTTTAATTTGGATCAAGTTTACCTAGCATTTCTAGCTTATGAATTTGCTTTTATGACCCTTTGGCATAAATCCACTGAACATTTAGCCCAACAGCCTAGCTAAAATGCTAACATATTTCTTCGGTGTTAGCTTTGATAGCTCATTGGGTTTTAATCTGTTGTAATGTAACTAAGAACATTGCAATTTCTGGAATCTAGGCTGAAATTTGTAATTTACCATTTTGTTATAGTCATTTCAACTCACAAAGTAAAAATGTCCTTTTGGCTAAATCCACTCAAGTTTAATGCAACCACTGTCATTTATTCATGGCTAACTTAGCGCCACAAAGAACAGGTCTAGTCTATACGTTTAAAGTACAGTCCTGATTCTTTTGATACATGCAACATTTTCAGCAAGTTGTCCATTAACATCCATCCACTGTCTTCCACTTATCTGGTGTCGGGTCGTGGGGGCAGCAGCTTAAGCAGAGAGACCCAGACTTCCCTTTCCCAGCTCCTCAGGGGGGAATCCCAAGGCGTTTCCAGGCCAGCAGAGAAACATAGTCCCTCTAACATCTCCTAGGTCTTCCCCTGGGCCTCCTCCCGGTGGGACTTACCCAGGACACCTCACCAGGGAGGCGTCCAGGAAGCATGCTAACCAGATGCCCGAGCCAACTCAACTGGCTCCTCTCGATGTGGAGGAGCAGCGGCTCTACTCTGAGCCCCTCCTGGACAACCGAGCTTCTCACCCTGTCTCTGAGGGAGAGCCAAGACACTCTCAGCCGCTTGTGTCCATGATCCCGTTCTGTCGGTCAATACCCAGAGCTCATGACCATAGATGAGGGTAGGAACGTAGACGACCGGTAAATCTCTCTTCACCACGACAGTCCGGTACAGCGTCCGCATAACTGCAGACGCCTGTCAATCTCCTGTTCCATTTTTCCCTCATTCGTGAAAAAGACCCCCAGATACTCCTCCACTTGAGCCAAGACCTCCTCTTCGACCCAGAAAAGGCCCTCTTCCCTTTTCTGGCTCAAGAACATGGTCTCAGATTGGGAGATGCTGATTCTCATCCCAGCTGCTACACACTTGACAATTAATGAAGAATATTGACTCTAGTAAATCAAAATGGTCTCAGTCTAAGTATATTAAAATTTGAATGTTTTAACATTGTGTGCTTATGTTAATGTTGCATTTGTGGTGGACTTGAATAACAGCTACATACTGAATGTATATGTATACCGTACGTATGTTTGTTCAAAGTTAGTGGTGGCTTTTGAATACATGTTGGCATGTGATTCAGTTGTATGGGTTTCAGATCACTGTGAGGAATGTCCTCTCCTGGTTTGCAAATGATACCGTTCATTTTCTCAACAGGTAATTATGGAAGTTTGAGCTTCAACAGAATAAATATGACTTTTTTTCCTTTCCTAATGTATTCTCCATCAAATATTGTCAATCATTTTGTGTATTCTGGCAGTATGATTAAACAAATTTGTTCTTAAATGTCCAGATTTAGATTTATTGTTGGTTAAGACAATGTTCCAGGAAAGTGTGCCACAGCAGCCAACCTTGCCAACATGTGTTTCTACCTTATGTTAGCTATGATAAGAGGCCATTATTCTGGTCCATCAATGATTAAAAAAAGAACGATTTTTATTTGTTCGTAGTTAAGTCATCGTCAAAATTCCACATAATCACGCTTGGCTTAAAATTTAAATCAAAGTCCAACATCAAAAAGGCCCTTTTTTTTTTTTTTTTACTGTTGATTGGAATAGTTAAGTGCAGCTGAGGCAAATTTGAAAGAAAACTTCCCCAAAGAAAAAACCCTGCCTTATATCAATAAACAACAATAAACCATTTATTATAAACTCCAGATTGATCATACTTTTGTTTTGCCCTCTTTTGGCGAATGGTTAAATAAAGATAGTGGATAGTGGAAGAAATAAGTTTATTATTACATAGTATTTATGTCAGTTTGTTTGTTTCTCTATTTCAATCATGAAACAATATACAAATATAAAAACAAATTCACTGTACAAAAAGGTAGAAATAAAATTAAAAAACAACAAAACACAACATTTTAACTAACAATTCATAATACAATAAGTAGAATACATTATTGTTATAATTCCTTCATGTCAAAGAGGAGTGGGAAGAAGCATAACGTTATTTAATCTTACCCCTTCACTGTAAATTATCTTTGTTATTTATTCATAGCCTTTAATAAAACAATATACATGGAAATAAATATAATTGTGTACATAAGGCATCAAATTATCTTATGATGTTATCTGCTCAGGACAAGCCAGTATCCCCAGCTTCAAGAAACAAGTTTTATTATCAGTCCATCATACTCGATAATTACCAAGTCTTGTTATCACGAAAGATCATTCATTTTCTCTTGCTATATATCTCATAAAAATTCTTTCGTTATCTTTTTTTAAAATTGTTTTATACCTGGACATTGCTTCAGCTTCAAACGTAAAGGGTTCCACAGCTTCACTCCACACACAGAAACCCACAAGCATTTTTCTAGTGGTACGCACACAGACAACTTTGAAGTTACAAATATGACACATTTCCTTTAGTTGTTTTTTCCTCAAAACGTAGCCTAAAGGTCTTTATGAGTTTTGTTTAACTGGACTGAGGGCAAAAATGGCTCTTTGGACTGTAAAGGTTGCAGACCCCTCGCATAGGCTCAACAACGCATGTTGAAAGTGAAGGCTGGCTGGTGTGGTCTGATCCGACATACAGACTACTGTCGCTCAAACTGCTCAATAACTAAGAGGCAGAAGAAGCATGAGAAAGCACAATCCATCCCAGTTTGTTGCATTTGGGATTGCGTAGTCGCAGAACAGTTAGGGCCTATTTCATCAAATTTAGGCAACCTCAAACCAGAACCAGATTTCTTCATCAGGCTAAACAACCTGATGAAGAAATCTGGTTCTGTTCTGGGGACTACTACGGAACATCTGAATATTACTGCGCAGAGCCGGATTCTTCATGAAATCTATATGATCACAAACACACAATTCTGTGCATCGTCTTTTTGAGGCTGTCATACAACAAGAGAACAGGGTCTTCAGTCAGAGGCTTCTTCAGAACCGCTGTAATACTAACCACTACAGGAGATCCTTACATCTACAACTCTGAAGAGTTACAACGACATTTTCCTTCCCTTTGGTATCAATAAAGTGTTTTTGAGTTGGAATATTCCCATATGGTCAGAATGTTATGCCTGATCACAGCATGTTTACTTTTTTTGTTTTTTTTAAAGAAAACTTTGATGAAGAGGGCTTTGACAACAGTAATAAAATAAATGATTTCCTTGAATCCATATCAGTGAATGTTATGAACAGATGACAGGCTTTGTGATCTCCAGAACCACGTAGGCTACAGGGTTTTATTTGTCCTCAGAGGGGCAGATGTTCTCCCCCCCCCCCCCCCACCAGGCATGTAGACACATCGTGGACACACCCATAGACTGCGCCGGCCGGGCGACCAGGAGCCAAGCAAACAATTGGGAATGATTAGCCGTGTTGGGGGTCTATCTGCACAGAGGGGGGGCGGCGGTCGGGGTGTGTGTGTACACACACAGAAGTACTCAGCTGGTCCATCTGGAGGAATTTCGCGCAAACTCTGGGGTTTCGGGTTCGGACGGCGCTCCTGATCGTCTTACGGTACGAACTAGTGTTTTTCTTCTCATGATATTCCAGGGGTCCGGGGTAACAGCGGCCGGCCCACATGCTTACCTCAGCCTCCTCTCTGTCTACCGGCAGGGTATGGCTATAGCTGCGCGCTCCAGGACGGGCTTCTACCGGCAGGAGGTAAACAGAACCGTGTGGGAGGTGCCGGAGAGGTACCGCGACTTGAAGCAGGTCGGAACTGGAGCCTACGGAACCGTGTGGTGAGCTTAGAAAGGACACAGCTTCCAGATTTAGTGATTTAAAAAAAATATATTTAAAAAAAAGCATAGTCTGGGATGTGTTGCTTATTTTTCAATGGATTGCAGTCAGACATTCTTAAAAAAAAAAAAAGTATTGTAAAACTAAACTGTTTTATCAATTTTACATCAAAAAGTCAAAGGTCTACTCTTGAAACTTAAATTGAAAGTAATAATAAATAAATTACATCGGTTTTTTTATGTTACCTAAACCTAAAAGTAGTGTACAAGAAATACATCTGTGTTGTAGTTTATTCATCTAACTGTTATCCTGTTTCTGTTAGACTTATATTCAGATGTATTGTTATATTCAGCTTTGGTCAGTTTCTGGCTCTGCTGGGCCCCTCTGCATTGTGTGAGAGTGGATGAGGGTCAACAAAGAACCTCCCTTCCACCCTCATTGTTTATGAGAAGTCAAAGACCCTACGTTAAGTGGATGCTTCACTACTTTGTCTTAGATCATAAAAGTGGCCCTATTCCCACTGCAATCACTACGACTTCATGGAGGATGAATGTTATTGGTCAAATGCTTCTCGAAGTAAACTTTGTTTTAACTGCCTGTGCAATAATAAAAAAAACAAACGTATTTTTATAACAGTAATACTTGCATGTTCCATCTATATTTTTTAGTTCAGCTTGGGACCGGCGCACAGGGACACAGGTGGCCATCAAAAAGCTTCACCGGCCCTTCCAGTCCAAACTTTTTGCCAAAAGGGCCTACAGAGAGCTACGACTCCTCAAACACATGAAGCATGAAAATGTATGAGTATCTCAGCTGCAGTGTGTGATTTGTTCAGAAATAAAGATAACAGCAGTATAGTATAGAATAGTGTAGTGTGGTGCAGTGTGCTATAACACCACAGTGTAGTGCACTTTAGCATAGCATAGTATACTATAGTATAGTACAGTACAATGTAGTGTAGTATACTATAGGATAGTGTGGTATACGGCAGTGTAGCATTGTGTAGTTTACTGTAGTTTACTGTAGCGTAGTATTGTGTAATATAATATAGCATAGTCTAGCATAGCACAGTGTAGTGTACTATAACATAGTACACTATAGTAGAGCACATTGTAGCATAGTATTGTATGGCATACTATAGTGTACCATAGTATAGTATAGTACAGTACAGTGTAGTGTAGTATACTATAGCCTAGTATAGTGCAATGGTACATAGTATAGTGTAGTTAGCATAGCATAGCATACCATAGCATAGTGTAGTATACTATAGCATAATATAGCATAGTGTAGTATACTATAGCGTAGTGTAGTATACTATAGCATAGTATAGTACAGCATAGTGTTGTTTACTATAGCATAGTATAGCATAGTGTAGTATACTATAGCATGGTATAGTATAGCATAGTGTAGTATACTATAGCATAGTGTAGTATACTATAGCATAATATAGTACAGCAAAGTGTTGTTTACTATAGCATAGTATAGTATAGCATAGTGTAGTATACTATAGCATGGTATAGCAAAGTATAGTATAGCATAGTGTAGTAGACTATAGCATAGTGTAGTATACTATAGCATAGTATAGTACAGTATAGTGTTGTTTACTATAGCATAGTATCGTATAGCATAGTATAGTATAATATAGCATAGTATAGCATAGTGTAGTATACTATAGCATAGCATAGTATAGTGTAGTATACTATAGCATAGTATAATACAGTATAGTGTTGTTTACTATAGCATAGTATAGTGTAGTATACTATAGCATGGTATAGCATAGTATAGTGTAGCATGCTATAGCATGGTATAGCATAGTATAGTATAGCATAGTGTAGTATACTATAGCATAGGATAGCATAGTGTAGTATACTATATCATAGTATAGTACAGTATACTGTTGTTTACTATAGCATAGTATCGTATAGCACAGTGTAGTATACTATGGCATAGTATAGCATAGTGTAGTATACTATAGCATAGCATAGTATAGCATAGAGTAGTATACTATAGCATAGTATAGCATAGTGTAGTATACTATAGTATAGTATAGCATAGTGTAGTATAATATAGCATAGCATAGTATAGCATAGAGTAGTATACTATAGCATAGCATAGTATAGCATAGTTTAGTATACTATAGCATAGTATAGCATAGAGTAGTGTACTATAGCATAGTATAGTATAGCATAGTGTAGTATACTATAGCATAGTATAGTATAGCATAGTGTAGTATACTATAGCATAGTATAGAATAATGTAGTATACTATAGCATAGTATAGTATACCATAGCGTAGTATAGCATAGTGTAGTTTACTATAGCATAGTATAGCATAGTGTAGTATACTATAGCATAGCATAGTATAGCATAGTGTAGTATACTATAGCATAGTATAGCATAGTGTAGTATACTATAGCATAGTGTAGCATAGTGTTGTATACTATAGCATAGTATAGCATAATGTAGTATACTATAGCATAGTATAGTATACCATAGCGTAGTATAGCATAGTGTAGTATACTATAGCATAGCATAGTATAGCATAAGTAGTATACTATAGCATAGTATAGCATAGTGTAGTATACTATAGCATAGTATAGCATAGTGTAGTATACTATAGCATAGCATAGTATAGCATAATGTAGTATACTATAGCATAGTATAGCATAGTGTAGTATACTATAGTATAGTACAGTATACTGTTGTTTACTATAGCATAGTATCGTATAGCACAGTGTAGTATACTATAGCATAGTATAGCATAGTGTAGTATACTATAGCATAGCATTGTATAGCATAGTGTAGTATACTATAGCATAGTATAGCATAGTGTAGTATACTATAGCATAGTATAGCATAATGTAGTACACTATAGCATAGTATAGTATACCATAGCGTAGTGTAGCATAGTGTAGTATACTATAGCATAGCATAGTATAGCATAATGTAGTATACTATAGCATAGTATAGTATACCATAGCATAGTATATTATAGTGTAGTTTACTATAGCATTGTATAGTATAGCATAGTGTAGTATACTATAGCATAGTATAGTATAGCATAGTGTAGTATACTATAGCAGAGTATAGTATACCATGGCGTAGTATAGCATACTATAGTGTAGCATAATGTTCTTTACTATAGCATAGCATAGTATAGCATAGTGTAGTATACTATAGCATAGTGTGGTATACTATAGCTTAGAATAGTACAGCATAGTGTACTATACTATAGTATAGTGTAGTATACTATAGCATAGTATAGTATACCATAGCATAGTATTGCATAGTATAGTATACCATAGCGTAGTATAGCACAGTATAGTATAGCATGGTGTTTTATACTATAGCATAGTATAGTGTAGCATAGCAAAGTATAGCATAGTGTAGTATACTATAGCATGGTGTAGTATAGTATAGCATAGTACAGTACAGTGTAGTGTAGTATATTATAGCACATTGTAGTATTGTATGTCATAGCATAGCACAGTGTACATTGTAGTATAGCAGTATAATTTAGCATAGTATAAAGCTTACTATCTCATAGTATATCACAGCAGAGTATGGCTTAGTACAACATGGTAGGGCATAGTTTAGTACAGTACAGTACAGTGCACTGAAGTACATATAGATATTACATAGCTTTGGAGTATATGTATCATATAGCTTAGAATAGTATAACACAATATGGGTTGGTATAGTATAAAATAGTGTATATAGCATAATTAATAATTTTGTTAAGTATATTAAAGAATAGTTGAATTTCATAAAGTTTAGTGTAGAAAAGTGTATTGTATTTGGATTCTATTCTATTACAGGGTAGTATAGTATATTATGGTGTGGTAGTTCATTAGCATCTAATGTACTATAGTGTAGCCTAGTAAATTTGAAATCATTTAGCTCCATTTTCTGGTCTTTAACAGGTGATTGGGCTGGTGGATGTTTTCACAGCTGAGATCTCTTTGGATCGGTTTCGAGACTTGTAAGCTCCGCTTCTTTTCTATTCACTCCTTCCAGATGTTTTTTTTTCCCATAATCCTAATACTGCTCTCTTTACATTCGCAGTTACTTAGTGATGCCCTTCATGGGCACCGACCTCGGCAAGCTGATGAAGATGGAGAGGTTGTCTGAGGATCGCATCCAGTTTCTTGTTTATCAGATGCTGAGGGGCCTTAAGGTAAAAGAGAAGAAACGGGGGAAACTCTCCAAACATTCTTTGTTGTTTTAAAGGGAGGGAAAAAGAAGAAAATTATGTCTCCCTGAGCAGAGCTTGTGTTTTCCTGTATCGTCTTTCTCCACAGTATATCCACTCAGCTGGAATCATCCACAGGGTGCGTGAACTTTGACCTATCAAACCATAAGCTTCATGGTTGAATCTTTCATTGCACTGATACAAATTCCCTGTCTGTTTATTTGTTCTCTCTACTGCAGACAGAACACTGTATTAAAATTCAGCGCTTTATTTCTCAATTCCTTTGCACGCCGGATTGATTTTATCTTCCTGTGTTTAACATTTAAGGAGTGAAAAATATACTTATCTATAGATTTATGTTTTTAAAAAATGACGAGATATAATTTCTTATCCAATAGGACCTCAAACCTGGAAATTTAGCCATAAACCCTGATTGTGAGCTAAAGGTAATTCAATTTCAAACAAAGCTACCTCGTCTTGATTTATTCTCATATTTATTTTAAAATTTGTAATACTCTACCTACCTTTCATTCTGCTTTAGATTCTCGACTTTGGCTTAGCTCGGCAGGCCGACACGGAGATGACCGGTTACGTTGTGACGCGCTGGTACAGAGCGCCGGAGGTTATCCTTAATTGGATGCACTACACGCAAACTGGTAATTAAAAAGAAAGAAATCTGATGGAGCTGCAAATGAGTCTGAGAGTCATTTGGCAACGCACGGTAACAAAAAAAGCAACATTTTTGCTCTGCATTGCAGTGGACATTTGGTCAGCAGGTTGCATCATGGCAGAGATGTTGCTGGGAAAACCTCTGTTCAAAGGGAACGACCGTATCCTTGGCTGTCTCCTGTTCAGTAACTCGATTCAACCTGATTTCATGTCAATCATTTGGTTGAAAATGTCTTATGATTTACTAAAGTAAAGGTTTGTTTTTACCGAACCCATAAATCTCTCAATCTCTGAATGAGATGTAAAAGTCACTATATACTGTAAAATCTTATCTGTACTTATGTGGGGTCATAGGAGCCATGACATTACAATAGAAGAGTTTTTCCAAGGCCATTGATCCAACCCTATAGAATAACAGACTGGTATGTTTCCAAAACATAAGAAAATAAAATCACCTGTCAGCACTAGAGAGCATGGACTTACTGTAGGTATTTGTTGTGATGATGAGAAAAGTGTTACCAAATTGAGTGCAGTATTTTTGGCTCTAAATATATAACTGCATACAGTCTAAGCAAGGCAAAGCAAGGCAATTTTATTTGTATAGCACACTTTCAACAACAAGGCAATTCAATGTGCTTTACATGATTAGGGGATAAGGTAGGTACTTAGGATAAAGTAAAAACAGCAATAAAGCATGAAGCACACACAAAACATATGATACATGAAAACATTACTGAAATGCAGCTCTAAACAGATACGTTTTTAGCTGTGATTTTAAAAAACAGTTTTGCAGTCGTCTGAAAGTTTGTTCCAGATTAGAGGAGCATAAAATACGAAAAGCTGCTTCTCCATGTTTGGCTCTAATTCTAGGGATGTTGAGTAGACTGGAATTAGAGGAGCTGAGTGGTCTGGAGTGTTGGTAAAGTAACAGTAGATCTTCAACATACAGTGGCTTGCAAAAGTATTCGGCCCCCTTGAACTTTTCCACATTTTGTCACATTACAGCCACAAACATGAATCAATTTTATTGGAATTCCAGGTGAAAGACCAATACAAAGTGGTGTACACGTGAGAAGTGGAACGAAAATCATACATGATTCCAAACATTTTTTACAAATAAATAACTGAAAAGTGGGGTGTGCGTAATTATTCAGCCCCCTGAGTCAATACTTTGTAGAACCACCGTCTGCTGCAATTCCAGCTGCCAGTCTTTTAGGGTATGTCTCTACCAGCTTTGCACATCTACAGACTGAAATTCTTGCCCATTCTTCTTTGCAAAACAGCTCCAGCTCAGTCAGATTAGATGGACAGCGTTTGTGAACAGCAGTTTTCAGATCTTGCCACAGATTCTCGATTGGATTTAGATCTGGACTTTGACTGGGCCATTCTAACACATGGATATGTTTTGTTTTAAACCATTCCATTGTTGCCCTGGCTTTATGTTTAGGGTCGTTGTCCTGCTGGAAGGTGAACCTCCGCCCCAGTCTCAAGTCTTTTGCAGACTCCAAGAGGTTTTCTTCCAAGATTGCCCTGTATTTGGCTCCATCCATCTTCCCATCAACTCTGACCAGCTTCCCTGTCCCTGCTGAAGAGAAGCACCCCCAGAGCATGATGCTGCCACCACCATATTTAACAGTGGGGATGGTGTGTTCAGAGTGATGTGCAGTGTTAGTTTTCCGCCACACATAGCGTTTTCCATTTTGGTCTCATCTGACCAGAGCACCTTCTTCCACATGTTTGCTGTGTCCCCCACATGGCTTGTGGCAAACTGTAAACCGGACTTCTTATGGTTTTCTTTTAACAATGGCTTTCTTCTTGCCACTCTTCCATAAAGGCCAACTTTGTGCAGTGCACCACTAATAGTTGTCCTATGGACAGATTCCCCCACCTGAGCTGTAGATCTCTGCAGCTCATCCAGAGTCACCATGGGCCTCTTGGCTGCATTTCTGATCAGCGCTCTCCTTGTTCGGCCTGTGAGTTTAGGTGGACGGCCTTGTCTTGGTAGGTTTACAGTTGTGCCATACTCCTTCCATTTCTGAATGATCGCTTGAACAGTGCTCCGTGGGATGTTCAAGGCTTGGGAAATCATTTTGTAGCCTAAGCCTGCTTTAAATTTCTCAACATCTTTATCCCTGACCTGTCTGGTGTGTTCTTTGGACTTCATGGTGTTGTTGCTCCTAACATTCTCTTAGACAACCTCTGAGGCCGTCACAGGGCAGCTGTATTTGTACTGACATTAGATTACACACAGGTTCACTCTATTTAGTCATTAGCACTCATCAGACAATGTCTATGGGCAACTGACTGCACTCAGACCAAAGGGGGCTGAATAATTACGCACACCCCACTTTTCAGTTATTTATTTGTAAAAAATGTTTGGAATCATGTATGATTTTCGTTCCACTTCTCACGTGTACACCACTTTGTTTTGGTCTTTCACCTGGAATTCCAATAAAATTAATTCATGTCTGTGGCTGTAATGTGACAAAATGTGGAAAAGTTCAAGGGGGCCGAATACTTTAGCAAGCCACTGTACTTTGGTGCTAAGCCATTCAATGATTTATAAACTAGTAAACATATTTAGAAGTCTATTCTCTGAGCTACAGGAAGCCAGTGTAAGGACTTTAGAACTGGGGTGATGTGCTCTACTTTCCTGGTTCTAGTGAGGACGCGAGCAGCAGCGTTCTGGATCAGCTGCAGCTGTCTGATTGACTTTTTAGTAAGACCTGTGAAGACACTGTTGCAGTAATCAATCTGACTAAAGATAAACGCATGGATGAGTTTTTCTACGTCCTGTTGTGGCATCAGTCGTTTAATCCTAGAAATGTTCTTCAGGTGATAGAAGGCTGACCTTGTTATTGCCTTTATGTGACCCTGGAGGTTCAGGTCTGAGTCCATTACTACACCTAGATTTCGGGCCTAATCAGTAGTCTCTAGCAGTTCAGTTGAAGCTGTGTGTTCCTCTTTAGGTCCAAAAATAATGACTTCAGTTTTGTTTCTGTTCAGCCATCCATTGATTTGCTCGATGCATTTACTTAGGGTTTGGATTGGTTCAAAGTCAGAGGCCCGGCACCAGTTGGTGGGCGGGTCGGGCCCGCCCATTCAGGTTTCAGGCGGATTATGAAAACGATAGTATAAATTACGTTGGAACGATGCAATGTATTTACCCAAGTCAACCCGTAGGCTGTAGGCTTTTTATCAGAACCTTTGGAGGTAATAAAGATCATTTAAACATGTTGTATGCAAAAATGGACATTAGAGCTTGGTTAAATAAAAACAAGAGCAAAGCTAGCACAAGCAGGGACGATGCTAATACATCACCAGTCTTAGAGTGGCAAGTGCAACCTTGAGTGAGCTGCCGATTATGTTGGATTGTGTGCGTAATATTTGTTGTGGACCAACTCTTTTACTGCAGTACATTCACTGGACATTTGTGGATGTAAAAAGGCCCTTTTTGTTCTCGGTGCCTCTGTTCTGTCACTGATATGTGGGTTTGAAAGGTGAGTTGCACATTATTTTTCTTTCTGTCTAGTTTGACAAAAGCATTTACTGTGTCTACAGTTATGATGTTATTATTGATTGGCATACATCATTGGAATCACAAGAATCTCACCTTACAAATTATATATAGTATATATGTATAACGGGATGTAACGGGTAATGGGATGTAAAAAAAACGAAGGAGTTAAATAAAAGACTGTTTATGGGCCCCGCCAGAATAAGCCACATCCCCCCAGCTAAATTCCTGTAGGTGAAGAAACGCTCAGTTAGTCAACCAGACCTATTTTAGATGCTTTTAACTTCCAAATAGTCAAAGGAAAATCGTTATATCTTCTACACAAAATGCTATATTGTATAAGCCGATATCAACAGTAAGGTTCAGAAGTTAGGTCCCTGAATGACCTTTGTCAGGGCTTGGTCAACATTGGAGGCAGCAAGTCAGACTTACTTCCAGTTAAGAAGAGCAACCTGGAGTTGGACTCCGGCCAGGTTGCTCTCTGTCATCAATTTTGTTCATAGCCTTTATGGACAGAATTTCTAGGTGCAGAAATTAAGGGCATCCGTTTTGGTGACCTCAGGATCGGGTCTCTGCTATTTGTAGATTGAAGATTATGTTTATTTGGGCTTCCTTAGATGTCCAGCTTTTGCTGAAGCAGCCCGCAGCTGAATGTAAAGTGGCCTGGACGAAAATCAACACCTCCAAATCAAAGACCATGTTCTTGAGCCGGAAAAGGGTAGAGTGCCCTCTCTGGGTCGGGGACGAGGTCCTGTCCCAAGTGGAGGACTTTAAGTCTCAGGGTCTTGTTTACGAATGTGGGAGATGGCAGATGCGGCATCTGCAGTGATGCGAGCACTGTACTGGTCCATCGTAGTGAACAGAGATTCTTGATTTACCGGTCAATCTATGTTTCCAACCTCACTTGTGGTCATGAGCTCTGGGTTGTGACAGAAAGAACAAGATCGTGGATACAAGCGACCAAAATGAGCTTTCTCTGCAGGGTGTCTGGGCTCTCCCTTAGAGATAGGGTGAGAAGCTCGGTTATCCAGGAGGGAGTCAGAGTAGAGACCTGATAAGCACAGGAACATACTATCTTTAGTGCTGGAACCGATCAGCACTCCATCCTGCTAACTCCTGTCCGATCATTGTCTGCACCTATCTCCAATCCGTCACACCTGATCCTCCTTCCCCTCTGTCTATTTAAACCCTTCACTTCCTCTCACTACCTGTCAGATCATTGATGTCACTCCACCCTGTCTCACCCTGCTCTTCTCCCTCCTGCTCGTTCGTGTCAGCCTGGTATCCTGCCTCGTCGTTCCTGTCATGATCCTTATCATCATTCTAATAAACATCCTTGCACCTTTTCCACATCTGCGTTTGGGTCCATGCTGCATTGAGACTTGACAAGATTATTCGAATCTTCTGTTTGTTTGCTTTAATTTGCTAAAATCTGCTAAAACTGGGACGAGTACATGTGGTTAGCTGTTAGCGTTTCATCACTCTGAGAATTGATTTACTCTTCACTATTGGATATGACATCTGTCTACCACCTCATACTTCAAAGAACCTCAACTCAAAATTCTGAACTATCCCTTTTAACCATCTACAGCTTCACAAAAAAGGCTTGTTAGGTTTGCCGTTGGTTTTTTCTTTTTGTTTTTTGCCTAGCATCTGTGTTACGAGTCAAGTCAGGTGGATTGATACAGCTGGCAGCCACAGCACAGCTAAAGTCCCATAATTACACGGATGTTGATCGCCTGAGAAAATTACAAACTCAATAATGGCCCATATAGCGTAGTATCCCACCACATATTCAAAGTAAGTTGTATTAAATTGCTAAAATCAGCTGAATCCCCCATTCGATTAGCTAACTAGCTTTGATTAGCATATACTATTCAACAAATTTACTGCGATCTGTAAATTGTACTGTAGGTAAAATTACTGATATTAATTTCAAAGAAGCTCAGTGCAAAACAACAAACTTTTGACACAGAAATTCAACAATTTAAGAGGTAACTGAAATCCAGCGGCACTCCCTGATGGTTCACTATATTCATTTGGTACTTAGAGTCCACTTGATTCTGATGATCTGATCTGATTCGAATCTGCTCAAACAATTCATGAATTTATCTTTTTGGCTGTCGGTGCGTATTAGCTTTACATTGCACGAAACTTGTTTGTATTTACCCACATTTCTACAGTTCAAGAACCATTCACAGGACATACTGCTACAGTATCACAAGACGAAACATCAATGAATCCGGTTTCATACCAACAGTTCAGAACGATTGTCTCATAATGTAGCATATGTCTTGTGTAGATTGAGACGTCCAAACAGCAGGAAGGTTCTGAATTTGTTCCTTTTTCTATAGCCTCCTCTTATTGACCCCTCTGATGCTGCTTGCCTATTAAAGCTCAGATATGAACAGATATGTTAAAAACTCATGCAAGCAATTCTTCTTAACCACTTCCTCTGTCAGACCTGGACCAGCTACGAGAAATCATGAAGATCACAGGAACTCCAACTCCTGACTTTGTTCTCAAGCTACAGAGTCAAGATGTAAGTCGCAGCTGACCTGACTCTCAAACATTTACTAGGCTTGCAGTGGCTTCCAAAACCATTCACGGCCCTTGAACTTTTCTCAAGTTTCCAGTCTTTTGCAGCCTCTAACAGGTTTGTTGTCTTGTTTTATTAGCTCCATCCAGCTTCCCTGTTTCTGCTAAAGTAAAGCCGCCCCACAGCATGATGCTACCACCACCATGTTTCATTCTGGGGATAGGGTGTTAGGGGTGACATTGCAGTGGTAATTTCCTGTCGCACAACGTTTGGCATGCAGGACAGAACGTTTCATTTTGGTTTCATCTGAGCAGAGCACGTTTTAAATACCCCTGGTGCTGACACTGAGACCACAAGATCGATTTTATTTTGAAAACCAGAAGCATCCGTGTCCTTCCGTTGAGTCTTCACGTGAAGCTGTGAGGGAGCAGGAAAGTGTACCTATGAGCGTTCTCTCTTTGAAATGATTGATTTAACAGAACAGCCTTTATTTACACTGAGCTTAAATAACACACAGGCGGATATTAATGACTAACAGTGATGGTTGAGTTGCAATGTAATTTATTAAGGAAAATCAGACAAATAGGGGCTGAAGAAAAAAAATCCCAAAACCATTGACCCCTTTTTTTTTATCCCTCAACAGGCCAGAAACTACATCAGAAGTTTACCAAAAGTGCCAAAGAAAGATTTGCACTCCATTTTCT
Organism: Valencia hispanica; assembly: GCA_963556495.2. NCBI lineage: Eukaryota > Metazoa > Chordata > Actinopteri > Cyprinodontiformes > Valenciidae > Valencia > Valencia hispanica. Next base: position 30,385,475 of record OY747722.1, on the reverse strand, counting down.
CCAAAGCCAGCCCGAATGGTACATGAACTCTTTATAGCTTGGTTAAGTCTTGGTTTTACTGGGCGCCATTTGTAAAGTTTCACAGTCAAAGGCTAACAGCAATAATTTCGGTTATTTAACCTGTCATAAGATAAATATATAGAGATTAAAATTTCAAAGTCACATTTGAGTCCATGCTATTTATTCATTTATAAATGCCAACGTTTCAAACGAAGTATTTAGTTTGCAAACTAAATATTTAGTCTACAAATTAAAAATGTAACTCCATACTAAACGTTAAGCTTATCAACTAAATATTTAGCTAGCAAGCTAACCAGGCTAGCTAATTATTTAGCTTCGAGCTAGACATTTAGCTTTGAGCTAACTATTTAGCTTCGAGCTAAACATTTAGCTCAGAGCTAAATTTTTAACTAAAATGCAAACTTATTTGCTGATAAGTGGAAGTGGACTACCAAAATAAAAGCTAGATCTTGTGAACCTCTATATAAACTGCTGGCGAGACTGAATCTCACCTCTTTATCATTGTTTACTTTCATCCCGACATGTCCAACATTTCAGCCTAAAACGCAGGATGAGCTGTTTTAGCAGCAATACAGACGTTTACCAGTGGATTTACAGCGACAGCAGCGGGAATTTATATCGCAGTTCACGGTATCCAGCTTTTATTTTGATAGTCCAGTTCCACTTCTTGGCAAGGGAATTTGCATATTAGCTAAATATTTAGCTTGGAGCTAAATATTTAGCTCTGAGCTAATAGTTTAGTTCGAAGCTATTTAGCCAGTTTAGCTTGCTAGCTTAATATTTAGCTTGAAGCTAAATGTTTAGTTCGCAAACTAAACATTTAGTTTGCAACCTAAATATTTAGCTCTAAGCTAAATATTTAATTTGATTACTAAATATTTACTTTGAAGCTAAATATGTAGGTATAAACTGTGAAAGTTAAAAATTAATGAATAACATGGTGAAAATATGACTTAGAAAAATGAACTCCCATTTTGTTTTCTCTTATGACCTAAATTATTGCTGTTAACTTTTGACTGTGTAACAAACGGCCCCAATATGGTTTTGTCGACTTTCACACGTCTCTCTCGCAGCGGTGTGCGTCCTGGAAAAGATGCTCCTTCTCGACCCCGAGAGCAGGGCGAGCGCGTCAGAGGCCCTCGAGCTGCCGTTCTTCAGCGAGTTCAGAGACGTGGAGGAGGAGACCGAGGCGCTGCCGTACGATCAGACCACGGACAACACAGACCTGCCGCTGGACCAGTGGAAACGTAAAGTCCGCAGTGGTTCAGTGGTGTCCAAATCACAGAATGAGCCTAATTCTAACAATCCTCGTTTTTTTCTCTGTGTGTACACAGGTCATACTTTCACAGAAATCCTGACATTCAGGCCGCCCAGGGACTCAAAGGAAACGTCCCTTTAAGAGCTCACACACCTCCAGACATGAACTTTTTACCCTCTTACACCCAGAAATATTCTTATCTATTCGTAGTGATCCAACCTGTTTGTCAATGCTTTTAATATCAATAAATAGTATTTCCTTCGATTTTCAAAATGATTTTGCTAATTTTTTGCAAACAATAGCTGTTTTCATTTAACAGAAACTGACCTTTACATTTTTTTCTGCTACAGGACTTGTGTATTAAAAGTAAAACAACCTTAATATAACAAAAATAATAAGTATATTCCAGTTCTGTCAAGCTTAATTTAACCTCAAAGCGAAGTATTTAAAAAAGCATATACACATAAAAATGATTTACCTGGATGTAAATAGAGAATTTGAGTTTTGATTAGCATACATACTAAAATATGTTTGAAAGGAAAAAAAATACAAATGCATGCAAATGTCAGCAGTGTTTCCTAACCCTGGTCCCCAAAGCACACTGTCCTGCATGTTTTAGATGTTTCCCTGATTCAACACTGATTTCAATTGATGGCTGATTAACAGGCTTTTGTCGAACAGCAATCATCTGAATCAGGTGTGTTAATGCAGGGAAAGATCTAAAACATGCAGGGCAGTGTGGCTTAAGGACCAGGGGTCTCATTTATAAAACTTTGCGTAGAATCATTACTAAAACCGTACTTAAGCAGACAGCTGCAGGCTCGTAGAGGCATGGTAAACTGTTTTATTTCAAGCAATCACTCAATCAGCGCTTTACTCAGCCAAGGGCAGCCAAAGTGCTTCACATTAAAAGACAAAAATACAGTTGCAAAAAGAAAAACAAGAAGAGAGTAAAAAGATTAAAAAATGTAATAATAAAAGCAGCACAAGCAATAAGAAAAAGAAAAGTAAAGTTTCAATTAGGCCTATATAATTACTTCTTGTAGCAACACTAAGACTGGGATTTATTAAACCAAATAAAGCTAGACATTTAAAGCCTGACACAAAAGGTGGGTTTTAAGTGTAGGTTTTTAAAAAGTATCATCCTTGCAAAATATGAATTTGGGGTGACAAACGGAAGGGCTGCAAGTGACGCAGCCTTGATGCAGCAGCGTTCCTGATATAAGAAGAGCGGGGGACGGGATGCACGGTTCCAGCGGGTCAGTAGATCCAACACCGGGTCCAGTTCAGCACATAGATCTAATAGGACTGCTTTAAGGAATCTACACCGGGTCCCCCATCCAGATGCTTCCAGTGGCGTGATCTTCAATGAGCGCCAGCATCCACTGTGCATCATTATGCAGGGGGACGCTTCGTACTTCACACAATTAATCCACCAATAAATGTAATTTCTATATAATCTGAAGCCATTAATACATATGAACATACTGTGATATGATTCTTATGTGCAACATATTTTCATTCAGATTCTCATTTTTATTCTCAGTTCAGAGACGGGATGGGTGTGTGACTGCTGGTTGTGTGTCTGTGTGTGCAAAGCTCTACAAGTTTGAAATTGTGGCTTAAATTCACATTTTTGCTATCTCTCCTGCTGCGCTGTCAGTGTCCAAAAAGTGCGTAAGCAAGATCCTTAGGGTGTTTAAAGTTGCTCACATTTTTCCGCCACGTTTCTTTCTATAAACTTGGCGTAGAAAGTTGCTTACGTAGTTTTCACACCCCGTTTTGTGCATAAGCAAGCTTTATAAATGAGACCCCAGGGTTGGTAAACACTGGACTAGGCCACTCCAAAGCCTTCACTTTGTTTATTTATGACTTAAGCTATAAGATGTGGACTTGCTACTGTGCTTTGGATCATTGCTCTGGTGCATAACCCAAGTTTGACTGAGCTCATAGACACAGAAAAATGTTACCGTCACACTAGTACCACCATTATGGGGTGCCGTTTATAGATATATATATATATATATATATATATAAACGTTTTGGGGAGTATGTCTGGGTTGTAATAATTAACCAAGCTGAAAGTAAATATGTTAAACAAGTTAAAAAAAGGCGGCTGTAAATATTAAAACATTTCAGTTCTTTACAGAATGTATCAGAGATGAATTATATCTTCTCAATCTCTCATGTTAAAAGCATATAACTGGGTTTTTATTTTGTCATAATCCTCTTTTGCAGCTCATTATCTATTAGACAATTGTTTGTTGCAAGTGACAGCTTAGGGTATTTCTTCACCGTCAGACATAAAATAAGTCCTGATAATTAGATATGATTTTAGCACATTGTTAGTTGAGGTTTTAATTCAATTCAATTCAATTCAATTTTCAATTCAGTTTATTTATATAGCGCCAATTCACAACAGATGTCATCTCAAGGCACTTAACAAGAAGTCATTTCAATACATTTATACAAACATTCCAATCAGTTAAAAAGTTTCCTATTTAAGGAATCCCAGCAGATCGCGTCAGTCATTGGCGTGAGGTTGGGCCCCGTTGATGCAGACTTTCCAACCACAGCAATCCTTCAGCAATCCCTCATACTGAGCAAGCATGTAGCGACGGTGGAGAGGAAAAACTCCCCTTTAACAGGAAGAAACCTCCAACAGAACCAGGCTCAGTAGGAGCGGCCATCTGCCACGACCGTCTGGGGGTTTGAGAAGACAGAGCAGAAACACAGAAGGAACAGAAGATCTGATATAAGAGAACTTTCTATGTTACAGAAAGTAAAAAGTTGATAACAGGACACAGTGGATGTTCAGTTACTGAGAGGATCATCCCAGTCGATGCCCCCCGTCCAACAGGGCATTGCAGCCAAGCAGGATACCAGACCAGGTATATCTTCTATGGAGAGAAAAACACAGAGAGAAAACAAAGTTAACAGTCGAAATAACAGAATGTACTGTAATACAACTGGAGAGTAGTAGGAGAAAAGGAAGTAGCAGAGTGAAGAAAATTGGTAAGTCTGTCCTCCAGCAGTCTAAGCCTATAGCAGCATAACTACAGAGATAGCTCAGGATGACCTAAGCCACTCTAACTATAAGCTTTATCAAAAAGGAAAGTTTTAAGCCTGGCCTTAAAAGTAAACAGAGTGTCTGCCTCACGGACTAAAGCTGGGAGCTGGTTCCACAGGAGAGGAGCCTGATAACTAAAAGATCTGCCTCCCATTCTACTTTTAGAGATCCTAGGAACTACAAGTAAACCTGCAGTCTGAGAGCAAAGTGCTCTGTTAGGAACATAAGGAACAATTAGATCTCTGATGTATGATGGAGCTTGATTATTAAGGGCTTTGTATGTAAGAAGAAGGATCTTAAATTCTATTCTGGATTTAACAGGGAACCAATGAAGGGAAGCTAAAACAGGAGAAATGTGATCTCTCTTTTTAATATTCATCAGAACTCTTGCTGCCGCATTTTGGATCAACTGAAGGCTTTTAATGGCATTTTGTGGACTACCTGATAGTAAAGAATTACAGTAGTCCAGCCTTGAGGTAACAAATGCATGGACTAGTTTCTCAGCATCACTCCTGGACAGGATGTTTCTAATTTTAGCAATATTCTGGAGGTGAAAGAAAGAAATCCTAGAAACCTGTTTAATATGGTATTTAAATGTCAAGTCTCGGTCAAAAATAATGCCGAGGTTCTTTACGTTATTACTGGGGGCCAATTTAATACCATCCAGATGAAGTGATTGACTAATCAGTTTCTGTTTAAGAACTTCTGGTCCAAAGACAGCAACTTCTGTTTTGTCAGAATTTAAAAGCAAAAAGTTTAGGGTCATCCATGTTTTTATGTCTTCCAGACATGCCTGTAATCTACCTAACTGACTGGGTTCATCAGGATTTATGGATAAATATAGTTGTGTATCATCTGCATAGCTGTGGAAATTTATCCCATGCTGTCTAATGATTCTACCAATTGGGAGCATATATATGGTGAACAGAATTGGTCCAAGCACAGAACCCTGTGGAACTCCACAAGTAACCCTTGAGAGTGAAGAAGGTTTATCATTTAGATGAACAAACTGGAATCTATCAGACAAATATGATTTAAACCAGCCTAGTGCTGTTCCTTTGATCCCTGCAACATGTTCAAGCCTTTCTAAGAGAATATTGTGATCGACTGTGTCAAAAGCAGCACTGAGATCTAACAAAACCAGAACAGACAACAGTCCATTATCTGAGGCCATGAGAATATCATTAGTAACCTTCACCAGTGCTGTTTCAGTGCTATGATGAGCTCTAAAACCTGACTGAAACTCTTCAAACAAGTCGTTATTGTTTAAATGCTCACAGACTTGATTAGCAACAATTTTCTCAAGGACTTTGAATAAGAAAGGAAGGTTAGATATAGGTCTGTAATTCACTAAGTCATCTTGATCAAGGGAAGGTTTCTTGAGTAAAGGTTTAATTACAGCTATTTTAAATTCCTGTGGTACGTATCCGTTTACTAAGGATAGATTCATCATATCCAAAATGGGGCCAGGAACCAAATGGAACACTTCTTTAAATAATTTGGTTGGAATTGGGTCCAACATACAAGTTGAAGGTTTAGATGAGGCTAATATTTTTGATAATTCCGAAAGCTCGACTGAATCAAAACAGCCTAAGCACAACTGAGGTTCTACAGTTCTTTCCGATACTGCCTCATTTACTGAGGAAGAAGTAATCCTGTTTGGGAGGATGCCAATGATTTTATTTTTAATACAATTAATTTTATTTACAAAGAATCCCATAAAATCATCACTGCTAAGAGCTGGGGGAATAGTTGGCTCAACAGAGCTATGACTCTGTGTAAGTTTGGCATCTGTACTAAATAGAAACCTAGGATTGTTTTTTTCCGCCTCTATTAATGATGAAAAATATGCTGTTCTAGCTTGTCGAAGGGTCATTTTATACAGCAATAGACTGTTATTCCAGGTTAAATAGGAATCCTCTAGATGTGTAGAGCGCCATTTTCTCTCCAACTTCCTAGTATTCTGCTTTAAAGTACGCAACCCTGCGTTAAACCAAGGAGTCAGCCTCCTATGGCTAGCCACTCTCTTTTTTAAGGGGGCTACACTATCTAATGCCAAACGCAAAGAGGACGTAACGCTGTGAACCAGACCATCAATTTCTGAAGGGTTAGAGATAGAATTGCTGCCATCCACTGTGTTACCCTGAGACACTAAGGAAAGTAAGAATGGAACAGATTCTTTAAAAATTGTTACAGCATTGTCTGTTAAAGCTCTACTATATTGAAATTTTCTTTCAGATTTAGATGTTCAGTTAAAGTAAATTCAAAAGTTATTAAGAAGTGGTCAGACAGGACCGGGTTATGTGGGTGGACTGTTATTTCCTCACACTCAATACCGTATGTCAGTACAAGGTCCAAAGTGTGTTTACCCGAGTGGGTCGATCCCTGTACTTTTTGAGTAAAACCAATTGAGTCTAAAATAGCACTAAAGGCTGCATTTAGGCTATCACTTTCAGTATCCACATGAATATTAATATTAATATTAATTAAGAGACGATTTACACATTTAATTTTAGGTGTATTTAATAAATCGATACATTTTTAATAAATATTAAGGGTTATTAAAATTCTTTGATGTGTTTAAGTTCTCCTTAATCACAGGTACAGGTATGTATGTTACAAATTAATACATGTTGGCATTCAATTCATTTATGGCTCATTTTTTTATGTAATTCCTCCATATGAGTCAGTTTATGCTGATGTCTACAGGTCCTTCTCAAAAAATTAGCATATTGTGATAAAGTTCATTCTTTTCCATAATGTAATGATAAAAATTTAACTTTCATATATTTTAGATTCATTGCACACCAACTGAAATATTTCAGGTCTTTTATTGTTTTAAAACTGATGATTTTGACATACAGCTCATGAAAACCCAAAATTCCTATCTCAAAAAATTAGCATATCATGAAAAGGTTCTCTAAACGAGCTATTAACCTAATCATCTGAATCAACTAATTAACTCTAAACAACTGCAAAAGATTCCTGAGGCTTTTAAAAACTCCCAGCCTGGTTCATTACTCAAAACCGCAATCATGGGTAAGACTGCTGACCTGACTGCTGCCCAGAAGGCCATCATTGACGCCCTCAAGCAAGAGGGTAAGATACAGAAAGAAATGTCTGAACGAATAGGCTGTTCCCAGAGTGCTGTATCAAGGCACCTCAGTGGGAAGTCTGTGGGAAGGAAAAAGTGTGGCAGAAAATGCTGCACAACGAGAAGAGGTGACCGGACCGTGAGGAAGATTGTGGAGAAGGACCGATTCCAGACCTTGGGGGACCTGCGGAAGCAGTGGACTGAGTCTGGAGTAGAAACATCCAGAGCCACCGTGCACAGGCGTGTGCAGGAAATGGGCTACAAGCCACTTTTGAACCAGAAACAGCGGCAGAAGCGCCTGACCTGTGCTACAAAGAAGCAGCACTGGACTGTTGCTCAGTGGTCCGAAGTACTTTTTTCGGATGAAAGCAAATTTTGCATGTCATTCGGAAATCAAGGTGCCAGAGTCTGTAGGAAGACTGGGGAGAAGGAAATACCAAAATGCCTGAAGTCCAGTGTCAAGTACCCACAGTCAGTGATGGTCTGGGGTGCCATGTCAGCTGCTGGTGTTGGTCCACTGTGTTTTATCAAGGGCAGGGTCAATGCAGCTAGCTATCAGGAGATTTTGGAGCACTTCATGCTTCCATCTGCTGAAAAGCTTTATGGAGATGAAGAATTCATTTTTCAGCATGACCTGGCACCTGCTCACAGTGCCAAAACCACTGGTAAAAGGTTTACTGACCATGGTATTACTGGGCTCAATTGGCCTGCCAACTCTCCTGACCTGAACCCCACAGAGAATCTGTGGGATATTGTGAAGAGGAAGTTGAGAGACCCAAGACCCAACACTCTGGATGAGCTTAAGGCCGCTATCGAAGCATCCTGGGCCTCCATAACACCTCAGCAGTGCCACAGGCTGATTGCCTCCATGCCACGCCGCATTGAAGCAGTCATTTCTACAAAAGGATTCCCGACCAAGTATTGAGTGCATAACTGAACATAATTATTTGAAGGTTGACTTTTTTTATATTAAAAACACTTTTCTTTTATTGGTCGGATGAAATATGCTAATTTTTTGAGATAGGAATTTTGGGTTTTCATGAGCTGTATGCCAGAATCATCAGTTTTAAAACAATAAAAGACCTGAAATATTTCAGTTGGTGTGCAATGAATCTAAAATATATGAAAGTTTAATTTTTATCATTACATTATGGAAAAGAATGAACTTTATGGAACTGGAAATTATATCCAAAGCAGCTTTCCAAACTTGCACCCTTTAGGTCCACCTGCTGGTTGCAACATGATGCTACAGCACTCCACGAACATCAGATCAGCCAGTTTTCCACATTGTGAGATAATGGTGTAATAAATCAGAAATCAGATTGGGATCCATCTCAGTTCCACTTCGTAAAAATGAATCAGATAATCAATAAAACAGACATTTTATTAGGTTAAGTGAAGCTTAAACACTTCAGCAAAGGTCAGGGTTGATTTGGCCGGTTGAAGAAATGCATTAAAGATGGTGTAAGCTGGGAAGTTCTACATATTTCCCTCTATGTTGTCGGGCCATTATACACCGTACTTCTTCTGCAGGACTGCGACAGACGACTGGTCGAGCTTGGCTTGGAGAAGGAAGTCAAACAGCTCTTTAAGGACTGTAAGGAGGGAGAAAATGAGACATTTTTTAGGATGATTACACTTGTGAGCGACAAACAAAAGCATGTGTCTTCAGCTGTAGAGGGTCAAATGGACTCCACCTTTCTTTTCCTGGGAAGACATGAACATGACAGCCATGTCGAAGCGCCTCACACTCGCTAGGCTCCCGAGGGTTTCCAGGACGGAGGCCGGAGATTCATTCCTGCAAAAAAGTTCGTGTCGTTATACTGCTTAAAGCAAGCCAGTCTTACCCGTTTTGAAGAAGGAAATCGATAGAGCTTACTTTGTGGAGAAATCACACAGAGTTCTCAGGATCTGATTGAGGAGGTCTGGTTCCAGCGAATTCTTGAAAATTTGGGCGTACGCTGCAGGACTGATTTGCTGCCAAACAGGATGATAAACAACGTTTTTAGCATCTAAAGCCTTCAAGGAACTTAATTTAAAAACAACCCAACAAAGAATGGAGCGGTTGAAGCTGGAGTGAATGGGAAACGAAGCTCACCCTGAGATATCTATAGATGGCCTCTGGTTGGTTTCTGAGCTTTCGGAGGTCCGACTCCAGCTGGAAGCTGTTGGCAGGTGCAGGAGGCACATCCGTCTCTGTGGAGGAGCTTGAACCTGGTGGTGCAGGAGGAGGATTAGCTTTCTCCTGCGCTGGCTGGCTGGAGCCTCTGCTAGCAGGTACCCTGGAGAGCAGAAACAGGAAGTGACCCCCGGAACAAACACAAACATGCTGCGACACGTTGTTAGTTTAATAACAGAAAGTTACCTGGAATGAAAAAAACATTTGCACTAGCAGTCGAAAACCAATATACAGACTTCTATGTCCGCATTTTAAATTTTTGTTAAATATGAAGAAAATAACAGACTTGCTGCTGTCACATGTTTGGCCAGGAGAGTACCAGTTTATGTATTTGGCACTTCAGGGTCTTCAAAATGTTATTTAGCAATGAGGAAAAAGAAATGTGAACACAGTTTTGTGTTAATATTAATATGATCCAGTTTTGAAATCAAAACACTATATTTCTAAAAATATGTGTGTTTTTTATGCTACTTGAAAACTAAAGCTGCCCTTCAATAACATGGCAGTTTTAAGAGAAAAAAAAAACATGAAATCAAGGAGAGTTACAGGCCTGGATGAATGTATATTAAAGTATTTATACTTGGGGTGGACAATATAGAAAAAGGCTATTGATTAGAAAAAAATCATTGATCAAAAGATAATTAACAATAACGTTATAAAAAATTGATAAAATATATTATAACCACAGCCCTGACCTACTTTTAATAAAGAACATAATCAAAGAATTCAATTAAACCCTTAGTTCAACTACCTTTTTTTAACCATTACTGAAGGTTGTAAAACAAAAATCAACTTAAGAGACCTGAGTGACCTCAGTAAATAATGGACAGAGCTGTAAGTTCGTAACACTGGTACTGCAGAGGTTGAGGTTGAAAAGTTGTAGCATGAGCATTAACCAAATGTAATGCAGTTTAACACACCTAAACAATAAAAATTAACCTAATGCATAAAGAATAAATGTATAGAATGACATTCTCGAACATTTAATTTTAATTGGAGCAAAAACAACAGGGCTATCTCAGTAGTGTTTATATATAATGTACACAGATATGTAAGTGTGTTTTGTCTCACATATATAATGTGTTCCATACCGAACATGTGGCTCATCAGGTTTTTGCTACTTCAGTTGATATCAGTTTCAGTTCAAATAAATGTAGCTTTACATTATTTTTAGAATATATATTATATCATTGCTTGGTACTGAATAAATCAGTCAACATGTTAAATAATTAGCCGAGTTAAGAGGCTACATGGTCACATTGCACATAGCAAATTAAAATAACTCTTTCAATGTAACTTTAGCAGATGAAAGTTCTATAATGTTTCTTTTAAATCACCAAATCATGTAAAGCACCTTGAATTACCCTGCTGTTGAAAGTGTGCTATACAAATAAAATTGCCTTGCCTTGCCTTGCCTAATGTGACCAGCTCAGATTGGGTTCCCACTAAAAAACATTTCTGCTTTTATTTTGGTGCAACAACCCAAGACCCAGACTGGCCCCTATTAGCCCCTCTTTATAAACCTCCTAGATACGCCCCTGCTCAGCAGCAGGAAAATGATTTTTTCCAACTTAGTGACTTTGTCGCTATTTCCAACAACTTTTCAGACCCCTTAATGACTTTTTTTCCGAAAAAGCACCTAGCAACAAATCTAGTGACATTTCTGACCACCCTTAGCTACTTTCTTATTTCGTGCAGATTAGAGACCCAGCTTGCTCTACATCCAGACTGTCCTTCCAGGCGCTCAGAATGGGAATGATCTGCGAATGTACATGCAGCCTGATCACACTACACCGAATGACCAATCATAAACCTTTCTCGGATTATTTCATGCCATCACAAACGAACTTGTTTGATGTTTATAATAGGCTCCGACATCTGCTTCTTTCCATTTGACGGACAGTGTTCACTTATTTCAGCCGAAAGAAATAAAATTGTGGGCATGCAGTCTAAGCAGGTTTTAGACCAAAATAGTTCAGTGGAGGGTTAAAAGTAATTGAAACTTCAGCTTCTGTCAGTCACATAAAGACAGCTCTCCTGAAGACATGCTGCTCGCTGCTGTGTCGCGCGTCACTGGTTCTGGCTGATTTTTTATTACATTTTTGGTAGTGAAAGTATATTTCCCCCCCTGGTTAATAGGCAAGCTGGTTAATCCGTTTAACCTTCACTCTCAGGTATAAAGCCATCCACCAGGGATCTGGTTCAACTATTTCTCTGCATATTTCAGTTTTTTTTTCTTTAGAACGGTGACGGAAAAATCTGAAGGCCGTTCATCGTTTTGACAGATTGCAATTCACAGCCCTGAACACTTGGTGCAGACGTTTTCAACTTTAGGCACAGAGTACAGGTAACTAAATCAATCAATCCCAAAAAGAAAAAGAAAAAGAAAAAGATTCCCATGAGAGCATCTGAGCATCATCTCAGACCTGGACACTGTACTCAATGCATCTCTCTAACCGGGAGCTGACAGCGCATTAAAAGAGTTACTGAGGCTGTAGAGTGCGACTGTGACCGGTGTGGCTGGTTACAGACGAGTTCGGTGTCATGCGAACCAGCGACGTATGCTGCAGGATGGTAAAGCGATAGTTTGAAGGTCAGGAAACGGCTCATTCAGAGTCTTTCTGACTTCTGATCACTTCAATTGGAGAAATCCTTCTTTATTTCAAAGCTTTGTCTGAAGTGACGCTTAGTTCCAGTCTCCAGTGTGGCAGCGGAGCGGACTTTCAGTTCTTTGAGGAAGGTATAAAACAGTAGTCTGCATCTGACAAATGTACATTTATGAAAGAAAAACTAACAGAATAAATTATGACATTCAAATGTGTTTTTCTTTTCTTTTCTTTTCGTTGAATGCCAAAAGTAATGTCCTGTTTGGTGAACTCTTATGAAATAATCTCACTGATCCTGTGGGTGTTAGTGATTTAAAAAGACCAATTAAACAGGGTCAGCGTCGATCTTAGGCTCCTCCTCCAAACGGTCAAAAGTCTTTTACTGGCGCCAGCAGAGTTTCCTTTCGAGGGCGCAGCGTGCCTTGTTAAACATGCGCCGGTGAGCGTTGAAAAACTCGCTCGGGATTTTGGAATAAAATATAATTCCACATGTTCAGGCCACAGCAGGTGAACCGTTTGTATTTTAAGTGCAATCGTTTAATTTCATTGTTCATGTAGCTTTCTGTTCATGTTGTTCGGATTGAATATTAATCAAAATTAATAAAAAATAAATATTATTGAATGTTATTATTTTAAAAATTGACGGATAAAAAGAGATTTTTTTTATCCCTTCAGTCATAATGACGGAGAACAAAAACAGTCTAGCACGACCTCTACTTACTACACAGTATTTTTAAATGTTTTATTTACTGTACTGCCTCTAGTTATTCATCTGAGTATGTACTTTGCTGCAGTTGCACCTAAATTTCCCCGATGAGGGACAACAAAGGATGTTTCTACTCTATTCAGATCAGGGGGCGAACACCAACACGGGCCAAACTTTTTTAGATTGCTATCAGTAAAAATCCATTGTTTCCCCTCCCACCCCCCCATAATTCTAACTACTGTATGTGAAAGCCACCTGTCACATGTCTGTGATGGGGTTTCTGCCATTTCCTCGATTTTGATCATCTTGGCGCTGGGTGACGAGGACAGTGGGGACGAGCCGTCCTCTGGCTTCCTCTCTACTTCCTGGACTAATGGCGGAGCTGCTTCCACCTCCGTCGGCGTCCGCTTCCCGCTGATCTCCTCAATGTCAATCCTCCTCAGAGGTTTCTGAAGACCAAAAGAGAAGCAAACTATAGCATCCTCACACTGGCAGAGACTGACAAAATGGACAGTTGCAACTGACAGTTGAGCGCAGATGTTCTGGTTTGTCCACAGGTTGGACCGTCCTCCTCTGTGAGCCGTCCTCTGCTTGCAGAACACCACCAGCGCCCGGAACCTAGAGGAGAAAAAAACATCGGCGGGTCGGTCGGGAGGTCTCCTTAAAGCTCGGACGTAAAACCCAGGAGGTGTGAGCGTACCGTTCGGAGCTTCTGGAGCTCATTCAGGGCCTGCTTGTTCCCTGGTTCCAGCTGCAGCAGCTGCTGAAAATCTGACACACACACACACACACAAGTTGAGAAAAGAACCCACATATATACAGTCACCATGGCTAACCTCTGGAGAGGCTTACGGAACCATCTGGAAGGGTTTGGGTCTCCAATGAACAAACGTGGAAAAAGTGGTGACAGCCGTGAAAAGAGCATAGGGAAGAAACAGGCTCAGTAAAAGATGATAAAGATAGGGAATTGTTGTGGAAAATGGGATGGGAAACAACCTGTTCATCCAAACGAAGTGAGTTTGGTAGGAAAAATTCCTTTTATCCTTACCTCCCCCACCCCACCCCCTAAAAAAGCCACCAGAACATAGAAACTAGCTGTTGGAGAGCAAGTGGGAGTCTAAAGGTTGATACCTACCGTCTATTCTGGTTCTGGACAAAAGTTAGTGGAGACTGGGGCTGGTTGAAGCCACAGTGGTTTAGTTTTATATCAAATATTTGGCTTATTAATCTGCTCATTTTGTAATATTCATCTTTTGATTTGAACACACAACGCTGAGGTGGAGATCCATTAGTATTTTTTATGGGTCAGAGTAACTTTTCACGGTCTTATTTTTGTATTAAATAAATAAATAAATAAAAACAATCGAAAAGTCAAAGATGAGCTAACATTTATTATGCTAGCTAAAATTTTTGTCAGGAGGTCACTTGGGGCTGGTTGTCTCACTGCTCCATATCAAATATTTGTATCAGCTCTTATTAGCTACTGTTGAAGTAGTACTCTTTTTTTCTTTCTTTAGCTGGCAGAATGGTCGGGAATTTCAAGCAAAATATTATCTGTGAAAGTTCATCTACCCTTGGCTTTTTGTACTTTGACAAATAATAATAATAGTTGAAACAATAGTTTTTTAAAAAATCACCTGGGGAATCATTTGAAAGACCCAATGAATACATTTGCATGCATTTTGAGCTTTAAGAACAATGCTGGGTTAACTTTGTTTCTGTGTTTATATTATGTAAAACTAATTGTTCTTACCACTCACCAGAATAATAAGATCAGTTTGCTCAATTTTAGGGATTTAGGGAATAAAGGAACATGGATTTTACTTTTAACTAAACCAAATCAAATGTAATATTTTAAAATAGTTACACAATTTTATAAAATCTATATTTTTAAACAAAAACCCCCATTGACATTATTAATATGGACAAGCAACTCCAACATGGGGCAGTTTGTCACAGTGGGTTAGAGTGTCTTTGACAGGTAATAAATAACCTTTTTATCACAATAGACTGTGAAAAAGAAAGGTGGGTTCAATTCAATTCAAGATCCTAGGCTTTCATTTAATCTACGAATGCCTCCTGAAATATGTTTGGATGATAAGAAATACACACTAGAGTAAAAAGTGAGACAACAAGCCTCGGCCTCCTCTACTTCATCCACAAATGTTTGGAAAAGGTTTTCTCTATCCAGATTTCCAGCTCCAAGCAGATATTCCAAGAATTCAAGAGTTGTACAGCACAGTACCAAATATCTGTTGATGGAAAGACTAACTACGTCTTTGTGGCATCAAAAGGGATCAATTCAACAAGTTCTGATTCAAATGGACCCAGTATATTACAGCACTAAGAAGTGGTTCGGTCTAATTAGGGGGAAAGTTCCATCCAAAATGGGTCGATTGATTCCGCTTGTCCGCCTGTTCGTGTCTTTTTCTTGTTTTGGGCTTTTTTCCCTTCTCTTTTTTTTGTTAAAATAACAAACAAATACCTATGTCTAAGTTACAAAAGCACATTGCATTCACTTGAGAAAAAAAAACTAAGCTCTGATTTTCTGAATTAACGAGATAAACTGCGAGCACTAAAAAGCCAAACTCACTCAATCCCAAAACAAAGTCAAGTGAATAAAACTCAACAAAATTGGTATAAAATTCTCTCATCAGCTCAGAAAAAAAAAGCTTTTATTTTTAATTTGTAAAAATGATCTCGTTAATTCAGAAAAAAGTATTTTTTTTAATTTGTAAAAATATCTTGTTAATTCAGAAAAACAAAGCTTTTATTTATTTGTCAAAATATCTCGTTAATGAATTGAAATATTTTCAATAAAAAGGTCTGCAGCACCTTCCTTGGCCTCCTGCAGCTTCCCGAGTGCCAGCCTGGCTGTGCCACGGCGGGCGAAGGCCTTGGAGTAAGTGTTATCCAGGGAAATGGCCGCCGTACAGTCTTCCTCTGCTTCTTTATACCTGCAGGAGGGAAAACGGAGGACAGGTGGGTGGAGTTAGCCGTGAATATCCTGCTAGTGTTGCATGTTCTTACTTTTCCAGCTTGAGGAAGGCCATGGCCCTGTTTGCAGGCAGAAGGACGTTCATGTTGTCCACCTCCATTCCTTTACTGTAGCATTCCACCGCTGCTTCGTACTTCCCTTCTTTGAAGTAAGCATTTCCCTGAAGAACAAACAGCTGGTAGGTTTTGGAGAGCAACTGGTGGTGAAAGAAGAAGCCAAACCTGGAGCCAGGGCTTACTCTGTCCTTCTGCATGACCGCCTCCTGTTTCCTCTGCTGCTCCTCCAGCCGTCTCTGCTGATCTGGATCGACTGCGGCAGCCTCGGCGCGCTGCGCGTCTCCAGCCGGAGCGCCCTGCTGACCGAGGATCTGAACCAGCCAGAGCATCGGTTAAAAGGAGAAGAAGAGCAAACACACAAACCTGGATCAGACGGATTGTCGCCCACCTCCTTGATTTTCTTCACTTCATTCTGCGCTTCCACGTTGCCCGGGTCCAGCTTCACAACCGTCTCATAATCTGTTCAGAAACATTCAGAAATGCGCCGTCAGCTCTGGGTGATCAGGTTAAACAGAACCTGCTTCTCGCCCCGACTCCCACCTTCCAGTGCAGACTCGTGTTTCTTCCGAGCGAGGCGAGCGGCTCCTCTCCGAGCGTACGCCTTAAAGTAGCCGCTGTCCAGAGCGACGGCCAGGTTGCAGTCGGACTCGGCCACGGCGTATCTGCGGAGGACAGGATTCGTCCGTTCAGACGGGCACTAATTTATCCCAACGACTGGGGAAAACTAAAAATACAAAAAATTTATTCACCTAAAACTTCCTGTTTTACCACTTTCTAACTATTACAATGAGATTTTAGGAGCTAGACTGACACGAAGCAGCAGACACACGTGAAGTGGAAGGAAAATGCCAGTTTAACAGTTTAAGCTATGCCCTGTTTAATAGCAACCATCTGCTTCCATCAATGTTCTCTATTAAATATAAGTCTGGACTTTAACTAGGCCATTCCAACACCAGCTGCATTTATAGTGCGACTCAGCTGCACTGAATTCATTTTAGGCTGCAAGAGTAAAGGGGCTAGATGCAAACACACTCCACACTTTTCAGATTTTTATTTCATTTTGTAAACCCATGTATCATTTTTCCTTCTACTTTGCATTGTTCAATCCCATAAAATTCATTTGCTTATAGCTAGACTTACTTGTATTATTTTTACATATTTAATATTATATTTATTTTACAGAAATAGTGTTTTTGTGTTGTTTTTAATATTCTTTTTTTTTATATGTATTTTTCCATAATGTAATGATAAAAATTAAACTTTCATATATTTTAGATTCATTGCACACCAACTGAAATATTTCAGGTCTTTTATTGTTTTAAAACTGATGATTTTGGCATACAGCTCATGAAAACCCAAAATTCCTATCTCAAAAAATGAGCATATCATGAAAAGGTTCTCTAAACGAGCTATTAACCTAATCATCTGATTATTGACTGACATTTATTTTTTATATTTATCCATTTTTTTATTCATTCATTCATTTCTTATAGAAACCTATAAGACATACTTACTTTTTAAGTCTGAAGAAGGATGTGGCTCTGTTTGTGGGAAGCACAGGGTTGTATGGATCAGCAGCCATCCCTCTGGTGTAACACTCGATGGCCTCATCGTATTTCCCCTCTTTAAAGAACGTGTTACCCTGGAAATAAAATGTAAAAACCAAAAGCAGTTGCTATCGTTCCATCCCCTCCCCTCCTCTCTTTTCGTCTGTGTATCCCATGTGAAAAGCTTCTTTACGTTCTCCTTCTCAGCCAGCGCTTTCTCCTTATCCACTTCCTCCGAGTCGGACTCGTTTGACTCAGCGGGACGTTCCTCCTTGTCCACGTCTGCCAGAGCTTTCTCCTGCCGCCGGAGGGAGAAAACTCAGTCACTGTTTGTTTGGGTTTAATTTTTTTCATAAAACCACAGATTATGAGATTTCAAAGTGAGCCGTTGGGATTACCACATCAAACTTGTCCCATGATGGATAATCGTAGGATTTCAGCCTGGAAGCTTGTTTGGTGTCGCCATCAGCACCAGGCTCCTTCCTCCTCCTCCTCCTCCTCTCCCTCACCCTTGCTTTGTAGTCGTCGTTGCGCACAGGCGGGAGGGTTCTCTGCAGCACAGACGCATTGGTTAAAAGATTCTGTGGTGGTACGCAGCACCAGGAAGATGGGAGAGTGGCTGCCTGTCTTCAAGTCCTCATTTAGAACCAGTCTTTTTAAAAATTCATTTTAACTCATACCGAATGGTTTCTGAATTGTTATTTAGTTTTTTAACCATACAGAACAGCTCAGAAAAGAAACTTCTTATGAGCTAATGCCGGTATCGTGCCAAGGTAGTTATCCCCAAATTGTATCCCCCTGTGTCGGGAGCGCGCACCTAGAAGGAAGCACTGTGCACTTGACTCCGCCACAATCACAACCAACAACACGTTGAAATAGCGATGTTTTATCTTTGAATAAGTGAAAACCAAAAGTCTTTACTTCATCGTTCTGTTTGTTGGTTACCACAGAAATAAATAGATTTATTTTTCTAACGTGGTGTTGCACGGTCGGCTTAATAAGAAAACGGTCACGTCTGTGTAAACTCGATTCATATAAAAATTACTGTCAAAGTTCTGTCTGCTAGAAACAAAAATCCACCTTCCTGAGTTCAACACTGAAAAACGCTGTTTATTTTAGTGTTATAATAAATAACTATAACAAAGTAAAAGAGAATCAGAATCGGGAAGGTTTTATTGCCAAATATGTGAGCAGATTCACAACATTAGGAAATTGCTGCGGTTAAAAAGAGAAATGGCTTGTAGAACATCATTTATATTCTCAAACATTAATAGAAAACGTTTTAGTGATGTAAATAAAGCATTCCAACCTGTTTCTGCTGACTATTTTTTGCATGTTCCTACATGTATTTTGATATTTCTCTTTGGTGGGTGAAGAGAAATAATTCAGGCTGGAAGTCCTCCTTGTCAAAATTACAAGGTTCAAATTATATCAGGGATTATAATTCTGTCCACCAGAATCTGTATCCCCCAACTAACTTTTTTTTCCTTGGCCAAACGCGTTCAAATCCACAGATTTAAATGGTCATAATCCAAGGTAAATATATACAAAACCGCTTTAAGATGGGATTCTCCCAGTCATTTTTAGGGGGGGATACAATTTATATCAGGCTCAATAATTCAGTCCGCCAGAATCTGTATCAAATCTTTTCAAATCCACAGAATTAAATAGTCATAATCCAAGGTAAATATCTACCAAACCATCATTTTATCGTTTTACAATATCTTCAATTGTTTTGAATTCTTGTCAACTAACCCCTAACCCTAGGCCTACAGTCAAATATTGAAATGTTTTTGTTTGGGTTTTGACTATTTGCTACTTTAAAATGCATGAAGTGAGAGAGAGATGAAGGTTTTGGTAATAGTACCGGCAGGAATTTAAAACTACTTTCACCCCTGAGGGCTTTGGGAGTTTCCCTCCGAATTAAATGATTAGACTGGTTTTTATTTCAGGGTATCAGTGTGAATGGGGCCGACAGAAGGCCCTCCATAGGGTACAGAACCTACCTGGACCTCCTGGACTCGTCCCGTCCTCAGCTCCTCGTCCTTCCTCTTCATGTCTGCCTCCCAGTTCTCCAGCTCCCTCATGCAGCTGTGCAGATCCTCCGCGTTTTGCCTCATCTGCAGCTGGAACTCCACGGCCTTGTTCCCCGCCGACATATCCCCTCCTGCCAGACAGACATTTATTTGTTTTATTTTTTTTTTCTGGAAATATTCTTTCAGCTGACTTTCTACTCTTCGGAACCAGGCAGCAGCGCTATCGAGGTAGAACCTAGAACACTGGAATCACGTTGCGACGCTCCTGCAGCTAGCAAAACAGAATCGTTACCGGACTGGAATGAGGACGGCTAGGGCTGAGCTTTAACTAGGACGTTCTGAAATACCTGCCGCTTCTTTCCTGGGTTCACGGTTAAGTCGTAGTTGCCGCTCATGTAAGAAAAACACGAGGAAAAGCGGTGCCGTTTACGACTTTCTGTTTACGTTCGGAGCTATGACAGCGGAGTACCAGCAGCCTTTGCTCTGCGTACGCACGACGTAACCAAAGATCGTCTATGTTAACAAAACGATGTGTTTCCCCGTAAAAGGAAAAACTAACTTTTTTTGTTGAACTTTTACGAAAAAAGCGTCAAGTAAAAAAATGGTGACTATAAAGCGGATAATATTATCACTTTAGCTCGCAAAGTTTCGTTGGAGTTAATGAATGCTCAACGTTTACTGATAAATAAAAGAAACCAGACTGGGTGCGGTCTTTAACAGTCAGCCGGTGGAAGACCCGGGTTAAAGGGAAGAAGAAACGCTGAAGGTGGAGTTAAATGTAAGGCGAAGCGTTTCTACGCTGAAGGTGGAGTTAAATGTAAGGCGAAGCGTTTCTGCCCGTAGAAGGATGTCAGAGAAGACCGATTAGAGCAATCTGAGTTTATGATATTAATAGGTGATGAATGAAACTAGAAAAACTTACAATCTATGCTGCGTTTGAACTGTTTTGAAAGTCAGAGCAAATATCTGGGAATGGCATCACAACCAAATATTTTGTTGGATTTAGTTTCTGTGCTGAGGTAACTTTTTCCACATCAAGAGCGCTCTTTGAAGTCAAAATTCCATGTGGGAAAATCAGAGTTTACCAATTAGCACCATGTCAGTATCCAGTACCAGTATAGCTCCATTTCTTTCTTTCACTAAAGTGTAGTGAAGTCAAATGTATAAATGATTTATTAACACTTCTGATATATTACATCTCATTAAACCAGTGACAAACAAGAGACAGCCTCTGTTGGTGTCTTGAGCAAACACTGGAGAGAAATATACGGTTATCTTCCTGTACAGTACAGCTAATAGTAGTTAGCATCAAAACAGATTACTGCAATTAAAACGCACTCAACTCAGGTGTGGCGTTATAGATTAAAGCTCCAACCTCAGAGACTAATCAAACGCACCACAGCTACAAGTCTGGAAAACCGCTGAGACTTGCTATTGGTTGTTAAACGCCAGTAGCAATACAAACCCATAATGCATTTCTCTCCATTTCATGCACTCAATCACTAAAGAATAGAAAAGTTGTACTGTACTATGTGTGTGTCATTGATTTACTGTGATAAAAACAATCAGAAGCGATAGTATATATATATATATATATATATATATATATATATATATATATATATATATATATATATATATATATAGTCGCTGCAATTCTCACTGTGTTTCATTTAGCCACCATATTGGGCATTTAACTCGGGGCTGCTTGGACACCTCAGAGTTCAACTTGCATGTAAGAAAAAAAAAAGTCTCTAAGATTTGCTAGTTGTTTTGGCTCCAATTGCTGTTAGCAATGATGGCTGACAAACAAAAACATTTTTCTGTAATGTTCCCATTCAAACATTGACGTTTGTACAGCACAATTGGTGCGTTCTATTTGTCCACCGAACTCGGTTTGCGAGTCGGTTTCCAGAATTACGAAGTTGCAAATAGAACGCCCCCGAGGTCGTATATACAGATCGTCAACTCGTCGAGGTTCAGAGGACCCCGAGTTCAGTTCCAAGATGGCTACCACGAGCATCACACGTAAGTAAACATTGTGGTTTTGTACTATTTTAAGCACTTTTGTCTTTGTTGTAACCAAATGTAGAAGTCGTACACATAGCAGTGTATACGGTTACCTATAGGCATGTCGCTACAGTCTAATTACGTGCTAAATACTGCCTAATAAACAACAGCAACAGCGACTTTCCTGGAGCCGTCCATCTTTTCCGACCTGTCGTGTTGTGTGCAAAACAGAACGCAAAAACCCGCTGTAACTTGTTTTCCAACACGGATGTGACGTCTCTCCCGAGTTGCAAGTCGCGCTTACAAGAAAAATAGAACGGGACATATGTGTGCCTCTAGTTTAATGAGATCCAAAATGGTGAGAACGGCTAATAAATTCCTGCATTTTCTTTGTTTCACCTATGCGGCAGCCATATTGGATACTGAGCTCAGGGTTGCTGAAAGACCTCCAACTTGCCCAAAAATTCTAAATTTGGGCAAATTGTGCAAACTACTGTTTTCAATTTAAGAATAATAATGTTATTTAATATTCTCTGGTGCATGTGTTTGTAAAGTAATATTTGTGTGGGTATCTTTACCTTGCCGTATAGTTTATTTGCATGGTAGCCATATTGGATACTGAATGTAATGGATGCTTTCATGGTGCGTTCCATTTACCTCAGGACTTGGAACTCGGAGCTGAGTTTGCGTCACGCACGAATAAACAGCGTTCCAGTTGACGTAGTCGGATAAGTCAGGATTCTAATATGGCGAGGCCCAGGTAGCCATAGTAGAAGCACCTCTGACAAATATTGTTTTAAGCTGTACTTTCTATATGCAAACACCACTTTTATTTTGCTAAGTTCACAGTTGCAGGCTCTACATGTAACCTGGATTTTAGACGCACTCTTACAAGTCTGTCTTGTAAAACAAACTCCACCACAACTTACTGTTGTTGACGCAATGAGCGGCCATATTGAAAGTCAAACTCAGAGCAAAACAAAAAAACAAAAAGAAATCTCAGACTTTCCAATTGGGATGTCCGACTTCGAGGAGTGTTCCTGTTGATTTTTCCCACTATGAAGTCAGAATTTCCAAGTTCCGACTACAAATGGAACGCACCATGAGACCTCCAACTTTTGTTGTTGTACTTCTGACTTGGAACCAGTCTATGCTTGGAACTCAGAAAATCTGTTTTTCCAGAACAAACAGAACACACTATTACTTTTATGACATCAATATTAATGAAATATCAAGTGTACTACAGATGACTTACTCATGCACAGCCTGGAATTTCATCATATTCTTCAGATTCACTGACTCTTTAAGATACTAATTTTAATTTGGCAACAAAACAGCTGTTATATTTCTATCAGTCCCCCAGTTGAAGTGGCTGTCCTCCATTTTCGTAAGTCAGTTTGAAATATTGTGCAAGCCACGCCTACCCGGCAAACCGGTGTCTCTCCGGATGTTAAATGATGCGCACCCACTTCACTCCCAACGAAAACTAAAACAAAGAAAATAAGAAAAACACACATAAAAAATACAACAAAATTCTCTTTAAAAGGTCCATTTAACTGATATAAATAAAAATAAAAACAATCAGTTTTGTCAGAAATTGACATCGGTCAACTTTGAGCACGGAACCACGTGATCTGGAAAACCCAGCCAGCAATGACCTCTCGTGTTAGCTAGCGGTGGGGAACCCGGTGAACTTCTGCCGACATCTCTCCACGGTGAAAGCATCCAGCACAATGGATCGGACCACACAAGACGAGGAGTATGGCTACGATCTCTTCCCGGAGAGAAACACGGGGAAGCACAGGAAGGCCACGATCAAACAGAGCCTGTTCACGTTCAACCACAAGTGTCAGGTCATGTTAACGTTCGCCATGGAAACTAGTGAGTGTCGGTGCTAGCTAACGTCGCCTTTTAAAGGGAACGTCATCCGAGCTGCGGGCATCTTAATATAAACACATGTCATCCCGCTTGCTATTGGAATGCATGAGCTGAGGCTCTGTGGCTACAGCCAGCAGCATGTAGCATGTAGCATTAGCATTAGCTCATGGCTGTCAATGCTAGTTGTCTTCAGCTAATGCTAACTCCTCTGTGTCTCCATCAGGTCCATATGCCAAACTCCTCCTCAGTGCCATGAAGAACTCAGGCTGGTACGTTGGATGCCTCTAAACAGTTACTTCTGCTGCTTTCTCAATAAGCAATGTTTCATCTACTAGGGTGTAATGAGCTTCCTTTGGAACTTGAAGGTTTGAATAGATTATATTCAAATGTAAAATAAAAATGATTATTTTATGTATTAACTAGTTGTACTTACAGTTTAGTCCCGAAGCATGATAGTGCTCCTACTGTGTTTCAGAAATAGGGATCACATTCCGGAAGGATCCATCTCGACCTGTCCCCTACATATCTAGGTCTCCGGTACTTAGGTTTATAAATTTAAGAAACTATTACAACACTAAAATATCACATAACTTCTTTTCCTTCCTTTTTTTCCAAAACAGAGATCTGCCACGTGGTTTTGTTTTGTTGTTTTGCACACTCTCCCTGCATGTTTTAGATGTTTTCCCTGTTCAGCACACCTGATTTCAATTGATGGCTTGCTGAAATACGATCATCGCAAGTAGGTGTGCTAAAGGAAAGCGGAAGAACTAGGAATAGCCCAACTTGGAATTACGCTGCGTTCCATTTTTAGTCGTCACTCGGAAATTCCGACTTCCGAGTGGGGGAAAAGTAACTGGAACGCCTCCCCGAAGTCTGACTTCCCAGTCGGAAAGTCTACCATTTTTTGTTTTCTTTATTTTTTGCTCCGAGTTTGAATTTCAGTATGACCATATTGGATGTTCCAGCTAACGTAGTCGGATAAGTCGGGATTTATCCGACTACGTTTGCTGGAACGCTGTTTACTTGGGTGTGAAGTCAAAACCCAGCTCCGGTTTCCGACTTCCAAGGTAAATGGAACGCACCATTAGTCGGATGGTTCCATTACCAGACATACATACAACCATGGATCTTCGCAAAAGCCAAAATTGATTTTTTTTAAATATATTTGAGAAGAAGATGAAAGATAGAGTTTTTGTTAGTCACACTGTATACAGAGTTAAATTGATTATTGCTATAATTACATTCAGATCTACATTGATGCATCAACAGATTCCGATGACAAAACAGGAGAGGCTTTTTTTGATTCCAGGATTTCATGTTTTTGTGGGTAGATTAGTTAGTGATGGTTTATCACCAATCACAGGAGAAATGACACACATTCTCTGAGCACTGTAATGGATAGAGGAAATTAGACCGCTTAAAACCTGTTAAAACCTATAATCTGTTCAGATTCAAGGTCATCTTTGCAAAGTTTATGCAACAGTCATTTAGTGGGTCGGCCAGATATTTTATTAAAGATACAGCAAACATACAGGTTACAAAGAATGGGGCTTGAAATCGCATCCTTGTGGTTCCCATCACATATTGGGATCATTGGAAATGAAATGGCAGATAAAACGGCAAAGGGAGCTACTGAACATGAAAGTATTGATATGACAATTTCAGAAAAGTAGAATTTTAAAGTATCACCGAGCAGAAGCTGAGGGAACGGTGGCAGAAGGAATGGGAAGAAGAGAGAAAAGGAAGATGCTTTTATAAAATACGAATGAAAGTTGGTGAGATGAGGGAAAAACAGGAAAGAGAGTGCAGTCATATACAGATCAAGATTTGGTCACACTGGATTAAACAGCTCAGTATTTAAAATAGGAAAACATTCTACTGGTGATTGTGATTATTTCAAAGACACAATGGAGCATATTATGGTCCCTTGTAAAAAAAAGAAAATATGAGAAAGGAGGATATATTCTTATATAAAACGTTGAAAAGATTAGAGTAATAAACTGTCAAGCGTTGGGGATATCCAGTTATTTAGAAACATCTTACATGTACGGGTTTATAGAACTTAATTGTATAGTTTATATATATATATATATATATATATATATATATATATATATATATATATATTTCAGTTTATTTACATAGCGCCAATTCACAACAGATGTCATCTCAAGACACTTAACAAGAAGTCATTTCAATACAATTATACAAACATTCCAATCAGTTAAAAAGTTTCCTATTTAAGGAATCCCAGCAGATCGCGTCAGTCATTGGCGTGAGGTTTGGCCCCGTTGATGCAGACTTTCCAACCACAGCAATCCTTCAGCAATCCCTCATACTGAGCAAGCATGTAGCGACGGTGGAGAGGAAAAACTCCCCTTTAACAGGAAGAAACCTCCAACAGAACCAGGCTCAGTAGGAGCGGCCATCTGCCACGACCGTCTGGGGGTTTGAGAAGACAGAGCAGAACATAGAAGGAACAGAAGATCTGATATAAGAGAACTTTCTATGTTACAGAAAGTAAAAAGTTGATAACAGGACACAGTGGATGTTCAGTTACTGAGAGGATCATCCCAGTCGATGACCCCCGTCCAACAGGGCATTGCAGCCAAGCAGGATACCAGACCAGGTATATCTTCTATGGAGAGAAAAACACTGAGAGAAAACAAAGTTAACAGTCAAAATAACAGAATGTACTGTAATACAACTGGAGAGTAGTAGGAGAAAAGGAAGTAGCAGAGTGAAGAAAATTGGTAAGTCTGTCCTCCAGCAGTCTAAGCCTATAGCAGCATAACTACAGAGATAGCTCAGGATGACCTTAGCCACCCCAACTATAAGCTTTATCAAAAAGGAAAGTTTTAAGCCTGGCCTTAAAAGTAAACAGAGTGTCTGCCTCACGGACTAAAGCTGGGAGCTGGTTCCACAGGAGAGGAGCCTGATAACTAAAAGATCTGCCTCCCATTCTACTTTTAGAAATCCTAGGAACTACAAGTAAACCTGCAGTCTGAGAGCAAAGTGCTCTTTTAGGAACATAAGGAACAATTAGATCTCTGATGTATGATGGAGCTTGATTATTAAGGGCTTTGTATGTAAGAAGAAGGATCTTAAATTCTGTTCTGGATTTAACAGGGAGCCAATGAAGGGAAGCTAAAACAGGAGAAATGTAATCTCTCTTTTTAATATTCATCAGAACTCTTGCTGCCGCATTTTGGATCAACTGAAGGCTTTTAATGGCATTTTGTGGACTACCTGATAGTAAAGAATTACAGTAGTCCAGCCTTGAGGTAACAAATGCATGGACTAATTTCTCAGCATCACTCCTGGACAGGATGTTTCTAATTTTAGCAATATTCTGGAGGTGAAAGAAAGAAATCCTAGAAACCTGTTTAATATGGGATTTAAATGTCAAGTCTCGGTCAAAAATAACGCAGAGGTTCTTACATACAAAGCCCTTAATAATCAAGCTCCATCATACATCAGAGATCTAATTGTTTCATATGTTCCCAACAGAGCCCTTTGCTCTCAGACTGCAGGTTTACTTGTAGTTCCTAGGATTTCTAAAAGTAGAATGGGAGGCAACTATAAAGCTTTAGCTTTATAGTTAAATGGTGTACTTCTAAATTGTAATTGCTCCATCAGCGATGGTGCAAAATGGCCATATGTAAGGAAATGAGCCCAGACAATCATACTACCACCACCGTGTTTTCACGATGTTGCTCGGATGCAGCCAACCAGGCCCACATCATGATCCTGTCACCGGGGTGTTTCACAACCAGGACGAGGCCTCCGTTTTAAACCAAAAAGATCCTTTTTGATCTGTCTATGAAAAAACGTTGCTCTCAGGCTGATTTTCTATGATGTACCGAAACTGCGAACTAGATGCAGTGTTTTCAAATATTGCCACAAAAATATCAAACCTCTCCTTTTATTTTTTTGATGATGTGAACAGCAAAGTGTTTAAAGACCGACATTTCTCCTGTGAAGACTGCGACGGGACGGTCAGCGGTGGCTTTGACGCAGCCTCCTCACAGGTACGTGGGACCCATTGGTTATAGAGACGTCTTCACCCCAAGGTCCCCTCTTCTCAGTGGAATCATGTGCTTTGCCTCCTCCAGATTGTTTTGTGTCAGAACAACATCCACCAGCAGTCCCATATGAACCGGGTAGTCACCCACGAGCTCATCCATGCGTTTGATCACTGCCGAGCCCATGTGGATTGGTTCAACAGCTTCAGACATCTAGCTTGTTCTGAGGTGAGTAACGGCTGTCTTAGGAGGATAAATAGTTGCTTTTTTGGAACACCTACAAAGCAGAGCTGAACAGTATGATGCTGGACGTTCTTTTTATCTCTTTAGATTCGAGCGGCTAACCTCAGTGGCGACTGCTCCTTCAGCAACGAAGTTTCCAGATTCAACTTTGGCTTAAAGGAGCATCACCAGGTACGCAAGCCGAGCTTCAACGTCTCTCTCTCTCTCTTAAGCACCACCTCCGTTGTCTCCCGTCCCTAACCGAACTCCCTTCCTTCTCTTCAAACAGGAGTGTGTCCGGGGTCGTGCCGTACGCTCCATCCTGGCCGTGAGAAAAATCAGCCGAGAGCAGGCGCAGAAAATCGTCGACGAGGTCTTCGACTCGTGTTTCAACGATCACGCCCCTTTCGGACGGATCCCGCACAGCAAGAAGGACGCCAATTTCGCCTACAAGGAATACGCGAACAGGGATCGATATTACGCGAACCTTTAGTGTTTGACGTGTCGTTATCTTGCAGGTGCTCTGGTGACCGATGGCTGGCAGAGTCGCGAGCCTCAGTCTGGATAGAATCTAAATGACACAATCAGTGTCCCCTTTAGAGGGGTGAAACGTACTCTACATCAGCCCAAGGTCTGGAAAGTCATGTCATCAGGGCTGGAGATTATTTTGACTTTTTGGACAACACATAAAAACAAGAGCAAGAATACATTTCATTTTCCTTCTCTTGGAGTCTTGTGCTGTGTAAAGAGATTGTATCGACTGATCTCACACTTGGGATTGAACATTAAATGAGACAGCGATATCTTTTTGCTTTTTTTTGTGTGATTTTGCAAGATCAGTAGTTGGAACAAGATCAAAGATTTTATTTTCGTCTGTCAGGTTTAACAGTGAAAGTTTTGTATTGAAATTTGTGCATCCACAAATGAAACCAGATGTTTACATACTGTATAAAAAGATGCGTAACACTTGTTTTTCAATGTCAGACGTTAAATCAAACCAAGCTTTTCCTCTTTTAGGTTAGAATAATGCAAAATTTTTATTTTTTACACATTTAGGGTTTCCTTCAGAAGCTTCTCTCAATAGTTTTTTCTGGAATCCTGGCCCTTTCCTCCTGGTGGAACAGTCAGGTTTTTTGGCCGCCTTGCTCATCGTTTTTTTTTTTTTTTTTTTATGAGACTGAAATCAGGGCCTTGTGATGGTAGCTACAAAATATCAACTTTGTTGTCTTTAAGCCACTTCGTAACTAATTTGGAGGTACGCTTATGCCTCGTTTCTACTGAGCGGTACGGGACGGGTCAGTGTGTCATTTTATTGTCCGGCCTATTCAGGAAAACGTTTCTATCGCCAGTTGGACTCTCACTGGGAAAGCGGGGTTAAACCCAATGCCTGGCACAGTGTGACGACGATCGTAAAGCACTGGTACGTCTCGTACTTGTTGCAAGCAGGGACGTTTTCTGTCCCCCAGTCAATGGACCTTTGTGTGACACTAGTAGATCTGCCCCTACCTTAGCTTACCATTGTCTTATCAACCTACAACTGAAGGGGGCCTAGGAATGGTGCCGTACCAGTGTCGTAACACTCAGTGGAATCGATCCATTAGGGCCATCGTCAATTTGTTAGACCGATTTGTGTCTACACTTTCCTGGCTGGTTTCTTCAGCTGTTGCTTCTGTCCACATAATGTTCATTCCTCATGTTACCATCTGTCTTGTTAAGTGCACCAGTCCTTCCTTACAGCGTGATATTTCCTCCAAATTTAAAATCGTCATTAGGGCCAAAAACATCAATTATAGATTCATCAGGAATAAATAAGCTATTTTACTAACTGTAATTTGTTTCTTTACGTTGCTTTTCAAGTAATGGCTTCTTCTTTGCTGAGTGGCCTTTGAGACCATGGAGACCAGGAAAGTGTTACTAGCTTCAGCCAGCAGTGGTGCTCCCTTAGAGTACATCAACAGGTGTGCCTCCATTTAACTCTAATGATGTAAATCAACCTATCGGCTTATAAAGCAATGACATCTTCACAATCTGAGCTTTTCCCAAGTCATTTAAAGGCACAGTGTATGTAAACATCTGTATTTGATTAAGTTAACACAAACTCCTGTTAATTTGGCATTTAGCAAATGGAGATGATTTTTGATAAACCTAACTGATCTAAAACAGGAGATGACAGTTGAGAGAAGAACAATGATTCTTTTCTAGAGCGTATGTAAACATTTGGTTTCGACTGTATACCTTTCAGCAGTTCTGGTTGCCACAACGACCTCAACACAAATCTGTTAATTAAAGCTGTCTGTGCTCACTGTAAATGGATTTAGATTCAAGTTAAATTAAAGATTGACTTTATGTTTCTGTGTGTCAGCATCTTGTTTCTGGATACCACTTTAGATTTTATAGAAGTGGTGTATAATGATAATGGCTTGCATTTATATAGCACTTTTCAAGACTCTCAAAGCGCTTTACAACTCCATTATTCATTCACTCACTGGTGGAAGCAAGCTATGATTATAGTCACAGCTGCCCTGGGGCAGACTGACAGAAGCGAGGCTGCCATATCGCCCCATCAGCCCCTCACCAGTAGGTAAAGTGTCTTGCCCAAGGACACGACATGAAGCTGGAATCGAACCCACAATTTCTAGGTTGCAGCCTGACAACTCTACCACTGAGCTACAGCTGCCCTATGTATGTAGCCATCGTAACAATACTTACCATCTCATAAGCTGCCATTTTAAAGCTTGAAGGTCATTATTTATCCTTTCTCAATCGGAAACTAACGAATTTAATAACTTTCTTTGTGCCACATGTAAAAGAAAAGTAAAGGCTAGAATAACAGCAAATTGGAAAATATAAGATTCTGGAGCTAATAATCACACTACAGTGTCATGTGCACTAATGCATGGTTTTTGTAGACCTTCTATATTTTGTAGATCCACCTTCTGCTGCAGTTGCACACACCTTGAATTTAGCTCCCTACGTATTCCCATTAGCCCTGACCATCTTTTTTTTTTCTTTTCTCTGCTTTATCCCCACATCATGCCATGTTTAATATGGAGGACCAAAACTGACATAATTAAGAATAAAAGCAGAAATACATCTGTTTTTCCTTTTCCTTATACATGCATTTTTGCAAAGAAATGTATATATTTAGTTTTTCCTTTTCCTTTATACGTGAATTTTCTTCAAGAAATGTATATCCTTAAATGTGCATTTTTGCAAAGAAATTTATATATTTTGTTTTTCCTTTTATATGTGGATTTTCTTCAAGTAATGTATATATTTTGTTTTTCCTTTTCCTTATACATCCATTCCTTGTTTTTAGATTCCCTCTTCTCCTCTTTTTACTTTTCCTTATGCATTTCTGCCTCATTATGCAAATGAGGAGGGCTGCCCTTCTTGGTCCAGCTCCTCTACTATTGGTCAATAAACAGGAAGGACTAGGATCCATGTGCAGATTGATTGTGCATGATTGCCCTTTTGGCTTAAGTTTAGCAACCAAAGTACAGTTATGGAGGGAGCACAAAGACGGTCTGTGTCGGAGTTACGTGTGCAAGCGACAAGCCACTTCCTCCAAAATCTGGAGAACTAACGGGTCAGCTTCATTTTCCGTGTCTGCAGCTAACTGGAGTAGCCTCTCACCCAAAATGCCTACGCGAAACAATAAATAATCATCCCTGACCGTATTACTTTCAGCTAAGATAGCAATGTGCCTTAAATCTTCTGCAATCGTCTGGGAAATCTCTGGTAGGAGTTCACTTTCTATCAAACAAGGCGTTCTCCTGAAAGGCCAAAAGCGCAGTAAGTAAAAAGAGGAGACGAAGGAATGTAAAAACAAGGAATGCATGTATAAGGAAAAGGAAAAACGACGTACTTACATTTCTTGACGAAAATGCACGTATAAGGAAAAACAAAATATATACATTACTTGAAGAAAATGCACGTATAAAGGAAAAGGAAAAACAAAATATATACATTTCTTTGCAAAAATGCATGTATAAGGTAAAGGAAAAACAAAACATATATATTTCTGCTTTTATTCTTAACTATGTCAGTTTTGGTCCTCCAGAGGTTAACAGTGTTAAATTTTTTGTGCAAAGTTTTTCACACAGTTTTGTATGTAAGACAACAAGTGCAGTGTAGAGAACCTATTTCCATGTTTTTTTGTTTATTTAATTTAATTTTTTCACCTGTGTGGCTTGTCCCAAATTAAAACCAGGACTTCTCTCAACAGTGGCTTTTTTTTCCTGCCGCTTTTGCATAAAGGATTTCTGTTTCTGTATCAGATTTTTACGTGTAAAAAATCTTTGCGATTGGAAAAGTCAAAAAGTGACAAAGTTTCTTGTGGTTTGAATACATGGATTCTCAAAGTCAATGCTAGGAGAAACACACCCCTCTTTCATCGGTCCAGTTTATTAGCTGCAGACTTGGGTGAGGAAAGTGAGACTCTAATCCCAAACGAGAGGATTTTTCAAGTAATCTATTTGAGTAATTATGAAGGGAAATGTTCCTCAACAACCATCAACTTTGTTCACATCTGTGCTGCTGCTGTAAAAGGACGTTCCTGACAAGTATATTTGGTTTTAGCATTTAGCGAGTCCTTTGGAAATAGTTCTGCATTAGCCCCTATAATCCTCCGATCTTTCTTCACCTCCTCCTCCTTGTCTCAAAGACAACAGCCTCTGCATCATAATCACAAAGTCATTCTGCGTTGTTTAGTGCTGGAATGTAATATTCCACTCCTAATACTATCCTCTTAATACCACAGAAACCGAGGATGAGCGTAGGCTTGAACATCAAGGCGAGTGGGTGGGATTAGGTTAATTTTGGAATCTTTACCAAGAAAACGATGAGCACATCTTAGAAATGGGGTGGGTGAGGGGATTAATTTGAGGCAAAGACAAAAGACAGAAATGATATTTGGATTTGTACACCCAGGCGGACTAAATGAAGAAATCACACCACACAATAGCATTACTAATGGAATTGGGCATGTAAACAAACGAAGGCTTCAGAATACATCTGATGAAATTCAACATGCAAAACAAAACAGGCCTGTTTATGTGTAAGATGGCTGATTTTGTGGTGTGGAGTCTAGCCAGGATTCACCTAAAACATGCTGAGGTCAGGAGCAACAAGGATAGAACAGTGTTCCTAGAGCACAAACACTGGCTGATCAAGGGAAGCCATGCTAATATTGTAGCACAGGAAGTGCTCAATAAATTCCCCTCTGCTCAGGCCCAGTTAACAGGGGAATAAAAACGGCTTTTTTCTTTCATCAATGACAGTCAAAGGTCGAGCTGTTTTAATAGAAAGTGAGAAGCATTCAAATGAAAGTACATCAAAGTGTATAATAAATGCATTAGCCAGCAAGCGCTGCAGGAAAGCAGAATGTTATTCTTAAATGGAATGAGACAAGCTAACAGAGGTGTTAAAGGAGCACCCCCCCCCCCCCCCCACTATCAAGACAAAAACCAAACTTTTTTTTGAAGATAGAACTGTAGAAGCTGAGAGATGTAATAAAAAAAAGTAAAAAAAA
Source organism: Valencia hispanica (assembly GCA_963556495.2). Taxonomy (NCBI): domain Eukaryota; kingdom Metazoa; phylum Chordata; class Actinopteri; order Cyprinodontiformes; family Valenciidae; genus Valencia; species Valencia hispanica. Next base: position 30,352,236 of record OY747722.1, on the reverse strand, counting down.
AGAAAAAAAGAAAAGTAGCTAAAAGTTGCTGATAAAACATGAGATGTGAGAGAAAACATGCTGTAAAACTGAGGTAGCTAGCAACTGTTGATGACATTTTTTAGCAGATTTCCGTCTCAGTAATGGAAATATCAAAATACAAAATGGGAAAGCAGTAAATTATTTTTTAAAGTGATTAAAACATTTTTTAAACAAAATAGCCTAATGTTTGTGTTATGCTAAAAGATGCTAACATTACCAACAAAATTGAGGGAAAAGTTGGATGATAATTTTAAGCGGAATTATTTCCTGGAAATTGAAATATCCAAAATCTACAATGAAAATATAGAAATATACTTTAAAAAGGAATAAACTGTAAAAACGAAAATATATTTTATTAAAGAGACTGTTTTTTTATGTGTACTAACTTAACTGATGAAACTTGAAAAAACGGTGATCATTTTAGGCAGGATAATCTCTTACCAATATCTTAAACACAATAAAGGGATTTTTAATTGGAATATAAACCATGTATAGCCTAAACTAAAATATGTGATATTAAAATAGCTCAAACATTCTAATGTGATCTACAAATCTACAAAAATGAAGAAGCTTTATCTCCTAGTAATGGCGATATCCAAATTACATAAAAAAGTAAAAACTCTTAAAATATCAAGGTTAGTTAAAAACAAAAACAAGCAAATTATTAAATAAACTATTTATACTCTAACTGAAAATTATGGCCCTGATTTATCTATAAACACGTAAAATGACAACCCTTACAGTAACTGATACTAACAATTAAGTCCTTCAGCAGAAGACTTTTAGTGAAGCAAACAATCCTTCTTGAGTATTTTTAATATAATGCAGATGAAAGCCCTGTGAAAAATAGCCATAAAATGTTAGGTAAAAGCAATTACTTTTATATTATATATATATATATATATATATTATATTTAATGTTTAATACAACTAACAGTGATCTTTTGACTTTTTAAGGAGCTTGATATTAATGTAACAGAGTTGTTACATGAAGACATTTATTAGTAAAGATGTAACAAAAAAATGCAATTATGATTTAAAATGAATTTGTTTGGGTCGGGAATCAGAAAGGACTATGCAAATGAAAGAGAGAATAATTCATAAAACAACCTGAGTTCATTCATAACATTTAAATCTGACCTTTAAATGTCAGATTTAGGGAACGCATTTGTTAGATGACGTTTAACTCAACTATATAAACAACAGTAAAACAAGTTTAGGGAAATAGGTTCGATTAAAAAAAAATCCCATTTTGTTTGGATTCTTTGTGTTGCTATAGCTGCTGTAGGTAATTACTTTAGAGAGAAAAAATCATCTCAGTGCACAGCAGTATATATTAGCAAGGCACTTATAGTACAGTAAGTTAGTCTGCTCGTGTATGGCTGCACTACCATCACTGTACTTTAGATGGCGCTTTTGGCCCACCAATTTGTATCATCTGAGCCAAGCGCATCCAAATCAAACTCCCATTATTGCTTGGTATAATTGAATTCATTTCACTGTGTTCTGTTGCAGGTGACTGTAGAGCCTTTTATGAGCAGAGATAGGAGGCAGTAATCAAGTTGCTGCTGAGAAGAGTGACGACTTTCATTATTTTCATCTATTCAAGCAGGTAGCACCCACTGTGATTTAATTAGGATGCTCCAGCAGCACTAAAATCCCCTCCCTAATCTGCTGTAGGACAACACATTAACCTCGAGAGCAGTAATGAACTCATCTCATTAATTAGTATAAAGTCAAATTTAGCTATTGTGTCGAGGAGACAGTGAAAAGCGAGGACACCAAGCTGCCGTACTGCAGCTTTCAGGTGTCTGTTCTTCACAGGGGTGGAGCTGATAATGAGGCAATTTCAATTATTTAGGGTTTTCAAAGTAATGAGATAAGCATAGCTGTCTTAAATAAAGAAGAACGTGTCTGAATAATCCGTTCTTTTGGGGGGAAAAAAACGTCTTTATTTTGACAGGGGAAAAAATAACTCAGATTATTTCACATGTAGGCTGTGTTCCTTCTCAAGGTCTCAGATGACTTTGAAATGAATATGGCATGAAATAAAGCAGCAAAATAAACTAGAGAAGAAAAAGGCTGTCGGATGATGGGGCATGCTTTGATATTCATTTTTCTGTCCCATCTCCAGGACTCTGGGGGAATGCTGGAAGAAGGAAATATAGCCTACTGAGTCCACTCACTGGTGCCTTGGCCTGGGGGGGAAAAAAGTCTAATTTAGTTCCATGAGGACAAAAGTGTAGATCTAGAAGGCCAACCTGGAACTCATTTTATCAACTGGCATCATATCTGACATATTTTAATTTACAAAATATGAATAAATAAGATCAGTCACTGAAAGGTGTGGTGAAGAAAACGTAACAGTGTACAGCAGTGCAGAGTAATTTCATGAGCAAAATACGGGATTAAAAAAGGCTGCTACAGATGTTGGGAGTTTGTGCAGCATGTTGGCAATTAATGCACAGTCGAAACCGACTAAATTATGACAAATCAATTAGAGAAAGAAGGAGATTGACAGCAAAGCGCGCACATTTTAACAATAGTTTGTTGTGGGGCTGTGGGGGCCCTACCACCGTACGTACAGAGATATATGTGGACCTGGAGTCGGAACCACAGTCTGATGTGAAGGGCTTCACTCACAGCCTACATCCCCGATTTCACGATGTCGAGACAGACCTTTGAATAAAGTGTCTCCACTGGAGCAGATTCTCACGTCTGTCTCGTGTCAGTGATATACAAGACAGATTTAATACAACATGACCATTCAGAAAGATCAGATATGCATCGGATTTAGTGCAACATTTAAAAGTGCCTAGGTCGGATGAAAGAAAATGGATTTGTGCTGTTCTTGACTGTCCTAAAACAAATCCGCTATGGATCACATATGGGGGAAAAAGTCGGTTTTGATTCGCTTTTGCCTGCACTTTGAACATACCTGAGCCTTCAGGTATCAGGCCCGCCCAAGAAAGATTTCAACGCCCATCTAAAATAAGTTGTAAGCATGGAATGTATTGACCCAAGACAACCAGCAGAGGGTGCTGTAGGCTATTAATCGGGACTTTTGGAGGCTGCCAAGAAGATACTTTGATACGATTGTAAGCCAAAATGGATACTAGAGCTTTGCACAATAAGAACAAGAGCAAAGCTAGCACTGGCAGGGATGATGCTAATATTTCACCAGTCTAGAAGCAAAAAACAACCTTGAGGGACATTCTGGTCCACACTTCATTCCACTTGGTGGTGGCAATGCACCAATTAGTTATCGGTCAACTGCCAATAAAGATCACAAAGAAGAACAAAAACAAGGGTGCTGTGTAATGTTTAGGCTAATATGAGCATGCTAACTTTAGTTATGAAAACTTTGTGAGAAATATATGCAAGGAAAAAAATGATGCAGGTTTACAGCAGCAGAATATGTTGGATAGTGGATGTAAGACTTGCGGATTAGCCATTTCATCGGAGTACATTCATTGGACTGTTGTGGATGTAAAAAAAAAAAAAACGTTTTTGTTCAAGACGGCGCTGTTCTGTCAATGATATGAGGCTTCGAATGGTGAGCTGCCCGTTATTTTGTATTTCCAAGTGGTTTGACAAAAGTGTTTACTGTATCTACAGTTATGATTGCATCCTTGATTGCCATACATAACTGGAATCTCAAGAATCTTAGCTTTCAAACGATGTATAATACTTGTATGTACATAGAAATCCTGTCGCAAAAACATTTTCCACCCCTGGTATATTTATGTGCATAGTGAAAACGCCTCTTTTATGAAAACGCTGATGTACTAGGCCATTTTATAACTTGACTGACGAAGCTCGATTCTTCTCGACAAAAGAATCCAGCTGCGCTCTGTTGCTCAACATTCTTGTTTTCTAGTTCTGTTTACCGCTAAGCTTGTGTGAAAGCTTATGCGCATCTTTCATCCTCTGTGTTTAGCTGCACTTACACACTGGAAAAAATATTTCTTTGAAAGAACTTGGAAAAAAAAAAACATATCAACTGGTAACACACAAACGAATCAAGTTTGTTCAAAGTCAAATATAAGGTTTGATTAAAGTTATAATTTCATTCTGATTACATTGAAATTTTAAGTTCATTTAAACTACTTTGCTCCAACTTAGAAACTTACAGAAAATCAACTCAATATTTTCTGCTATTCTAGTTTTTACTTTATGGTCAAAAACTATACAAATTTAACCATTTGAGATGTTCCTACTAAATATTGTGCTTCATTCTAACTTTTTTTTTTTTTAATAAGTGCTAAATATATGAAATCAAAATGTAATAATTTACACTTACAATACAATACAAGTTCTGTCACAGTTTAACAAAACAATGACTTAACATAGTGGCTTATGTATAACTACAAATACATTACAAGGTATTGTAAACATTTTGGAGAATACTATTGAGGGAAGATCAATTCAACATCTTATTTTCAGCTGGAGCTGAACAATTTAACTCGGTACAGTCCTTGAGGGCCAGTGTACTGCAACTCTCAGTTGTGTCCTTGGTTCAACACACCTGAATCAAATGGGTTAACATTCTCAGTATGCAGTTCAGGAATCCATAGCCATGTTAATGACCTGATTATTTGATTCAGGTTTGTTGAAGCAGAGACAAAACTAAAGGTTGCAGGATACTGGCCCTCGAATACTAGAATTGCAGAATCCTGGTCTAAAAAGTCAGCTGATATACCATCAGTGGTGCCCTTTGTTTTAATTTGAACCATGGGCAAAACTCATTTCACAGAAATCTACATACAATCCAAAATCCATGGTTGAACCAGAATCAAAACCAAGACGCATCAAAAGAACAAATCAAAACTAAAGTGCATATCAACAACAGAGTAGATGACCCTTGGCTTTAAAGGGATTTTCCAATCCTTGGTAAAACTTAGATAAGAAAAAAGCATTCTGTAACCAGCCCAGTCATTCTCCTGATCTGGGAGCAGTCTATTTGCTTCAGTTTTTCCTCACTTATCCAAGTTTTACTTTGGATTGGAAAATCCTAGAAATTCTATTAGGTTTTCAATTACTTCATTGTCAGTGAACAGACAAGGCTTAGGTTATTGCCTCTGCACCATCCTGGGGGAAAAGAATACAGCTACAAAACAACATACCTGTACTAAAGGTACGTTTTGGACAAGCAAATAGCACAAACACAAACTGATTTTCTGGCGACAAACCACCAATATTACTGTATATTTAGCAGTTTCCCATACAGGGTGTGAACCTTTGGAGACATCTTTTGAGGTTCCAGCTCCATAATAATTTTCTGCAAAACCTCAGATGTAAAGCGAAGGACCTTTGGATAAGCCAGATTAAGAATGTAGATCAAACCTAGCAGGAGTGCACATGCTGTTGCAACTGAGTAGAGTCTATCAAGAACCTCCGCTGCTTCCATTACAATCCCGATGTCCTCAGGAGGCTCTTCAAGTTCATCTCCCTCGCACCAGATGACATACACAGCCATCGTGACATCTTCCAGGTCTTTTTGCATTTCTGCTCTGTGACTGTCCTGCAAGAAAACACAAAAAGTGTTAAGTCAACGCTAAGGCCGAGTACAGTTACATACTTTCGGTAAAGTACTTTAACAATACATAGTTTTTGATACAGTTTATCAAATAAACCTTACAATTTATGGTTTTTCATACTTCATGGTGTCTCCCTCTTTCCTGTACTCATCCAGACTATTTTGCCTCTCTGACAGCAGCCTTTTCCGGGTCTCTTGTGTTTAGAACCTGACAAGAGCCGCAAACTAAGTAGAAAGTTCAATGAGGCGACCGCGTGTGCCATTGTTGTTTACTTAAATGCACAGTGTAGAAACGTTTCTTCCCAACCCCACGCTTCAGCTGCTGCTAAAATGCAGTCGAAAAGCAACCAGGCCTAATAAAGCATAGTGGAGCCGGCTTGAGTAGTTAATAGTAGACAAAAAGGGCCATTAGCTGCTTAGCATGTCTTCTTGATCCCTGTCTGCGAGCGATCTCTAAATATTTGTAAACAGGAAACTCATCTATGACAGACGTCTCTGTGACATCTTGTCAGTCATAGATACGAACACTAGATGGCTCATGCGGGACTCGGCAGCATAGCTAAACGTCGGCCATTTTACTACGGGGAGCTGACTTTCAGCCCTCTATAGAAGCAGTTGGAAGGTGATGTTGAAATTGCCGGTTTTCCTTCCAAAAGACAACCTAATTGTGAAAAAATGTGTCCTGTCTAGGCTATTTACACATTATCAAGGTTGAGACCAAAATTTATATTTTTAAAGCTACATTGTGTAAGATCTGCTGCCATCTAGCGGTGAAACAACCAACTGAATATTACGTTCTAGCCCCACCTCCCACCCCCCCATTCCGAGCGCGTTTTAACTCCTACGGTGGCCGTTTCATGGCAAGGTTAACATGGCTTCCAGTACTACGACTTCGTCCAGTGTTCCTTCCAGTGATCAGGTTACTTTAGAAAACTACATTGCTTTTAGTTATATAGTCAGACGTCTGCCGCGTCGCGAGTAGACAATCTCCCTCTGGCATTCGTCACGGTGCAACTGAGTGTAGCCAAAGCGCAAAAGGCGGAGCTAGAATTTCCAGGAATGTCCCTCGCTGGCGAATGTATTTCAAAGATGGAGGCTCAACATGGGTTCAGCCATTCACGCGACTCGCGCGTATGTATTCTGAATACCAGATTCTACACTTACAAGAATACTTTCATTAGTAGTGGAAGTAATTACACATCTGTGAGCACATCTTTTTGAAAGAACAAAGGGGTTTTTGCTAAGATTTAACTCAGAAAAATACACAATGTAGCTTTAAGAGTGTCCTACAAAACCAATATATTTCATAGCCACGTCTCTGGAGTTTAGAATAAATCAAACCGTTTGAAAATCAGTTGGGAATTGTGCAAGTTAGAGTTATTTAAATAGTACAGGCTCCACTGACTTCAGTGCTATGAGAGGGGGCAGCTCCCCGGAGCAAGATGGCCACCATTCAGCTACGTCACAGTCCATTGGCGAACAGCGCGGGCAAGCCATCTAGTGTTCATATCTATGTCATCAGCCCCACAGCTGGAGGAAGCTCCGCCCCCTCGGGACAGTGGGGATGTGAATTCAAGAATGACACAAAGTTGGCCCACCAGCACACTGATCCAAACAAAGACCTTATGTTCAATTGGAGCAAAATTATTCCAGACAAATGAATATGTTCTTGCAATAGAACATGTTGACAACAGCACCAGCTATCTTTCACACTTCGCGCGCCGCCTTTGGCCCTCCTTGCCACACCACTGTGCTCTGAGAACTTGGGAAGAACCCTGCGCATGTGACACAGAGAAGCAGAAGTAAGAGAGCCGTGTGGCTCAATAAAGTGCAGCTCACCCCCAAAATCAATTTTTTTTGGCTGATAAAACTCAATAACGGGTGTTAAGTAGTGCTCTCCACATATCTGCTCATTTTTTGTATTTTAGTAAAACTTAATTTTCTACCAAGTACCATCCTTGTGGCACCCTCTCCAGGTTTAAGCTATACACTATACACTCAATCATTCAGAACATTTTTGATCATCCCTTTAAGGATTAACTTACCACATATTCCTTGATTAAATCATTTCCATCCTCTCCGAGGAAATGGACAAGGGCTTTCAGGACACACTCTCTTTTCATGTTGACGTCTTCAGTCTACAGTTGAGAGATAAAATTTCATAAGCAACAAAGCCAACATTGTCTTTTTCTTTGGTTCAGGGTCTGTGTAGGAATCTTGAAGTTAATTTTAATACCTTTTCAAGACTTTTTCAAGATCTTCTCAATATTTTTCATACCTCAGAACCACTTCATCAGTGATACTTTTAACTTAACAGTTTTGGTTTGTGATAAAGACTATAGACCACTTGTGCCCACCTGCCCGCTCTGGTGCTCTGAGAGGCAATTGATGAACACACCCACAGTTTCCTAGTTTTTTTTCAATGTACCGTTTTTTATTAATTTATAAAAATGAGTAAATTCACACACTTTTACGATGTTTTTCGGACTCAAACTGTTGGACAGCTAAATCAGAAAAATACTTCCGACTTCATAAAGCCGTGATAAGACTTTTAAATATATTTTTACTTTTCAAGACCGCGCGGATACCCTGTTGGTTACTCACAATTTACTCAAACCCAAATTTAGTTTACCTGGTCAAAGATTTGTGTGAGTCCAGATGTCTTCTCTCAGGTTGATCCTCCTCTTGAGCGGATGATGGTCATCAGTTTGGTGGAGTACTTGTCTAGTTGGGGAAAAAAAACCTCTGCTCTAGGGGAAGAGCCACAAGCCTCTGGAACTCTGCATTTATCTGTAAGACAAACATAAAAGCTTTAATATATATAGCCTCTGTCAAATGAGCAAGAAAAGAAGAAGATACATTGAATAAATGGCCAGCATGTTATCTTTTTCTGTCTATCAAAGTGCCAGTGTTCACAGAAAACTTACACTACATTCAACTACTGTAGGCAACAGGAAGGAATCAGGAGAGCTGAAGGGGAAAAGAGAACATTACAAATGTGTCCATGCGATCCCACATTAAATATCAAATCTGATCTTACTGATATGGTGAAATAAAAGACTAAGGAAAACAGGTTTTTAGTGAAATTACATTTTTAGAACTTTTTCATTACATTTTTTATTCCTACTGAGTAATACCAAAGCCTTAGACTGCCCTTTTTGCACACTAAATAGTATCAAAATCCAGGGGGGATATAAAGTAAACAGACTCATATCAACTGCTGTTCACAAATATGGTCAACTTTACGTTCAGGCCCGTCCTGGACGACGAGAATTTAATCATTCAAGTGGAGAATTCAGCTGCTTTATCTGACACTGGTGATCAAATTTGGGCTACGGGACAAAATGAAAACGAAGGAGGCGTTGACAGAAATGTCTGAACTTTTCTGAGTGGATGGTGAGTTTAATATACTTTTTCTTACCTTTTAAACTACCCTTCTATAGAAACGTATTTCTGTCATGTCATGATCCCTCGGTACAGCTGCATTGAACGCAGCTCGATAGGACAGGACAAGGCAGGACAGGCAGTCACAAACATTGACAGGCGCGTGCCGATAGATAGCCTCATAGGGAGAAAAAAAAATCTACGGGGCTTCCTCAACTGACTTTAAAGGGCAAATGATGAGCGATGTCGCTAACCGAGGGAGGGCGGTAAGAGAGGCATCATCACAGGAGTTCTGTGATAAGAACCTTTGAAATCGACAAAAACGTTGAAAAATGACCAAATGAATTACAAAATCTTTTATCCGATGAAACGGTCGCAAATTAAGTCCCACTAAACACTCACAGCGGTTTTATAAACTTGTTAACAAGTTTAGTGATACCACTAGCTTTTAAAAAATATGAAAAAGTAAAGCACATTCAGTAATAAGGTTATAGAAAGTCGTGAAATTACTACATAAAACCATATTTTAACGAAAGACTTACCATTGATTCAGCTCCGGTGCCGAGAAAATTGTGCTGGTCCGGTCTTTGACTTTCAGAGGCGGGAAGATATCTGACGTGATGACGTCATTCGCACTAGTTGGTTCTACTTAATTTCAGCACTTTGGATCATATAAGGAAATCACTTTGCCCTTAGTTGGACATTTTCAAGTTGTTTGCCACTAATTATTTGCATTACGATCCTTAACTCAAAAATGTACATTGAATTTATGTAAAATATTACATTACATTGACTATAGCCAAATACACTTTTTTTTTAAAGTAGCATTTTAGGTCATTCTCTGTGTTTCAGCCTGGATGAAAACATTTCTGTAAACTGTGCCGTGTGGATGGGGGTGTTTTTGAAAATGACAAGCCGTTTAGAAAAAAGAACGTTGCCGTGTTGAGGGGGCCTACATTTCTGAGATTTGAACAGGACAAAACTCCTTTGAAATGCTGATTAATTATCATTCTTATCATTAATTCGTGTTATCATGTGCTCTTTAGGAAAAACGGAGAGATTTTTACTATAATTAAGATACTGACTGCTCATAACCGCTACACAGAACCCCGATTCAGAAAAATCGAAACTATCTGTTTATAGAACTGATTGATAATTAACTTATATCATCTGGTTATTCTTTAAATAAAGTTCTTGGAAATGTAATTTGATTATTAACACGCAACAGTGAATGGAGAAAAAGAGTTAAACTCATTGTAATTCACAGCACAAAGTCTCTGGAGGCGAATGGTCCAACCTGACAATTAACTTCCCCAGCAGGAAAGCCCTGCTGGAGACTGCTGTGGGGGGCGTGCATGTAAATCAATTAATTATGTGTGCTAGTTGAGGATTAATTAAGGAGCTGTTGAAAGTTGGCAAAGATCATCCTCAAATTATGACAAATTTATGCAACTTCAACTTGTTTGGCCTCAGTGTGTTGGCAGGGCCATGTTATGGTAGAAGTCAAATCACGTATAAAATAAAATAAAATTGCATGTTTTATAAATGCTTTAGGTAGTTTTACTGTTGAAATGATGGGATTTAATGGACATTTTGCATGACATCACAACTTGTAGGGGAATTTTTCTTATTAATAGATATTAACTGACTCAAAGGGCAGCTCTAAACATGTTTTAATATCCTAATAAAAATATAAAGATTTGTATACGTTAATGGTTTTGATAGTTGGTATGTGTGGCCTTTTGCTGATGGCAAGTAGAAATGCAGGGGGTGGCAGAGGTAAGCGTGCTTTTCCTTTTCCCACGTTGTCTCAATAGCGGCAATAAGTCGAGGGATTTGTGGCACGCTGAATGAGGTTTATTAGAAATGAAAGAAGCGGAGATTATATCAGGAAATCCCCCCCAAAACACACACACTCACACACATACACACACACACACACACACACACACACACACACACACACACACACACACACACACACACACACACTGTGGCACTGTAGATCTTCTTGATACCACAAAACATCCTGCGTTGAGCACAGATTTACTGGGACAGTTAAACTCACAAATCACTGAAATGCAATCAAACAATCAAAATATTTTAGGAAGTTTCGAAAAACTTGCCATCCACTGCCCTGTAAACTCAAACGAGATGCACTCTGCTCCTTTTCTAATGCCGATGAGATGGCTTTAGGTGAATTAGCAAGAGCAGACTCTTAACATTCACGGAGAAAATGTAGGCTGGGTGACTTCTACAATGGTAATTAACACGTGGTGGCATTTGGATCTTCATTTTCCTAATAATATGCATGATATTAATTAGGCCCGAATGATTAACATAACAACCGCCGGACAATGTCCCAGGGTATAAGAGCAGAGCTGCTTTTCTTTTTATTACCTCCCCCTTAAGTCACAGGCTCATTAATAAACCCTAGCCGCCGTCTCAGCTAACCTTGAGAAGTACTGCCTTGGTCGTGCGTGTTTGAAAGTAAGCTGGTAAACTGTTCAGCCGTGGACTGATGGCCCATGCAGTTTGCTGGGCAGGAATTTAAAAAATGAACTGAAAGAAGGAAGCAGAGGTACAGAGCTGGCTACAGATTTCGTCAGCCGTGGTAAAAATGTGTAAAAAAAACCCACCAAACTCTATAATAACTATATTTGAGCAAAGTAGTATATTCTCACACAGAAAAATCCACTTTCATTTAAGCATATTTGTTTGTTATTTATGTATGTTGGGATAAAACTTTTTATAACCAAATTGCTTTCATTGGCACCCCAACCTTTAAAACCAATGCAACTGAAGCAGGTTTTAAAAATGTATACCCAGTTTCTAAAGGGTTTCCTGGAAATTCTAAGTAATTTTTGCCATTCTGTATGGGGTATAAAGGGTGAAACAACGGGTGCATAACATACCATGTCATGTAGGTACAGTGGAGAAACTGTGATGCTGTGGGCCTGTTCCTCTTCCAGGTAGCTTTAAGAATCTTGGTAAAGTGTATGGGTGTATGGCAACGTGAACTCTTTGAAATATCTGAAGGTTTTAAATAAGAATCTGATGGATTTTACCAGTAAACTAGAAATTGGTCATCCCTAGGTCTTTCAGCTGAGTATTGATTCAAAGCATATTGCCAGATCAACATAGAAATAGTTTAATGAGGCATCTTTCACTATTCCTTATTACACAGTCGCTCTACTCGAGATCATCCAGAGTAAACTGAACTGGAGAGAAAAGGATGTAGTTTGCAGCCAAATTACAAAAAAAACTGCTCATATCTGTGTTATTTTTGGCCAGACATATTAATAGCCACTGTGGAAGACCTAAAGACATGCAAGTTGCAGGTCCCTGGTTTAGGGTAAAACAACAGGGAATAAAGTACAGTGACAGATGCTAAGAACACCCTGTGGACTTGTGTACATCAACTTCAATTTTCACACCTTTCACACTTTTGCCACTCTCTTTTTTCTGATCAAACGTTGGCAGCTTTTTTGAGTCTCTTGAGTTTGAAGAAGCCATGAAGTGATAGATGTGATATGCGACAAGCCTTGAACCCAACTTCCCACCTTGTAGTACAACGGAAAGATTTGCTGCCTTTGAATACCCTTGTCATGTGAGTCTCCAATGACATTGAGAGGATCACCTAATTTTACTTCCTGCTCCATTTGTGAAACGCGGCCGTCCATCTTTGAGCTAAGCGGGCGACTTGTGGGAACTCCAATTCATCGAAGGGACAAGTAGGCGAACGCCTAAAGGGTGGACTGGGCTCCCTGGTGAGCCAATTTACTTTGACCTCTCCTCTCCGATGTTGCCAGTCCAGAGAGCTGTCCTCCAATCTGAGGGGCTTTGTCACACTTTCATGGCTGAGCTCCGGCAGCAGGCGTGGTAGCTGAACCTGAACATCCACAACTGGAGGGATTACCGAGTCTTCAGTGTGGGACCCGTGTTAAGGAAGGATTACAGCCTTTTTTTCTCCCCTGACATTTCCTTGTCTCTGACAGGACAGATAGGAACTGGGACAGGGGATTGAGCTTGTGGCAAAAGACAGGCATATAGAGCTGCACCTTAAAGGTCAGTGATTCGGTCTTTTAAACAGTAAGAGGGTTACTAAACAACATGTAGCAATATGAAAAACACCCCATTTAGACATTCGCATTTCATGTTTAGTTTTTTTATAATCTCAGCAAAAAAAGTGACTTCATTTCAGATAAAACTAATTAAATTTCCACGATAAAATGCATTCTAACTAGAAAAAACAGCTCAGACCCCCCACCATGAACTGCTAGTCTTACCCTCTTTGGTTGGAATGACCAGTGGGATGCCTCTTGTAGCCACCTACTATTCTCTGATGTCATTCTGTGGAAAGTTTCCCCCACTTCCCGTCCCAGCTGGGAGATGTTTCAGGAGTTCTTGCATCTTCAGCATGGATCCCAGTCCTTTGTGGATTTACTGGTTTGTTTTTGGGTCATTGTCATATAACAGGGTCCGGTTTTGCTTCAGCTTTCATTCTTTTTACAGATGATCTCACATTTTCCTCAAACACCCTCTGGTACACGGTAGAATTCATTCCATCAAGGTGAGCTGGTCAGGTCCTGCTGTAGCAAAGAATCCACAAACCATGACACTTACTCCTTTATGTTTTGTAGTTGGTATGAGCTACATTCCTGGACTGCTGTATTTGGTTAATGCCAAACATGCCCTCTGCCCTTCAAATTCTGTTGAGACCTCTTTAAATCCCTGACCAGACTCACAAGCCACTATATCTTCTTTCTGAAGACAGATTACAATGCCCATGCAATGTGTTGACCCAAGACAACCCGCATAGGGTGCTGTAGGCTATTTATCGGGAGGCAGTAAAGAAGATACTTTGATACTGTTGTATGCCAAAATGGACATTAGAGCTAGGCTTAATAAAAACAAAAGTAAAGCTAGCACAAGCAGGGATGATACTAATACACCACCACTCTTAGAGAGGCAAGTGCAACCTTGTGTGATATTCTGGTCCACAGTCCATACCAGTTGGTGGTGGTAATGCACCGATTTGTTTGCCAGCCGCCAGGAGACACAAAGAACAAGAAGGGCGCTGTTTAACTTTTAGGCTAGTACGAGCATGCTAATGGCAGTTATGATGAAAACTTTGTGAGAAATACAGTCAAGAAAGAGAATTATCAAGGTTCTGAGCGACCATGGCCTCATCCCACATCACACTCATTATTCACCTGCCGGCAGGATCAGCTTTTAACAACTCACTCTCTCTTATTGATCAGGTTCTGGTTCAGGCACCTTCTTCTCCCAATTCTGTCAGACAATTAAAGAGAAAATAACGAAATAAACAGACACACACAAGGAGAATATGACCTTAACACTATTTATCCCACAGGTTGAACTAAGAGAAATATGTGGATCCCTTTAAAAATTTTGTGACACGAATATTGAGAAGAATGAAAGTGAAGTGATGAAGAAACCAAACACGCAGTGGGGAACATGTCAGTTCAATTAAAAAAATAATCTATCTCAAGAGAATCCATGTAGCTTCGAAGAGTCGTTTTGGATGGTGAGGCTGTGGTGGGGGAAAAAGATCTTGTGTAGCAGTCAGTCTTACAATGAATCCTAAGAAACCTCTGACTGAAGATGGCATGCTAACAGCTCAATTTCCGGGCAGCAGAGACGATTTTAAACAGCAGCATGTCCTGGATGACACCATCAATTGTTGGCAAGCACTGCTGATCCATTTCATTTGTTTCTTCTGCTTGAGACATGCTTTCCATCATTCAGGCTACAAGAGATTTAGACTACCTGACAAACAGACCACAGTTTGTGAAACTGAAGAATTGTGTGTCAAACCAGGTGGTCAGCAGCACAGGAGCACCACAGGGGACCGTACTCTCACCATTCCTTTTCACTCTGTACACCTCAGACTTCCAGTACAAATCAGAGACCTGTCATCTGCAGAAATACTCAGATGACTCTGCAATTGTCGGGTGTATCAGAGATGGACAAGAAGCTGAATACAGAGAGCTGGTGGACCGCTTTGTGACATGGTGTGAAAACAATCGTCTCACCTTGAATGTGAACAAAACAAAGGAGATGATTGTAGATTTCAGAAGAAACAGGGATAAGTCAAACACTGTTTCCATCATGGGAGAAGAAGTGGAGGTGGTTGAGGAGTATAAATACCTCGGAGTTCACCTTGACAACAGACTGGACTGGAGGCGCAACAGTGAAACCGTCTACAAGAAGGGACAGAGCAGACTCTACTTCTTGAGGAAGCTTAGGTCCTTCAAGGTTTGCAGCAAGATGCTGGAGATCTTCTACAAGTCTGTTGTGGAGAGTGTAATCTCTTCAGCCGTCATCTGTTGGGGTAGCAGCATCAGAGCCAGGGATTTAAAAAGGCTAAACAACCTGATAAAGAAGGTTCTGGTTCTGTTCTGGGTACGACTGTGGAACCTCTGGAGATGATGATGCAAAGAAGGATTCTTCATAAAATCAAAAAAATGATGGACAACCCTGAGCATCCTCTTCATTAGACAGTCATACAACATCAGAGCGTCTTCAGTCGGAGATTTCTTCAGTTTTGCTGCAATACAGACCGCTACAGGAAATCCTTCCTGCCCACAGCCATCATCATCTACAACAACTCCTTAAAGTATTATTTATATGAGCTATACCAACAATTAATTTCCCTCTGAATTTGAATTGAATTTGAGAGAACAAAACCTACTACAGAAACCAGGAAGGCTGAGCATATTTCAGCAAATGTACTCTGGTTCATGCTTTAGAGCTTTCCACGTCTGTCTGCCACGGTGACTTGATGGATTTTGAAAGGTTGGGAAACCTTTGAAAATCTCAGGGTTAAAGTAAGAGTCTTCGTTCTAGGGAAAACAAACAGAAGCTGGCTAACTTTACGAATAGCTTATAAAATATGATAGACAGTTTAAAATGTCAGCTAAGAACCCTGTTTTATAGCTACTGTCCTCCCTCACATACACGCACAGAGTGACATCACCTATGCTTTAAATAATGAATGACTCCTTACAGCAGAAAGGCTTGAAAATATTTTTAATGCTGTTCTTTGTGTTTTTTATGTTGCAATTTCTATGGAGAAGTCAGATTCGGCTAAGATCAGCATCAGCAGGTCAGAGCTCGGCTCCGAAACTCATGTCATGTCGAGTTAGAACTCCTCAACATCTGTACCCCCAACCCAACAATTGTTGTGTGTGAATAAACAGTTAATGTACCCCCTGCTCCAGGATTTGAAATGAAATTGTCCAAATATTGACACATTCATATCCATTATTTTTTGAAGACCACTCTGTTTGGGCATATAAATATAAGCTTCAGGAGTGAAATCAAGGTTAGATCACCAAAGTGGGACAAGCCATACAAAGACACTATACGTCTAGACCTAGTTTACTTAGCCAGGCAGTTTAATATCATCCGGCCACTGATTAAGAGCCTTGCTCAAGGGCAGCTGTAGCTGATGAGAAAAACGGTGAAGGATATGATTTCCCTGGAGACCATGAGCATACCTCCTGAAAACGTCCACCCTTCTATTACTGTCAGCTATACATACATCTGTGTTGGATATATTCAGTGAGTCATACTGAAATGGCATATGTTTAACAGAACAATGTTCTGCACAGAAGGAACCATGAAATCCCACAGTGAGCTAAAGTTATTCATGGCTCCTTCAGGGGTCGCTGTGGTGCTGCTTTGTTCCTTTCACAAAAGAACCTGCCTCACTTTTTACAAGTCTTCATCCTATTTGCTATGTTACACATTCTGACCAGAGGTTTTGCTTTGAAACCTCGTAAATGTTGTTCTCCTTTTTACTGTAAGAGACTGACTTTGGCTTTACCAAGTCTATATCTAACTTGTTAGACTCAAAGTGAAGTTTTGGTTTAATAGATGAAGTGCCTTGCAAAACCATTTATATATCCTCATATTCCACATTTTTTCTGTCTTACAAGAAGAAAATGCAATGCATTTCATTTGGATGTTAAGTGATAGCCTGACTAAAAATGGTGCATATAAAATGGAACCCTATATATTATTATTTCAAACCTTTTCTCAAATAAGAATCTGCGTCCACTTCATGGCTTGTTGCAGACTTATGACTTAATTTCATCAATGGCTTTCTTCCCTTCACTCTTTCATATATAGGTCAGATTATATCAGTTTGTTCTATCTAACCCTTGTCCTAATCATAGACTCACGTGATTAAACTCTAAACAACATCTATGTATTCTTTCTGCCCCTCTTTAAAGCAAAGGTGGAGCATTGTGGTGTAAGGAGTGATAGGAGCTCAGGCCTTTTACCAGTTTTCTTTTCATTACAAATGTCGGCATTAGGTTGGCAAACTGTGAACACGACTGAACTTGAAGTCTAAGCAAAATGCAGCACTTCTCTCCAAAATGTCATTCCTTAAATGTGAGTTTAAGTGACTCATCTCACAGTTCATTAGTTAAGAAAATGCTCTGATTGTTCTTTTCCCTCCAGAAGCACCAGTGACCTCCTTCACAGCGTCCCCCCATGCTGTAATTCTTAGTCCTTAGTCAGCGCATTTTCAAGAAGTTAATGTGTTCATAGTCTATGGACATCTTACTCTTCTATTCTTAACTCTCAGGCGAACAGGAGGAAAGATCTGCTGAAATCAGCACTGATGGGAAGCACAGCTTTCTGAAAAGGTTCTTCACACAGAGATCATGGAAAGGTCCTGGCGAGGCACGCTCCGTCGGCCCCCGGAGGCCTCATGGCAGACTAACATAATGGCACAAAGCTGTGGTTTCACATGGTCCAACATGCTGTGTGAGTCACTCGCCAGAAACATGAAGTCAAGAGACTGAGAGCCAAAGACGGAAGCTGAAAGACTGCATTATGAACGTCAACTGTGGAAAAAAAAGGCCTGTTAGATCTATGTCAATACTGACAAGATGATCAAGTGAAAGTGTAAATCAAAAACCCTGCAGGTGCGCTCTGTTCACTTAGAGTAAACAGGAAAAAAGAATAAAAACATGAAAAGGGACAGAAAAATCCTCAACAGAACTTGAAGTTGTACTAAAATTGAATTTATGCTAAAGCAAAGGTTATGCTAAAATAGAATTCATGCTAAAAAAGAATTCATGCTAAAACGGAAGTTATGCCAAAGTCTCAAACTAAAGTTGTTCTTTTTATGTGTCTCCAGCATCTTGTACGCTCAAACCAATGGAACAGATGTTTTTGGTGGTTCCAAAAGCACGTTGTAAGCTGAAAGGTGATAGAGATTTTTCTGTGTGGAGAGGGAGACATTTTTACTTGTTAAACTCATTTTTTCTAAACTTCTTGCTCTTTTGGAATTTGTGTCCTGTTTTACCTCGGATTCTCTGACCCATGTTTGTTTTGAAAAAGAAGAAATTTTTAAAAAAAAAGTAAATAAATAAAAGGGAAGTTATTTTAAAATATAATTTATGCTAAAGTGGAATTAATGCTAAAGTGTAAGTTATGCTAAAAATAATTTATGCTACAATTTAAAAGTTATGATTAAGTACAATTTATGCTAAAACAGAAGTTATGCTGAAACAAAACTTTTGCTAAAATAGAAACTTATGCTAAAGTGCAATTTATGCTAAAGCAGGAGTTATGCTTAAATATAATTTATGCTAAAATGCAAGCTATGCTAAAACAGAATTTATGTTCAAACGTAACTTATATTAAAATAGAATGTATGCTAAAAAAAAATTGTGCTAAAATAGAAGTTATATTTAAACAGAATATGTTTATGTTAAAACGGATGGTATGATTAAAAAAAATTCATGCAAAAACTAGTATAGCTAGCATAGCAGCACATCTTCCATTTTCGGATAACCTCTGTTCTGCGTATTGCTGTTGTGTTGTGGTTTTTGCATTTTGTTGACCCTTCTGGGCCACTGTCCTTAGGCTGAAACCAACCACCAGAGAAGTCATGTTGGTTTTTAAAAAATGATCACCAACTCTGCTGAGGGAAAATCAAGTATGACTTTAGATTTCACACAATACCAAGTACCGTTACACAGTGGCATCGTCAGACGATTTTTCTGCGACATAGCCGTGTGTTAACGCCTTATTAAAGAGGCTATATGCAACTTTTTCCCCAAAATAAACATAACAATAGCCTTTTTATCGGACCATTTATGACTCAAACATCTCCTGATGAGCATACTGACACCTTGTCAGCTCACAGTGGGTGCACCTATAAGCCTGTATCCAATTTTTTCTATTTTCTGTCGGGTTGGATTTTCCCGCGCTGTCTGCAGATGTGACGTCAAGCACGTTCATGTTAAATGTTTCAGATCACTCTGCCACCACCGCTAGTCAGCACTCGCAAGAAGTTCAATGGATTGTGTGAATACACAGAAGAGACCAAGGACAACTCTGACACCAACAGTAACTCCACATAACCCCTCCTTTCCACCGGACGCGTAAGCGGCACGTTACAGGAGCAGCATGTTTCACTTGGCCATTCTGCTTGGCCCTTTCCACCGGGTGCGTATGAGGCGCATAGACGCAGGGAAGCACAGAGAGAGTATGAAATCATGCGAGATTAGCGAAATCACGCGTGGTTTCATCAGTAAACACAACAACCATAGACATATATAAACGTCTATGACAACAATAACCAGGAAAAGACAACAACATGGCTCCAAAAGGTTTGTGTTTTATTTTATGTCCGTTTTATATTCGCCAATAAGTTCATGTTATGTCAGGGAATATCCAAAATCGCTCATTTGTGTGATGAGACACAAATGAGACCCTCCCGCGAGGTACTGACTTCTCACCGGCCGCACAGGTAGTGACCTTTTTTTAAGTAAAGCAACCGCAGAGCAGCACGTTTCTTTTATTTTGAAAATTTCCGGTGCAGAGCCGTTATATTTCCTGTCTTCCCCTATCCAAAATGTCGAAATTTACGTGTTTCAGAGGCGTACCGCGTAGAAAATAGGACTGCCGCATATATTTAGAAAAGTGCCACGACATGACGCTCCTGAGACGCCTCCAGTGGAAAGGGCTCTATTGACTACAGCGGTGGCTTTCAGCTGCGTATTTTAAAAAATCTGGGGAGCTCACTGGTGGAAGGAGAGAGATGGAAAAAGCAAAGACAAACGGGAAAAAGAAAGGGACAGTCAGGTAAAGAAGAGAAAATGGAGACCAACAGAAGCAAGTGAAGAAAGATCGATCGGACTAAATTTAATGTTTGGTTTTGCTGTTTTCAGATGTACTTTTCCAAAACACAAAACATCGAACATTAAACATTAAATTGAATAGTAGATCTAAAATTATAAGTCGTTGTACATTAGATGACACATTACACTGTTTTGACATGCATGCATTGAAAATAAATTATAACTTGGCACCTTACTATTGATGAGAGGAGATTTTTAAGTGAAAGCCTGCGCCTCGCGCTGCTATGCTACCAGTCCCTGACCAGCCTGCTGTCTGCTAACTCCTCTCTCCCAGTTCGTTTATCCTGTGCCAGAGTATAAAAAAGAATTACACATTCACACAATATATATTTTTGGGCATGCATGGGAAGAGACACTCACCAAAATCATCTTCAAAGAACTCTTCCTCATAACTGCCTTTTATTTCTTTACAAAGTTATTACAAAACATTCTGAGAGACAGCCTCTCTTACAGGATCCAATCAGCTTAATAATACATATTCATATAGATGCAAAGTGTGCCTGTAGTCCGTCCCTAATAGGTTAAGCCCCTGTTAATATATTCTTTTTGGTTGCTAAGCAGAAAACCTTCCTTCTCTTAACAGCCTATTTTGCACGACCAAACCAACAGATGTTTCCTGTTTTTTTCAGAGAATCGTGACCCATTGTCTAACTCATATCCTGTTCTTAACAGTTTTGTCCATTTAATCGTGACCGTTACTTTCTGACCCGTGGGTCACATCCTGTGCCAACACTGTTCTGCATTTAGTTAATTATTTTAGCACATAACCCCTTCACCTTTTGGCTTGTGTATTCATTCAATGCTTGTTTAAAAGTTTTTTATTTACAATACTATGTATGCTATAGGCCCTGTCTACATTAGGCCATTTAAGTTCTTAAACAAAAAAAAATTTGGTCAACACTCCGTCTCGGCCACACTAGCCCATCGTTTAAGGTTCCCCTCCCTGATATTTCTTTTTACACGGGTAAGGGGGCCATCTATTTCTTAAATCTCCGGCTCTTGGATTGGTGTGGATTCGTTAGGCGATTACGAATTGAGTTCGGTAAGGAAGTGACATCAGAAAAAACGCCCCACAGCCAGCTTAATAACAACCGGTGACCGCTCAGAGGTAAACAAAGAAATCTCTCTTCTTGCTAACAGCCGTTTTCGGTGACTTTGCCCAACAAGTCGCAGATCAGAACTGAGCTTCTTGCTTCTTTTTTCAAAGTTTGCATCTGGCGGGTAACTGTAGGGACGATGTACTTCCAGATCAGAGGTGACCGTGATGTTGTATATGTAGGTCTGCCTTTTTGTCCGTGCATGCCTGCTAGGTTGGGGTTGCACCAGCGGGCGGAGGGAGGGAGGGGGTCGTAAACAATGCTTTGTGTGTGTGTGGACAAGTATAAGGTCAAGTGGGATATACCCTGTATAACCTTAGCCGTGTTAGTGTAGAAGCAGTCATAGTCCATAATCTATTGTCCCACTTTTTTCTTTATTTTGTACAAAAATATCACATCTTGTCTGGGCTAAGCCCAGGTACTACTTAAAGGCTGGAGACGCCCCTGCTGCTAAGTCTATTTGTGATCAGTAATAACTCATCACTGCATGATATCCCCCACCTTTACTGAAAATTACTAAAATGAATGAGCGCTCAACAACTTAAAAGCCTAGATAACCGTTAAAGGATATTTTTACCCCCCTTCTCCATCCGTACCAGGAAGTTGACAAAGCAGATAAATATGCCAGTACACGTAATCAGAAGCCATTATTTAAGGTCATTCCCCTAATCTCTAAAAGATGAAGGTGTAGCTATAATTACATTATCCTTCATGGGTTATGTTCTTACACAGGAGGGTGTTGCCCAATGACCAAGATTGATATGTTGCATGTCAATTATTGTTATTTTATGGTTTTATTTTCTAGTAAGAGGAGTACTTTAAATGGGGTTAAGCTGTTAGGGAAGCTTCTAAAATTCGTTTTGGTGTGTGTTTTAATGGATGTAGGAATAAAACTTTGAAGGTGTGCCTAAGCTTATAGATGTCTTGCTATCGAGTAGGGTAAAACTGCAAAAGAATAGGCAAGTGAGGATAATGTATGGGTGCTGTTTCTGACTATATTTTTGGAAGGTTGAGTGGAAGGAAAAAGTGGGGTAAAAGGAGGTGCATAAGAAACGGAGATTACCTCAGTCGTATTTTGATTGTAAAAAACAACACTAAGAAAAGTGTGACACGTTATGACGCTTATTTTTGTTTATTTTTGCTACTGTTTTTTATAGAAAACGGGAAATTGAACAATTGCAAGATAGAAAGTTGCAGCGTTTCAGAATTCATACCTCAACTCATAGCCACATTCTGGAACTGAAAAAAATAAACTCCAGGGAATTGAGTCAGATTGATTTACCACTGCCACACTGTTTCCAATCACAAGAAAACAATAACAGCTCTTGCCTCTCAGATTATAGTTTTAATATCCCACTTCTCCTGTTTAAGGCGTTCAGCAATTTTGCGGGTGTCAAAGTGATCGCCGCAGCCATCACGATGTGATTAAAATCGGGGGTTACTGTTCGACCGACACAAGCACGTCACATGTGCTGCAATTACAACTGTTTCAAAGGACGTGGAATTTGCTTTTGAAGTAAGCTGGCCTGCGAGGGTTTAAAAAAAAAAGTATGAGAAAGACCATCTGGGACTGAAAGTCAGTGCTGGGAAAAAGAGAGAGAGAGAGATGGAGGGGTGTGTGTGTGTATGAGACACTAATGACTAAAAATGGAATGAAACGCTTTCCAGGTCTGCATGTGTCCACAGCGTGTTTTCATATGTTGATATTTAACTAAAGCCCAAATTCTAAGGCCATGCCTATTTAATAAATGGACACTAATTTCCACAGTAAATCATGTGAGATTAAGATTTTTACAGAAATTGTTACAGTCCCTCCCCCCTGCAGTTTGTCTGTTCTGCTGTGAAGTTCAAATAATTTTTTATTAAAGCCGTTCATTAAAGGCGAGTGTTGATCTTATTGTAAACATGAATTTATTCCTACGTTTTTTTCCCCCTTTGCATATAGAACATACAGAGCCTAGGACAGATAATAACACAAACAGTGTTCCTCTATGCCACTGCCAATACAAACATGGTACTATGCCATTTAAAACTACTCAACGCAGAAAGCCGAGCACAGAGATGCTGGAGTAGGGGAAAGGATTCCCATTATGGCTGATGGAAGAGATGGTTTGAACTTCCTCCTCCTCTCTCTGCTCTTGGAGAGGAGCTTCACAGAAAGACTTTTTGGTTTCGAAATATGTTAAAACCCTAAAAGTTGTTTTCAGCTTGTAAGCTGTAAGTTTTCTTTCAAAACTTACCAATTTGCCCTGATCAGAAGCAGCAAAGCTTCTTCAAACACGTCACACAAGAATCTCAATCAGATTTAACTACAGACCTTGACTAGGTAACTCCAAAACCAAGATGGAGTTACTGATGTTCTTTGGATCACCATCCTGCACTTTAGGTTACCATCACAAACTGACATTCTCCTACAGGATTTTCTGGTTGAGAGCAGATTTTTATTTTTTAAATGACTATTTCAAACTAAAATAACAAAAAGGTGAACACTTGAGAGATCAAAGATCAAAACTTACAAAGTTTGGATGAAGTTGAACACGTATCTTGTCCAAAACCCTTTAATCTTCAATTAAACTTCAATTACATTAAATGCAGAACTTTAACTCCAATTCATCAGAAATTAAAGCATGTTATTCAGTACATAAAAATAGCAACATGATAATTCATAATATGCACATGTGTGTATCAGAGTGTTGCTGTGGTAAGTTCTTGTCAGTCTAAGGTCTCTAGCAGCAATGACTTGTTCCTGCAGGAGCCTTCTTCGTGGGGGCTTCATAACTGAGTGTACGGTGGACCCCTGGTTTTCGCAGGGTCTAGGGACCACAGCTACTTACAAATAGTTCAAATCTGCGAATATTTGAGACCTCCTCTAAAAACGCTTATCACGACCTATTTTAATTCAAATATACATTAATAGGCTCAGAGACCCCCGTGTCAGCACCACTGCAGAAACTACTCTAATCTACAGTCTTCCTTATTTCCGCTTGTGGGGTTACAGCCAATCAGCGCCAGCAGAAGATAAATGGCCCTCCTGGATTGACTGATTTGCAAATGCCAGCAAATAGCAAGTACAGTAGTCTTATTGATATTCCGTCTTCCCAACATAGATTTTGTTTGAATATTTTATAATAACTTTGTGGTCATTATTAGAATTTTATTTAAAAAAAATTATGAAAATGCAAATAACTTGAGGTTAGGTTATAGTTCTGGTAAACGTCAGCAATGCTGCTACTTTTCTAACTTCCTGGGACATCAAACTGTGCTGGATCTAGCAACAGCTTCCACATAATTAGGAGCAAAAGCTTGAGATTTGTTTTCCGTCTATTACAGTTAGTGTGGGTGATAGTAGAGTGGGGGTAGGTGGTCCAAACCCACCGCAACAACCATCCCCCCTTACGCACACACACACACACACACACGCACACACATCCTGTATTAAGTGCAGCAGAAAACACATGAGAAGACAATCCAACTAATAGACCAACATCTTGATGAATACATGTGTAACAATTGTGATTTTTCTAAATTCACAAAGTTCTAATTTGCTCACAGATGAAAGAAAACACATGCAGTCCTCCATCTTTACCAAAGCCCATCCTCCCTCTGCACCAAGGGTTAGCATTTGTTCTGATTGGGCTTGGGAATCCTGGACTTGAAGCAACATCTGGCTGGTTTTAAGAGTCATGGTCAGTTTGCCGCAGGTGGTGGGAAGGCGTGTATGAGTTTTATAGAGCATGAAAGTTTAAAAGGGTCAAATACAAGTACAGCTTGTCTGTCATGTCAAGAACCTCCCTTGCTTTTCAATACCCTCATCTAAGATCTTCTCATGGACATGTCTATATTATCAACAACGTTTTTACCTACATTAAAACAGAAAGCTACAGTAATATAATGAGACAGTTTTTTTTAAGGAAAGTTTGGAAACTATTGCACAAATGCCATCGATTGGCTTCAAAGCCAGAGAAGTCCTTTTTGAAGCCTGGATCTTGGAAATAATTAAGTCCACAATTAAGGAAAGTAATTCTCTGCAGCAATTTGTCCACCTTCATGTTTGAAAAGAAGGGTTGGTAACAATTACTGGTCCAGGAAAGAAAACATTACAGTCATGACAGTAATGATAGTCATTCAGGCCAGGGTAGAAGTTAGCCTCTTCAGGCTTTCTCTCCTCTTTCCAGCCGTTACTCTCTTTTTTTTTGGGTACTATTCGTTCTTTTTTTCCGGCTTGTTTTGCCTTATGAGCCACATCTACAAGTTTTAAGAGGAACTTTTCGTGTCACATTACAGCCTCACACACTTCAGTGTGTTTTATGGTGATTTTATGGGATAGACCAACACAAAGTGGTGCGTAATTTTGAAGTGGAAAGTAAACGACCATCCGATTAGATGGACAGCATGAGCTCTTCTGCAGCCTCCAAAAGGTTCTCTTCCAGGACTGAAGCTCCGTTCATCCTCCCATCAACTCTGACCAGTGAAACACGGAGGTGAAAGCGTCACGGTTCTATCTATCTATCTATCTATCTATCTATCTATCTATCTATCTATCTATCTATCTATCTATCTATCTATCTATCTATCTATCTATCTATCTATCTATCTATCTATCTATCTATCTATCTATCTATCTATCTATCTATCTATCTATCTATCTATCTATCTATCTATCTATCTATCTATCTATCTATAAAATGATAACAAGAACATGTTCAGTGGTGTTTCATTTTGATTAATTTTTGAGCCAAACACACTGAACAAAGAATACACATCGTGCCATCACATATCAAACAGATCAATAAGCTAAACATATTCATTATGAACATTTCACCTGCTGTGGGCTGAACGCTCCACATGGAGGTGAACTGTGCTCCCGCTTGTGTGTAATGGGGGCTGAATCCACGCTGTGGCAACACTGTGGAATTACTAACACCACTTCAGACAAATGTTTTGAAATCAGGGAACATTTATCCAATTAAAGTGATCAGAATTTGGCACGACTCTCTGAACGACAGATTTTCTGATCGCTTCTGCGGGATTAAATCCCCACATGCGCTCCTTCAGCATCGTTGGTTAAGCTGTGCATGCTGAGGATGGATAGATCAGATTTCTGTGCGATGTTCAAAGCTTAGGACATTGTTTTAAACTGCTTTAAACATCTTGACCTGTCTGCCGTGTTCCTTGGTCTCCGTGATGCTGGCTGTTCACTAATGTTCTCTAACAAACCTCTGAGGCCTTTAGAACAGCTTCATTTATACTTAGATTAATAATTAGGTGACCTTGATTGCACTGGATTTTATTTAGAGGTATCAGTGTAAAGGGGTCTGACTAAATACAGATTTCACACATTTCTTTTCAGAAAAAACAATATATATTTTTATTTCATCACAATATGCACCACCATCACCTAAAATACAGTAATGTTTGTAGATGTAATATGACCAAGCTATAAATGTCCCTTCTCCCCCACCATTGACAGCAGCGAGCGAAGAGTAGTGCTGCTGAAGCCGCCATCCTCCAGGCAGGCAGCATTTTTAACAGCCCTATTTGTGTGTCAGAAAGGGAGCCCACAGTGCCAAGACATTTTCCGAGATGCTGAGTCGCCGCACAGCGTCTGTTTCCATCCACTCTGGAAAACATTTCAAAAGTTTTTGTTATGAAAATGGGTGCAGATATGTGCCGTCCTCACTCTGTGGGAAACATGGCTCTGTTTTCCATCTGGAGTTCACTTAGCCGGCGTGGGAGGTTGTGTGAGCATTTTCAGCGCAACACTGGAGATGATAAAATAGCTTATGAAAAAAATAAAGAACAAATGACTGCAGTCACTGCTCTGGGTGGGCCTGCAAGCATATGACACATTAAGCCTGTTATGGATCATTTTTGTATTTCTCAGCAGTTTTGTGTACAGTTACACTGAAATATAAGCCCCTAAATACCACCTTTGGTGTTTTACTTGTGTTTTGTCCAGTGAATCGAAGAGTTTTAGAGTTAACTAAGAGATTTTGACCGATAAACTAACAGATGTACAACTGCAACTTTACACTGGGCTCATGTTTAAAAACTTATATTACTTACATTACTTTCATTACTTTCTTACAGTCTTTTTGTTGCGTTTCTTGCATTTCAAAATCCAACATTAGATCTGATGGAGTTGCTTTCTATAAAATCTTTAAGCGGTAGAAATACAATGCCTTGCAGGACTAGGGTTAGGTTGACGAAATCTTTTCACTGTTTAACACGTTACAATGTATGATAATGTGATTTTCTGTGATACACCAACATAAATTAGTGCATACTTGTGAGGAGGACTGAAAATCATATGTGGTTTTCAAAAGTTTTACTAATAAAAATGTGAAAAAGTACACCTTCCATTTTCTATTTAACAACCCTGTTTCTACTTTGTAAAACCAAATTTTGCTCCAATTACAGTTGCAAGTATTTGGTCAAGTCAGGTTAAAATGTAATTAGCCTATATAAAGCATCTTAAAATCAACCACAGTTTACCAAACAACAACTAAACAACAAAAAAACAAACAAATCAATAAAAGTAGAATACTTAACACAGAGATGTCTTCCTTGACTAGAGCTGAAAGCCAACCATAGGAAAGGCTTGGTCACCTCTGGTTTCTAGTCTTGATTCAGGGGTCTCTAATACCTCGTTTCTACTGAGCGGTATGGTATGGGTTGGTAAGGGTTGGTCTGCTGTTTTGTCTGTTTCCATAGTAAAAGTAGTCCATACAACGGGCCCGGACAACTCCTTTTTTGGGGCCCCTTCAGTTGTAGGTCCATAAGACAATGTCATTGTTTATTGCGTCAGGTTTCTCACCGTACTTTTGTGACGCCATGGGACGCTATTAGGTTTAACCCTGCCCACCCAATGAGAGTCCAGCTAGTGGTTGAAAGGAACTCCTGAATACACCGAACCATAAAATAGCATACCGATCTGGACCTGTGCACACCCTACCTCTCAATTGAAACAAGGCATAAGACCAATAGTTCGCAGTGGGGGACAGCTCTACCAGCTTTGCACTTCTAGGGACTAAAGATTATTTCCAGTTAACATTTAGGCCTTGCTACAGATTCTCAACTGAATTTAGGTCTAGACTATGAATTGGTCATTCTAAAATGGACATTCTTTGATCTATATACTTAGGCTTCCTAAGACCACTTTTCACCACTTTCTTCACAACATTTCAACTGTTAACTTTATGTTTTCTCTCAGTGTTTTACTCTCCATATAAGCTACACCTGTCAGCGCCATCAGCAATCCATCCTGCTTAGTCCTGTCTAATCATTGTCTGCACCTGTCTCCAATCTGTCACACCTGATCCTCCTTCCCTTTAGTCTATTTAAATCCTTCACTTCCTCTCACTACCTGTCAGATCATCGATGTCTTTTCCTGCTGTTTCTCACCCTGCTGTTCTCCCTCGTTTGTATCAGTGTGTCCTGTATCATCGTTCCTGCCTTCTCCATCATTATCATCATCACCATAATTTAATAAAGAACCTTGCACCTAACCCATGTCTGTGTGTGGCTCCATGCCACATCCTGCCACACACCTGACTGAATGATTAGACCTGAATGGATCAAGCAGACGGCCGGGAAAGCACCAGCCTTCACTTGGATCTCTGGGGTTGGCTCCCCCAGGATTGGTTGCCATGACGGCCAGGCTGGCATTCGGTCCTCCCAGCGTTGGCCCCTGGAGGTACCGCCCTCTTCTTCTACCTCGTCGGAGATGACTATGGCACCATCGAGGCAGATTTGCTTCTGGGAAGGAGGAAGAAGGTGACGTGGCACTGTCAGCTGCTTCTGGTTCTGTCCACTCTGTCACTGTTGCAGCTCCGGTCTTCAGCCCAGCTCACGTGTCATCAGTTCCTGCTCCAGTCAGCCTCCCAATTGTTGCAGAATTGAAATGACTTTTCTTGTAAAGTGCCTTCAGGTGATGTGTGTTCTGAATTTGTGTCATATAAATAAACTGAATTGAACGGAATTGTTGCTATGTTGGACTGAGTCCCTTTACCCTGGTCTCAAATTGTTGCTGTCTCTAACACCCTCTCCTCCAGGACTGTCCTGTATTTAGCTCCATCTATCTTCCTATTAACTCTTACCAGTTTCCCTACCCTTGCTATAGAAAAGCATCACAACACCATGATGGTCCTTGGGGCTGCTATCCTGGTGGTTTTCTGTGTTTCCACTGTTTTGGCAAGCTTGCTCGGGTTGGGTGGATCCGGCAGCTTGTGGGTCTCTACATGGTTGTCCATCGGTTTGGGTTGCCTATGTGTGGGTGGGGTTGCGTTGGGGACTGCGGGGCTGATCCATATATCCATTTACAACAGTTAACGTACACTCATCATGTCATCATCAGCCTGCCCAAGGTCTGCAGGTGGAAATTAGCATTCATGCTATGACCTGCTACCAAGCATCTGTCTTGACTTTGTCTTGGTCAATGTGTTGCTGTGCATGTCCCTGCTCAAAGAAACTTCTACCATACCATAACATGCAGCAGCCATTATGTTTCACTGGGGGGATTGGGTGTTTTCTAGCATGTGCAGTGTTAGTTTACAACCACATATAGTTCACACCGAACTTGTTTGAAGCGTCAAGGGCGACAGGTTTACATGTAAAGTCAATGCAGAAGCGCGCTGACGTGTGTTTTTGCATAGCGAGACGCATTTCTGCCTCATTCGCACGTCAAATTAGCGCGAATGAAGCGTTTGACGCGCGTCAGCAAATACGCGTTTCATTTTATGTGATGCATTTTGTGCATTCGCACGCAACACGCGGTTTTGAATCTTCCGCTGAAGTTGAAAAATCTGAACTTTGGCGTCAATTTGTGCCACGTCAACCAATCAGGAGCTTAGTGACGTGGCTTCACGTGATGCTGTGACCCAGTTCACGGGGTCAGGTCTGGCAAAATCTTTCATTCAACATGGAGGAAATACTGATAACAGCCGTGGCTAATCACCCCGAGCGCTGCCCCGAGCTATACGACACCAGCTGCTTTCTCTACAGAGACAGGAATAAAAAGTACCTCGCTTGGAGGAATATAAGTGAGGAGATAGGGCAACCTGGTAAGTTCATTTTACTTTTGAAAGTTTTCATGTTACTGACTCTGCGAACCTGGGCAGGGTACTCTCCACAGTAAATAGAGAATGGAGACTCTTCTTCCAACGCTAGATCGACAGATGCCATCTTGCAAAAACACTGTCTGGCACTAGCGAATTGGATGCGCATCAAAATATACCATTTTGACGCACGTCCAATATGCTTTGGACGCGCGTCGAGCTGCAAATGTTCAAGCGTCAAACTTTGGCGTGCGGCACGTTTTTGATGCTTTGGTGTGAACGCACGGTTAGACAACAAAGGATTCCACCTGACACATAGCTGTAGATCTGCTGATGACATTTTAGGGGTTTGGAGACTTCTTCTAACACCTTAAGGTCTGCTTTCAGGGTTGAAATTGCAAGGACATCAAGACCTGGGTCTGTTGGCAGAATTTATTTTAATGTCTTTTACTTATAAACTCTTATCCGTACAGCTGAATGGCTAATTTGAAATTGAAAGTTTAGATTTCTTGCAATCCCTTACCAGACTCATAAGGCCTGGTTCACACAACAGGATGTCCGATTTCGTGCCCGATTCTCCTCTTCTGACAATTGCAAGGAGGCCTGGATTATCAGATGTTCCGGCCATGTTTGGTTGTGTTCAGAGCCCTCTGGTCTGCTTGGAAGGACATCAGGACCCCTCCAATCACAAATCGGGGATATTCAACATCTTGGATTGTATTGGCCAGATATCGCAGTGTGTTCCAACATCTGTCAGCCAAAGATGGATCCGTCCATCCTGCTTAACTGTCTGTCTGGACAGATCAGCGCATTTCAAGTTTGGGTTTGTCTAAAGGGAGAAGTGGGAAATCCCCCTCCCCTCCTCTCTCTCTCTCTCTCTCGCTCTCCCCCTTCTGAATCACTCCCATGACTGATGTCATAATTTCTCCCTAAAACCTTAACCAAACAATAAATATTCAACAGCTCAGTTGCTCTAAAGAGCAAGACTGTTTGCACAACAGCACTTGCCAGAACATGCATAGATTGCTTGCTGGGTGTGATAATATTGGCACTTTGTAATATCAGACACTAAGATTTGAAAGAAAAAAGGACCACCAAACTTTTTATTTTTGTTTTTCGTTCCCTCTTTGGGTTCTCCACGATTTTAATATGCGTTCTTGTGTTTTGTTTGTGAATCTGAATGCACAAACCGTGAAGCGCTGAGTGAGATCCTTACATCCAGCTAGACTTCTCATATTCTACTCATTAATGCCTGGCAGGGGGATTCCAACTATAGGACCTTAAGAAAATACATAAGCTTTGTTTTCAATGCAGTGTCAAGAGGAACTCTTTGCTTTAAGGGGTTATGGTTGGGAAAGTGAGGCTCGGTGTGGCGCTGTAGGTGTCTCAAGCACCATTTGGCCATACCAGGTATAAGTAAATAGAAAGGAGTTTAACCTAAAAGAACCAATCACCCCCTGTTATCAGATTAGCTTTCAGCTTTTAGCATAAACAAAATTACATTTCTTCCTTCTTAAAGAGTGAAGTACAGTTAGCCTTGTGTCATGTTGCTCTTTCTCTCCTTTTTTGTTTGTTCCCCGCACCTCCACACCCCCGTCCCCATTCCTTCCTTTGCTTGCATTTGTTTGAGCTGTTGACAACAGGCTTCCCCTGAAATTAAAACCCTTTAGTGTTTGCTCGTCGTCAGCGCAAAGCCTTTCTCATCATTTTCCATCGAAAAGGCCGGTTAGCCTTGGGTGGCACCCAAAAGGCAAGGAGGTCTTTGGGAATTGAGAAAACGTCTTCAAATTTTGCTAGTAGTATAGTTTTAAAAGGTACATTTGTCTATATGAGATCGGTTTTAGAAGGGCAAGCTTGTGTGTAATTGTGAAGGTCAAACCTGAATTCAGGGCCAGTATGTTTATTCTTCAAAATGTTAAAGGTCAGGGGGAGAGTGATGACTGAGGTGCTTGGTCAGCTTAACTTGAAGTGGTTTCCACTGCCTTTCTTTGAGGGTAAAAAAATAAACATTTTACCAAACCAAAGGGTATCTTTGACATAAAATATTTAGTTCACAAACTAAATATTTAGTTTAGGAGCTAAATATTTAGTTAAGAAGCTAAACATTTAGTTACTGTAAGAAGTTAAATATTTAGTTAAGAAGCAAACTCTCGATCGCTCTTGACCATTTTAATGTCTAGGACCTGTTTCAGTCTGGTTTTTGTCCTTTCCACAGTACGGAGTCCGCACTTCTTCGAGTCTTTAATGATATTCTACTCGCCTCTGACTCTGGTTCTTATGTTATGTTGGTCAGTCAGTCATCCATGCGTTCGTGATGTCATGCCTCGGCTACGCTAACTCTCTGTTATATGGTGTTCCTTCATCCGCAATAGTCCGTCTTCAGTTAGTACAAAATGGTGCTGCACGGTTTCTAACTGGATCTGCTTTGAAGCAACATGTCACCCCTGTGCTGGCCAACTTGCACTGGCTCCCAATTCGATATCGGATTAAATTTAAGATATTGTTACTCGCTTTTAAATTGCTGCATGCGTTTGCGCCACCCTACTTGGTGCAGCTTCTTCGTCCTTACGTCCCAACGCATTCCCTGAGGTCTTCCGAGCGGCACCTTCTGCAGGTCCATCCTGCCCGCTACAAGGCTCGTGGGGAGCGGGCGTTCTCGGTTTGCGCCCCAAGGTTGTGGAACCAGTTCCCCCTGACGGTTAGACTCGCCCCATCGCTCTGTATTTTTAAAACCCGTTTGAAACCAAGCCCAGGCTTTTAGTTCGGCTGAGGCAGTTTAACCCCAGTAGGTTATCATCTTTATTGCCCTGCATGTTTCTTATATAGTGTTTATAGTTTTATCCCTGCATCTGTGGTTTTTATTTGTGTACAGCACTTTGGTCGGCGCTATCGCCGTTTTTTAAATGTGCTTTATAAATAAATGATGATTATGAAGATAAACATTTAGTTATTGTAAGAAGCTAAATCTTTAGTTAGGAAGCTAAACATTTAGTTACTGTAAGAAGCTAAATATTTAGTTAGGAAGCTAAACATTTAGTTACTGTAAGAAGCCAAATATATTCAACTCAGTTTATTTATATAGCGCCGATTCACAACAGATGTCATCTCAAGGAACTTTACAAGAAAAGTAATTTGAATACAATCATACATACATTCCGATTAGTTTAAAGTTTTAGTTAGTTTCCTATTTAAGGAATCCCAGCAGATTGCATCGAGTCATTGACTTGAGGTAGCGTCCCGTTGATCCAGACTTCCAACCACATAATATTTAGTTAAGAAGCTAAACATTTGGTTACTGTAAGAAGCGAAATATTTAGTTAAGAAGGTAAACATTTAGTTACTGTAAGAAGCTAAATATTTAGTTAAGAAGGTAAACATTTGGTTACTGTAAGAAGCTAAATATTTAGTTAAGAAGGTAAAAATTTCGTTATTGTAAGAAGCTAATTATTTAGTTAAGAAGGTAAACATTTAGTTACTCTAAGAAGCTAAATATTTAGTTAAGAAGGTAAACATTTAGTTACTGTAAGAAGCTAAATATTTAGTTAAGAAGGTAAACATTTAGTTACTGTAAGAAGCTAAATATTTAGTTAAGAAGGTAAACATTTGGTTACTGTAAGAAGCTAAATATTTAGTTAAGAAGGTAAACATTTGGTTACTGTAAGAAGCTAAATATTTAGCTAAGAAGGTAAACATTTGCTTACTGTAAGAAGCTAAATATTTAGTTAGGAAGCTAAACATTTAGTTACTGTAAGAAGCCAAATATATTCAACTCAGTTTATTTATATAGCGCCGATTCACAACAGATGTAATCTCAAGGAACTTTACAAGAAAAGTAATTTGAATACAATCATACATACATTCCAATTAGTTTAAAGTTTTAGTTAGTTTCCTATTTAAGGAATCCCAGCAGATTGCATTGAGTCATTGACTTGAGGTTGCGTCCCGTTGAAGCAGACTTCCAACCACATAATATTTAGTTAAGAAGCTAAACATTTGGTTACTGTAAGAAGCTAAATATTTAGTTAAGAAGGTAAACATTTGGTTACTGTAAGAAGCTAAATATTTAGTTAAGAAGGTAAACATTTGGTTACTGTAAGAAGCTAAATATTTAGTTAAGAAGGTAAACATTTGGTTACTGTAAGAAGCTAAATATTTAGTTAAGAAGGTAAACATTTGGTTCCTGTAAGAAGCTAAATATTTAGTTAAGAAGGTAAACATTTGGTTACTGTAAGAAGCTAAATATTTAGTTAAGAAGGTAAACATTTAGTTACTGTAAGAAGCTAAATATTTAGTTGAGAAGGTAAACATTTGGTTACTGTAAGAAGCTAAATATTTAGTTGAGAAGGTAAACATTTGGTTACTGTAAGAAGCTAAATATTTAGTTAAGAAGGTAAACATTTGGTTACTGTAAGAAGCTAAATATTTAGTTAAGAAGGTAAACATTTGGTTACTGTAAGAAGCTAAATATTTAGTTAAGAAGGTAAACATTTGGTTATTGTAAGAAGCTAAATATTTAGTTAAGAAGGTAAACATTTGGTTACTGTAAGAAGCTAAATATTTAGTTAAGAAGGTAAACATTGGGTTACTGTAAGAAGCTAAATATTTAGTTAGGAAGCTAAACATTTAGTTACTGTAAGAAGCTAAATATTTAGTTAAGAAGGTAAACATTTGGTTACTGTAAGAAGCTAAATATTTAGTTGAGAAGGTAAACATTTGGTTACTGTAAGAAGCTAAATATTTAGTTAGGAAGCTAAACATTTAGTTACTGTAAGAAGCTAAATATTTAGTTAGGAAGCTAAACATTTAGTTACTGTAAGAAGCCAAATATATTCAACTCAGTTTATTTATATAGCGCCGATTCACAACAGATGTCCTCTCAAGGAACTTTACAAGAAAAGTAATTTGAATACAATCATACATACATTCCGATTAGTTTAAAGTTTTAGTTAGTTTCCTATTTAAGGAATCCAAGCAGATTGCATCGAGTCATTGACTTGAGGTTGCGTCCCGTTGAAGCAGACTTCCAACCATATAATATTTAGTTAAGAAGCTAAACATTTGGTTACTGTAAGAAGCTAAATATTTAGTTAAGAAGGTAAACATTTGGTTACTGTAGGAAGCTAAATATTTAGTTAAGAAGCTAAACATTTGGTTACTGTAAGAAGCTAAATATTTAGTTAAGAAGGTAAACATTTGGTTACTGTAAGAAGCTAAATATTTAGTTAAGAAGGTAAACATTTGGTTACTGTAAGAAGCTAAATATTTAGTTAAGAAGGTAAACATTTGGTTACTGTAAGAAGCTAAATATTTAGTTAAGAAGGTAAACATTTGGTTACTGTAAGAAGCTAAATATTTAGTTAGGAAGCTAAACATTTAGTTACTGTAAGAAGCTAAATATTTAGTTAGGAAGCTAAACATTTAGTTACTGTAAGAAGCCAAATATATTCAACTCAGTTTATTTATATAGCGCCGATTCACAACAGATGTCCTCTCAAGGAACTTTACAAGAAAAGTAATTTGAATACAATCATACATACATTCCGATTAGTTTAAAGTTTTAGTTATTTTCCTATTTAAGGAATCCAAGCAGATTGCATCGAGTCATTGACTTGAGGTTGCGTCCCGTTGAAGCAGACTTCCAACCATTTAATATTTAGTTAAGAAGCTAAACATTTGGTTACTGTAAGAAGCTAAATATTTAGTTAAGAAGGTAAACATTTGGTTACTGTAGGAAGCTAAATATTTAGTTAAGAAGCTAAACATTTGGTTACTGTAAGAAGCTAAATATTTAGTTAAGAAGGTAAACATTTGGTTACTGTAAGAAGCAAAATATTTAGTTAAGAAGGTAAACATTTGGTTACTGTAAGAAGCTAAATATTTAGTTAAGAAGGTAAACATTTGGTTACTGTAAGAAGCTAAATATTTAGTTAGGAAGCTAAACATTTAGTTACTGTAAGAAGCCAAATATATTCAACTCAGTTTATTTATATAGCGCCGATTCACAACAGATGTAATCTCAAGGAACTTTACAAGAAAAGTAATTTGAATACAATCATACATACATTCCAATTAGTTTAAAGTTTTAGTTAGTTTCCTATTTAAGGAATCCCAGCAGATTGCATTGAGTCATTGACTTGAGGTTGCGTCCCGTTGAAGCAGACTTCCAACCACATAATATTTAGTTAAGAAGCTAAACATTTGGTTACTGTAAGAAGCTAAATATTTAGTTAAGAAGGTAAACATTTGGTTACTGTAAGAAGCTAAATATTTAGTTAAGAAGGTAAACATTTGGTTACTGTAAGAAGCTAAATATTTAGTTAAGAAGGTAAACATTTGGTTACTGTAAGAAGCTAAATATTTAGTTAAGAAGGTAAACATTTGGTTACTGTAAGAAGCTAAATATTTAGTTAAGAAGGTAAACATTTGGTTCCTGTAAGAAGCTAAATATTTAGTTAAGAAGGTAAACATTTGGTTACTGTAAGAAGCTAAATATTTAGTTAAGAAGGTAAACATTTGGTTACTGTAAGAAGCTAAATATTTAGTTGAGAAGGTAAACATTTGGTTACTGTAAGAAGCTAAATATTTAGTTGAGAAGGTAAACATTTGGTTACTGTAAGAAGCTAAATATTTAGTTAAGAAGGTAAACATTTGGTTACTGTAAGAAGCTAAATATTTAGTTAGGAAGCTAAACATTTAGTTACTGTAAGAAGCCAAATATATTCAACTCAGTTTATTTATATAGCGCCGATTCACAACAGATGTTCTCTCAAGGAACTTTACAAGAAAAGTAATTTGAATACAATCATACATACATTCCGATTAGTTTAAAGTTTTAGTTAGTTTCCTATTTAAGGAATCCCAGCAGATTGCATCGAGTCATTGACTTGAGGTTGCGTCCCGTTGAAGCAGACTTCCAACCACATAATATTTAGTTAAGAAGGTAAACATTTGGTTACTGTAAGAAGCTAAATATTTAGTTAAGAAGGTAAACATTTAGTTACTGTATGAAGCTAAATATTTAGTTAAGAAGCTAAACATTTGGTTACTGTAAGAAGCTAAATATTTAGTTAAGAAGGTAAACATTTGGTTACTGTAAGAAGCTAAATATTTAGTTAAGAAGGTAAACATTTAGTTACTGTAAGAAGCTAAATATTTAGTTAAGAAGGTAAACATTTGGTTACTGTAAGAAGCTAAATATTTAGTTAAGAAGGTAAACATTTGGTTACTGTAAGAAGCTAAATATTTAGTTAAGAAGGTAAACATTTGGTTACTGTAAGAAGCTAAATATTTAGTTAGGAAGCTAAACATTTAGTTACTGTAAGAAGCTAAATATTTAGTTAGGAAGCTAAACATTTAGTTACTGTAAGAAGCCAAATATATTCAACTCAGTTTATTTATTTAGCGCCGATTCACAACAGATGTCATCTCAAGGAACTTTACAAGAAAAGTAATTTGAATACAATCATTATAGAGCGTTATACAGTGGTAGGAAAAAGAAAGCACACCCTCCTTCCAAGCGCTACAATTATCTACCCTAAGGATATGATAAGTCAAAATAAAACATCATACAACAAACTTATTTCCATTAGGTGCACATGGGAACAGCATTACTTCTTACATCTTTTGGTTTCTTTAAACTTCATACATTTGGATTAATGTGCTTCTGACTGTGGAGGTGGGAGTAAATGTCATGGCGAGATCTAAAGTGGAGGTCATTTGAAACAAGTGCCTACAAGGTCTTTGGTGGTCAGGCCAAAATAGCAAGTTCACCCTGCGAGCAGACAGCAAGATGCTAAAAGAAGTCTCCAGAACCCCTAAAATCTCATCACTGGATCTACGTCATTAATTCAACCTAAAAGATTAATTCTAGCAATTATGGGGTAGGGTTTAAGGAAATGGGATTCTGAGATGATACTCCTGTTGCATAATTAACTGTAATACATGTGGAAGACTCCATCTGGCATCAAAGTAGGTAGGCAAGGAAATTAGATAGACATTGAATTAACTTCTAAGTACGTGTGCAAATCTCACCTGGTGGTACAAAACAATTAAAGAGGTAAGAAGGATCCCAATAGAATAGTCATATACACTCCCTCCCACCCGAACCCCCAACGCAGCCACCACACTTCCTGTTTTTACTTGATATGCTTTGTCTGTGTTTTACTACTATTTTTATTTTTACCCCGTAATCATGTAAAGCGCCTTGAATGACCTTGTTGTTGAAAGTGTGCTATACAAATAAAATTACCTTGCCTTGCCTTGCAAACTGCTAGGTTAAACAAAACCTGGTTAGACAGAAGTAATGAGACACCTACCTTGATAAAGTCCAGAGGAGGAGGTCTTGCTAAACTTTTCATAACTCAATAAACTTTAAAAAGGTATTTCTAGGCACATTTGATTCTTTTGAGTATCTTGCTCTCTAGGTCAAGGACCCTAACAGGGCTCTCTTTATAATGTTTTATCAACCCCCAATACTTAGCACTACAATCTTCAATGACATTAGTGAACTTTTGTCTGTAATATGGATCGACTATGACAAATTAGTTAATGTGGGGGATTTTATTTCCATACTATCAACTTCCAAAACAGTTTTTATGCCCCTCATATCTGGAGCAAACTTCTAAATCACTGGAAAGCTGCTGAAACACTGATTTCCTTTAAATCAAGCAAAAAAACCATCTCTTTAGAGCTGTCTTTGGTTAGTTGATTATTAATTACTGTAAGGCCATATGCTTTAACGTTCTTTATGTCTTCGATGTTCTGTTTTTATTGTTGCTTCTATGTTTTTCCCCTAATCACCCAACGCACCCTGAATTGCCTTGTTGCTGTAAGTGTGCCATTGCCTTTGCCTTGCCTATTGACTCAAGCTTTCTTTGTATGATGTTTAAATTTGGTTGATGTTCTGA
The DNA here is from genome assembly GCA_963556495.2 of Valencia hispanica. Classification (NCBI taxonomy): domain Eukaryota; kingdom Metazoa; phylum Chordata; class Actinopteri; order Cyprinodontiformes; family Valenciidae; genus Valencia; species Valencia hispanica. Next base: position 30,313,041 of record OY747722.1, on the reverse strand, counting down.
ACAAACAAAAACAGAAGAAAAACAGAATCTGTAAGGTAAAACATACTTTGCCATACTTTGTTAATTCCTCGTCATGTCCAATATTGACAGGGACCAGAAAACTGAATAAAGAAAAATGGGGTTCTAGGCAGGAAATGTACCGTAGGGATGACTCAAGACTTTTGGGCAAAGCTAAAGTTTAAGGTTGCCAACAGATACAACCATTCCTCATTGCCCCAGAGAGAGCAGGATTCACAGCTCAGTCTCCGTCTCAGCTATTGTGGTTGTGCCTTTTTCATGCACCGGGGTTATTGATTGTGCCGTCCACAGACACACAGACAGACCGACTGATTTAAATATGTAGATTTGTTTGGAATTAGTCACAGTGGACAGACAACAGTAAGTTGAAGACATTGCTGCACAGGAGAAAGCCCAGACTGGGCGGGCTTTTTTCTTTCTTTCTTTCTCTCCCGTTTTATGACCCGTCAGGTTTCCACCTGTGCTGACACGGCTGAGGTTTTACAATGGTCCTGAAAGAGTTACAAGCAGAAATTCCAAGGCTGTTTTTTTCCCTTTCTTTTTTACCCCTTTTTTTCTCCCTCTTTTACTGGAAGGGTGGAGTGGGGGGCCTGCAGTTATTGTGGAACATTTGTCAGGCAGCCAGTTGCAGAGGCAGAGCCAACGCTTGATTTATGGCAACATCTGCAAGATGCAAAGCTCTTGTGTATGCTTTTAATCATACAAAGAGCCGTGCCTGGATCAGAGACTGAAAAGAGCTGGTCTGATGGGGGTTTCATGGAATCCATGCTGGGAATCACAAAGATGGCTGCTCATGTGAGCATGTTATATGGCCGTGGGATCTCTCCAGCTCAGCATTTACACGTGATTCCTTTTATCTGCAATCCGACACGGTCCAAAATTTGAAGGTAATTCTTGACTCCAGTACTGGCAAATCCAGTCCCCCAGCAGATTTCCTCTGCTTCAGTCCTGTAAACTGTTTCTAACTGTGGCGACTATAAACATCTGTCTGCATGTCAGCACATCTGGCAATAATAAAAGCAAATTAGCTACAAAATTCTGAGTGTCTGGGAGTGAGATAAGATTAGAGCATGTTAAACGAATTCAACTCATAGTCTCAAAGCAGACCTGACCTGAGGACCTAAGCCCAGATCTGTGTTTGGCCACAAAAGTGAACAGAGCAGGAGAGGAGATCAGGGAAAGGAGATTAAACTTTGATCTGAGACCAGGACTCCATCAGGTTGCCTCCCAGTTACTAGCGGTCTGCTAGAATAGTTAACTTCCTGTCTCGTTTTGTTGGACACGAAATCAAAGCGGGGGAAATTATCCCCGAGCCAGAAGTGCAAAAGTTTGTCACAGGGCACAGACCCGACAAGAAAACATCTTTTAGAAGTGGCAACCCTCGGTGCCACAGTCACTTGTTTGGCCACAAATTGTTTTATAGTTGCAGCAATTCCAGAGACTTTCCTAAACGGAGTAAATAAACCATTGTACAGGGGAATCACAGCTGCCCGCCTAATTGTAACATGCAGAGTTTAGTGAAGTGTAAAACCTCGCCTTTGAGTATGGGAAGACATACTGATTGTGAAATGGTTTGTATCCGCCCAACCGGACCAACTGAAGAAAATGTATCATTCAGATTAGTTTATTTAATTTTTGTGTGAGGATCAGGTGTAGAATTATTAAAAAATAGAAAAAACTGCCAGTCATTGTAGGTTTCTAGTACTCAAAGGAAAACCAAACTGATGTACCAAGAAATGAGACCGGATTTTCTGTCTGAGACCAGTTGGAAACTCAAACATCCAATCCAACACTCTTCAATGTGAATGTTGTTGCAGATTTAAGAGTCAAAGTAAGTTATTTACATTAACAATGAGTATAAAGGTGTAAGCAGCAATTTAAGAAGGAACTGCCTTTTATACAACACGTCCAGATCTGCCTGCAGTTCATCCAGGATGCAAGAGAACAAGAAAGGTCTAGACTTATGGTTGTTTCTGGTTCTGTGGCAATAACCGATAACCAAGCTCAAGCCTATCCAATCAGTCAAAGGCTATATTGTTTTGAATACAGCTTTTTTCATTCTGAATATTCCATCCATCTATATATTTTCTCTCTGAGTTATACTGTTCAGGATCCTGTGGGGTGGATTGGAGCTGGTACCTTTGTCTAGAAGTCAAAGAAGGAGAGGAAGGCTTCCCCCTGAAGAGTTCAAGCACACACTCACCTGGAATCTTTGAATTTCTAATTAACACACATGTTTTTGGACATGCATGCATGTTTGAGGGAGGAATGTGGAGTACCTGTAGGTACACAGGTAGGCCTTGGTTGGAGTGTTAAACCCAGGAATTTCTTGCTGAGGGTTGGCAACACTGCTTCTGCACCATCTATTTCTTGCGATAGACTACATTCCTCCAGCTCTAGTTTGTACCAGCTTTATATTTGCAGGGTTGCAGGAAGAGGGAATTGTGACTAACTTCAGCACTCATTGGGGAAGAGAAAGGGTACACCCTGTACAGAGTCATTTACAAGGTACACACAGCCACTTTGGACAAACAACCATTTGAAAACATGGTCACATGTAAGGCTGTTTTCAGAATCTCTAATTAACCTAATGACGAGAATGGTACACAACAACTTTGCTTATATAGCTTCATTCATTAACTTAGCTTTGGACTTTAAAAGAAAGCCAGAGTACATGGAAAAATACTGGCAAGTACAGGGAGAACATGCAAAGCTTCTTGCTGTGGGGAAATAGGGCTAACACCACATCACATTATTAGAAATTTCAGGGTAATTTCACAGGACCTTAATCTAACAGGGTGAATCAGTCTGCCCGGTCCTCTCAGCCGTCGTGTCTCCATACAAAATTTGTCCTTTAAGGAATTTGCTAAGATGTCAGCAAATTGTAATCGTTTCCTATGTACTGTGTTACCACTTTTCGGTTTGCTATGTTGTTATAAACAACTTCGCCAACAACTCTTCCAATTTTAGGAAGCTGGTTGTTAGGCGACGTCTGTTGATATAATTTTGCAACAAATTAGCGTGACTCAAGTCCCACCCAGCGACTCTGCCGGGCCATTTCCGAGTACGTACCCCAAGGCTGGTACTAGGTTAGTACCTGAAATGGCCCCAAAAACGATCCTGTTGGCCCGCCCCAGTGTAGTGGAGACACAAGCATTCTGTGGAGGTCCAGTAAAATTAACCTGAAGCTCGATAGTGGAAACGCGCCTATTGTGTATCTTTTTCAACAGTGTTGGAGGATTCACTGCCTCATGATAATAACTCTCCTACCCCTGGCAACTGTTTTCTTTAGTATGTTGGAAATTTGCATGACAATAGCAATTCTGAGTCAGTGTATTGTGCACATACTCACCTCTGCTACAGAACTAATTGCCAGTTCTACTCGAATATCAAACCAATAACCCAATAACATTATTTAATCTTATGTGGTACTGCGCTCTTTCTGAGCTGAATAGGTTTCTCTCACCAAGGCATACTGAATACTTGGAGGCCTCAAACTGGTGGCACCCCAACCTACTTTCCGAATGATTCAGTTAATAATCACTTGATGTAATATTCACAGGACTTTGATTACCATTTTACTTTAATACTCTTGCTTAGGTGATAAACTGATCTTTAATATTGGGGAAAAAAGCAACCTCCTCTGTCCATAGCCCAGTAGTACACTGTAAAGTCTACACCTTTCATCCTAATACACACCATATGTTATACAAAGCAAGGACAGGATGTTGCATAGAATATGCATCTTTTGATATGCTAACATATGTGCCAAGATGAAAAACATTGTGACAACTGCTTAACTAGTGATACTGTGTACCATTTACTGATTTCAATTTCTTTAATGCAGCAAGAAATGGACAATAGAAAGTACCTATTGTCATTGGACCTGTTCTACCTGAGCAGTAACTGTATATATGAAAGGAACCCTTTCTGCAAATACCATCTTGCTGTTAAATATAACAGTTCATTGACTTCCTACTGGTCAAGAAAATTAGGTCTCCTTGAGTATTTTATGAACCTTTTTTGTCCCTTTCCCCATGACTAAAAGTAGTTCTAACAGGATTCAGTCACCGTCCAACATTTTTTATCATTTTTCTCATAGTTTTAGTAATTCATGAGGAGATTTTCTTTTAATTTCATTTAGTTTTCATCAGGAAACAAAGGGTTGTTGGTGAAAGCTATGAGGGAAATATTTCATCCACAAAAATCCCACAACTCATTGGAAACTGAAGTCGCCCACTAGAGCAGCCCTTTTAACTTTATGCTATGTCCTCAGTGTTTAGACTATTTAACTGCTTGAAAACAGATCCAAAGAACATGATCAAAAGGCATTTTGTTGCAATGGTAATACATGTAGCATAGCTTTCTTCAAGTTCCAAACCTTCTAAACTCTCCTGCTCTGACATCTGTTTATGCACGTCTCCTTGTTCATCATCCATTGTTGACCTCACACAAAGGTTTGGAAAATTCATCTCAAAACAGCGTGTCACTTTTGTAAATACCACCACATTGTCTCGAACAAGGAGTGTAATTAGAATCCCCTGAGTTTATCATTTATCACTCCGAAATCCCTCCTGGTCGTTGGAGTTGGCACTGAGATAAGACAAAAATGGACTGGACCTTGGTTGTTGGGTCAGCCGCTGCATGGCAGCTGTTCCCCAGGTGTTTGGATGTGTGTGGCTGAACCATCTTGTCTTAATCGTGGCCTCCTCAAAGAACTGGCAGGACTTCCAACAACCCCCCCCCCCATTCCCCCATTCCTTTCAAACAGACCAAAGGCATACAAACCACTCCGCCAACTCCACACTGAGAAGGTGTACCTAAACCTTATTCAGCCAAAGAGATGGGTGAAAAATAGTGCCTCGTATAAAAGCAAATCTCAGGAGAAAATCTATATACAAACCCTATGAGAACATGCATGGGACGATTCCTTTGCTGTTTATGATTTCCACAGGAGAAAAGTTAGTTTCTCTTAAAACTAAAGCAACTCGCCCTGAAACAGAGGATCTGATTAAATCCCCTCCTCGTCAAAGCTGCTGGCACCGCCATAGTGAATCTGCTGTTTCAAAAACACAGCCCCACTGTAGCGGCCGCAGAGCCGCAAGACGAGTTCCAAGTGCAAGTTTCAACAGCTAGCTCCATGGACAAGCACACCTTTTTCCCCCTCATGCTCAAGAGGAGAGGCCTGAAACAACAATCCACCAGGCGAGAAGGGGGGGTTGGATCAGGGAGAGGAATGACTCATCCAGCAAACACAGAGAGCCCAGCTTGGGCTCTAAGGTACATTGTGCCACATTATTCCAACAGCAATTTGTGGCATTAATGTAAATTACATGTAATCATTTTAAGCTGTATTTAATCACAGCCAGCTTTATTAATAGAATTTTAAATAATGGCGGTCTAAGAACTAATATTTGTAATTGCTGGTTGGTATCTTCCAAAAATTGGATTCAATTACTTGCTTTGCTTCTGGGATGACAGCCATGCTAAGCTGCAAAATGAGTGGATATTTTGGATTTAAAAAAACGATTAGATTATTAAATTAAGTTGAAAAATAAGTGTTTTGTTAGACGCCCCATAGAGGGTACTGCCGACCCAGTGTTTACTTGTTTCCTTTTCATGGAAACGTATACCTTTGCGTGTTCCCTTTGTTTTTGTTTCCCATAGAAAGGACCGTTGGCTCAGTACTTCTGTCTATGTGTCTTTTTCATTTCTTTTTTTCTTCTTTTTAACGTGTCCTGTTTGGCAGTGTGGAGCTCAGAATTGGTGTCTGAGTACCAAGTAGAAGCCCAACAGATTTACTTTCACAAGCGGAGAGGTACAGCTTTTTCTATAGTACTCCACTTGATATATGTGTGAAAAATCTTTATTATGAATTGTTGGGGTTTTTATTTCCTGATGTTATGGACACGGAGACGGAAAATTAAGGAGGAGAAGAAAGAAGGAAGATGAAGAAGAGAGGTAGGAAACAAAAAGTCATGAGAGAGGGTGAGTTGAAAATACAAGAGAGGAAGGGGAACAAAGAAAACACAGGAAGACATTGAAGTCTGCCTCCATACCCACAGGATGGCAGAGAGAGGGGGAAAAACAAAACAAAACACGAAAAAGGAACATCGACAAAACCAACCAAACATCGTGAACTAAGAACTACACAACCACATCACACAAGAATGTATATAAAAATACAACAACAATGTCACAGAAAAACTCATGGTACCGATTAATTGAGGTCTAGTAATGATAACCTCAGCCCAAGAATATATCTGTAAACACCAGAGACCCCACATCTATGTGTGTGTGTTAGCATGCTGGTGCATATAAGGTTTCTCCATAAGAGTGTTCGATAGCTGGTGTGAGCAGGCATCAATCCATCTCCCAGGAATCGATGCAGACATGAAGGAGATCGGAGCCAAGACGTCCAAAGGACCCCCAGAGCCCCAGGCGGGGCCGACCGCATCCCCCAAGAGAGGAGCAAAGGAGAACCCCATGGGAACATCCAGCGGCCACTATGCAGGGGCCCGGGGGGCAGCAGTGACGAGCCCACGGGCCCCGCCGGCAACCAGCCGCGCCAGGGCGGGCCGGTCAATGGACCATATGTGTCTTTTTCCTAAGATAATCCCTGATGAAGTTATTGCTAAAATAAAGTTACGTACTATTCGTTTTTGTCATTGAAAGTATATGTGAAATTACCATGTAGCTGATGGTAGTGTTAGCTTGTTACATTAGGTCAGATTACTGGACAAATTTAATGACCTCCCAAAGCCTTTGTAAGTGTAAATGGTATGAACCTTTAGCGCTTTTCTAGTCATACTGACCACTCAAAGCCCACATATTTACACAGTGATACACAGATCGGTAGGCAACCGGGGGTTCCTTCCCCAGGGGCACGTTGACATGTGATAGGAGGAAGCTGGAATTGAACCTACAAACCTCAGACTGCAAGAGAACTACTTTACCTACTGAGCCACAGTCCCCTTGTGTATGGATGACATGTTGATTATGTATTATTTTCACCTTCATTTTAGGCATTCTTTTATTATTCTGCACGTTACTGTGTTAGCTTGGTGATAATATAATTCTCTCTCTCTCTATATATATATTTTAAGTAAACCATGGTATGTTCTGCCATTATTCTAGTCTGAAAATCTACACCGATCTCTTATTTCTGATTTATCAGGTGATAATGACTTGACTTAGACTGGAAGATTCTTTTTGGCTTGGCCTGTAGTACCGAGTGACTTGACTCAAACTAATCCTATGTGACTTGGACTTGACCATTAGGGACTCAAGTGTGACTTGAGAGATGGTGACTTGACTACAAAACCGGCAAGTTGTTGGGCACGCCCCTTTGATTCCACAACTCCAGCTGCATGATCTGAAAGCGCACCGGGCCTCAGATTTTAGTGAATGGACTTGTATCATGTAAAAGAAGAAAGTTATCCAACATAAAGGGTTTGTTGATGCATGTTGGCGTTTCTGTTTAGCCGTGTCTCTTTTCTGAGGGGCAACCAACAGTTGAGGTATTGCCCCCATGGCACATTGCTTCTGTTTCTCTTTCCTGTCATTTCAGCAGTCGCTATGCCACTGAAGGAAGAATTGCTACAAAGCTTATAATTTCACGGAATGGGCTTTCTGTAATTGATCACTTGTAACCAGTTTGCATTAAATAATCAATTGATATCTGCTGTATTATAATATCATTAGGATTTAACTGGACCAGAATGCATTCAAACCAAAATCTGACAAGTATGACGGAATTATATTGGATAAATAGGAGCTGACTTTAGAAAAAACTGGATTCTATATATCTGGGTATGAACCAGCACTATGGTGGTCTGCTGTGCTCTGAGAAAAAACGCGGCGATCTGTTTCAGATTCAGATTGCGAGATTTATGTCCATCTGGATCCGAAACGGATCATCTTTTCTGAGGGATTGGGAAAACCATAAGTGAACGTAGCAGCACACATTTTATTGTTTACACATGTGCAAAACACTGCTTTATTCAAAGCGGACATAAATGGAAAGCCATGGCTACAAAGTATTTGTACAAAAAAAGGTAGGCAAAAATAATCAGATCTGTTTATAAACAATTTACAAATTATAATAAACTTTATATAAAAATGTATATATTCATCTATGTCATTTAACAAAATCTTTTCCAGCAAAATAGCTGCTGCTATTTTGCATGAAGCTGTCCTTTACATTCACTTGTTGCACATGACATACTTTTTATTACCAAATGTCCATTCAGTGAGGTAGAAATGTTCATTTTTTATATATATTCCTTTTGGTTGTCCTCTTGAAAAACAGAAAGTTCGATCAGCTAGGAGCTCATCCTACGTTGTGAGATGGGATCAGTCCTACTGAGGTCAAACGGCTGCTCATAGACACAGTTGCCCTGTTCCAAAGAGTCCTTGACAATGTTCTGCTCCTGGTCCGAGTCGACATCCAGAGCAGTGTAAGGATTCTCGTGAAGAGTTATTCCGTGATACGTGACTGATGGCGGAACGTAAAGATCCTTGTGGGGAATCCAAGGAGCTTTCCCAAATGTTCCTGCGAGATGCATGTTTAAAAGTCAAGACCAAGGCAGAGGGAACTTCTGGATAGCTCTGATGTAAAGCTTGATTAATGGATGACTTACCCATGAAAGTGTTGCAGGGAGAGACACATTTATGAGGTTTTCCACAGTCGAGAGCATCTTCCTCATCCATGGTTGTCTGCCGGTCCCTCTGCTGAGGTGCGGGGCCTTGATTTGGAAGCTGCATCATGAGAGAGGGTGAACAGAGGTCAAAATGCTCAGACAGCAACAAGTCCATCTTTTTGGGTTTAGTCATGCTGCCGCTGTAGGAGTCCATGCCGACTGGCTTTTGGTCAATTGAAAAACCTGTGGGTGAAAAGGCAGAGATTATATTAGCTTGACTGAAAAGGATTTCTGCTGGAACAGAATCAAGCTTTGTACCAACCTGTGAAGACCTCAGATGGGTCATTGGGATGTATGTTATCTCGACAAAGCAGCGAGTCGATTGGGCCTTGGTAATGGCAAAGCAAAGGATCAATGGCTGCTTCCATGTCAGCCTCACTTCCTGCGTCCAGCTGACAAAGACCTACCAGGGTTGACAAATGGCATCACGTCAGGTAAACTTGCATTTTAATAAGTTTAGCTTTAAAGGCAAAGAAGTAAAGGCCAGTGTTGGTACCGTTCATGTCTTTGGGCTGCAGGTAGAAGCCACTATACGATGACGCTATGTACTGATGGCTGCTGCCGGTTTCAGATGGGATGTAGGCATCCTGTCGATCAGCCAGTGTTCCCTGGGAGGACAGGTAGCTGGGGATGTCTGCAGGCAGGTTGGTCTCATCCGTATTGGTGACACTACAGTCCTCGTTCCGCCGGCGGGTGTGGTAGATGATGACCACCCAGACCAAAGAAGTTCCAACTACGCAGCACACCACCGCTATGATGACAATTCCCACCGTGGTCCACCCGTCGTCGTCTGCCCCCTCCGATCTGCTCCCCATGACGTTCCCTGCACCACTCGGCCCTCCAGAGTCACAGTTGGGGTTCGGCAAGACCGCCAGGCGCACGTTGCCCCTCTCTGTGCCCAGCGCATTTGACATCTCGCACGTGTACTTTCCCGCATCCGCTTCGGCAGCGTCGACAAGAATGAGAAGCTGGTTGGCGGCGGCGAAGAAATGACGCTCGGTCACCACCAGGGGGCTGTCGTCTTTGGTCCAGTTCAGCCTAGGAGGAGGGCTCCCACCAGCGATGCAGTGGAGGACAGCTGTCTCGCCCTTGACAACGGTCAGATCACGGAGAGGGCGCAGGAAATAGGGCGTTTCTGCGACAAATACAGGAAAAGGTTTAACAATACTGCAAAAAAACCCCGGATAGGAACAATGCAAGTCTTGTCGGCGTGAGGTAACTTTCTCACCAAGAACAGTTAGAGTTGCATTTGCTGAAATAGCTCCAGCTGTGTTCTGAGCTGTGCAGCTGTAAACTCCGATGTCCTCCGTCTTGACACCCGCGATGAAGAAGACGTCATCCTCCGGCATGACGTGCATGCGGCGCTCGCGAGCGGCAGGAAAGTCGGTCCCTCCGTCTTTCTGCCAGGCAATCTGTGGGGGCGGGTGACCAGTGGCTGCACATTCCAGCCTAGCCATTGCTCCGGCCCGGATAGTCAAGTCCATCGGCGTTTTGGTGAAAGACGGAAGTACTGAAAAAGTGTAACAAAACAGGTTGAGATTTGGAGTTGAGGCTCTAGTGAGATCTGTGTAACAGTTCATCCCATCCCAGACTTACTGTTCACAGTGAGCCGGGCCTTGGTGGAATATGATGACCCAAAGTGGTTGGAGATGACGCACTGGTACTTCCCCTCGTCAGAGAACTCCACGTTCCGCAGCTGCAGTGTGGTGGTGTACTCCGTCACTTCGGTCTCGCTTCCTGCATCTCCCTGCACCCTTAGGTGGGCCTGGTTGTGGATCTCAGCATCATTCAGGACTTCGTTGTCTTTCTTCCAAGCAAAGGTCATGGGGGAGTCACTGGAGCTTGCGGCGGAGCAGACGAATGTCACATTGGTCCGTTTGAGGGCTGACTGGGTCTCTGGCTGGACCGTTATCTTGGGCTTCGGGAAGTCATCTGGATGAACAAGGAAAATGATCTTTACATGTAAATGTGTAGGCAGATGATGCATGAACTAGTACATTTCCAATATGCCTCCTTAAGCTCAACACATTTAGTCATCAAGGAGGAAAACTACCCAATCCGAGTCAATTTTAACTCCTGTTTCTGAGGCATTGTGTAAGGATCTCACAATGAATGAATGCACTCACCACACACGAACTCCTCCTGGCGTATAGAGAACACACTCCTGCCCTTCAGGATCTGCGGGTGGGCGCAGCTGGCATTGACACAGGGCAGGAAGGTTTGCTCTGCCACCCAGATGGGAAGCCACTTCAGCTGGCAGTCGCACAGGAGGCTGGAGGTATTCAGACGCCTACCAGGAGGAGAATATTTCAGAAACGCCTGTGTTTTTTCACATGCTTCGTGAATCCGTAAGTAAATGTTTGGAGGAAGCCAGATGTTAAAGAAGTAGAGCTGTGGAGGAATTTTTCCTATATGCAGTTGTATCAAGATATTTAAATATATATTTTTTTTAAAGACAGTTATTCCCACTCTCCCACTTAAATGATGTCGAACCTTATCTGCTTTAAGTCACTCAGTCTTCCTTAAATTAGATTTGCTAATTGAATTGCTAATTTTTTTTTTTTTTTACTTTCTTCACATGAAATCGCTGGAGTTTTGGCCCATTCGTCCAGACAGAGCTAGTGTATGCCACACCTTTTAAGCTCTGCCCACAAATATTCTGAGGGACTGAGAGCAGTTCTTTCCGATGGGCGCTCTGAATTCGATTATATCGATTTATCGAATGTTTTTATTCATGAAGATTGATTTTGTTGGAGTATCGAAAAAACATTTCCCCAATGCATCTCTTGGGTTTGAATTTTTCAAAGTGATGTCAGCCTGCCCAAGGCCTTCCATCTTGTTTTACAGCGAGTATTTATCTACTTTGAGTTCAGGTCTACTCCATGAAGCGATGGTTGAAATAAAACCAAGTAAAAAAAAAAAAAACATTTTCTGTCATTTGTATTTTCTTTTCTAGAATAGAAAGGGAGGGAAAAAAAGATTAATATCAAAAATTAAATTTGGCATGAAAAAAATCTACGATTTAATTTTTTTATCCATATTGCCCAGCCTTAACCTCCTTTAATTTTTCTGAAACAGTTGTATAATGTCCGATGACATGCTCAACCTTTGAAAAGAAATCTTTGAATCAAAAATAGCCTTCTGATATCTTCAAATAATACCAGGGAATGTTAAATATTGACAAAAATATTAATTTATTTTATATCATGATATATCGACTGATATGAAAAATATTATCAGCCCAGCCCTACTCTAAAACATTGAGTTTGTTGTCCTGAAGCAACTTTGTCACTAATTTGGTGGTACGTTTAGAGTCACTGCTCATTTGGGAGACCCATTTGCACCCAAGCTTTAACTTCTTGGCTGATGTCTTGAGATGTTGCATTAATATTTCCATATGACATTCTAAAAAGTCTGTGAAGGTTTTTCGGGGTAAGTTAGCTTCATTGGTCCTTATGGCCAAACACTTCCATTTTAGTTTAATCAGACAACAGGGCATGTCTCCAGAAATATAGGTCTTTGAATCTGAAAGCATTTGTAGACCATATTCTGATTTTTTTTTAAATGCTTTTGAAGCTATGGCTTCTTTCTTGCTGAGCGGCTTTCCAGTGCAAATAGAATTTCCTAACAAAAATGAACAAACACAAATAATTTTGGTAATCCTAACTGACCTAAAACAGGAAAAGCAGTCTGATTTAATGTCAGGCATTAAAGAAAAAGATTGTGTTGTTTTTATGAATGTATTTAGGAAACTTTGAAGTTGCAGAATTACGACGAACCTTTCAAGATTTCTTCAAAGCGTCAATGAAACTATTTTATGATGGAAAGGGCAAAGAAAAAATTGGACTTGATATTAACAATGAAGTCAGTAGTGTGTGGTGCCGACACTTACAGCTCCTGAAGGTTCTTTATCTGGGAGAAGGCGTTCGCTTGGATGGACATGATGCCGTTATTGCTCAGATCTCTGTGACGACAGTAAAAAAACATAGACAAAGCGTCAGCACTGATAAGGTTCTCACAGAGGATTTTGCAGAGATCAGATGTTAGCAGCGAAGACGTTTAAAATCTTCAATCACAAGAGAGAGAGAGAAGGGGAAAAAAACAATAAAACTCTGGGCAACAGATTGCCTCATTAATCAAAAGAGGCCCGACTCTGAGCTGCTTTGAGCTCTGGCATTGGTTCTAATTAGAATCAAATGTATAACAGTCACACACTCACACACACATTTACACAGACACAGTTGTCTCCACTTTGTCTCCCTTTGTGATCGATATAGTTTGGCTCACGTGAAGATACTAATGCCAAGGTTTTTTTTTCTGACTCCACATCAAAGCGGAGGAAGAGGAGACGGTCTGGATGCATGGCTCACACAAAACCCCCTTCTATGATTCAGCCCGCTTTGTTTACAGCTCGGACTTTGGACAACAATCAATGAAACACGAGGCCGACTCACAGGTGCTGCAGCTCATCCAGGCCTGAGAAGGATTTTTTGGTCACCGAGCGAATCTGGTTCCCCTGCAGGAATCTGGAAAACAGCAAAGGCCTGGATCAGATCACATGTTTCAGTCTTCATTGTACCAATTTGTTCTATCAGATCCAAAACACTCACAGTGTTTTCATCTTTTCGAGTGCAGAAAAAGGCCCATTCATGTCTTCAATGGTCCAGGAGATTTCATTATTCTGGAGATCCCTTTAAGAGAAATCACAGTGTAAAACACCTATGAAACAAGCAAACATACACCAAAAAAAACATTTAAATTTATATTCAGAGCGGTGCCTTAAACTGGATGTCTTTTTGGCGCTAACTTCGGCTTTTTCGGGTCGTCCAAAAAAGAAAAAGAAAGCAGTACAAAATGGGTGAAGCTTTTTAAACATATTTCAATACCAGTAGGTGAAACCAAATGAATTCTATTGGTTTGTCTGTGTAAAACATGTAACATATAGACGAGCTTTTTCATGAGCCCCGAACACACGACTATATTTCCCTGGAGGCCTTTTAGCGGATTGTAAGCTAGAGCTACAAGAGCAAAAGTTATAAACTGCAAGTAAAAACCCAGCCTATCCATAAAGGTCATTTCCCAACCACCGACTTTTATAGGTAGGCTACTGTTACAATTGGTGGCAAGAGAAAAAGTAAACCTTAAGTAAAAATCTCTGTACGGTGTAGAGTTAGCTTGAATGTCTAATAGAAGCTAACGGTTGCTTGGCGGGGGGTTTGTCTATCCATTAGATCATCAATTTAGAAGTTTTAGTTTTAGCAAAAAAATGACCAAAAATCCTTCCATCCATTCTCTACCCCCGGATCAAAAAATAAAAACGTTATAACATTATTGTAACCACGTTTTAACAGTTGGAAAAACATTGCCCTTTTTACCTCACATAAAGTAATTATTGGAGTATTTTACATATTTGTGTTAATACTGAAGAGCCATGGAATGTGACACAATGTTATTACACAATGAACGCCTCACACCAACCATTTGTGAGAATTTGTGTCTCATGCCAAATAATAAATTAATAATAGGACCAAAATGAATGACCAAACAATGGGATGTTAGCAGGCAAACAAAGCATAACACTCACTTATAATCGCTTAATTACACGATTTGATCCTTATTCTTATTTTAACTTCCCACATGTTATCGGTAGACAAAACAAAAGCTGTGGAGATATGGTTTGTTTCCATGTCAGGCTGTTAGCAAACTATCCTTCGCTTTTTAGCTGACATTTAGTTGGCACATCTGGCACAGTATCTTAACATTTATTTTCACCTGTGGAAAATAATACGTTTTACCCAAATTAAAATACTCAGCACACCGGATCTTGTAATAACTACTACTGTGGCCATATAATCTAAGCAGCCGTGGATGTCTGTTTTTTTTTTTTTTTATGTTTTCAGCGAGGAAAACTCAAACGCTTACGCTTTCTGCTATCCGCAGCAAACAAAATCACATCAAGTTCAGTTAAAGCCTAGAATTTCCCAGGGAAATCGCTTCGTTTGATCCTTTAGCTGCTTTATTGCCTTCAAACCGTTATTTTCCTCCTCAGCATGGCTTGGCTATGGCTGGTTGAAATTGAGGAAGGGTGTGAGTGTGTGCTGTCATGTTGTGTGTGTGTGTGTGTGTGTGTGTGTGTGTGTGTGTGGGTTGAAGCCCTGAAGGAATCCATGTCCACCTAGATGCACACCTGCCCTACAGTGACCTCAGCAGCACAGCTCACACTTGGTTCGAGTTAGCCTCGACCACGGGAAATGTTACTGAGTCTTTCTGTGGGAAAGAGGGAGAGGGGGGGATGGGTGGATGCGGTGTGGGAGAGCAATTTGGGCAGAGGAAAGGATGGTGGTGTTGGTGGTGGAGGAGGGGGGGGGGTTGTTGAGGTTGTGCCTGTCTGAGTTTTTTGATTTTTTACATGTGTTCGGAGACACCTCCAGTCAACAATCTACTTCACGACCCCGTAGCAAGTCAGACAGAATGTTTCCACTCGAGCATTGGACCGAGCTAAAACGCTTGGGAGAGCGATGGCTCCCGTAACAGGAGTGCGACTTACAGCATCTGCAGGTTGGAGAGGCCACGAAAAGCTCCGCCTGCCACGAAGCTCACGAGGTTGTTTCCGATGTGGAGCTCTTCCAGCAGGCTGAGGCCATCAAAGCTGGATTCCTCCAGCCTGGACAGATGATTCGAGGACAAGTTGCTACAGGACAAGGGGGAAGGAAGAAAAAAAAACATCAAGGAAGGCTAGCAGAGCAGCACACCCATACATCTATGCAACAGTAGAGACTGAAATATTTGCCCATTTTTCTTTTCATAGTAGCTCAAAGCCAGATTGGATGAAGAGTGCCTTCTTTTGCCGCAGATTCTGAAATAGATACAGCTCTGGCCTTTGACTAGGCCATTCAACTTCATAAATATGCTTTGATCTAAACCATACCAGAATGGCCTGTGTTTAACTCTGTTCATCTTCCCATCAACCGTGACAGGCGTCCCCACAGCATGATACTGCCGCCACCATGTTTCAAAGTGAGAATCTGTCTACTTTTTTATTCGTTTAGTTTAACTTCACCTTTCTTTTTTGCGGGGACATCACATTAAGACACACATTTTTGTACATTCTCTAATAACATCGAATGTAGGAACAATAACAGACAGTGAGGTAGAGGCTGTGGTCGCTCTGAGTTTGACATAGGAAACTAGATGAAGTGAGACTGAGCCAGCTATTGATTTGTATGTGAAAATTAACGAGTTCATCAGTCAGTGTGTGATGACCGGTTAACTACAGAGTCCACCGATTGGTTTATATCCTGTGATGATCTCAGAGCTCCATGATAAACAGCTTCCAACTTCTTTAAAGAGCCAACAGGTGTATTCACATAAATATAAATAATCTAAATATAATATATATATATATATATATATATATAATATATAATATAAATAACATAAATACTGTCACTGTAATCAATGTGAGGTAAGAACACGTTGTTGTTGTTTTTTCACAAGAAATAAAATGATTTTTTTCCTTAGTTTTTATTTGTCCTTAAAAACAATGTGAATTTCAAAGGGAAATGTTTACACTGGATTTTGCTTCAGGGTATCAGAGTAAATGGGACTGGATACAAGTATGGCTACACAGTCCTGATTTTTTCTTCTTCTTTTTTTTTTTTTAGTTTAAAAACCAAGTGTCGCTAAACAGCTAACAGCTTTGCAGTGTCGTCTCTCACATGGAAATGACTTGGTTTCAATCGGGTGTCGAACAAAGTGGCCCAATCTGCCAACTATCTGGAAAAGTGGTTACTATCTCAGACAACATCGAACCAGTTTCACACTCTCTGAACTCAGCGACAGACCAGCAGGCTAGTGTACAGGCATTCTGCTTTCCATACAAACACATATAAGATTATTCAGCTAGGCCTAGCTAGGTTTGAAATTTCTTAACATGTTTTTCTTTTTTACAGTAAGTTATATTGACATATAGGAGAAGCCCAACCAAAGTATTTAGCTGAATCTGATAGAGAATCGGTGGAGGGCACTAAAGATTAGGGTGATGGGAAGGTGGTCCTATAGCCTCAAAGACTAGGAGCTCATCCCCACAGACAAAATGCCTAAACATCAGTGGAAACACACCATTAGCTGATCAGGAACTATGCTCTATTCCCTTCTTTTTGTTCATTTGTTTTGAGGACAACACAAAGGTTTCTCTTGAGCTAAAACTGCTCGCCGTTGTTTAAGAATATGTGATAGATACTGTGCTGTTCACTGTGCTAGCAACATAGGTGTTGTCCTCCCGCAACATCACTTTCTATATATGGTAAGGAAAGATACTGTGACGTAATTTTTTTGGTCAATATTTATTGGTTAGTATGGGAAATTTTGGGCATCATGGTTCTCTGTCACTCTTTTAAATGACTTTTAACTGTAGGAGCGGTTCATGGGTTTGAAAACCAAATGTTTAAAAGGTTTGGTTTACCTTGACAGCGGTAACCACAGCCCATTTATGGTTGTGCATCCAAACAGTTTTTAGATAAATGCATTAAGGGTTTCAGCCAGCTGGTCAGCAGTGCCAGAAATAAAAAAAACTTATTAAAAGGAGTAGAAAATTCAAAAGCCGAATTTTCTAAAACCTTATACCTGGATATCGTTTCCCAATGCATGCATACCAAGAGCAAACGTGTATGGTTTGGGAAATTATTGAAATCTGTGTACAACCGAAAATCACAAATTGCATTTCTCATGAGATGTAAGAGTGGAAAAGAAAAGGAGGGGTATGTTGTAGTTTGGCAGAGCTTTAATATTGGCGCTGATTCACAGAGCAACAGAGACTCTGCTTTGTCTGGTTGGCGACGGGAGGAACTAAAGGGTAAGGAAGGGGGAGAAGGGGAGGTGGAGCAGCACGTAGGAGTGTTGGGGGTTCGGAGGGTGACTGGAAAGTGAGGAGCAAATCACAACGTAGGCTGGAGAGCAAAAGGAGTCCAGAGAGAGGGAAAAATGTGGACTCACAGCTTGCTGAGTTTCTGGCAACACTTCCAGGTTTCAGGCTTTATCCTGCTGATGGTGTTGTGTTCGAGGTGGAGCTGCTGCAAAGCCCCCAGGCCGTAGAGCCAGCCCTTGCTCACCTCCGTCAGATTGTTAAAGCCCAGCTGCCTGCGGCCAATACAAACAAGGTACAACTTCATACAAGATCTGATCATGTTTGAATGAAATCAGCTCAGTGTGCATTGATCCTGAGATCAACTTACAAGACTTCCATGTTGCTGAGCCCAAAGAAGGCTCCGTCCATCAGCCCGGAGAGGCGGTTCCCCTGCAGCTTCAATGAGCGGAGGGTGGGCAGATCTTGGAAAGTCAAGCCGTCCACCCGGCGAATCTGGTTCCTGCTCAAATCCCTGCAACAAACAGCGCTCTTAATCAAGAGGGGCCCGACAGATCCAACAATCGAACGTGGTTAAAACACGCAACTTTGGTAGGAACCCTGAGCTTACAGATGTTGCAGGTTGGGCAGCTGGAAGAACCTGGCCGGGATATTGGAGATCCGGTTGTGGCTGAGGTCGAGAACTTGCAGAGTGCTGGCCAGGTTAGTGGACCAGCCCGACTCCAGTGACGAGATACGATTGTTGTAGAGGAACCTCCAGGGTTTTAGAGAAACTTGTTGAAGTGTACAGTTCATATAACAATATGCAAGTTTTTTCACAGTCAAGTTACACCAACAACTTTAGTGTTTTTTATTGGGATATTATGTGACAGACCAACAAAAAGTAGTGCATAGTTGAGAAGGGGAAGAAATTAATATCCCTAATCTTACAAAAGCCCCAAACTATGGATCACTTCTCCGTTATGCTGCTACTGTTTTGTGCAGGTCTTTCACTTTAAGTCAAATAAAATCCCAATGAAGT
Source organism: Valencia hispanica (assembly GCA_963556495.2). Classification (NCBI taxonomy): domain Eukaryota; kingdom Metazoa; phylum Chordata; class Actinopteri; order Cyprinodontiformes; family Valenciidae; genus Valencia; species Valencia hispanica. The sequence continues at coordinate 30,294,437 of OY747722.1, read as the reverse complement.
ACATTAAATATTGTGATTAAAACGTGACAAAATGTTTTTAAAAAAGACAGAAAGCTAAGGCCAAATAAAAGGGTTAAACTCACAAGTTCTTGAGAGGCAGAGCAGGGAAGGAGCTGGTCTTTATTCCCACTATTTTGTTGTTGCCGAGGTCGAGTGTTTCGAGGGAGGCCAAGGGTCCGAGCTGCACCTCTGAGATCCCGGCGATCCTGTTGTTTGCTCTGAAAATACAGACACCATTGCTCCAATAAATTGCAGGAATACTTCGTATCTGACTAGTGGTGCACAAAGGTTTCATGTTCCCAAATATGCAAACAGCAAAGACTGTAAATTCCACCGCAGTATGAAAAAATGTCAAACCTCTCACGAAGGCCTACCACCCAACATGAAACTCTTTGACATCCCTTCTTTAAGCAGATGCTGCATGCATATATTATAAAAGGCGGCTAATTGTTCAATAGGACTAATGTCACTGCTCATCCCATCAAAAGACCCTCAGGTTTAGTGATGTGTTATTTTGTTTATAAGGCAATTACCAACAAGGTATTTAAAAAAAATACCCGCCAATTACTTGGCTGATGAATACCATTCCCTCAGTGAAAGCATGCCTCGGCAGAGGCCAGCAATTTCCTGAGCTGCACGCCTCCTAAATTGCAGTGCAGGGACTGCTTAGTTATAAACAGAGCTGTACAGTGCCCTCTTTGTGTGTGGGGACTCAGCAGAACAGAGTGGACGGGAGGAAAAGAGAGTCGCTCTGATGCACCAGACTACAGGCCCCATTTTCAGTCTCAGTCCTTTCCTCAGCTACACAGTGCTTACTATGGTTTAGAGTTTGAGATTTTACAGCTTAGGTTCACATCCAAAAATGGTGCCATTTACTAACATTTGCAGATCATTTCAGGGGTATCATGTATCAGGAATTCAAGAGAAATTCAGACATTAGGTGTACCTTAGGTACAAGGTGTTTCTCCTCACTGAGAGAACCACTGTGGGTAGAAGTAGACCTTACAAGGTGCTGATTGTCTACTGTGGAACCTCTCACCTATTCAACCAACAAGCCAATTAGCCAACTGCTAAACTGTACCTATTGGGGGAGGCCGTGGCTCAGGAGGTAGGAGTTCTCCCTGTTGTCGGTTCAAACCCCCCGTCATTCCATCTCAGTCGTGTCCTCAGGAAGGGACAAGACACTTCACCTGACTTGCCTACTGGGGATGATCAGATGGGCCCGTTGAATGTTTTGGGTATCAAAAGGGGACGTTCTGTACCAACCGTGCAGTTGAGAGTTGTGAGATTAGTTGAAATTCCTGATCAATTTCTGTTCTGGCTACAAGCAACAACAAGTAATTGCCAAATTATTATAAATCTTTAATATTTTAGTATGCATATTGAGTATTCCCTTGTGATGAGCACTTCCATCCTTCTTAAAGTCTGAACCTATGGGCCAGTGGTATATAGCTGAAGATTTAACACCACTGAAAGACCCGACACCACCCTGAAGACCCACTGTCCAAAACCCTTTCCAGATCGTGAATAGCCATCATTAGCGCAACTATCTAAGTCCTCTTTTGGTTTACAACAGCACATAGTCTATTAATATATAATCTGATTACATCAATATAGTTTGTGATGAACGTTAGAGAAAGTTGTCAATCGTTCAGGTAAGGTCACGATGAGTAAAAGTTAGGCCAAGGTTTGTATTTCGTGTTTTGTTATTTTCGTGTTTATCTTTTTTTATGTTACATCTGAATGTTCAAGGCAATTCACACATTCTCCAAGAGAAATAAATGCATATTTTTTCCCAAACTCAATAAATAATAGGAAAAGGAGCGGCACCCTCACTCTCATTAAGGTACCTGTTTCAAAGCTACAGTTCGCGAGCTATTAGTAGCCTGCCAATAAGTTAGTTTATTTTTTCGCTTAGCAAGAGGAACAGTTCAGTTTTTGTTTAAAATAACACAAATGAAAATGTGATTGTTATGCATTTATGTATGTATAAATAAAGGAAAACCTCATATCAGCCCAAGCTTAATATGCAATGAGTGAAGTAAATGGGAATGAATGGGGTTTTCTACAAGCACCAAAAGAATATAGGCAGGGTTGAAATGGGTGTACGAATTAGCGAAAAGATTCAGAGTCAAACATTCTTTGACCTCCAGGTAGAGAAAATGTTTTTTTATGAATGAATGAGGGTTATATTTTTTTTTATCACTGTCTGGGCATGTTATGGTAATCTTAAATTAAAAATATTGTGGTTTCAAGATTTACATTTCGAACAAATTCAAACCTGCGGGTCACATATGTCTATTAAAGCTGGCCCGCAGGTAGGTGCGTCAATCCGTTTCCCCCCCTTTACTGTTGACATTTATTCGCAATATCACAGCAAAATGGCTAAATAAAAGGTGAAAAACTGAGGCTTTGAGGCACTAGAGGCCACTTTCCCTAGCATCTCGTTAAACCATAGAAACGGTACAACGGAAAATGTTCTGGGTATTTAACGACTTTCTTAAAATATCGGTATATGTTGACATCGGTGATTGGCACACGCCTTGCTCTGAAATGTCTTAACTCCATATTGGGAGTTCTGCAGCCGTAGTCCTACACTTTGGATCATTCCTTGCAATAAGAGACCTTTTGTGGGGAGAATCAATGAAAGGTCACCACGCACCACAACCCTCAGTTTTCATGTTCTCTTGACTGGTCAGTAAGAGGAGGAGGAGAAGGAGGTTTGCTACATGAGATGTAACGAGTCTTTCCACTTTATACCAGAGGGAAATTAGAGCTACTCATAGGTAAAGGCTGTGAATGATTTGAGCTGATGTAGATGTTCTGTTGAGATTCTTGGATGTTGTTAATAGTCTTACAAGGTGTACGTCCCATATTCTCATTTTTGATACCAGCATGATTGGGTTCAAACACAAGCTCATACCTCCCAGAATCCACTAGTGCTTTGGGCCCTCAACCAGACCCCACAAATTGTCAAACTATGTGAAATCGTGAGATCCTTTCTCAAACGCTGTTGTTGTTGACATGTGTTTTTAGTAAAGCCATGTCCACTAAGCAGCAAATAATTTTAATAGCGAGCTTTTCAAAAGGAAAGTAGTGTTTTCGGGGTTTTTTTCCCTTTAAACCGTCTCACTCGTGGTGTGTGTGTGTGTGTCTGTGTGGTATTTCCTATTGGAAAAAGAACAGAGTTTTCAAGCGCAATCTGATGACTCCCTCTCACAGCCGTGGCGCCGGTAATGAAAACCAGCGCTGCGTTCATTGTTGAGACGCCATATTAAACTTGTCAGATATCTTACACACACGAGGCTCTGCATTTTAACTCACTAGCCTAACTCGAGTTACTTTCTCAAAGTATGAAAGGCTGTAGTTGTCTTGAATGAAAACTGAGGCTTTTCTAACTTCTTAGGGAACACATTTTATGTAAATGTCAATGAAGATTATTATAACAGCTCCTGTTTTGGTTTGTAATTCTCATTTTCAACAAAGTTTGCATTTCTGATAAAATGCGAGGAAGCTAAGGCCCATGTAGACCTAATTTAGCCTGGTCTCTCTACAGTCATTTGTTGAACCCTTCTCGAACACAGGGATTTGGTGGTGGGGGGGTTCTACCTCCCTCCATAAATTCCTAGGAAATTGTTCAATTAATTAAGATGATCACGACTCAATTGCTACCAGCTGCAGGGTTATTGCCGTTTGTTTTTACTCGAAGCTGCGAGGTCAAAGGAGTCAGCGAGAGCTGCCTCTATGTCTGACTGGCTGTTTGAATAAGTGGTATTTGATACCCTGAGGTTCCTTTTTTTTCCTTGACAATCCTCCTAGCTTGAAGAAACTGAAGGAGAGAGAGAAAATTTGGAAAAATGTTCCACTGGTGGGAGAAAGAAAAAAAATCACACTGAGCTGATTAATACTGGGGAAAAAGAGGAGATAGCTAATAAAGATAGCATGTGAACTCAAGCAAGTTGAAACAAAACTCTTCTCCCAGATTTTTTTCCAAATAAAAAACAAATAGAGAAGAGACAAAAAAAAAAAATCAATGAACATATCTTTAAAATTTTGAGTTTGGATAGTCAAGAACGCTCATTCCTGTTGTATAAATGATGTTGCAGGAGCATACAACACCTACTTTCCAAAACCAGTGTGATGGATGGAGGAATTGGAACTGTTTTGATATGCTAGAAGTCCATGTTAAGAAGACAAACATGTTGCCAGCATACTTGAAAAGAATCTGTCCCAATCTGACAAAGGGGTGAGCTGACATCGAGCCTTTGGTACAAACTTCAGTTTTAAAATCACAATTCGGTATGTTTTTGGTTTACTTCAAACAAGAGAAACAAATAAAAAGTGCCTACTATAAAACTGACTAGATTTATTTATTTTTATTGAACACAGCTTTTGCATGTTCATCTTCACGGATGATTAGCTGTTACAATGCCTTATGGGTTACGTACTGTATTCGGGTGACAAACTGGTGCCTCATTAATAATATTATAGGAAATGTTCTGTTGGGCAGGATATAACTTTATTGTGGGTCACATATGGCCTGAGCCCCATGCCTCGGCTACTTTCATTTCTGTTATATTTATTCTTTTTTTTCCTAATACCAGCGAACTAACTAAATTATATCTAAATTATACAAAACATTAAAAAGAGGTGCATAGTCCCTTTCTTTGTTATTTTAACAAAATTGGGGCTTTTAAATATTAATCTTATATCAAAATGAAAAAGGTGATTTTAGCTTGTTTCAAGGAATTTTCTGTTTTCTGACCTGTGGCCTACTAGCCTAATGCTGTTAGCTTAAATAGTGTAAATTAAAAAAAAGTTTGTTTTCCATAGGTGTTGATGGCTAATATAAGTTCAGGAGTAAGAATTGAATACAAGAATACACATGAAGTAAAGCTAACCACAATATCTACTACCATTTGGTATCTGTCATTTCTACTTCTTACATTCTAAAAACTGGCTCACTACTTCTATGTGGGCCGATGATGCCATGACTTAAAAGTGGTAACAAAACAAAGGGAGAATGAACTGCATGGAGAGAAGGCATCCATTGGAAGCTCGGTTTGTGACACAGACGAAAACACTAACAGCGACATGGATGAAGACTGAACTGGAAAACACAGCAGACGGTAAGGAAACAGATTCGGAATAGCAAGACATTCCCCATCCATGGCCTTATTTAAGAGAACTCTTCGGTTTTTTTCATTTCCAAGAATTATTCATAGCAAATGTGCCACAGTCACCTCAGACCGTGGCTCAGGTAGTAGGAACTCGCCCCGTAATCGGTGGGTTGTCGGTACAAATCCCCGCTCCGTCTGTCACAGTCGTTGTGTCCTTGGGCGAAACACTTGCTGGTGGTGGCTCCTGTGTCCGGCAGCCTCGCCTCTGTCAGCTAAAGTGCTTTGTGGTCCTCTGACTGGAAAAGCGCTATGCAAATGCAGGCCAACCTAAAAAGCATGAGCTTATGGAGTGCAATAAATTTTAGTCAAATCGGAAAAACAGGTGAACGTAAATTAGTAGGGCAGGTTGTGAGCAAAAGAGGAAAACTATGCTATTTCAAGTGCCTAGAACATTTTTGTTTGTTTTGGAGAGTTTTAAAAGGGTTACTTTGCATCATTGAAGGTGGAATTAATGTTTTATTTTTGTACATTTCAGGACCTGTACTTTTTTACTTTAACTTAAGTAACATAGTTCAGTCAGTAGTTTTTACTTTAACCAGAGTCTTGTTTTACACATGTATTTGTACTTTTACTTAAAGAGACTATATGCCACTTTTTCCCCAAAATAAACGTAACAATAGCCTTTTTATTTGACCATTTATGACTCAAACATCTCCTGATGAGCATACTGACACCTTGTCAGCTCACAGTGGGTGCACCTATAAGCCTGTATCCAATTTTTTCTATTTTCTGTCGGGTCCGATTTTCCTGCGCTGTCTGCGGATGTGACGTCAAGAGCGTTCATGTTAAATGTTTCAGATCACTCTGCCCCACCGCTAGTCAGCACTCGCAAGAAGTTCAATGGATTGTGCGAATACACAGAAGAGACCAAGGACAACTTTGACACCAACAGTAACGCCACATAAGACTAAGAAAGTTAAACCTCTGACAAGTGCCCGAAAAAGATAGAAGATTGAGAGCGACCGGCGCACAAGCGCGCGCTGCGAGAGCGAGCAGAAAGGAAAAGCAGTTCCGTTTTTGGCCACATGGGGTCAGTCGCGAGTTTAAATTTCAGAGAATTGCATATAGCCCATTTAAGTATAGAATGTAAGTACTTTGCCACCTCTGCACCACACACATTCCTACCATTTTACAGATAGGTGCTAAGCACCTTGCTACATTGACATGTCAGAGGAGGAAGCTGGAGCCGAACCCACAACTTTGTGATTGCAAGACAACTCTACTCATTGAGGCAGATTAACCAGTCGTCAGTGGCCCATGCTCCGACTCATGGCGCCCAGCCATCCTATCTCTTACTTTATCAGGGGAAAGGGAGTCCAAGGTAACTGGACTTCAGTCATGGGGATTATTAAAAGATTTTTCTAATTGGAATCGGTTGGAATTTTGCCCCATATCATAATACTGTTCTATATTATATTACTTTAGGGAAATCATCCATTTTCAGAGGTGTAGAGCTTTAGTCACTTGGTGTACTCATTAGAATGTTAAAACTCCTTAATGACCATTAAGGGGAAGGCATACTTTTTTATTTGAGGTGTTTTAATGTATGCAAGCCACTTCTGAAAATTAGAAGCTAAGCAAGGATTAAAATGTAACCTAACCCATATTAAAAGTTGTATGAGAAGCAAAACATCCCTGTTGTAAGAGCACTGTTAAAGACTTTTGAAAGGCCATCCTGCTCACGTTTCTTTGCGTCAAAAAAAACAATAGGGCAGGAGGTGAGATTTTTTTCCAACAACTTGAAGCAAATTGTAAATTGACTGAATGAGCAGCCCACGGCTGTTGCTGTGTGTCGTGTCGGGGCTTGATGAGGAATACGCCTCATCTAGCAACATGTACATTCCTCTGCAACAACTTCACACTGGGTAGTTTTGAGAAATGCGCCACAGACCAAATGAAAATCGTTGAGGTTTCACAGACTAATATCTTGGGTGATTCTGAAAGCACGTCTTGCAAAACAAGATTCCAGATGGTTACGAGCTCGCAGTTTGTGAGGGATAAAATATGACAAGTCAACAGGATTTTTTAATCTTTTTCTTGTTACAACACTAATCTCCAGTACTTCTCCTCCTAAAGAGTGGGATGAAATTGATTTTGAAGTCTTCCACTAGCAGCCCTGATCTTGCTCTTCCAGACAGAAGACTAAATGTTTCCATTAGTCCTGGTGACATTTGTCTGCAAACGCTTGGTCCGTCTTGGGGCTTACCACCATGTCTCCAACTGGCCCATCTGGGAACTAGCCCAGCTGAGGGAAGGGGACCAGCAACTTCCCAGCTCAGGAGATAACCACCGGTAATAGTTCAGGCAGAAAGTTACCATCGAAATCTAAACAAATGTAATGGTTATCCAAAAACTTTTACTTACAGAATGAGGGTTGTGATGTTTGAAGCATAGGGACCCAGATCTGGTATTGCATCCAATTTGTTGTTATTCAGCTTTCTGTAGAAGTAAGAAAACAAGAAATACTTTGAGAAACTTTTACTACATTGAAGGGTGGAAAATACTATTATTACCCTGGGAAAACACCAGGAACACTTACAGTTCTTTTAAATGCGGCAGTTTGGAGAACAAATTCCTGTCGAGCACTTGCAATTTGTTATGGCTCAAGTCCCTGTGAAAGAAGGAAAAAGTAAACATAAATACAATGCACTTTCCACAAGCTCCAATCTTCCATAATGACCTACAGAGAACATTGACATCTTTGCCGATATTATGCCACACAAACAGGCATAGACTTGGTACGAGGGCCACATTATTGGAATATTTTCCGTATTTGACAGTTTTTCAAAAAAGATGGAAAAGTGTATCTCGCTATCTGGAAGCTGGCAGCACCTTGGAGTTATGGAGGCTTTGGAGCGCATCTGTGACTGCACTGGACACAGACTGGTGGTGACAGACTGCTGTAGCTTTACCACTGATGGAAAAACAGCGCATGCAGCAGGATTTCCTCCCTTCTGAAGCGATCAGAAAAGTCCTCGTTCAGAGAGTCTTTCTTATTCTAATCACTTCGGTAGGAGGAATGTTCCCTGATTTCAAAACTTTGGCTAAAGTGGCGCTTCCACTCCAGCCTCCATTACGCACAAGGGGGAGCGCAGTTCAGCTCCATGCAGAGCGTTCAGGCCACAGCAGGTGAAATGTTCAGAATTAATACATGTAGCCTATTAATCGGTTTGATGTGTGATGGCACGATGTGGATTCTCTGTTCAGTTTGTTTGGATTGAATGCTAATTTAAATTAAATACTACCGAATATGTAATTATTATCATCTTAAAAGTTGAAGGATAAAAAGTGATTATGACTAGATCTTTTTTGACCCTGAAAGTCAAAATGACCAATAAGAAAAACTTCTAGTGCGACCTCTGCTGGGCACTGAAATCAGGGTGCACCAATGTTCAAAACCAACAAAATTGACCATTTCACAGTTCCTAGAGTTTAAAGCTCTGTTAAGGAGATGGCACATCTTCCATTATGTTTTACAGAAACATTTAGATTGTTGCTGATATATTACATAGTTCTCACCACACTGCAAGGGCAAGTTAAGTACAGCCCTGCAGTCTGAAGTCCTGACACAATGTACTGGAATGACTAAAGCTATTTCTGGCTGTATGGAGAGTAACACACTGCTGCAACTCCGCAACCTGTGGCTGCTTGCTGCTGGAAAGCAGGCTGTAAGGAGGCTACTAAATCTTTCCCCCCCTTGCTTACAGGAAAGAAAAATTCAGCTGTTAGGAGGTACTTCCAATCGCAAAAAACACAAGACAGCCTGACGAAAATCAATTAGCCAAGCAAGTTCGTGCTACTGTATAAAGAGTCAAATGGGGAAACGGTGGAGTAATTTAGCAAATTTAGTGCATGTTCATTGCATATTTATAATGTGGTCTGTGTTCCAAAATCAAAAACAATAAAACAAATGTTTGAACATTATTTTTCCTAGCTTTTATTGATTTCTGGGTTCCGTTGAGGCCCAACGTCCTGACTGAAGATTTATTAAAGTGCCCCTGGCATGAAATTCCCCGCGACGTTTGGGCCCTTTTTAGTCACACTCCAAGTACCTTAATACTGCATCAAAGGATTGTTAGCAGTAACTCAGCCTTGCTGTAGAACTGCAGCCACTACTAGGTGGCCCTTCTGTTAGCATTAGCACAGAACGACCAAGTTTTGGTGGGCGGGGCCCAAGCCATGCGCCTCTATTGTCAATTGAGTCTCTAACGTCCGCATCTGATGAAACACTGACAGACATGCATTTGAGCATTACACATTGCCCAAATTCCAATATTATGTATGAAATGTAATTAGGTTAAGGCCTAATTATATTGTGTGTTGAACAATAATCTGTTTACAAATTACAGGCCTAATAAAATATTTGATCATCCATTCACACATCCATCCGTCCTCATTATGTCTCTAGCTTCATTAGGACAGTAATGGCTCAGTTATCGGCTACTGAAATGGCGTTTCAATTTGATCCGGAATCTGATCCGGACGGCGAGGCACCTGAGGAGGAACCAGAAAGGTAGAGGACGTCTTCCACAGGTGATCCAGACAGACGTGCTGCATGGAGGGAAGGGGCTGTGTGTGTGTGTGTGTGTGTGTGTGTGTACATGTATAGCTATACTTGTGAGGACCAATCTTTGACAGCCCACCGCCCTTGTGTGGACATTTGTAGTTGTGAGGACATTTTCCCTGGTCCCCACAATGTTTAACAAGCTATTAAACTCTACTAGTTAGGTTTAGAGGTATGGTGTGAATTAGGTTAAGGTTAAGGTTAGGGTTAGGCATGTATAAGTAATGGTTAGGTTTAGGGAAAGTGTCTGGGTTAGGCATAGTAAAATCAATGGAAGTCAATACAATGTCAACACAAGGATAGCAAGACGTGTGTGTGTGTGTGTGCATGTGCGTGTGCGCGAGAGAGACGTGAGTGACAGAGAGACGAAGAGAGAGCAGGGAACAAATGTTTTAAATAGCGTAAAAAAAAAAAAAAAACGAAACGCAATATGTGACGGTCGGTGTTGATTTTATTTTTCTTTTTTTAGGCCGGTGTTGAATCTGTGGCAGTCGGAGTTTAATCTGTGGTGCACCGCCACAGATTCGTCTGTGTGGGAAACACTGGTATATAACAGCTAAAGGACATTATTGTGGAAATATAGGCTACTTACTTGTATAGGGATATTTACTGGATCACGGAGAGTTGGTATTGATCCTGGTAAAAGTTTAAGACGATCTGCGAATCCACTGCTGTATTGTCCCAAGTTAATAAAACATTCGTCAGAGAAACATACAAATGACCATGCGCTTCGGGAGTCTGTCGGGTACATTCCCTGCATAAAAAAAGTCCATCCACAAGCTTTTCAGTGGCTCGGAAGAGGGGAGGGCAGCGTTGATGCGGTCTGGACTCCATGCTGTCGGTTTGTTGTTTGCCTTTTACCGTAGCTCTCGTTATTTAGGTTGTAATACGCACTGCGGGGTGAGGGACTTGGAGTTCAGAGAAGGGGGTAATTGGCTGGAACTCAGTGACGACATATGCCGAAACGTGAGGTCATATGCCGAACTGCAAAACAGCCCGTTTCTGAGTGCTAATTTAACTATGTAGGCAGACATACCCGGGGACAAAGGAAACACTAATCAGTCATTTTAACTCCTTAGGGGACATAGGCAGGCTGGGGAAACTAAAAAATATGATCAAGAAAATGCACATTTCATGCCAGGGGCACTTTAAGAGATTGTGGTTTGGAATCAGGCAGACATGATAGTTAAAAGATCATTCGTCTTTATGTCTTTAACCTTTGTCACATTTTTTTTTCCAAAAGTGCATAAAATTACATTTTCTGTCAGTTGATGAGTTCACACAACGAAAATAGTGGGAGTTATTAGTTTTTATGCATTTAACAAGTAGGGAGAAAACATCGCAATTTGATTGTATTTACCGATCAGTGGCGATTCCAGTCTCTGGCCGACTGACTTTGCATCTCTGATAACTACAGTACTGTGCAAAAGTAGGCAGGTGTGGAAAAGATTTGGCAAACGAATGCTTTCAGAAATATAAATAGATTGTTTTTTGTATTTTATCGATTTACAAAATGTAAAGTGAGCAAACAAAAGGAAAATCTAAATCAAATCAATATTTGGTGTTCCTACCTTTTACCTTCAAACCAGCATCAATTCTTATAGGTACACTTAGACAAAGTCTGGGATTTTGTAGGATTATAGTCAGGTATGTGATCGACCAATTATACCAAACAGGTGCTAATGATCATCAGTGTCATACATAGGTTGAAACACAGTCATTAACTGAAACAGAAACAGCTGTGTAGGAGGGTTAAACTGGGTGAGGAACAGTCAAACTCTCCTACCAAGGTGAGGTTGTGGAAGATAGTTTCATGTCATGGCAAGTTTTAGCCCAGCAACAAGACACAAGGTAGTTATACCGCATCAGTAAGGTCTCTCCCAGACAAAGATGTCAAAGCAGACTGGGGTTTGCAGAATTTTTGAATTTAGTTCATTCATCGCATTTTGGTTACTAGTGATGGTGAGATGAAGCCCCATGAGGCATTGAACCACTTCAGCCAATTGCTTCAAGAAAGGGTTCTGCTCACGGGGCTTCATGTGAACACAAACCCCCCTACTGGCCAGGTACATAATGACAGGCAGCTGTAGCGCTTAGCCACTAAATGTGTGATGCATTAAAGTTGTAAGTCTGCTATGGTTCTTGGGAATGATTATGAGTTCAAAAAAATAATTTCTCTACATAAAAATATTACAAATGTGAATAATAAAAATATTTTTTAATGTATTCTGCCTGTAAATTATCCCAAAACGGTAGGATCATATGTTATGGCAGGTTGTGTAATAATGTTTTTCTGTCACTTGAGGCAAAAGGCATGGGCTTAAGCAGGCAGAGGAAAGTGAAAATGCTTGTGGAACTAGGAAGAGGGCTCTGAAAATGATTGTGGAACTTGGGCAATGATGTACAGAACATGGGAGATTCATTTTTATTCAATCCGTTTCTCAACAGTTTTAGGTTTTAAGTGATTCCTTTTTCTTGACACCACCTCACCAGCCTTCGAAAACAGTCTTTCACAAGGCACAGAAGATGCCGGCGTACACAAAAAACACAAGTGCTATACTATATAAATTGGGGTACGGTAATTTTTGCTTTTCCCAATACTCCAGGGGGAATTTTCCAATTTTCCAGCCTGCTAATATTTTACTCCTTCTCTTTCTAGCTGGCTCCATCCTCTCACTTATCTCTCTCTCCTCATTCTCCTAAATTAGGGTGACCATATTTTGATTTCTAAAAAAAGAGGACACTTGGCACAGTCCTGAAACACAGTCATGACTGGGACCAGACTTTTAATTTTAACATATTTAAAGCATGCATTCTCCATGTGGTTAGAATGCACACTTTAATAACAAACTTCAGATAGGCTTTCACAAGTGCAAAAATGACTTTAAAATCTCTAGAAATTAATTAATAATAGAAATGATTACTCTTCTGAATTAGAAAATGTACCAGAAACAATAATAGTTTGCTTTACTGGACAAAAATTAAACAAAATCTGAAATAACATTCTGAGAAAACCGGTAGGCTATTATTTTCTTTTCAGTGTAATAATAAAATTAAAAAGCAGCAGTCTCAAAAGCACAATAATGCCTGCTCCATTTATTAGATTTTATATTCATCCTCCTCAGTCAGTATAGATTAATTATTATTTTAGATTTCGTTTCCATGTGGACCTACTAGATCTTTGCCACTTTTGTCACACAAAGAAACACATATACCAGCTATGCCAGCTCTGTTTGTCTGTAAAGCTACACTTGCGCTTTAATATCTTGTAAACACGGTAAAGGGCAAAGTGGTGCAGCGCATCACAGCCTGCTGTCTTACGTCTATGAAACGGTTCAGAACCATCCACGAAAGCATCTAAACGATAGATGAGAGGAAATGTGTCGTATTGCATGCATCGCACCAGTCAATCTAAGTATGTATATTAGTCCCCTTAAAAACGATGAAAATCCGGACATTTTCATCAATGTATGAAATCCCCCCGGACGCCCTACAGCACATGAAAAGTGGACATGTCCGGTGAAAACAGGACGGCTGGTCACCCTACCTAAATCTTATCTTTCTCTCTTCAGTCTCCTAAATCTTCAAACTATCTGTCTCTATACTCTCCAAACTATATAAACACTAACCAAACTCTCCTATCCAAACTCCAAACTGACTGCACCTCTCCTACACAAACCCACATTTTGAATGGAGCCTGCGGGGATTTATATTGCTGTCAAACCACTCCGCAAACTCTGAACCACTTCCTGAAGGAGTCACGTGGTACAGCCGGGCAGCGGGGCTTCAGACCTCATCGTTTTCGGCTCTTCCCCTAAGTGAAGCAGGCCTCGATACGCGCTTGGTGGAAACGCCCCCTCCACTGCTCGGCACACGCTTCGTAGCCTCGGCACACATCGTAACATCCCAATTGGTTACTGATGAAAATAAATGATTAACACTTTCTTTTTGAAAGCATTCTTTGTTTGCAGCATTTATTCACACCTGCCTAAAACCTTTGCACAGTACTGTAAATAATCAATATTTTGGTTCCTGGTGCCAGCAGCAGGAATGACTTTTGAAATGCTATAATTACATATTTTATTCGATTATTTTTTTTAAAAATGGTGACATCATCCTATTTTACTCATAGCTATTGTGCTGTAGAATACACTAATTTAAACTAACACAGAATTTGGTCATGAGTAAAAAAAAAACAAAAAAAACCCACTGTACTGAGGATTGGAGCCATAAACTGCCCCCCCCCCTCCACCCCTGCCTAAATGACCCAAAAAATATCACAGAAAAAGATTCGAGTAAATTCAGTGAGATAATTTATTATACATTCAACCACTAGCAGAGCTTCTGTGCGTCGTTGTTCTCTAGTGCCTGGAACACAAATCAGTAATAATTCTGGTCCTCCCTTCAGTATTTATAGCTTTAAACCAAACCCGGAGTGCAGAACAAAATGTGTCTTAATATTTGTGCTCTACGAAACTCTGGCTTATCCTTTGCTGTGTTTTAGTGCTTTGTGTTTGGGCTACACTCAGCCGAGCCTGGACCTGGACCTGGTCCTGGTCCTGGATCTGGCCACGGTGCTCGGTGGGGGTTGTACTCTTGTGTCTGCTGCCTGTTTTTTGTAAACGAGCCTTAAAACCAGCACCAGAGATCTGGCAAGCGGGGGGCCTCACGAGCCATAAAGCGGCGGAGTCAGTCAACGCTGTGGTGCCAGACACTTTTTCTTCTTCTTCTTCTTCTTCTTTTTTACACCTCCCCCTCCTCCTCACTCTTACCTCCCGCATCTGGAATCCATCAAGGAGCCCTTGGAGGGGGAGGGGGGGGGACTTAACAACTACTAATGTATTTGTAATATCAGAGAAAATCGAGAGGAATGCCTTATGTGCATCTGAGACACCCCTGCTGGATTTTCTGGGCCTGTTTTGGTTCTTTGCCAGAAGGTTTCATGAACACATCAAGCAGAGGTTTACTTACTCTGCTAAAACGGACCCCCTCCGTTCCCTCCTCTTTTTTTTCACCGAGCGTTCCAACGATAAGCCGCTGTTGTTGCCCCGCCACTGGAGGCCGTGTGGGAAAAGGCGTCCTATCATGCTCCAAAGATAAACCTTATGTAGACCCTACACTTCCATTTCCCTCACAAAGAAGGCTCTGAGTGAAGAAAGATAACACGCAGACTCGCGCACAGGCTGCAACCTGCTTCTGCTGAAAACACGCCGCGCCGCTTCCTTATCAGGCACTGAAAACTGCTTCTCTTTAAGCTCAAGGAGCTTGTCGATACTGTTCACACTAAGAGACAAAGCGGAGGATGTTAAACTAGGTTGCACATTCCTTTCACACAGGGGGGGAAAATAAATCTGAACATAATTGCACAGTAGACAGACGAAACCAGGCAGGTTGTAAGGACTGTACATAGTCTGCTAGAACAAAATGACATCAATCTGTTCACACCTTTTGTGTGATTGAAGTGGGCGTGGCTACTACACTAATAAAATGCTATAGTGGGAGGTGCCTAAAGGGACCTCCCAGGAGTTCTGCGTGAGTTTTGAGTTCTTGTGAGGTGTGACCGAGTGCGACATGTCATGTCCAGATTAAGCGTGAACAATACGGACCTAAATTTCCTCCCAATATTTAGCGATAACAGTAATTGTGACGATAAAAAACTATTTTGATCTTTTTTTTTGCGTGTCATTTTAGGTAAATGTATGGCTGTTTCTGTGTCACAGCAATTAAAATCCCACAAACACAAATACTTCTCCTAGAAAACATACCCATTTTCAAATATGGTACTTCAGCGCATTATTTAATAGTTATATAAAAAGATGTGATTTCTACCACTAAACTCCACACAATAAATGCATTTAATAATATTTTAGAATTTGTGAAAAAAAAACTGTTTTTGGAGTTGTAAACATAATTAATTGGGCTTTATAGCTGTCACGACCAATCTAAATTCTTATCCTGAATAGATTTTTTCCCACAGTATCGATAAACAATACGATAAATGCCTGTCTCTAGTATACAGAACTCAGATAGATAGAACTTTGTTCTCGTGGCACCTTGAGTAAAGAGAAAACTACACTATTTTCTATGTGTCGGACCACAAGCTAGCTAGAAGAAGAAAAAGAACTTAACGGTCAAAGAATAAACATTATGAAGGTTAATTATATCCAGTTTTAATAATATTTAACATTTTAATATACTTTCGATAAATTCTCATTTTTAAAATTGATCTATTACCTGGATCAATGATGTCGCTAATTTGAACTATTGCTAGCTATCATACTAAAAGCTAGCATTAGTACTAGCCGATTTATTATGTTTTTACCACTTTTTCGAAATTTACTTTATATTTATGTTTGGTATTACAACTGACAAATGCTTTTTTTATTCATGAAAATGATCTACTCTATTTTCACTATACATAAATTAGTAAGACTTTAGAGTGTGACCGACAAGCAACCAAAAACCTGCCATGGGACTAAATAATTCCTTGGTTGCACCGTTTCCCCCACCCTCCTTTATGATCATATTTCTAGGGTTTTTCTACTTGTGCTCACATAAATGCCAGGGGAAAAAAGGGGAGAGAAGAATGGTAATGCTGTATTAACACCATAACTTTCAACAGCTTTTGGCTATAGTTGGGTTTGTTACCTGGGGCAGGATGCCAACAGTGGAAACATATTGGCTTGTATGGGCCATTTAGCATTTTGTTAAACAATACCTGCCAACTTTTTTGCTCTTTGTTGTGACTGTTGCACTGGTTTTGCTTGTGTCACTCTGTAGATTCATTACAACGCAATTTCAAAATTGCTCCGGCTTCTTTTGCTACATTGCCATTTTGTACAATTGCAGCTTTGTCCTCTTTGGCCCAGATGTTCGTGAAAAGAAAACCATCTGCTTTAGTTCTGTTTGTTCACTTGGTGGTGGAACACTTTAAACATTGAACATTCTATCGCAACACAAATAGGGTTTTTACTAATCTCTTTATGGTAAATGAAATAAATGGGACAGCTAAAATATAATATTCTGCTGTTACAGGAGCTGTTTAAATGTTCGAGGCACCCATATTTTTTGTAGTGGTACCCCTAAAAGTTAGTCTGGAACACATTCTGAAGGGTTAGTTAGAATTCCATTAATATCTACATAACCATAAATACTGATGTCTAGGATGTGCTTTATAGTCCATCTAATAATGTGTCTCATAAGGGGCGGTGCCCCGTCAGCATTTTTGACTTCGTAGTTTTGGTCGCTTTGTACCGAAAACAATCGGTAACAAGACATAGCTGATCGATGGCAAGATATTTCCCAATCGTGCGTTCATTCAAAGTTTAACTACGCAAAAAAGAACATTATTTAAGTACATAGGCAGTATGGTTTGTTTATAGGTATGGAATGAAAGTAGGAAGAGACGAAATGTCAATGGATGGGTACAAAATCGACATGGGGGAAATTTACTTCAATTTATACTCATAAAATGGGAACTTTTAATATTGAAATACAATTTACAATGTGTTCGTGTAACAATCTAAGCATTTCAAACTAATTTCTTTCTTTACTAAAATAATTTCAGCACATTTTTTGTCTCCTTTTTCATATGCAGGAAACAAAAACTGTAATTCAAAGACATCTCTCCCTCCGTTTTGGTTGGCTTAATCTTTCTCCTTTTTTTTCTTCTTCTATCAGCGTGAGTTTGCTCCAGCCTAATGCTACACGCTCCTCCTTGATCAGTACCACTGCTGGCCCTGGTGCTACTAATTCAGCAGAAATAATGGGGTGCTGGAAAACAAAGAGTCGGGCGGTTTAAGATGTGCTGGAGAGCCACTCATAAATTAGCATGCCGGAGTGAAAGGAATTCCCCCCCCCCCCTTTCTCTGACTTTCTTTGGAAGGCCAGGTTTTTTTGGTCATGAGGCGCAGGCCTGGTCTGTTTTCTCTGGCAATTACAAGTTTCCAGAGCAGCGGAAGAGAGAGAGAGAGAAAAAGAAACTTAATTCAACAGCAAGGCAACAGCTTTCAGCAGGCGCTGAGTCAAGTGCTAAATCCTAACATGGGGCCATAAAAATTCACCAAGAATAATTATCTGTAAAGTAGAAGACACAGAGGAATATGACTTTAAAGCTGTGGTCGGACATGCTGTTGTGGCTGAATGAAGGACGAATTCAGCTTGTGGAGCCAGTGTGTGTGTGTGTGTGTGTGTGTGTGTGTGTGTGTGTGTGTGTGTGTGTGTGTGTGTGTGTGTGTGTGTGTGTGTGTGTGTGGTGGGGGGGGCACAAAAGTAGAGATGGTTTAACTTCCAGAAGGAGTTCATCACTGCAGATATGGGCTTTAATCCTTTTTCAACTCGAAGCAGGTATTGAGACAACCCAATCGTTCCACATTCTAAGAACATTACAAACACAACAGGAGCTTTGTTTCAATTACTTTTAAAGGGAGGGATCAGATGGTTGAGAGGAACAACTATGCACACTACCGTTACTAGAATTACAACAGCTGCTGCCACTAGCACTGTCTCTATCTAGGAAGAAAGCAGGAGAAGAAAAAACATATCTCTGCTTTGTGCCAAACTAGAAAAATGCACTGATCAGACTGTACCTGGCTGATACCGATTTTCTGGAGGTTCATTGATTGAGGTAGTAGTTATGAATACAACAGAATACAAAAAAAGATTCTGTATAAAAGCATCTGTCTGACCTTTTTCTGATTTTTACTGGTGCATCTATATAAAATTGGCTGATTGATTGGGGAATCTGTCTCTGTCTGTCTTTACCTGATTTCTCTGGCAAGTACAAGTTTCCAGAACCTCCAGAGAGTATCTCCAGAAATGTAACCGATTTTGATCTCTGGATAAATGATCGGTGCATTTCTGACAAATCAGACGGTTCCGATTTCTGGATGAATGACCTGTACGTCTCTGAAAAATCGGACAATTTCTATCACTGAGTGAATGGTCGGTGCATTTCTGAAGAAACGGATAATTGCGATTTCAGGGTGATTGATTGGTGCATTTATGAAAAAAATTTATATATCAGACGGTTCCAATTTCTGGATTAATTACTTGTACATCTCTGAAAAATCAAACATTTTCTATCTCTGGGTGATTGATCAGTGCATCTACACCCAGAGGATGTGTTCATAAATACACAATCTTAAAACGTTTGTTCTTTCTAACAGTAGTCAAGCTGACTTCTTTTGGATGTTGGAACTTTTATAATTTCTCTATAGTTTTACAAACGAATCCATACATGAATGTATACTAAAAAGGTCTGATATGCATGTGTAAAGTCTCGTATGGGATTTTCTCAACACCAGCAAATTCTGTGGTTTCCTGCTCTTTCCTTTATATACTGGGACATCCCATCCCTCTGCAGGAAAAATACAATATTCAACTAATCACACACAACAATAACTGGTAATAAATATTAGTGACAAATCAAGTATCCACAGCAGTCAGAAGATACAAACGCGTTCTTTTTGTGGACTCACAGTTGAACTGTCCACTCCGGGATCGTGTCTGGAATTCGGCCCCTTCTCACTCGACCGCAGTCCACGAGTTCCCCAAAACACAGGCAGGGAGGGGGGCACGTCCCAGTGCGGGCCCCCGATCCACGCTCCAGTCCCGCAAACAGCAGAAAAAACACGGCGAACCTCGCAAACCTGCGAGGCTGCGTAGAGGAAAGCATTTTTTGTTGTTTTCCTCCGCCACACGGGAGATCGCTCCTCGATGGTTTTCTCTCGGGATGCAACGGAAATCACTTCTTCACTAAAAGAGATCACCCCCCCCCCCCCCCCACTTCTCCTCCTCCTCCTCCCAAAAATAAAACCAAAAATCCTTTTATCCACCGGCTCGACTTCTATATCCAATTCCTTCCTCCTGCGTGGATCGTGTCTGTGTGGAATAAGAGGAAAGTGTTCCTTCCTAACTTTCCCATTCCGGTTTGGAAACTTTTGGTTGCCGTGCGCCTCGCTGCTTGTGCTGGGGCAACTTGTCCTGTGCGGGTCGGTCGGGATCCCCACAGCGCGGCATGAGCGCACACCAGAGGTATGCGTGGGGCGGGACCACGGGGGTTCATGGGAAATGTAGTCTGTTCAGCTGCTGCCTCAAAATCCATCATCATTCTTTAGATAGCCGTATGGCGGAGGTTTCTTGTTATTAGGCTATATTTACTGTTGTTAGGCCTATCTTGGAAGTAATCTTGTAGCAAATGCTATAAATAAATATTATATGCTTGTCTTATAGTGATGTAATTGGTCAAGCTCCTTTTTTATGTTTTGGATCTTCAGTCATTTACTAATTATCTAAAAAAAAGAAGAAGCAAAATCTGACTATTTTTGTTTGTTTTAATAAAGTCAAGTTTATTATTAAGCAGATAACGTTGTAAAAAGTATAAAAAAATATATATGTTAAAGTTTTAAGTGAAAAAAAAATGTTGTGTCCTCCAAGTGCTTTTAACTTGACGATTTTTGGCCCTGATGGCAAAACGTTTGGACACAACTGCTCACGGATGTGTATTGGTAAAAATCTGGCGATACGATATGTATCGTGATACGATATATTGTGACAGTATGAGTAAGACGATATATTGTGATTTTTAAAACTGAATTTAACTATAGAAAAACTGTCCCAGCATTCTAAACACTCCGACCTGTTTCATACTTTAACACGTCCAGTTTTATTACTAGATCTAGTTGATCCACTGGAACGAAGAAGGTGAAAACAGCCATCAACTAGCGGTCAGACTTTTAATTTTACCACAAAAAATGACTGTCATCGTTAATGGTTCCATTCAAATCCTACAAAAAAAAATCAAAAGAAAATCAATATCTTGCTTTTGAATATCGATACAATATCAGGAAATAAAATATCGCGATATATCAGTGTATTGACATTTTCTTACATCCCCACCACTGCTCTAGATTAGCTACTGTTAGGAACACATAGCAAAAACATTGTGTTTGTCATAAGGCAAGTTATTGAAACATTAAAGGAAACTAATTTGTTCAGCATGTGTGTCTGGCTCCCCTTTAATAACGTATTAAAATATGTGGTTAAGTGGTTTATTTATGCCGCTTTTGCTATGTTTCATAAGCAGGGAAGCCAAATTTGGAGGGACCAAAACTTTCCAAGTCCAAATGTAAACATCAGGCCAAATTAGTTTATTCTTCCAAATTGGACTTTTGAAATTCTGGCTTTTGACAAGAAATGGAATAAGGCGTTATAAAGGACTAAAACAGCATGTGGAAAATTTAAAGCAGATACTGCTCCTGGAATTATCCCTAGGAAATAAATACAGGTGCAGTATCTTGTTAAAACAAAAAATTTTGACGTTAATACGAGATTCATATCTTATCAAAACCAATATATTTCCTCGTTTAAATGAGAAAGGTTGTAACAGTAAAACGGCAACACCTTTTGGGAGGTTTGAGTGTCTTCTAGAGGAAACAGAATGAAAAGATGGAAAACTGTCAGAAGAACGTTTTACGGCACTGAAGAGTCTCATAACAACACATGAAACCCATTACAACGAAAGATTTTCTCGTTTTAACAAGATACTGCTCTCCCGTATTTATTTCCTATAGCTCTGGCAGCTAAACGCCTCCGGACAACTCTATTTCCATTGATAATTTTGTATTTTTAAAAAATTCGGCACAAAGTTTACGTTTTGTTTTGTATTTTTTTAAAAGCAATATTTTACCTTTTACTCCTACAGTGCCATCTAAACATATTATTCACCTTGCATATATTTCAGGATTTTTTATTTGATTTTACTCTGAGATATTTTAAATCAAACTAATATTAATATCAGACAAAAAGTATCCAGAGAAAATACAAAAATCAGTTTTAAAATTATGACTTCATGCATTAAGGGATAAAAACTATCCAAACCAAGCTGGCCTTACGTGAAAGAGTAATAATTAGTTGCAGAAACTGCTATGATGCATTTTGCTCACTGGCAATGAGTCTATTATATCACTGTGGAAGAATTTTGGCCCACTCTTCTTTGCATAATTATTTTAATTCAGCCACATTGAAGTATTTTCAAGCTTGAAATGACTTTTACTGGGCCACTCAGACATGGACTTGCTGGTGTGCTTTTTCTTGAGTTTAAGAACATAAAGTGATGGCCGAACGGTTAGTTTTATTCAAGATTATAACAGGGCAAAGACCTTCCAAAAAGTTTCCCTTTTGCCTCGTCAGCGCACAGAATATTTCCCTAAAAGTCTGGGAAGGTAAGCTTTGAGAAATTTGAGATGAACCTCTGTGTTGTTTTTGGTCAGCAGTGGTTTTGGAACTGAGCTGCTTTAGATGTTCTTCTGGGTTCTTCTGTGACTTCCTGGATGAGTTTTCTGTATGCGCTTGAGTTAATGTTGGTTTATCAGTCACTCTTGGGGAAGGTTCATACCTGTATTTAAGGACAATGGCTCTCTCTCAGTACTTCTACATGCACATCTAAACTGAGCTTTTGGCAAAATTAGAACTAATAGCATAACCAGAATGAGAGTTTATATGTCAGTTAGTAAATCTCATATTTGAATAAAGTGCGTTTGACACTGCGACAGTAGGTGCCTCAGATAGTGACGGAGTAAAAGCAGAATATGCAAAATAAACAAAGAAATGGACGACAACATCACTGCGGCACAATACATTTTGTACATACTGTACTGTTTGATTGTATTACACTCGTTTCTGCTGTGTTGTTGTCATAAAAGAGTTGCTATTCCCACTTCCGCTGTCTTCTCATTTCTGGAAGGGGGAGTGCCCAGGCTGGGAATACCTCGATTTAGCTGGGATGTCATTCACATGCAGAGAAATTTGGCTTTCTAATCACATTATCTGGGAGTCTTAGCTCGATTAATAGTAATCTAGTTGAGTTGGACTTCAGCCAGACTGAAGGTCTTTGCACACCGGGTCCGTTTTTTTCGTGCGATTAATTCGCACGAGAGTATTTTCTTTCGAATCAATGTCAAGTAAATGGGGACGTGCACACGACTGAGGAAATTCCATCCTGCAATTTTGCGAGTTTTATTTTTTCGGATTGACAGATAAACACTTGACCAATCAGAGAAGGCGTGGTGATGGTGTCATCAGAGCCGAGAGTCGTGAACTGAAGTGTCACTTTCGTTGAAGTAACTAATTTTGTCTTCACCATGGCGGAGCGTCTGATCCTTTTTGTGTCCCAGCACCCCTGTGTCTTTAATAAAAAAGAGAAAAACTACAAGGACGACAATTATAAGGATAATGTGTGGCGATCCATTGCCGAAGAACTTGGATATGAAGATGGTGAGTAAATCAATGTGTAGCCTACAAAATAGCTGTGTACTCTCCAAACTCTCCTCTCTTCTCCAGAATAGGATGTACCCAATGCGCTCTTTTCTTCTTTTCTTTCTCCGTCATTATCAACACAATGTCGTCGTCACTTGATGTTGAATCTATTTTTAGTTTTGCCGCCTTACGTTTTTTTTATAGAATCTTCACAATTTATTCGCAATTTCGCAGCGCGTCTGGTGTGCATACACAACACGTCATTTTTCGGCCTCCGATTTTTCGCAATTTCGTGTCGTTTATTCGGATCGGACCCGGTGTGCAAAGACCTTTCGGCAGTAATTTGGTTTTCTCTTACTGCATGTAAACACACTGAGTGTGGTTCCCAAAGTGTTAGAAAGGGCTTTGTATCTTTCAAGACTAAAAGATATCAATGATTTCTTATCTGTTCTTGAATTTCTTTTAGGTCAGGGCATGTTGTGGAAGGTCCTGACCTTTTAGCCTACTCGACGTTGTCAGACTCCTTCCACCTAAGTGATTTCTTTAGTCTGGCATGGCTGTAGTGAGTAAAACTTAACCCAGCCTTTCAAAAAATGTGGTTAAGTATGGTGCGTTCCATTTACCTCGGAAGTTGGAACTCGAAGCTGGGTTTGACGTCACATCCGCGTAAACAGCGTTTCATTTAACATAGTCAGATAAGTCGAGATTCCAATATGGCGAGGCCCATGTAGCCATTGTTGGTACCACTTTTGTTGGTGAAGTTTAGAGTTGCAGGCTCTACATAAAAGATTGATTTTAGACGCACTCTTAACAGTGCTTTACAACTTAACAACTTAACAACTTTCTCTAGCATTTTATGACATAAGGGGAGCCAAGGGATATTCTATTGATTTACTTAATGAAGTTGCAGGTAGACAGAGAATGACCATTTATTGGGTTGGTTAGCTTTGGAGTTGTGAATCATGTTATCAGCTTGTTAAGAATGTCGATGTGATAAATTTCTGGTTCCTTGAGTGAAATTCTGCAGAGTCAGAATTCTAATTAAGCCCTCGGCTTCATTTATGCTATGCCTGCGATTTCTGTCAAACTTTTCACATTTTGATTGCACTTTTTGCCTTGGATGTGGTGTCCAACTCAAAAGAAATGTCAGAAATGCCACAGAAAGCCAGGAATATTTACATCAACAAGCAAGAACTAGTTCACCTTCGGCAGTTTAACACAATCTTCAAGCAGAAAACTGTCTGTTTGTTTGAATAATTAACAAAGTTTTAGTATTTGTCATCTGGATAAGGACAGATGTTGGGGTCTTTGTTCTGTTTATATATTCACAGCATGTTTCAATGAGCATGTTATTCAGTGTTAAGTTTGAATTAGACAGAGCCTTGTCATAGGACACAAAACAACCTAATTCACCTTTAAGGTAAAGTTGCCAATAAAGGATTTCATTACTATTCCACTGTTGCCAGCTAGCTGATATTTTCTCATTTGCAAGTTAAAAGATGTGTGCTCTCTCCACATAAAAAGGTCTCTTCGTGTGATATTCATGCACAGGCAGATGTGTCGGTTCCCCCTCGGGCAAAATGTTGAGCAGTTTCCTGTTGACCAAGGTTACGCTTTCACTGTCAACCGACACCACCTCTTCGCAGTGAGAATGCAAACACATCAGCCTGTAGAGTAACATCACATCGTTTCTCTGGTAAAAAAAATAAAAAAAAATGGCTCTTTTAAATCCCCCAATTTGGATAGTTTGGAAGAACAATTTCAAACAGAAATGCTGTTTTTTTTTGTTCAATTAAAGATCAGTTACCACATTATGCGCTCAGTGTGTCTCCATTTTTTTTATCAATCATATAACACTTTGTTGAATCCAGCTGCTAAATGGCTGTCTTTTCATTGTCTTGTTTAGAAAAAAGCTGTAATCTTAGCTGTGCCTGGAGACCTTATAAAGGAGGCTGGTTTGATAAAAAAGTTGGTCCTTTCTTCAAGTTTCCATGGTAACGGCTAACTATACAGTGACGAAAATAACCCAAGCAATTACGAATGCAGTTATCAAATGATGATTTCATTTACGTATTTCACCAATTAAAAGCTATTCAAACCAACCTGATGCTATGTTGAAAAAGTAATTACCCCCCTGTTTATTTAACCAACCAATATAACCCAAAGGTCTTTGGAAAGTTCAGTTCAGTTCCACTGATCACACCCAATTGTAAGAATAAAAAAACAAAAACAGAACCTGTCTGATAACATAAAGTAGGCACAAAAAAACCAACACAAATTCCCCCGATTTAAAAAGATTGAAGAGCAGTTGAGGAACAAAGTCACTAATGTTGTTCAGTCTGGAAAGTGTAGCAAAGCTATTTCTAAGGCTTTCTCCACTGAACCACAGTAAATGCCATGATTTAAAAAAGGAGAAAACATGAAACAATGGTGACCCTTCCCATGAGTGGTCAGTCTAAATAAAATTACTCCAAGAGGTCATCGATGACTCATCCAGGAGGTCACAAAATAACTTAGAACATCTAAAGCGAGGCAGGCCTCAAATGTCTCACTTAAGGTCAGTGTTCAGGATCAGTAATGAATGGAACTATCTGATCTTCTGGGTAATTTTACCAGGCTACATGTATTATGAACATTTCACCTGCTTTGGCCTGAACGCTCCGCATAGAGCTGAACTGCTCCTCCTTTGTGTAATGGAGCCTGAAGCGCCACTTCAGCCTCAGTTTTGAAGTCAGGCAACATTTCTCAATTCAAAGTGAACAGAATACGGCAAAACTCTCTGAACAATGGGCTTTTCTGTTTGTTTCAGTGGGAGGAAATAAACATGTGTCTTTTTATTGAGAAACTCTGGTCCTGTTGCATTTACTCGCAGAGTTAATAGGAACCACCACAGACTTGATATTTTACCCAATATCTAAAGTTTAGAACACCTACGCACTTTTAAGTCATTTCACAAATCCCGTATAAACAAACAGAGACTGTCTCTCTGGACCTATGTTGTGTGCGAGAGCTGCAGCACAGCTTTTTCAATTAACCAGATTTGTTCATGTTTTACATCGAACATGTATTTGCAACGTTGCTTTAAAAAATGGCTCGAAATTCGACCATTTAGACTCAATGCATCTCGCTAAACGGGAGCTGACAGCGCGTTGAAGAGTCACGTAGGCATGGAGCGCATCTGTGACTGTACCGTACACAAACTGCAGCCTTACCACTGATGCAAAAAGATGCGATCAGAAAAGCCCTCGTTCAAAGGGTCTTTCTGAATTTTGATCACTTCAATTGGAAAAACGTTCTCTGATTTCCAAACTTTTGCTGAAGTGGCGCTTGTAATTTCAGTCTCCAGTGTAGCAACAGAGCGTGGATTCACCCTCCATTACACAAAAGAGGAGCAGTTCAGCTACATGCGACGCATTCAGGCCACAGCAGGTGAAATGTTCATAATTATTACATTGAGCCTATTATTACATTATTACAGCCTATTAATCTGCTCGATGTGTGATGGTACAATGTAGATTCTCTGTTCAGTTTGTTCAGATTCAATATTAAGTCAAATAAATGAAAATAAAAAACTGCTGAATATGTCACTGGTATCATTTTAAAAACTGACAGGTGGAAATAGATTATGATCCGATTTTTTAAAACCAGTAATTAAAAAAGGACCGAAAACAAAAGATTCTAGCGCGACCTCTGATATCCACCATAAAAACAATATATCAGCTTGTATGATTCAGTACATTAAAAAGGTGTCAATGTTATCAAGTATTGTGATCTTAACAAAGCAGCTGATCATGAATAAACAGCTTTTGAATGTTTTCTTTGAATGGGTTATTGCCCAAATTGTCTGGAGGTGACAAGCACTCATTTATATTTAAATGAGGACAAATGGTGCCAAACTAAATGAGGACATACACACACACACACACACACACACACACACACACACACACACACACACACACACACACACACACACACACACACACACAAATTATGCACAAGTACAGAAATGGTAACAGATGTTCTCATTCTAAGAATCTCAATTTAATTAAAATATTTCCTGTAACGTTTTTGACAAAATAGTCTCCAGGCTTCTGCCAATGCTGATCAAAGATTTTCTTGGGGCCAAACACAGCATGTAACATTTTCTCCCAATTCTGTTTCCCTGCTGTCTTTTTTAATTAAACTGTGTCAATAAATTTGATTGAGCTAAAAGGAAACTGGGCTGCTGAACAGCATTGATTGGATGTTCATGGGGTAACGTGAATGGATTCCGTGTTGCTTTTCTCTAAAATTCATGAAAAGTGTTCCTGCATATTACAGCTGTAACATCTACAAATATTAACCCTGAGTAGTTTGTCTAAACAAATGATGTAGTCTGACACAAGAGCTCTTTATCACGAGAATAATTCATTCAATAATATGCAGGTTTTACACTAGGAAAACACCATGGCTACAAAAACTAAATGTGGACTCAGCTAAATTACAACAAAACTAAACTACCATAATGGACCCATAAACTACAGCATATCAGTTTCTTTTTTCTTGTAGTTTAGTGTTATCATCAATGATGGAGCATAATTATTATTATTATTACCTCATTTAACAAGGAAAGACCCGCTGAGAGTTAAAATCTTATTTAAAATGGTGACCAGGACAAAAACAGAACTGTAACATGTAAAATAAAAAAAAAATTAAAAAAAATAGGGAATCACCAGAAAAGTGAAATATTCAACAGTGTAGTCCAGGAATTTATCAATCAAAAATTTGTTTTCAGATCTTAGACTGTTTAAAATATTAAATTCCTTCAAATATAGCACATTCTGGAGCTGATTCCATCCACAAGTACTTCAATGCTTTTCTCACACTTGATGTAGGTAGAAAAATGTAAGCTGTTAAATACGAGGGGAGAAAGCGGACAATGTCTTTAGAAATGAGGATGTGCTAATGGTTTAACCTTCACACCAACAATGCAGTCATCTGACAACATTCAGTAATGAGACAAGCTATTGAGGTTCATGATTAATGTTAAATCTCTATGCCTAAACCTGCCAAGAGGATATAAATACTTTGACGAGGCATACAAATGAATGACATCTCTGTAGTGAAGCAAAAACATAAAAATGGCAAACACAAGTATTTTCCTAGACTCAAAAGAAAGAGAACATTTAATTAGAAAGAAGAAATATCGGAGTCTCAGGTTCTTTTTTTAACCAACTGTTTGAAATGAGTGTTAAAATAGATAAAATTATCAATCAAGAATCAGAGGGATTTATATTCAGACATCAAATCAACCTTCAAACTATAGGGAGTGGTGATAGATGGAAAATTCAAAGAATTAAATTTAGAGTTAGAAAAAAAAGAAAATTGGTTTCTGTAGCATTGGGAATTTAGAGCTGCACAAAGTTTCCTGAAGAATATTAAAATGATTGTTGGAGCTGATGAAATGACCGCTGAGGTGTGGATCCAACAGAATACATCACAATGGCATCGGCATAAAAATGGAATTTAGTGTTCAATACTCCTTGATCGAGATTATTAATACATATGGTGAATAACAATGCCCCCTGGAGTGATCCGTGGGGAACACCTTTGACCACATCTACAAAGCAAGAGGCAATGCCTTCAACTTTCACACACGGAGGTCTGTGGGAAATAAAAAAAGAAATACATTCAAAAACAGTTATAAAAATGCTCAAATTTCACATGTAATCTAACTTGTATACTGTATATTACTATCTGAAAACTTTGTGTCACATCCTACCACCATTCATTTTGTCCAGATCTCTATTCAGGCCAGTTGATTTGCATCAGATATGAGAGAATATCCCACAACCCCACATCAAACCAAAATAACTCAAAGTTACTTCCATGCTGGGAAATATGACATACTACAGTTGATGATTGTCAACAAATTGATGCTTGGTTGCTCCAAAGCAGCCTAAGGTAGATGGGACCATTTCGTAACCCCCCCCCCCCCCCACACACACACACAAAATGTCAAAGACAAAAAAACCAAGGTACAAAAAAATGAAATGAAAATGAAACCAACACTCCTGATATAAATCTGCAGTGGTTGACCCCAGTAAGCATTGTTGCCATTGCCAGGGGTCCATCATCTCTGTAAAAGGTTCTTTGTTTTAACCATAACATTTCAGGGTTGTGCTCATTTACGCATCCCAAAGGGCAGCCCACATTCCATGAACATTAACATACCTAAATAGGTGTTACGTTTTCCTCACAGTCCTGCTGAGCTAGAGGCAGTAAATGCCTATGATTACAGGGAAAGTCTGTTAACCAAGAACTGATTAGAAAGATAAAAGCCAGTGGTAAGTAGATGTAAGGTGTTTATTTTTGAACATTAGGGAAGGAGCATACTTGTTTTACTTTTTAACTGGTTCAAATTAACTACAACACCATAGACCATGCAATTCTGTGATTGTGAAAACTGCCTTATTCATTGCTAACTGTTAGAGGTTTTAACTGAATCAGTTTAAATGAAGAAGGCTTCTACATAAATGGTAATGTTCAGGCTCAGGTTAAGCACAGCGTGGAAAAATCATTGATAAATCTTCGCAAATGTGAGTATTTTGTTTTCATAAAGATGTAAGGCATAGTGACACACAGATGAGTATGACAGCGTTTGGTGTAAAATAAAAACTGACCACATATTTCTTAACTTTCTCCAGGTTGGTGGTCAGTACGCTCCTTGGCCATTTTGTGCACGCTCAGTTTTGACTGACCATTCGTCAGTTCATACTCGAAGATGTTTTACACCCACTTTAACAACCAAATATTTAAAGTTATTCTCAAGATTATAACAGTAGGCTCCTTTGAGGAAAGTTGTTTTTTTACGTCTCTAACAAATATCATCTACTTACAGGTGATCACTAAGAGTTCTTATGGTTTGATCAGGGGTCATAAGAATGAAACTAGGATGAAAACCACAATCAATGAAAATCAGGTGTGATTAAACGTTTTTCCCAATGTAAAATGCAGTGAAAAGAAAATACACGTGAGATGTCAAGATTTTTGAGAGTATTTTTCTCCATAATTCACAAAACGTACATGGGTCCAAAATGGAAGTAGGAAAGAAGGAATAGCAATGTATTGGTACAAAATGAGGATGCAAGCTGGAGAAGCCAGAGGGACCCCACTGTTATATTTTCACCCATTCGTCAGGTGAAACATACACTGGAGTCATTTTGTCCCAATTGGAGAATCAATAATTTAAAGTAATTTTTTATGATCTTAAATGATCTTTGAAGGGATTTTTTACCATCCTTTGGTCACTCATAGGTATTTCCGTTTGATCAGATGTCTTAATCTGTCGAATTTCATAAGACTTGATTGGCCGGAGTCAGTGCTAATAGAGTGCAAAATAAAATGTGCAGAAAACTGTATAATACATTGGAATGCTCAAATGTGGGCACAAACTAGAAGGTGCGAATTTAGCTGGAGCATTTTCTGATGTTCCGTGCCTCCATTGTCGAGGCGGCTGACCGGAGCTGTGGCTGCAAGGTGGTTGTGCCTGTTGTGGCAGCGACCCTCGAACCCGCTGGTGGACACCGGCAGTGAGGGATGCTGTCAAGCTGAAGAAGGAGTCCTATCGGGTCTTTTTGGCTTGTGGGACCCCAGAAGCAGCTGATAGGTACCGGCAGGCCAAGCGGAGTGCGTCTCGGATGGTCGCTGAGGTAAAAACTCGGGCGTGGGAGGAGTTTGGAGAGGCCATGGAGAGTGTTCTGTAACTTTTTACTTTCTTTGATATAGAAAGTACTCTTTCATCAGTTCTTTTGTTCTTTCTGTGTCTCTGCTCCGTCTTCTTCAACACCCAGACGGTCGTAGCAGATGGCCGCTCGTACTGAGCCTGGTTCTGGTTCTGGTTCTGCTGGAGGTTCCTTCCTGTTAAAGGAGAGTTTTTCCTCTCCACTGTCGCTACATGCTTGGTCAGTATGAGGGATTTCTGTGGTTGGAGTCTGCATCAATGGGGCACAACCTTAAGTCAATGACTCGATGTAATCTCCTGGGATTCCTTAAATAGAAAACTGATTGGAACATTTGTATGATTGCATTGAAATGACATTTCTTGTAAAGTGCTTTGAGATGACATCTGTTGTGAATCTGCGCTATATAAATTAACCGAATTGAATTGAATCATTGTCTCTGACTTTAGATTCATCCTGACCTTGAATCCAACTTCCCTTTATTTTCAGATAAGCGGTTACTACTCACAACATGATTTTACAACCAGGATTGGGTTTCATTGAAAGGCCTAACTTTATATTCTGGTCTCTTAGACCTCTCAGCAGTTTTTGAAAAGCAATTATAGGACTTGAACAAAAAAAAAGCTTCCACACCCCTTGGAAAAAAAAGACATGTACTTTGTTTGACACAAAAGTTAGGCCTACGTATTGTACACCTATTTTGACTAGGTCCAATTTTATTGCTTTCAGTTTCTTCCGATTTTTTCTATCACAAATGAAAATGGGACAATGCACGTGACTCAGATTTCCCACAACTGTCTCCACAACTGTGCAAATCGAAGTTTGATCAGCACTTCTACTGAATTCTTTGCACATTAATGATTAAAAGGCTCAGTAATACAACTAGCTTGCACACAGATGTCACGCTACAATTTTTATTGTCATTCATGTTGACTAACGGGATCAAAAGAGTCCGGTCATAATCCATTTTTAACCGTCAATTTTAAAACTGCAAGAGCCACTTCAGCCAAAGTTTTGAAATCAGGAAACATTTCTCCAATTCAAGTGATCGGAATTCAGCAAGACTCTCTGAACGAGGGCTTTCCTGATCGTTTCAGCGGGAGGAAATCCCGCAGCGTGCAGGTGTGAAGTTTAAAAAGTAAATATTTGGTTAAAGAGGCTATATGCAACTTTTCCCCAAAATAAACGTAACAATAGCCTTTTTATTTGACCATTTATGACTCAAGCATCTCCTGATGAGCATACTGACACCTTGTCAGCTCACAGTGGGTACACCTATAAGCCTGTATCCAATTTTTCCTATTTTCTGTCGGGTCGGATTTTTCGCGCGCTGTCTGCGGATGTGACGTCAAGCGCGTTCAAGTTAAATGTTTCAGATCACTCTGCCACCACCACTAGTAAGCACTTAGCCTACACTCGCAGGCAGTGCAATGGATTGTGCGAATACACACAAACAATATATGTATTTGACTGTACTTACCTCTGTAAACATAATATTGACTTCTTTGCAGCGGATGACTTGTTAAGTGTGCACGTACGAGCGCGCTGCGAGAGCGAGCAGCAAGGAAGAGCAGCAAGGAAGAGCAGTTCCGTTTTTTGGCCACAGGTGTCAGTCGCGAGTTTAAATTTCAGAAAATTGCATGTAGCCTCTTTAAAGGAACAGGGGGCAGGATTTGTAAATAAAATAAACATCCATGTCCAGTTTTTTAATGCTGTTGGGTGATGAAGCGTTATAAACCAAAAACAATGAGCCCACCCACGTATCGCTCCATGTTCTTAAACAGGCTGTGTGCTGCAAAATGTGCTGCAGTTCGGGGCCCGAATTTCCATTGATCTAATTGTGACAATGGATTCTTCTCTTCTGCAACTGGGAAACGACCAAGGACGACTCACAGCCCACTGAAAAGTGGCACTAACAAAAAAAAAGAAGTATGTTCCTGAAGAGGTATGTTTTTTTTAGTGAAGCGTTTGTGCGCGCTCCCGTGCGGCTGGTTGCAGTTACTTGCAGCACCGGCCGCGTCGCTCGTGAGTTTGGTTTCTTCATTCTGCCCCCTGCTCCTTTAAGGAGACCTATGCTTGCACATTAGGGCCATCAGTAATATTCAATTTCCTTCAATGTGGCTAAAAAAAAACTAACCACGGGGTTAAACAACCCAGATGATCATCACCACCAAGTTAGTGCCCTTGGTGTGCTAACTTCTCCATGGGGAGAAAAACCAACACAAATAGACAGAAGCACAGGGCAGGAATGGCATGTCTGGGTATTTTGCCTATTTGGAGTGATTGGTTGAGTTTTTGCAATCCCTGGAGGATTTTGAAGAGCAGACGGGAGAGTTTGACCATCGACAGACTGATTGCTTCATTGTGGCTTCGTCAAACGAGGCCAGTAACGCGCCCTCACCCTCCTTCAGCCCCAAAGTTTGACAGGTTGTTTAATCTGAAGAGAAAATTAAAGCCATTCTCAATTCAACTGGCTAATTCAACCCCCCCCCCAAACGTTCTTTGTATTATTTGAAACTTTAAAAAATCCTAAATAAACTGCAGTGTTTTTCAGCTGTAGTCTGCTAGAGTTGTCTTCACTGATCCTGTCATGCCTGATACAGTACACACCAGCTTTGAAGCGTGCCTCAGCCCTCACATTCCTCCCCTGGTGAAATCATATTTTCTAGCCGCCGCAGATTTGTTTGGTGACCGCGGCGCCTGCATGATAGATGTTTTTCTGGCTGTGAAACACCTCCTGTACCCTTCTTCACAGCCCCAACATCAGCTCCAGTGAGTTTAGTGTGAGTCTGCAAAAGCACCTCAGTCAGTCCGCTAACTTTGCCAGGGCCTCTTCAGAGCCTCTCGTGATGAACGGGCAGATGCCGGTAGAAAAACCAAGTTGAGCTGCTAATGCTGCGCGTGGCCTGCCGCCAGACATTATACTCGAAATAGCAACAGTGTTGAAAAATGACTACCCAGCATGCCCTGCTCCAGGTGTACCTCTTTGCCAATAAAAACATACAAAGGGGAGGCAGAGGGGAATAGGAAAGGTACAGCTATGTATGCACAGGCATTTTCCAAGGACTCTGCTAAAATAAATGAGAAAATGAGAGCCAAAACATCTCAACTTTCAGTGCTTCTTGAATTTGAAGGAAGCATTTACTGAACCTGTTGAGTTCTTTCGTTGCATAAATACCATCCCTGTATTTCAACATAACTCAACAACATGCTATCATGTAAAGGTGCACTCTCTTTTTCTGGTTGATAAAATACAGCTGCTTTTGAAGGCTCAATCAGTATCTAATGTAAAAAGTGTGATTTAAAATGTAGGTGTTTTACTACTGGAACTTTGCCTAAGAGGTGATCCATCTCCTAATTACCAGCATCAATTTTCTCTTGGAGATTATTAGGAAATGCATCAAAGATAAGACATTTTTAAGCTGCCAGTGGGTATTCATAAGTGACAGTTGAAGCCGACCATGTCTCAGATACAAGTGAGACAGTGGTTCAGTTTACTGTTCACTTTGGTAAACTGTTTTCTATCTAATGCCTCGTTTCCACTGCGACGTACGTATTCAGGAGACTGCCAGTTGGACTCTCACTGGAAAGGTGGGGTTAAACAACATCGTACTAGAGTTTCTTTCTTGTCACAAGCAGGGACTTTTTTCTTTCCCCCAATCAATGGCCTGTGTGACGCCAGTAGCTCCATCCTAACTGTACCATACCATTGTTCTATGGACCTACAACTAAAGGGGGCCCAGGAATGGTGCGGTGTGGGTCGGTTGTATGGGCCAACAAGATCTCTGATCTATTTCTAATTTTGGTAATATTGCAGAGAAAGAAATATGTTTTAGAAACCTGTTTAAAATGGGATTTATATGGCACATCCTGGTGGAAGATGACATACAGGTTCTTTACATAATCACTGGAGGCTAATTTAATGTACTAGAGCTGTGCTGAAAAAAAAAATTATTCTCTGATTCTAAATTTGTTCTTTTATAAATTCCTAAAGATTGATTCTTACGTCCAAAGATCGATTTAGCCCTTTAAGGTTGTTTGTCATTTTTACAGCCAAAGTAGAAAAAGAAAAGGTCAGACAAGCATTTTGAGGTGAACTTTAAACCCACCCACTGTCACGTTATTGAATTCAGGCAAGAAGAAGAAATGTAAACATGGTGTTGGACACTAGCGGTACCATTAGCCTAGCGCCAGCTTTGAGCACGCCCGCACTAAGCTGCAGTCTGGTACCTTTTCAGGTTCCGAATGGACAAACAGAAAGGT
This sequence comes from Valencia hispanica, assembly GCA_963556495.2. NCBI lineage: Eukaryota > Metazoa > Chordata > Actinopteri > Cyprinodontiformes > Valenciidae > Valencia > Valencia hispanica. The sequence continues at coordinate 30,259,449 of OY747722.1, read as the reverse complement.
GATATTGACAGAAGCAATGCGATTTGCAAAGCCTGCCAAATGGATTTGAAGTATTGCGGAACTACTACCAACTTCAGGAGCCACATGCTGCGACACAGTCATGATCTCCACCGGGCCGCAACACGTAAAACTCAAGCGAACGCCACAACTACAGGTGTCATTTTCAAGGATATGCGCATGTATTCTGTGGGGTTTTTTTTACACAGAATACAGGAATGCAGGAGCACTACTTTCATTAGCCGCTTCAGGTGGCTAATCAAAGTAATAGAGCCACACAACATTGTGGTGTCTCGCAAACGTCTTTCTGAAGAAGTCATCCCAAACATGTATCAGTCATAATTGATTCCAAATCTTCAAAATTGGTATTGAATCGATTCTTGAAATTTGAATCGATACCCAGTTCTAAATGCCACCCATCATTTTCAGCACACTTTTGTCTTGCTGAAAGGAAGCCTCTCTACCTTAAGGGAGTTGTGTGGCCATGTGAGGGTGTTGCAGGTGTTTAGGTATAAGTACAATCCAAGTTAGAACCAGGATGCAGGTTTTGACTTCCGAACATTCGTTAAATTGATCACAACATGTTATATTTTTACATGTAGGCTCCTACTGTGGACATCACAGAAGACCAGCTAAAAGAAATAGGCTAATGGGACTTTTTAGGCATTTGTTTATCAACCGGAATGGAACCAAAATTCAGTTGCATTCCTTAATCGTCACAAAAGTTACTGTTTGCTGATTTAATCAGAAAAAAATGTCTGCTTGAACATTTTACAGCACAACGAAGTGAGAAAATCTGTCCTTTGTTATCTTCAGTTAAAAGCTCTTCACTTGCAAATTTGTGCTTAAGGTACTTGGCTGTGTTTGAGGGGAGGATAAGGTGTTTGGACCTTACAGCATTAGGGTTTATTCCATGTCCAAAACCACATTATTCCCAATCTCCCTACCTAACACAGGAGCTTTTAAGCATCTGAACACAGCATCTGTTGTCAAGCCCGAGCCTGTGTGAGGCTGATGTTGACGAGTGGCCAAGAGCCTCGAAAGTGGCTCACGTAAAGGTCTGCGTTGTGCGGCTGCAGCCAATTACAAGTCTCAGGGCCCCGAGACAAAATGGTTGCTGTGCGAACAGGTCAGCGGGGATAAATGGGGGCAGTGTCTGCAGCTCAGTTAGAAGACCTGCCTCTTATAATTAATGGGACGACTGCCTTTGGCATGGAGTGTGGTGGCCATATGATTTGTCAACATGCATTAACTCCCCCCATAATTTCCCACACTCTCAGAAAGCATGTATGCTTGAAAATCAAATAGCTTGCCAAAGGCAAGTTACTAATCCTAAACTTCATTTGCTCCTGACACCGTCGAGAAGGGAATTTTTTCGCCTAATATGGGAATCATTACGGACAGCAATACAAGTTACTCAAATATGAAAAACAGCTACAAGAAGAAAACTCTTAGCAGAACCATATAGCTATGGTTCAAGGACATTGTATGTAGGACTCCAGCCTGAGGATCGTATTGATTGTAATTATTTTTCACCCTGAGTTGATATTGTTGCTAATTTGACACTCAGTTGTGCCAAATTTGTTAGCGGTTAGTAGCTTGGCACGCCTTTTCTCCAATAACCCAGCATCCAATCACACTGACTGAGATCCAGGCAGGTCAGTTCAATACCCAATTTCACTTTCAAATCAAACTTTAGCAATTTCCTTTCACTAACTTTTACCTCACATGGAAATGCGACCCACTTTAATTAGAGATTAGTGAGCCAATTAATACCCTCAGTGGACTATGCATGACATTGATCCCTAACAGAGTCAGTTCAATTGAACTTTCTGTTTCAAAAATAGAAAGTTGCAAAAAATGTTGATTAACCACCCGGACAATTTGGTAATAAACAATAAGCGCCATTAATTATAATGTGACTACCTTAAAATGTTTGTGCCTCAGTTCTAATTTTATCAGTTCCAAAATGTCTTTCTTTAGCATTATCAGAATGATAGGACTGCTCTTCCTGAGCATTTAGATCTTGGAAACTAACTTCTGTATCTGGAGTGGCCATAAAGGACCATGGCAGTCCATCCAAATGGTCAAATAACCTGGCAGGCCAAAAATATACAGTAGAATAGCCCCCTGGTATTTGCAGGGCAACCGTCGGGTAATAGCCCTCTAAAAATGCTAACAACTGCCTATTTTAAAAGTTCAAACACTGAATATACCCTCATATGCATTAATACGCTCAGTGGAAACTGTCTTAGCACTACCGCAGAAGCTAACATCCACGGTCTTCCTTATCTCTCCTCTTGGGGGTACTCCCAGCAACAATGAAAATGAATGGTGCTCCTGGATTGGCTGCTTTGCAAATGCCAGCCATTAGTGTGTCAAGTAGACTTGCTCCTATATAGTTCAGCTTTCCAGGATTTTCTTTCAAATATTTTAGATATGCTCTATAGAAAATCATCAAATAGGCGAATTCTCCACGTTCCACCGAAAAATGAGCAAATACTGGTGGTGGGTTCCATTTGTAGTCGGAAGTTGGAAATTCCGACTTCCAAGTCGGAAAAATCAACTGGAACGTCTCCTGACGGAGATTTTTTCTTGCGCCGACTTCCACTATCAGTATGGTCACTCCTTGCATCAACAGTAGTTGCTGCCTTGGAAACATGTTTATTTCACCAGTAAGAGTACATCTAAAATCTATTTGATATGTAAAGCCTGCAACTCTAATTTGAAAGCACGAGTGGTGTCTGCATACGGAAGGTACGGCTTTAAATGATGTTTGTAAGCGGTACAACCAACAATGGCAGCCTGTGCCTCAGGTGCGACTTCCAACGAGTTCCAACTTCTGAGGTAAATGGAACGCACCATGAACCCTGAAAAAGCGTGGGTCCACTTTGCAGGCTTTTTAGATTGCTCTAAAAGGCTAGCTATCTTGGAACTAGCTTCTTGGAGGGTAGATCATGCTTACTTAAGTTCCTTGCTCCTCCGGCTGACATCTTCCACATCTAGCTCCAAAGATCATAAAAGAATGAGTGAAAAATATCAATCAGAAAAAATATATGCATCTGTTTTTATTTACATGTTCATAATAAAAGGTTTCCCACAAAGTATTTATACCTTTCTCGAGAATCAATGGAAAAATCATTATTTTCCTTACAGCAATCCAACCCAAACCTGATCTTATAACTGCCAACCAGCTTTTTTTGCTAGTTTCATGTGTTTTGACAATTTAGTCTAAGAGTCTGATCTTTAGTGTCTTCTGTGTATTCTCTATCTAATAGAGAATGTTCTAACTGGAGGTAAATGTTAATATTACCTCTAGATAGAAGAAACATGTTGGATATTTTATGTACATTTATCTACAGGAATTTCACAATGGCAATCATAATGTTGTACACAGCTTTTCTTTCTTTAGAAATTCTTACTGCTGTTTGAAGAAAAAATATTCATGTTGAACACCTGAAAAGGGTTTTTATAGGAGCTGGTCTACTGAATTTCAGCTTTCATGTCATGAGAACTAAATTTGGCTCTTTAGTCTTGCTGTTTTTCTTTGTTAGCATCTGGTTTTAAAATTTGAAAGACATAAATCACAGTGCAAGGGACTCCTTATAGTTACATTCTCACCTTCACCTCCCCTCCCACTGAGAAGAATTAGGGGGTTTAAGGGAACATCTGTTAAAATAGTGAGTAGGAAGAAGTGAGGTTGGTAGGACTACTTTTAGATATTTACATTGGTTAGAAGTATTTTTGGGGCAAGCAGATCTTCCACGTCTGGTGAGATATGTTTTATTCACCAGTGAAGCAGCGCTCCGTGCTGCGGAATCCTGGAGGGGTGGGATCAGGTCTCAGATGCACGAGCAGACTGATACATCCTAGACGGGGTCACTTGAAGCAGTAAAACGTTAGGAAGATAAGAGAAAAAATGAAATTCAAAGGATACCGAACCAACATCACACATTTTAGCTCCGCAGCCTGTTCACTAACAGCCTCAGGCCCAAAACTGATCATTAATGCCTGTTAGGAAAAGTCAACAAACAATCAAAAATGCATGATCCACCTCACCCGCTGGTCAGAACTGAAAACTCAACAACCTCTGGCATTAAAACAATGTCAGGACTGTGTTTTGTGGCGGGTCATCGCATTTGCATTTCAAAGTGCGGCGGGTAGATGAAACCTCGTGGCTGTCGGGTCACTGATGGGTTACCACGAGGGCACTGTTGAAAACAGCGCACTGTTAATAAGTCACTCATTTTGGCATAGAACAGAGGGAGTAGGGCTATCTGATGGAAGATAACGGAGGGAGAGTCGGCGGGGGAGAGGGCTTGTTTTCAGTTTCATTGGGACTTTTTAGAGCAAAAAAAATAAACTGGGTCAAAGCTTTGATTTAGCTTTTATAACTTTTACAGTGGCTCGCAAAACGATTCCTTGCCTTTGAACGCCACGTTTTATCACTTGTCACTGGAATTTATTGTGATAAAACCAACATGAAGTAGTTTATAAGAGTAAAAGTGAGAGGAAATGCATTCATGTTTCTCCAAATCTTTTACAAAACAAAATGTTTTAAAGTGCATTCATGAAGGTGAACCTTCACAGAAAGTCTTTTGCAGGAACTTCCAGGATTGTGTCATATTGGGTCCAGGTCTGTTTTCCCTTTGTCCATTTCATACCTTTGAAGTTGTGATTGTACCCAAGTATTTCTGCTATGAAACTTTTTTTCAACCAAGGTCAATTTGTATCTACCTCTACCATTTTGTACCCTGGTGAACATCAGGTGCGTTTCCGTTATCGGTACTTCAGGGTCATTTTACCGGATCGTTATCTGACTGGGTAAATCTGTTGTCCTCTTAGCCGTTGTGTCTCCATACAAAGTTGGCCCTTTAAGGAATTCGCTAAGACGTCCACATATCAGAACCGTTTCAGCAGTGAGTAGCATCATTTATCAGCTCCAAAAGGAACCCACAGAAGCAGAGAATGACGAGATTGACAATAGAAGAAGCAGGGATGATTGCTGTTGTTATAAACTGCTTCGCCAGCAACTCTTCAAATTTTACAAAGTTGGTTGTTTGGTGACGTCTTCTGATATAATTTCCCTTAACCAATCAGCCTGAATTAACTACAGAATGAATTAACCACAGCTCCCACCCAGTTACTCAGAAACGGCCTCTTCCAGGCCATTTCTGAGTACATACCCAAAGGCTGCTACTCGGTTGGTTCCTAAAACGGGCCCATAAAACAGCCCTATCAGCCCGGTGTCTGTAAGCATACCAGGAATCACTAACACTGAGACAGCTTTAAAAAATCTTTTCACGATCCTCCTCAGTGTTAGTGATTCCTGCTATGCTTCCTGAAGAACAGGAGAGGAGGGGGATGAAACATCTTCAGAGCTCCACAGGAACTCTGTAATCCCACCCAACCCCCCTCTTCCAAACTTTTGTCCCCCCCAAACCCCCCCATTGCTCATGTCTTGAATGTAAGCCCTCCTCCTCTCACCTCTTGTGCTTCTCCATCCTGACCTTTTGTTTGCTAACCAACAATGCACGTTACTCTCTCTCAGCTTGAGCTCATTGTTTTTGAAAAAGGTGTTCTCGTCTCTTTTCAAGCTCACCATTCCTTCTAGAGGCAACGAAAAGAGAATCATTGACATCAAGCAACCATAAAATCTTAAAGAAGTTTTCATCAACTTCATTCAGTGTCTGTTGGGATGCTTGAGCAAAGTTTTAACCACTTGAGACTGAAACCAAAAGATCTTAGGCCCCGCCCCACTTGGGAGTGTTCTTTTCTGAAATGGGTAAGTTTTTAGTTGATAGTGCCCAGCACCCACAAGGACACTGCGTTTTAGGAGACCCTAAAAGTCTTTTTTTGAAACAGGTTGCAGAGTAAAAATTTCACCTTTACATATTCATTGTTGAGGACCTGCTGTTACTATACCAACCCCCCCAGACCACTCAGGTCCTCTAATTCCAGTCGACTCAACATCCCTAGAATTAGAACCAAACATGGAGAAGCAGCGTTCAGCTTCTGTGCTCCTCTAATCTGGAACAAACTTTCAGACGACTGCAAAGCTGCTGAAACACTGAGTTTTTTTAAATCAAGGCTAAAAACCCATTGGTTTTAATGTGTCACATGTTCTGTGTGTGTTTTATGCTTTATTGTTGTTTTTATATAAAGCACAAATGAATTGCCTTGTTGTTGAAAGTAGGCTATACAAAAAAAGTTGCCTTGCCTTGGAGAGCGAAAACGTCTCTTTTGTGAAAACGCTGACATATTAGTGAAACATCTAACCTGAGGTATAACCCAAACAAATAATGTTTCAAACATGACGACAATGATGGTGGATTGGATGTTAGACACCCAGCAAACGCCATCTTGTAGTTAATTGGTTTTATAATCAAATGTGGCACGGAGGACAAGCTTGACTTTGACATTAATCCACACAGAAGACTCCACTTGAGCTTTGTTGTTCGCCGTTCTTGTTTTCTTGCTGTGTCTACTGCCAACATCGTCTGGCGGCTTTATGCCATGTTCCATACTATGTGCTATGTTTAGCACCACTTTCAGGTCTGGGGGAGGAAAAATAGCGTTTTTGGACCATTTTTTGTGTTTTTGTGTGCATAAAAACATTTCTAGAAATGGTCACGTGTGGACGAGGGTGTTTTTGAAACCGACAACCGGTTTTAGAAATAAGATGTTTGCGTGTCAACATGCCTTATAAAGATCTGAATAGTCCAACATAGCATCACCATCGGCTGGTAGTGGAATTTGTTGTAAAAAGCTACAAAATATTTAATTTCAGGGCAGTTAATAATCAATAATCACTGGAACATCGTTAATTCTAGTCTGGATTGCAGTTTTTTATTTCTTTTTATTTTGTCACTGTAATGTCCTTTTTTAGTTTGCTCATTGTGTTAAGTTTTTATCATATAAAGCACTTTGAATTTGCCTTGTTGCTGAAATGCTGATAAATTTGAGCCGTCAGCCACTAGACGTTTCTTTCTGACAATGCTTAGATTTTAAATATATATACATCGATTTTCTACTTAAAATCTACTATTCAAATAATATGGTTATAGTGATGTCAAAAAGTATTTCCCCACCAAAGATGTTTCTTTTATTTTTGTTGTTACATTATGTTTCAGGTCATCACACTCATTTTAGTTTCAGACTAAGATAACAAACTGCTGTTGACACACTTCATTTTAAACAACCAGGCAGGAACTATGTGAAATCTAATTTCAAAATAAAACCTAATAACTGCTCAGGCCTCCTTTGGCTACAACACTTGTCATCAAACCTTTCCAATAACTGCTAATGAGTATTTTAGATGACTCTGGGGGAATTACAGCGCACTCTTTGTATAATTGATTTGATTTAGCCATATTGGATGGATTTTAAGTATGAAGGCCAGTTGATGAGCATAATATATAATTGTGATTGGATTTAAGGCAAGTTTGACTAGGCCACTTCGAATTCATTGATGAATTCATGGTTGTTTCAATAATGGCAAGTTTTCCAGATCTTGAAAAATAAGATCGAAGCAGTACCACACCACCACACCACCACCACCATACCCGATTGCTAGTATGATGTTCTCTCTGAACAGTTTGAACGGGAAATATGAAAAACATCCCGTGTTTGTCTCATTGTTACAGCTTTCAGGAGGTATGAGACAGATCTTTGTGTTCGTGTTGCTCAGCAGGGGTTCTGACCATTGAACTCTCTTGTGAAAGCCATTGTCACCCTGTCTCCTCCTTGTTTTTGGATCATGTCTTGGGTCATGTGATATATTCTTGCTATAAATGTCCCAAAAACGACAAAACCATGGACACAAGTGCAACCTTTAAAGTGGCTCTCCTGAGCAAGCGCGATACAGGTGTTGAAGGTGTCATAAAGGCCACAGCTGTTGAGTGTCTCCTTTCTTCCCGACCCCCCCACAGATGGAGGGGAGGGGGAGAGCCGAGGTGAAAAGGCGAGCCTCCCTCCAGCTGCAGCTCCCCTGACCCAAACAGTCACGGTGGCCTCTTTGTGAAAACAAAGCTGACTGGAAAGGTAAACATCAAGGTGTGGAGAGATCCTCTCTCCTCGTTTTCGAGGCGCTCATCAGCCAAACCACCCCGCATGCTCGACAGAAACTCAAACAACGTGGTGCTGCAGATGAGAGAAGTTAGGATCTTGGATGGGTGAATGGGAAATCAGAGGGCCAACTCTGCCTGACCTGCTGAACCAAGGTACATAGTGCCCTCTAGAGGTAGAGGTTATAGTGATACAACAGTTTGCTGTACAAAATACAGTCATTGAAAAACAAGGTGACCCTGTATATGTTCAGGTCTTCATTAAGAAGGGTTCAAATAATATTTATTCAATCTTATTATTTTATTTGTGTCTGGTCATTTAAATACAACTAAAATGCTCTCTTGCTTTATTGATCTTTCTCTTACTTTATTGTGTATCATGTGTAATGTGTGTTTCTTTTACTTTTAATTTCCATTGTTTTTTTGTTTTTTAAATCACCAAATCATGTAAAGCACCTTGAATTACCCTGCTGTTGAAAGTGTGCTATACAAATAAAATTGCCTTGCCTTGCCTAAAAACTAAAAATGAACATTGTTTTTCTCATCAAACAATGGATTTAAAAAGAATTAGGACTTCCTAACCCTTTTGATGCTCGCTCTGAGAAAAGTTTACCCTACTTCTCACTTTCAGTTCTGAGATGTTTGAAGGGTTTCAAGATCTGGGCTTTGACTAGGCCCATGAATGTTACATTTCCTTTCAGTCAGCCCTTGGTGGATTTCTCTGGTATGTTTTGGGTGATTATCAAGATGCGGAATCCACTTCTGATTCAGCATTAATTTTTTTCCACAGATGGTCTCACAGTTTTCACAAGTATCCACTGATACACAGTAGAATTCATGGTCCTGCAGTATCAAAGCATCTCCAAACCATGACTCTCCCACCTAGGCGAGGCAAGGCAAATTTATTTGTATAGAACACTTTTAGCAATGAGGCAAATCAAGGTGCTTTGGGTGTTAAGGGGATAAAATAACAGCAGTGATATAACAACAATAAAAACATAAAACACAACATCAAAGACTTAACGAACATTAAAATATACTACTGTTATGACATTCATGTTGTTATTACTCAACTAATCAAAGGCAGCTCTAAACAGATGAGTTTTTAGCTTTGATTTAAAGGAACTCCGTGTTTCAGCAGCTTTGCAGTGGTCTGGAAGTTTGTTCCAGATAAGAAGAACATAGAAACGGAAAGCTGCTTCTCCATGTTTGGTTATAATGGTTACTTTCCTGGTTCTAGTGAGGAACACGAGCAGCAGCGTTCTGGATCAGCTTCAGCTGTCTAATTGACTTTTTAGGCAGACCTGTGAAGACGCTGCTGCAGTAATAAATCCGACTAAAGATAAACGCATGGATGAGTTCTTCTAGGTCCTGTTGAAACATCAGTCCTTTAATCCTTGAAAAATTCTTCAGGTGATAGAAGGCTGACCTTGTTATTGCCTTTATATGACCCTGGAGGTTCAGGTCTGAGTCCATTACTACACCTAGATTTTGGGCCTAATCTGTATTTTCTAGATGTATTAACTGAGGCTGTGTGCTGACTCTTGATCATTCCTCTTTAGGTCCAAATATAATTACTTCTGTTTTGTTTCAATTCAGCTGGAGAAAGTTGTGGCACATCCATCCATTGATTTGCTCGATGCATTTACTTAGGGTTTGGATGGGTTCAAAGTCACCTGGGGACATCGTAATGTAGAGCTAAGTATCATCTGCAGTTACGGTAATTCAATCAATCAATCAATCAAATTTTATTTATATAGCGCCTTACAACAGCCAAAAGGTGCCCAGGGTGCTTTCCAGAGTTAAAACACAAATAAAACAAGAGCCCCAGTAAATGGCACTAAATAAAAACATTAAAAAAAAAATACAAACAGTAATCGAGACAGTGGCTACGTATCGAAAGCTTGTCGAAAAAGATGTGTTTTCAACTGTGATTTAAAAAACACCCAACTCAGAGTTGCTTCGAAGCTGTACTGGAAGTGCATTCCACAACTTTGGGCCTTGGACAGAAAAGGACCGGCCTCCAAACTTTTTGTACTTGTACTTGGGCATGACCAGTGCGATGTGATTAGAGGAACGCAGAGCTCTGGTTGGTTGGTAGATGATTACCAGCTCAGCGAGGTAGGCGGGGGCCAGACCATTGATGGCCTTGAATACAACCATCAGGATCTTATACTCCACTCTGAACCGGACTGGAAGCCAGTGGAGAGAGCGGAGGACTGGGCTGATGTGAGAGCATTTTGAGGTGTTGGACAGGAGACGTGCTGCAGCGTTCTGTACCAGTTGAAGCCGGTTAAGGAGTGATTGATTAAGTCCAGTGTAGAGGGCATTGCAATAGTCGATCCGCGAGCTGATGAAGGCATGGACAGCCTTTTCGAGGTCAGCCCGGGACAGGAAGGATTTGACCTTGCTGAGTAGCCTTAGCTGGTAAAAGCTTGCCTTCACTACTGCACTTATTTGTTTTCCAAACAACATGCCACTGTCAAAGATAACACCCAGGTTGCGCACTGTCGGAGCAAACTGAGGTGTTAGAGGACCAAAACTGGGGGAGCTGTTGGGTGAGTCCGGGGTGAACAGAATGTACTCAGTCTTTCCTTCATTCAGGTGGAGGAAATTCTGGGAAAGCCAATGTTTGATATTGTGAATGCAGTTATAGAGAGGATCCAGTGCAGAACGGTTACTCAGAACCACAGGGAGGTAGATCTGAAGGTCATCTGCATAAAAGTGAAAACAGACATCGTGGTTTGAGATGAGTTGACCAAGTGGCAGCATATAGAGCGAGAACAGAATAGGACCAAGAATGGATCAATGCGGGACACCGGATGATAGAGGGGCGGCTGAAGAGGAAGAGTCTTTTAGCATAACGGAAAAAGTTCTATTTGTAAGGTATGATGAAAACCATCTGAGAACCATGCCCTGCAGACCGACAGAGTGTTTGAGTCGGGAGATGAGGACGGCATGATCCACGGTATCAAAAGCAGCGGTCAGGTCTAGCAAAACCAGAACCATAGAGCTTTTACTATCCAGGGCTGTAAGAATGTCATTGTGGACCCTAAGTAGTGCAGATTCAGTGCTGTGTCTGGACCTGAAACCAGAAGGAAATTTATCAGCTATGGCATGCAGCTGAAGATAAGATTGAAGCTGGGAGACAACAAGCTTCTCCATCAGCTTAGACAGGAATGGCAGATGAGACATTGGGCGGAAGTTGGACAGTATGGAAGGATCGAGGTTGGGTTTTTTGAGCAGCGGTCGGACAATGGCATGCTTGAGAGCAGAAGGAACAGTGCCCAAACTAAGACAACTGTTTATAAAGGAGACAAGGCAGGGGCCCACAGTGTCAATTGCCTCCTTCATAATCCTAGTAGGAACAGCATCTAGAGGGCAGGTGGTAGCTTTCAACTCATGGACGGCTTTTTTGAGGCCCACAAGGGTAACTGGCTCAAAATTCTCCAGCACACATTGCGCCGCTTGTGATGGAATGATAGCAGCAGGGATTTGTGTGATGGCTTGCCGGACAGACAAAACCTTGTCCAAAAAGTACTGTTTAAATGTGCTACAGGTGTGTTCAGAGATATCATTTAAACCAATAGACACCGGATTTATCACAGAGTTAATAGTGCTGAAGAGGATTCCAGGGCGATGGCTATTGCTGTTGATGAGATTGGAAAGGTACCGTCCTTTACTTTCCTTCACTGCTCTCTGATAAGTGGAAAGACTGTCTCTAAACAACTCCAGTGACACCTGCAGCCTATCCTTCTTCCATTTACACTCAGCCTGTCTACACCGGCGCCTGAGGGCCCGAGTTGTGTCATTGAGCCAGGGGTCCGACGGGCCTTTGGAACCCATTACCTTGTAAGGGGCAACAGAGTCCATAATCTGGGAGCAGATGGTACAAAAGGAGGAGAGGAATAGGTCAGGACACAGAGGCAACGCAAAATCAGCAGTAGAGCAGAGATCAGAGGCAGTAAAGGCATCAACAAAGTCATTAACTGTAGAAGAGGTAATGATTCGTCGACGTTGGGGGGCAGAGGATGTGGGTGCAGGTGGAGCAGCACGGATGTCAAACCGTATGAGAGAGTGATCAGATACGGGAAAATCCAGGACCTCACAGATTGACACTGTCACCCCACGCGAGATGATGAGATCAAGAGAGTGACCTAATTTATGAGTTGGGCAGGATATGGACTGGGTTAGATCCAGTGAATGGAGAAGTGCCTTAAAGTCATTGGCAAATTTATCAGAGGGACAGCAAACATGGACGTTGAAGTCACCGCAGATTAGGATGTTGTCAAATTTTGGCATGAACTCTGACAGAAACTCAGAAAAATCATTTAAGAAATCCTTGTTTAATTTGGGCGGCCGGTAGATTATTGCACATAAAATAGGAGAGGGCAATATGAGCACAAACATTTGTAACTCAAAAGTGGAAAACCCTCTGGTGGACAGCTGGCGGCATTTCATAGACTGCTTGTATGCGGTGGCTATCCCCCCGCCCCTACCCGTATGCCGTGGGGAATTCAGGTAAAGATAGCCAGAGGGAAGGATTTCCGAAAAGGCGCTGACGTCACCTGGGCGGTAATTAACCTTATTGGTTGTTATAATTTGGGCTAGTGGGAGTATGTAGATATTAAATAAGAGGGATTTCTGTTCGTTCTGATGAAAAGTTTCCTATTGAAACATAGAAGTCCCTGTTCTTTAGGTAAGACTCGAACCAGCCAAGTACTGTACCAGAGAGTCTGACCCAGCTCTCCAGTCGTTCCAATAAAGTATCATGATCAACAGTGTCAAATGCTGCACTGAGGTCCAACAGAACCAGCACTGTGGTTCTACCACAGTCTGTATTTATACGAATGTCATTGAATACTTTGACGAGGGCAGTCTCGGTGCTGTGGTGAGCACGGAAACCAGACTGATAAACATCACAGCAGTTTGTCATTGTTAGGAAGCTATTTAACTGCTGAAACAGCTTTTTCAATAATCTTACTGATGAATGGAAGATTGGAGATCGGCCTGTAGTTCTGCATTAACATGTGTTCCAGATTCGTCTTCTTTAGCAGTGGTTTAATTACTGCTGTTTTTAATGCCTGTGGGAAGACACCTGACAGCAGGGATGAGTTCACTATTTTAATCAGATCAGAATCAATGGCAGGGAAAACTTTCTTAAGGAAAGCTGTGGGTAGGATATCAAGACAGCAGGAGGAGAAGCTTAATTGGTTAATGATTTCTTCAAGGTTTTTTTGGTTTAAACTGTTTGCAAACAGAGTCCGTGCATTATTAATGTTTCTGTTAATGATTTCGAGGAAGAATGATTCCCTAGCATATTTTAAAGTGAACTGATATCTGTTCAGTCTCTCTTTGTAGATCTCACAGTGAAACTGGAGTCGAGTTTTCCGTCATTTTCTCTCGGCTCGTCAACACTCCATTTTTTCACTACATACCAGTAGATCACTTGTCCACTGAGACTTTTTTCTACCTGAGACTACTTTCCCTTTAGTTGGAGCAATGGAATCAATGATGTTTGATGTTTTCGCGATTAAATTATCTACCAGCTTGTTTACAGAGTTGGAGTTGAGAGATGAGGGGGATGTGGTGGGAGGGTAAATAGATAGCTTTAGGTTCATCTGGCCTAAGAACAGTATCCCAGAAGTCCCGCTCTTTGCCTCAGTTCTCTCTGACAAACTTTAATCTGGCCTTTATGCTTTTCTCAGAGAGCAAAGCTTTCCTTCTTGCACACCTCATGTGGGAGACTAATATATTTCATGTTGTTATTTCTGTTAATTTTGATCAATTAAAATCTAGAAATTCATTTTCTCAGAAAATGTGATTGTCACACAAGGCTAAAAAAAAGGATTTTAAATTTCAAATGTGGGCAACCTGGAAGTATGTCCACATACTGTACAGTATACGCTCTCTAATTGTTCAGGATTCATTTTGCATGAATTCTTGCATCAGTATGGCATGTTGCTCTGCTTCACAGCCATCTAAAGGAAGTTATTTCTGTTGCCTATGCACTTTTTTCAACCACACTTTTTCCTGCCACTCAACTTTCTATGAATATGCTTGGTTACACCACTATGTGAACAGCCATATTCTAAAACATTAAAGGGGACATATTATGCCTTTTTTTAAACAAGTTCTATGGTCCGTCCCTCTCACATAAAGCAATCTCACTAGCTTAATTTCGGACAATTTCAGTCCCTTTCAGAATGAGCTGTTTAGAAGGCTCTGTCATTTTTATGCAAATGAGGGGTTACACACCACACCCACCCATCTTGGTACTAGGCTGTGGGTTTGCCACAATGAGAATGGCATGAAATCCAAATTAATGTGCGTGGTTTAAAAGGTAAAGGGCAGTTATTTGCAAATTCAGCTTTTTGTGACATCACAATAAGGCACTTTTTCAGAAGCACCAGATTTCTGACAGCAAAAATAAGCAAAAAGTTGGATGGATGGTTTTTATTCATGTTTCGAGTGTTTATAGAAGTAGCAGAGACCCAAATGGCAACACGAAAGGATGAAAAAGGTAAGGTTTAGCTAATATGTCCCGTTTAGAGCTTCCTAACCTTCAGACAACCAAGCCTAATATTTTTCCACCAACAGAGGGCACTGTGGCTGTTCACATCATAAAAAAAATCTTGTCAAACATAAAAGAGATTTTTTTTTACTAACTTTACGCTAGTATTTTTCCCTCCACCCAACCTTACATTATGACAGTTGGATGCAGCACTCTGTGAGCAGACAGTTTCTTTTTAGCAGATGTGATTGAAATCCTTGTATTCTGTGTTAGCAATAGAGACCCTCAAAGGACAGCTTGCAGACGTCATGAATCAAGATGGCCACAGATTAAATGAAATTAGAGCTAAAGATAAAGCAGCTGAAACAACAGTTGTCTGGATCATGAAGAACTTCAAGGTGAGAGGTTCAGTTGTAGTGAGGAGAGCTTCAGTTCAGAAAACTCTCTGTGAATTTGTGATCCGGACAAAAAAACTGTGAACAACTCCAACTCCAAGCACTCTGTCATACAGGTTGATATCCAGCATGACAGAGCAAACTGCACAGGTTGTAAAGAGGGCGGCTCATTACAGCCAAAATCTTTCAAGCATAACTAAAACACAAAATTAGAATTTCCTCTTCGTATGCATAATATTAGAACAACTCTAATTTCAAATCTTTTTATCTAAAATGTTCTGAGATTGTTTGACCTTTATCTTTTCTAGTTTTGTTATGATGGACAGAGTTTAAAACTTAAGACTTCTTGCAGCAGGACTGAAAAAAAACCTCACCATGCTCTCAAGGACCCTACAAAAATATTTTGACCTTCATGATAAAGCTACCACAGCGCCCTCTGCTGGTGGAAAATATCAGTGTCGGTGGTGTGAAGGCCACCTGTTTTCAGGACTTTACTCTATTGCAAGGAAACACTAATCCATCTGACAAAAATGAACAACAAAACTATTAAATTTGTAATATTTTACACATACAGAACCTGGGATCAGTTATTCAGATAATAAAAACATGAAAGGTCTTATAATAGTATAATAGTATAATAGTATAATAGTAGCACTAGTGGGCATTTTGAGGCCACTAGTAGCACTAGTGGCCTCCAAGCTTTGCACCACTAGTGCTACTAGTGGCCGCTATTAACCTACTAGTGGCACTAGGTGTAGTAATGGACTCAGACCTGAATCTCCAGGGTCACATAAAGGCAATAATAAGGTCAGCGTTCTATCACCTGAAGAACATCTCTAGGATAAAAGGACTGATTTTGTCACAACAACCAAAAAAGACTCATCCATGCGTTTATCTTTAGTCGGATTGATTACTGCAACAGCATCTTCACAGGTCTGCCTAAAAAGTCAATCAGACAGCTGCAGCTGATCCAGAACGCTGCCGCTCGTGTTCCTCACTAGAACCAGGAAAGTAGAGCACATCACCCCAGTTCTAAAGTCCTTACACTGGCTCCCTGTAGCTCAGAGAATAGACTTTAAAATACTTTTACTAGTTTATAAATCATTACATGGCTTAGCACCAAAATATGTTGAAGACCTGTTGTCATGGTACCAACCACCAAGACCACTCAGGTCCTCCAACTCTAGCCTACTAAACATCCCTAGACTCAGAACTAAACATGGAGAAGCAGCTTTCAGTTTCTATGCTCCCCTTATCTGGAACAGACTTCCTGACGAGTGTAGAGCTGCTGAAACTCTGAACTGCTTTAAATCGAGACTAAAAACCCATCTGTTTAAAATTGCCTTTGAGTAAATGCTTGATGTCATATGTATGAAATGTGTTCATGCTCTCTTGCTTTTTTTAAATTTTTCTCTTGCTTTATTGTGTATCATGTGTAATGTGTGTTTCTTTTATGTGTTTCTTTTAAATCACCAAATCATGTAAAGCACCTTGAATTACCTTGCTGTTGAAAGTGTGCTATACAAATAAAATTGCCTTGCCTTGCCTTGCCTTGCCTTGCCTATGTGCCTACTAGTGCTACTAGTGGCCGTTATGTGCCCACTAGTGCTACTAGTGGCCTCTAAGCTTTGCGCCACTAGTGTTTCTAGTGGCCGCTATGTGCCTACTAGTGGTACTAGTGGTCGTTAAGTGCCCACTAGTGCTACTAGTGGCCTCTAAGCTTTGCGCCACTAGTGTTTCTAGTGGCCGCTATGTGCCTACTAGTGGTACTAGTGGTCGTTAAGTGCCCACTAGTGCTACTAGTGGCCTCAAAATGCCCACTAGTGGCCACCAGTGCCACTAGTGGCTGCTAAGTTAACATTAGCAGCTGACATTAGCAGGTACTGTATACAGCCAGGCCATGTTGCCATAACACTACACGCTGTCTTAATCCCAAAATGACTAATAAAGCTGGAAACAATTAGCTGTCTTTTTTTCTCACATTGACAGCTTTAGAAAACTTGAAAACATAGCACTACAAATGACAATAATATACCGTTATGAACCAGAAAAATAAGAAATGAGGGACTATGGAGGGAACGACACAAACTATTACATTAGTAATTCTGTGCTGATCTTAGCCACTAAAATGTCCAGAATGCCACATGGGCTATTTTATGGGTCTATCTGAATAAAATAGTTCTGATTAAGTTACCAAAAAAAGTTGACTCATCTTTCAGTATGACTGTTGTTAAACACTTTAGTATCCAGAGTGGCCCCTTTAAGGCTTTAAGCACACAGTTTGAACATCCACCAATCAAAATCCATGTCCCACCTTCTTCATTTGCATGCAGTCCACTAGTCCTACTAGTGACACTAGTGGCTGCATGTTGCAACTTACATGTTAACTAGCAATGGCTAGAATGTCCACTAGTAACACTAGTGGACATTAGTAACACACAATATCATGGTTTTTCTAGTACCACTAGTAAAAGCCAAAAAGTCAACTAGTAGCCCTGGTGAGACTTTTTTGATCTCACTAGTACCACTAGAAGAGGGCAACATGTCTACTAGTACTACTAGTAAGGGCCAAAATGTGTACTAGTAGCACTAGTAAGTGACAAAATATCCTCTAGTAGCACAAGTAGGGGACTTTTACACCTTACTATTAGTACTAGTGAGATCAAAAATGTTCACTAGCGTTACTAGTGGCACGTTTTTGTTTTTTACTAGTGTGACTAGTAGAAGAAAGTTTGTCTCACTCGTGAGCTTCTGAACGTCACATGTAAAGGCTTTGGCTGTACTAGTGCTCATCTGCGCATCACTAGTTTGTACAAACTGGAAAATTTGTACGAACCCGCCATACACATAAACCTTTGTGACTTTAGCCAGAACTAGCAACCGCCGGGTGTAGCCTCTTTGAAGACTTTTTGGAGACTTCTTTTGACATCTTGTGATCTGCTTTCAGGGTAAACAGACGTGCGCTCTCCGTTGATTTCAACGTTAAAAAGTTGGCCTCTACTCTGTCCATCCTATCGTGTCGGAGAGACCTTGCGTCGACACGTTATGGCGCTGCGTGTCTCCGCACCTCCACGGACGGAGAAGCAGGAACTAGGCTTCAGACAGCTCTCCGGATCTCCTCATGGTGCTCACCGTCACTTCAACAGTCAGGAGCAGACTCAACTAAATATTTGTGCTGATCATTTGCACCTTATGCGTTGTGCCCGTGTGAGGGTGCTCTAATACATTTCTTAGATTATTACTGAAGATTTCAAGTTTTATAAAAAAAAAAAAAAAAAAAAAGTCCAAATATGTTAGAAGATACACACTATCTTAGTGTGTCCTAATTTTTTTTAACATAACTGTAAGCAGGCCCCTTTCATTTGAAACATGCAGAACTTTTTGTTTTATTTTCATCTGATTATGACTTTATAAAAGCAGTTTAAGTCTTATAACCCCACATGAGCATATATAACTTGACATGAATCTTTTTTAGCCCTCAGACCAGTGAGTCCAATCTGTCGCCATTGGACTCATTGCAGCAGCATGAATGCGTTTGATTTAATTCAGCAACTATGATTCCTACTGCTGTGGATGATTCAGCTTCTCTACTGTATATATGAGTTTTGGTGCTAACAAACTAACTTTCAGGCTTTTGGAAGTCGGTGCCATTTTTTAAAATCACATCCAGGTCCATTTTTTGACGGGTTAGAGTGATGTCCATGAGAAATCTTCCTACAAAAGTTGTTAAATTTAATATTTACCCTCGGCGTTCCCCTCTGAGCCTCAGCAGCGTGAGCCTGTCTAAAGTGTCTGTTTTTAAGCCTCCATAATCAGAGTTTTCAGTCTCCATCAGGTGAGTCTACTATTACAGGCGCCAACAGTGAGTCTCACGTGAAACCGGACCAAACACAACACATGGCTTCTGTGAGATGAAAACCAAGACTTGGCTCGGCGCTGGGGAGCATGTTTAAAGATAAAGCAAAAACAAGTGGGGGATTCTTGGATAAACTGGCCTGGCAAGTCTTTCCCAGTTTGTCACGTTACAACAACAAACTTTACTGTGTTTTATTGGGATTTCAAGTGATAATCCTCTTCAGAATTTATGTGTGCACAATTCTAGAAATTCTACAGTTGAAACCAGATATTTACATATAAGTCAGGAAAAAAAAGGAAAGAAACAGAAACCATTTCTTTTTCCCCTTTATTGTCAAACATCAAACTAGAGAAAACATTTTTGCTTTTCATCAATTACTATCAAAGTTTTTGTATTTGTGAAATCTCAAAATAAAGAGAGAAAATTATTTTGCATTTTTTTATAAGTCTAATCAAAATCAGAAGTTCCTTGGTATTTGGTAGAATTGCCCCGAAACTGGCCTAAACGTTCCAGCTTTCCTCCTGGCTGATGTCTTCAGATGTTGCTTCCACATCATTTTCTTTTCTCATGATTCCATGTATTTTGTGAAGTGCACCAGTATTTTCTGCAACACAACAGCCCCACAGCATGCTGCTGCCACCCCCATACTTCACAATTGGGATTGTGTTCTGAGGCTTCAAAGCTTCCCCCTTTTTCCTCCAGATATACCGTTTATCATTAAGGCCGAACAGTTCAGCTTTTGTTTCGTCAGACCATAGGACATGTCTCCAGAAATGAAGATTTTTGTCGCCATGCATATATGCATCCACAGGTGTGCCGCCAATGAACTCAGATGGACTCAGTTAACCAATCAGAAACTTCTAAAGGTCAGAATGAAAACACCTGGAGTTTTCTTCTTGTTTAAAGACACAATAATCTTAGTGTATATAAACATCTGACTTGGTGAAAGTAATAAAAATATACATAACAACTCTCTTAATATTCTGACATTTCACAAATACAAAAAATATGTTAATATTTATTTATCTAAAACAAAAAAAGTTTCATCTGTTTGAAACGAAAAAAGAGTTTGCTCAAAGTTTTTGTGTTTTTCTTTTTCTTTCCCCTAAGTGTATTTGAATGTCTGGTTTCAACTGTACATAAAGTGCATTACAGTAATCCAACAGAAGTGCTAACAAATGCATGGATTACTTTCTCAATGTGCTGCCTGGGGAAAAAAATGGCTTTACTTTAGCCAGCCGCCTCAACTGACAACAGGTTGATTTAACAGCTGCCACATTTCAGATCAGAGTCCACTTTGACCCCCTGAGTGGTGACAACCGGTTTATTATACTCAACCAAGAAATCTAAAGATCACACTGGTCGCAGTGGGCTTACTAAAAACCATCACTTCAGTCTTTTTCTCGTCAAACCTTAAAAACGTAAGTTCGCTGCCTCACCTGCTGCTCATACTGGACCCGGTCGCTCAGCCATTGGAAATACACCCCATTGTCCAGGTGGTTGGGTTGCACTTTCACAGACCAGCCGGATTTATCCGATTATCTACACCCGCTTGTCCTTGCAGGATCGTTGGGGGGGGCTGGTGCCGATCCTTAAGACACAGACAAACCTAACATCCATGTTAGGTGTACCCAGCGAGAACTCATGAATGCACGGGGGGAGAACATGAAAACCTGTTGCGCCAAGTTGACTCTTGTTGCTGGTTGCACTGGATATCATTTAGGGGTACCACAGTAATGGGGGCTGAGTACGAACACATGCAACTGTTCTCCAGATTTTTATGAGTGGACCAGTTACCGTCTGGATGGCCATGTATTGGTCTATCCCATGTTTTTCCGATTTTGATAAGTTCTCATGTTTGGGAGTCAGAATTGAACAAAGAAAGTCGATTTCGAGCTAGTTAAAGGTCGTCGAAGTTCTGTAAGATGTGAGGCGGAGCCTTTCACGGATCAAACTTGTCTTTCTGGCACATTCCACAGATTCGTCGTCAGTTTGGGATTTGCAGAATCTGGTCCACACCTTTTGTTCCGCTCCTCAGCGTAGCTTTGAACGTGTTTCTCTGCTGCTGCTGCTGTCAGACAGGCATCCTTTCCCTGCAGGAACGTGAAGATACATGGGTATATGTTTAATCTGCAGAATATCACAGTTCTGCCCATGCAGCAGCTGTCAGGCATAAATGATGCACATAATGCAAAGATATGCACATGGTCAAACATTCATCAGACAAGGCCCATATTAGCAGCTATAACGCCAGCTGCAATAAACAATCATAGAGTGACATAACGCAAGAAGATGATGTTTGATTTCCTGAAGACTGCAGTGGCTTGTAAAAGTATTCACACCCGTTTTGTCACATTACAATCAAAAACTTTATTCAAATTCAGATTCAAAAATACTTCATTGATCCCAGAGGAAAATTAGGTCATTATTTCAATGTTTTAGGGTTATTATTTGATCAAATAAAAAATAAATTAAAAAAATTCAAATTTTTTCTAGATTTTATTTTTATTTTGTTAGCCTTTCAAACGAGTGCATAATCATAAAGTTGAAGGGAAAGTATGCATGATTTTTTTATGAATTTCTTTAAAAAAATATTCAAACTGAAATCTGAAAAGTGTGGCATGAATTGGAATTCAGTACCGTTTCATATGATAGTCCTAAATAAAAAACCCAGTTGAGACTGTGACGGAGGTTCACCTTCCAACCTTTCAACCCTAAACATGCAACCAGAGCTACAGTAGAATGGTTTAAATCAAAGTATATCCATATGTTAGAATGGCCTAATCAAAGTACAGACCCAAATTCAATTGTAAATCTATTGCAAGACTTGAAAACTGATGTTACCAGACGCTGTTTGTCCAATCAGACTGACCTTCAAATGTTTTACGAATAAGAATGGCCAAACATTATAGCGACATACCCCAAAAGAGTTGCATCTTGAATAGAAGTGAAAGGTTAGTTTACAAAGTATTCACTCAGGGGGGGTTGAATACAAATGCACACCACACTTTTCAGATTTTTATTAGTAAAAAACACTACAATTTTCCTTCTATTTTATGACTATGCACAACTTTACTTGTGTTGTTTATTACATAAAATCTATGTCGTCTACCTTGAAGTTTGTGTTTTTTTAAAAAGTAAGAAGACTATTGTACAGTTTGTGCATGAAAATAAAAGATTTTCCAGACCTCTCAGTAGCATTTCCATGCTCCAGCTGGATGACTGCTTGAAGAAAAACAGACTGCAGAACTGATTCCAGATAAGAAGCTCCTGCAGGAGCAGCTAACAATGACATCAGTGTATGTCAAATCATTGATGCATCTGCTATCTGTCAGGATATTTGACCCCGCCCCCTCAAGCTTTTTCCTCCTAGTTTAAATGGAATTTTATTTTCTGAAAAAATAAAAATTACACTTGCTGTTTTATTCTTATATTGTTGTATTTTACAGCTTCCCTGTTCGAGTATTCACAACAAAAAATAAGTGAAGAGTTTGGCGTGTACATATTGTTGATTGTATCATTGCCTACAGACTGCTTTATGCCTACTTTTCTTACGCATACATATACCCGCCTGTTCACAGATTCAACTGTTTGTGGAATTTTCTGTGGAATGTACCTTTAAATTATTCAAAGAGAAGCCGCCTGTTTGTGAATTTTTCCAAGTTTCTAACATATTTGAAAGCAAATCTAACTTTGAAAGCTGAAGTGCCTGGACACAATGCTGCTTTGACACACTACTGGCTGGCATTTGCAAAGCAGCCAATCTAGGAGGACCCTTCATTTTTCTTGCCGCTGATTGGCTGAACCCCCAGCCAGAACGGGGATAAAGAAGACTGTAGATGTTAGCTTCTGCGGTAGTGCTAAAAAGGGTTTCCACTGTGCTTATGAATGCATATTAAGGTGTATTTGGTGTTTGAACTATTGAAATAGTCAATTATACGTGTTATACAGGGTCTCAAGTAATGGTGGATTTTAACTATTTGCAGATGGTTGTGATCCCTAACCACCTTGCAAATACCAGGGGTCTGCGCTATATAAATAAACTGAATTGAATTGAATGAAATTATCTAATAATGCAAAAAGTTCAGTTTCCAGTGGGGGGCTCAGTTTATGTCACTTTGTGCTCAGTTTGCAGAAATAACAGTTGGAAGATTACCGTCTCGTTTCTGCGGAGCAGTAAGGTATGGGCTTGGAAGAAGCATTAAACATATTAGTGCATTAGGTGTTTGAGTTTAACCCCGCCTGCTCAATAGGAGAGAGTTTCCTGGTGGAAACCGGGGATGGAGTACTCGAGTCCTGGACTTGGCTCAACTACTGACTCGAGTCACGTTTAAGGGACTTGTGACTTGACTCGAGCAGCACACCGATGACTTGCACTTGGACTCGGACTTGCAACGTTAGGACTTGGACTCTGACATGTGAAATTGCTGTTGTTGGAATTAGCATGTAGCCCATGCTAATGTTAGTTAGTTATATTAGGTCAGGTTACTGGAGAAATTTTATAACTTCCCAAAGCCTGGGTACGGGTGACATGTCGATTTTTTATTGTTTTCACATTTATTGTAAAAATGTTTTATCATTTAACATATGCAACTCTATTAGCTTGATGATAGCGTGAGGGTATTGAGTACAACTTTTTTAAATAAACTAAACCATGCATGGCTGCCATTATTCTAGTCTTAAACATCTACACCCTGGTCTCTTGTTTTTGACTTGCTCTCAGGTGATAATAACTTGACTTGGACTGGAGGATTCTTTCTCAGTACTTGGACCGGACTTGGCCTGTAGGACCTAGTGATTTGACTTGGACTAATCCTGGGTGATTTGGACCTGCACTTGGACTCGAACACTAAGGACTCAAGTGTGACCTGGACTCGAGAGGTAGTTACTTTACTACAACACTGGTGGAAACGTTCTCCTGAATACGCTGGACAATAAAATGGCGTACCAAACCGCACCAACAGTACCCCTCAGTGGAAGCGAGGCATAAGTCAACAGTTTAGTGTGTTTATGGGGGAAAAAGTCAGACAGATTGTACAGTGGTGGACTACTGTAGGACTGTCTAAAAGGCAACGTAACACCACCTTCCAACATCCAACCAGCTGAGGAAAACTCATGGGTCTCAAAGTGTGGTACTTACACGTGCAAACCTAGGCAGAACCAGAACCACCAACAAAGGCTGATAGCTACTTTTGTTATGGAGCATCAGACTTCAAGTAGCCTAATACAGCCTTCAAACAAAAAACAGTTAGGTAGAGTAGTTGGCTTGTGATCAGGGGGTTGTTGGTTTGATTCCAGCCGCCGCCTGTCCCATGTTGATGTGCCTGCAGGCAAAGCACTTTAACCCCAAGCTGCCTACCGATCTGTGTATCGGCGTATCAATCGTGTGAATGGGTGAGTGTTGCTCCAATGTAAAGCCCTTTGAGTAGTCAGTATGACTATAAAAGCGCTATATAAGTTCAGTCCATTTACTGTTTATGCTGTTCCAGTTAGATAAAACACCACAAGACCGACCCTGTGCTAAAATATCTCCTGCCTTCATTTGGGAACAAATGCTGCTTCAGGCTTTTGGAAAATTGAACGTTACGTGGCTCAGCATGAGTGACTCTTTTACTCAGCTTCAGAGGACTTTATAATTCCTCCGCCACATCCTGATGTGCAAATGGTCCCTGCTCCTATGAACTCACCCTTGATTTTAACAGTAACTCACATACTGGACATGGACCTTGCTCTACCTCATTTATACCTGTTATTATCAGCAGAGAGCGGACTAAAAATCATAAACCGAACAAATGCAATCCAAATAATCTCAAAAAGTTGCCAAAAGCCGCACTTTCAGTAAATCATACAGTCCCTCCATCTCCAATCACTATTAATATGGCACTTTTTAATGTTCGCTCTCTGCTGAACAAAACTTTTATAATAAATGATCTGATTTTAGACCATAATATTCATTGTTTATTTTTAACAGAAACTTGGCTGAGTGCAGATGCCCCTGTTGTTCTTACAGAGGCCTCCCCACCTAATTTTAACTTCACTTATTCTACGAGGAGTAGCAAAAGGGGAGGTGGAACTGCTTTTATAAATTCATCAACACTTTCCGCCAAACCTGTTTTATTTGATAACTATTTTACTTTTGAATATAATGCAAATGTTTTTAGCACTCCTCAGATTTTATGTGTCACAATTTATAGGCCTCCTAAAAAGAGTGCACTTTTTATTCAAGAATTTTCAGAGTTTTTATCAATTTTGAACAACTCCTTTGAAAAGATCATTTTAGCTGGTGATTTTAATCTACATATAGATAACCTTTTAGATCCTTTATCAACAGATTTTTTAAACATCCTGACATATGGATTTTAGCCAACATGTCATGCAGCCAACTCACAACAAAGGACACACCCTGGACTTGGTCATCACGCATGGCCTGTCCACCCGTGTGTCCTCTGTTGTTGACTTGGCTGTCTCTGACCACTACTGTGTGTTTTTTAACATCACCAGTTTTATTCAGCAGGAGACCTCTGTGAGAACTGTCAGGAAGCGCCACCTACCCCCTGAAGTGGCTGCAGGTTTTCTGGAAATTTTTTAAAAGAATCCTCCTATTGTTTTACCTGCCCCCTGTGATTTTATTGTCAAGGATTTTAACAGGCGGCTTCAGTCCACTCTTGACCGGCTTGCTCCACTACAAGTTAAGTTTAAAATCTAAAGCTGCAACGCCGTGGAAAAATGAAAACCTTCGAAAAATGAAGAGAAATTGTAGGGCGGCAGAGAGAAAATGGAGGAAAAGTAAAACCACAGTAAACCATCAAATATACACAGATCTTCTCAAATTATACAACAATGCAGTAAGAAATTCAAGAAATTCATACCTCTCCAAAATCATCTCGGAACATAAAATTAATTCCAAAATCCTTTTTTCTCTTTGTAAGGAGTTCGCAGACCACTTCAGAGGGAAGGTAGACACAATCAGATGTAAGATTTTATCTTCTCAGAGTAACATGGTTTTAGACAAATCTGAGTGTGTGTCTTTACCAGAGGAAACGCTGGACAGTTTTGTCCTGGTAGAAGCTGGGACTCTTGATAAAGTTTTATCCTCAGTGAGGCCCACCACATGTGTTTTGGACCCGATTCCCACTTCCTTTTTAAAGCAATTTTATGGATCTTTTAGAGACGAGATTTTAGATGAATTTTTAGATGAATTGCTCCCTTCAGACGGGGGTCTTTCCTGCCGCCTTTAAAGGGGCGGTAGTGAGGCCCCTGTTGAAAAAGAGCAATTTAGATTTTAATGATTTTAACAATTTTAGACCGGTATCTAACTTACCTTTTTTAAGCAAAATTTTAGAAAAATATATTTAATTCAATTTTATGATTTTATTAATGAGCACAATGTCCTGGAGAAATTTCAGTCTGGTTTTAGGGTGAACCACAGCACAGAGACGGCCCTTCTAAAGATTTTAAATGATATTAGATTAAACTATGATGCACAGAGGGTGACAGTGTTGGTTCTACTGGATCTAAGCGCTGCCTTCGATACAGTAGACCACACTATTCTTTTAACCCGTTTAAAACAGATTGGCCTCTCTGGTGCTGTTCACAAATGGTTCACATCCTATCTCACAGACAGGACTTTTATGGTAAGTTTAGATACCTGCTCCTCTAGGGTCCATAGGATTACATGTGGTGTGCCCCAGGGTTCGATTTTAGGCCCAGTGCTTTTTAACCTGTATATGCTCCCTCTTGGCAGCGTCATCAGGAGACATGGAGTCAACTTTCACAGTTATGCTGATGATACACAACTGTACATCTCCATGTCTCCCGATGACACACGGCCAATGGATGCACTTTTTAACTGCATTTTAGACATTAAATCCTGGATGGCAGAAAATTTTCTCCAGCTCAACCAGGATAAAATTGAAGTTTTAGTCATCGGTCCTGAGGCTCAGAGAGAGAAACTTTTACCAAAACTACAATCACTGTCTTTTAATCCTTCTTTACAAGTGAAGAACCTGGGCGTGATTTTTGACTCTGAGCTGACTTTTATTCCTCACATAAAAAATCTTACTAAAATAGGTTTTTATCAACTAAAGAACATCGCCAGAGTCCGCCCCATTCTCTCTCGGGCCAATACGGAGACACTGATGCATGCTTTTATCTCCAGTAGAATTGATTACGGTAATGCCCTGTTTCATGGTCTTCCCAAAAAGAGTATATCAGGTTTACAACTACTACAAAATCCAGCAGCACGTGTCCTGATGAAGACCAGGAGGCGGGAGCACATTACACCGGTCTTAAAATCATTGCATTTGCTCCCCGTACATTTCAGGATCGACTTAAAGGTTCTTTTAATGGTTTTTAAGTGTCTTAATGGTCTTGGGCCTTCTTATCTCTCTGAACTGCTTTTACCATATAAACCTTCGCGGTCTCTGGGCTCCTCTGGCAGCCGTCTCCTTGTCACCCCAAAAGTCAGGACACATACGCATGGCGAGGCGTCTTTCCAGTTTTATGGCCCTCACCTCTGGAACAGGCTGCCAGAGGACCTCAGGGCCGCAGAGAACCTTCATGTTTTTAAGAGTAGGCTCAAGACTCACCTTTTTAGCCTAGCTTTTAACTGATTATTATTTATTACTGTCTGTTTAATTGCTTTGCATGTTTTATATGATTATATTTTTATCAGTTTTACTATTTAATCTTAGCACATTAATTTACTGTTTATTTTTATACTTTAATTTATCTTAATCCCCGTTCCAGTGTTTCCTCTGTGGGGGGCCTCTGCCCTGGGAGCGGTGGTCGGCTGTGGCTCCCTGGGTGCTCTCCAGGTGGAGCTTGGGTGGAGGTGGGGGTCTTGGCCTTGCCTCCACTGGGCGCCCTGTGTCGGTGCCTCGGCTGCTGCTGTTAATCTACCGCTGACGGGGTAGATGGCTCCTCTGACGGTGTTTCCTTGCATGGTTCATCTACACTCGGCCCAATGTCCTTTTTTACTTTTTTTTTAACTGTGTGTGTGCATGGGAGTTGGGTTGGGGGGTATAACTGTGACCATGCTTTTAAATCTGTGGGGGAGGGAAGGGAAGGTGGTTTTATGTGGGGTCATTTTAATCTGTAAAGCAACTTCTTGTATGAAAAGTGCTTTATAAATAAAGTTTGATTTGATTTGATAATGCTGGTGCGTTGTAAGGATAAAAAATTCATGAGCAACATTCTGAAAGCCTGGACCTAGCAGAACACTCAGAGCAGCTCAAATTAGTGAAACTACACCGCTCGTTCCATAACAGCTCAAAAAGAGAAAATCTTTTTTGGGAGAAAAAGAAGCTAAAGAATGGTTTTTATGTTTCTGTCATTTTTTGTTTTGAAAGTGAACAACCCAAAGGCCACCTGTACAACTGCTCCAGCAGCATCCCTGCCTTGTCTTTTGACTATTTTGAGTTCCCCTGAAGTGTACATGTTTCTCATTTTCTACTATCGCTCGCTCTCAGGCGTCTTTCTTCGGCGGCAACATTTGCTGAGGCTTCTCAGTGATCAAATTAATCCTGTGGACAGAGAACAGATGACCCAGATTGCTTCTGATGCTGATGCCTATGGCGTTCCCTTACATACAAACAACACTTAGGAGAAATTCAGCCAATGTTCAAAAGCGACCCCTCCGAGGATGACCTGATCGGCAGTTAGTTGGAACCGGTTTCATCACTTACAAATGAGTCTGTGGGAAACCCAATCCTGAAGCGTTTTAGGTTCTATGACATGGTTGAGTGAGATGAGGAATCTGGGACAGATTACCATCAAATGCTCCTGACATGGGTTATAATTATTTTGGATTAAATCTATGCAGAAAAACATTAGTAGTTTGGCACAAGCAGACACCTAACATCCACTAGGACATCAACATTCGGGAATGCAGGAAATTTCCAATGCCTTGCAAAGGTATTTATACTATTTGAAATTTTCCACATGTGAACTTTTAATATTTAAAAGATGTGATGTGCACTTCTTTGAATTCCGCCCCATTTATCCTGATACCCCTAACAAAACTCCAGCTGCCTTTAGAGGTCACCATATTGTAGTTCCATCCAGCTAACTGTGGAGAAATCTGCACACATCATCCACAATGAAACGTGGTGGTGGCAGCATCATGCTGTGGGGATACTTTTTCTTAATAGTTTTTAACATTTTGACTAAAGGAAGCTTCATTTACACACAGATGGACTCCCTTTTTCAATTAGGTGAACTGGGTAATTGGTTGCCCTGAAAACTTATGGATGTTAAGGTGCGTTCCATTCACCAAACATTGTTTCAAGCACTTTTACTTTAAATTTAGAGCTGCAGGCGCTACACGTAACATTGATTGTAGACAAACTAATGGGTCTTACAAAGTAAACATGTTTCCACCACAACTTAATGTTGTTGACGCAATGAGCGGCCATACTGAAAGTATTGTCGGAGCAAGACAAAATCTCTGACTCTCCGAGTGCTAAGTTTACGAAGGAGTATTAGGTTCACTGTAGACAAAAGAAAAATATTTTGGAGTAAATTTCTGCCCCCCAAAATTTTGAGATTAATTTAACATCCATTCATCCATCCATCCGGGGTCGGGTCGCGGGAGCAGCAGCTTAAGAAGATAGACTCAGACTTCCCTCTCCCCAGCCACTTGTTCCAGCTCCTCGGGAGGAATCCCAAGGCTTTCCCAGGCCAGCTGAGAGACGTAGTCCCTCTCCCTCCAGCGTGTCCTCGGTCTTCCCTGGGCCTCCTCCCGGTGGGACGTCCCTGGAACACCTCACCAGGGAGCCGTCCAAGAGGCATCCTAACCAGATGCCAGAGCCACCTCAACTGACTCCTCTTGATGTGGAGGAGCAGCGGCTCTACTCTGAGCCCCCTCCGGATGACTAAGCTTCTCACCCTATCTCTAAGGGAGAGCCCAGAAACTCTACGGAGGAAACTCATTTCAGCCGCTTGTATCCGTGATCTTGTTCTTTCGGTCACCACCCAGAGTTCGTGACCATAGATGAGGGTAGGAAAATAAATTGATCGGTACAGTGCCTGCATAATTGCAGATGCCCTACCAATCTTATCCACTCTGAGAAGGACCTTATTCCAGACCCGGAGAAGGCACCCCACCCTTTTCCGGCTAAAGACCATGGTCTCGGATTTGGAGGTGCTGATTCTTATCCCAGCCGCTTCGCACTCGGCTGCGAACCGCTCCAACGAAAGCTGTAGATGACGTTCCGATGAAACCAGCAGGACCACATAATCTGCAAAAAGCAGAGACCCGATCCTGAGGCCACCGAAACGTACCCCCTCAACATCTTGGCTGCGCCTAGAAATCCCATTCATAAAAGTTATGAATAGGATCGGTGACAAAGGGCAACCTTGGTGGAGTCCAACTCTCACCCGAAACAAGTCCGACTTACTGCCGGCAATGTGAACCAAAGTCTAGCACCGGTCGTACAGGGACCTAACAGCCCATAATCCCAGGGTGCCCCCCACAGGACACGGTCGAACGCCTTCTCAAAGTCCACCAAACACATCTAGACCAGTTGAGCGAACGCCCACTCACCCTCAAGGACCCTTAATTTAACATATTTTCTGAAAAAACTCTCGCAGTCAAAGATTTGCGAAAGAAAATTCCATTGTTAAAGAAATGTCCATTATTTCAGGCATACATTTTCGATATTTAAACTAAGATATTTTCTGGCATTGTAAAGTCAGACATTTGCAAGAAAAAAATTATAAATCTATCAGAAAAAAAGAGGTTTGTTGAGAATCAGATGTCTCCAACAGAAAAGGCCATTCCAATGAGATTGAAGGGCTAAATTTACAATTTACCACATATTTTTCTAAGTGGTTCATGCGGCTCCTTTTCTGGATCAGAACAACTTCTCCAGGGAACAGACCATAAATTGTATATAAAATGGACAGAGCCTCCGTGATGTCTCCCGTAGGTTTCTGAAGCACTGAATTGAAGCCCAATGGGCGGGTCCCACCACCGCCATCTTGGCCGCGTCACGCGTCTCCTCACGCCCGGGAAATACAAAAAATGGGCATGGAGGTGGAGCTGAGAGTGGGGCTGTGAGGGTGGGGGAAGTTGATTGACACCCATTAAAATTCAGATAGCTACGACCTAACTGAGCTAAGCCAGAGCTAACCTAAGCTAACGGAGGTTAGCAGGCGCTTTCAGCCAGAAAACTGCGGTTGAGCAACTCTGCTACTCAATCATTTTGTCAAATAAAATCATGAAGCCTTGTTGGTCAATAACGTTTACTAAAACGTATGAATTTTTTTATTAAAATAAGTTTTAATAACTCATTTAATAATGAGTTATAAAAAAAATGCACCCCCCCCACCCCCTCAGAGTTGACATGACGGTAAACTTGACCTATTAAACCTAAAATGTTTTTTTGAACACGGCTGGTTTTTTTATTTAACCAGCCCCTACTGGATGAGGGTGGAACTGCAATTGTTGTCACTTCCGCGTTGGCCTCACTTTTGGCCGGAAGGAGTTTGACTCTTATCATTTAGACTTATCATTAACGTATGGAACGGGAGAGACTTTGAGGAAGAAGCTGCAAAATGGTTGCACCAAGTAGGTCTCATTAAGCACCATGCCAGTGTGTGATTTTAGTGATTATTGCACATAATAAGAACTAGGCTACTTGAGAAGTTGTTGTCCGATCTGGGAAAAGAGCCTCAAAGACCTTTCAAAATATCCAAATGCCCATCTTGCAAATTTAACCCCTGAATCTTACAGGACTGGCATTTTCTGTCGAAAATAACTGATTTAAAATCTCAGCAAACTTCCGTTTTTTTGAGAAGGTAATTTCTGATATTACAATTTTAGAAAATATCGTAGTTTAAATATCGAAAATGAATGCCTTTTATCATGGACATTTCTGAGTTTTCTCTCGCAAATTTTCGACTTTTCTAAATCTGAGAATTTAAATAATCTCTACATTTCTGAGTTTTTTGGGCGGAATTTACTCCAAAATATTTCTCTATTGTCTAAAATGGCCCTAATACTATAGAGGTATTAGACTTCAGAGGGCGTTCCAGTTGAATGTTCCCACTGGGAAGTTCAAATTTCAAATCAAGCACCATTAGGATAAAGGGGTTGACTACAAATGCACACCACACTTTTCAGATTTCCTTCTAAAAAAAAGACTTAAACCATGATGTATCATTTTCTTCCACTTCGCTTTTATGTACTACTTTGTGTTTTTTGTTATTAAATCTCTGTAAAATACAGTAAAGTTTATGCCTATAATGAGAGCGCCAACAGCAGGCTATGTTATGTTATACACAGAACATGCTGCTGTGAAGCTAACTTTATTGCACTCCCAGCAGCTCTATATTCTGCAGTCCTCAGCAGCATGATGGAGGAATAATTAATAACATCAGTAGCCTATATGATGATGGAGCCGGTCTGATCCGCTCCATCATCCGCCCTGATCCGCTCCACAGCCCGTTGAGCGCCGCCCTCCGCAGCGCGGCAGCACCATCACCAACTCCGCCGCCTCCAGCCGCTCTAAAGGAAACTCAAGAGTCGCATCCAGTCGTTCCCGCGGACACACGCATCTTTCCGCGGCAAGGTCACGGAACACGGCAGGCAGCGCGGAAACGCACGCGGACGTTCACGTTTCATCACCAAGGTAACAACGGAAGAGTGTGTGCCGGGTGTGCTCTCTGCTCCGGGATGTTCACAGAGCTTTCGGGTTGTTTTCTTTTAGGACGCAGCCAGGTGAGCTAGAGTAAACGCGGGAACGGGAACCGGTGGCGTGTCCGTGTCCTTGTCGGATGCCTTTACACATTTTTTTTTGACGCGTTCAGGTGACCGCGGAGAAAGGCGGACATCTGAGTGTCAAATGTTCCGAGTTTTCAAGCCTCCTCCGGTTTGGCCCCATTACAGGCCACGGGGAATTAAAACTGGCTTCAACCGGTCCCTGTCCTGACATCAGCAGCATCATATGATTGAGCCGCAGCGCTCACTGAAGGAATCACTGCTCGCCGTCGCGCCATATTGTCAGCAACAGATTGTCACGCTTCCGAGCCGCCTCTAGATGAGTTTATTCCACCACGACGGGGTGTGATGGGGACTAGTTTCCAAGCAGCAGCTTGTCAGTCGCAGATGCGGCATGGGGTACTTCTGTTTCCAAATGGTCACCGTTCTGGCGGGAAGCGTCTTACTGACCACTGGAGTTCGGGTTCCAGGTCGGTTTAGAAAGCAGAACATGGACTCAACAGCGTTTGTTGTTGTTGTTAAATTTACTTGTAGTGTGACAGAGCATCATGACGTGACTCTCGTAATGTTACTCAACAGCGACCACTGTGGCCACAAGTTGTAAATACAGGATATTGAATCAATGAAATAGAAGTAGAAAGTTTATCTCCCATCTTTGAGTTTAGCAGATGGTACTATATTATATTCCCACATTACATAATAACCACTGAGAGGTGTGAATAATGCTGATTAGTTCTTTAATATACATATGGCATCATTTAGTGGGTGGGATAAGTTAGGCAGAGACTGGACATTGTGTCCTTTTTGATGTTCTAATGCATTTTCCCACAAAAGGAGCCAGTGTAGTTTTCTGTGGCTACCCCACCCCCCACACACACGGACAAAGTCATGGAATGCTTTTGTTGGTTGGTTGGTTTATTTATGTATTTTTTTTATTTATGTATTTTTTTTAAATGCAGTGGAATGAATGTTGTGAATATTCAATAACTGGTGTTAGTGGTACACAGTGGAGCCCCCGCCTATTCGTGGATTTTTTTGGCCCCCAAGAGCTGAAAGGGTGACTGTATTTATTGTGTGAACGATTAAAATTGGTTGTTATAAGCAATTTTCTTTGTATAGCATATTTTCAGCAACAAAGCAGTTCAAAGTGCTTTACATGATTTTAGCTATTCACAGTCAGCTGTGGTCCCTAAACCCTGTATATCAAACCATGAAAATGGTTTATGGTTTATATTAAACAATGGAAAATAGTATCCAGCTCATATTTCTGTCAACTCCCAAGTTAATCCTTAAAGTAATATTTTAGCATTATTAACAGTTCATGTCTGAGGTATATAAAAAATTATTACCCTTGCTGAGTTTTGTCTGATTTTTGAGAAACCACTGCTGTGTGTCTGATTTACGCTCCTTTAAGACATGTCTTTGTTACACACTTCCTCTGACTTAGAAGTGATTGGGATTCAGTTTCCCAGTGTGAGCGCTGTGACATGACCTGAAGTTTTGTGTTTTAACCCCAAGTGCAGCTGTCACTTCTCTTCTCTTGCCTCAAAACTGGCAGAAGATGGAAGTCTGTGTCAGTGAATCAAAGCTTGTTCAAGTTTTAAAGCTTGTTACTGTTACAGTGTTCCCTCGTTAACCCGGTAATATTAGGGACCAAAACTAGGGATGTTAGAAAATATCGATGCGCCGATATATCGGGATATTTTATGTTACGATATTGTACGATATAGTGTTTTAGTTAAAATTCATTTAGTTTTAGTTAAAGTTATGGACAAGGCTTCATGCCTTTTTTTTTGGACAAAATGATTGATACTGCTGCAGTCGGTTTTCTGGCTAAAAGTGCCGTCAACCACTGTTGGCTTTGGCTAGCTCTGGCTAGCTCAGTTAGCTCGTGGCTACATCAGCTCAGAGTCTGCTAGGTGCCGCCCCTAGGGCGGGGGGGGGGTGATGACGCGTGACGCGGCCTAGTTGTTGGTGGTGGGAACCTGAAATGAAATAGCAGCCCTCTTGTTTGGAAGCTAAGCTAACAGACTATCGTAGAACCAGGCTTGATATCACAATTATGGCGGAACATAATCAATCCGATATGGAAGAGGGTGATTTCGAAAGCGTGATGCTCGAATCCGATTTTCGTGGCTACCTTTATGAGCCACACTACAGCGAAGAGCAGCTGAGGTAGATGGAGGAGCAGGAGACGGCGGCGGAGGCCGGAGGAGTGTCTCGGGCTGGGACGAACTGGTGGTGCCTGTGCTCTCGGTGTGCGGCTACGGAGACAGAAATTGAGTCCCTCTGCTGCAGATAATTCCAAAGATGTTAGTTGCTTCTGGACGAAATTTCTGCCTCAGATGAGGATATGGACGTTTGTGTGGTGGACCACCCAAGCTTCGCTCCGCATATGGACAGTGGCATCCTGGACACATATTTCAGAATCCTGAAAATCATCTGGAAAACACAGCCGAAGCCTGCAGGCACAAACGGACGTCTGACTATAAAGTGAGTACATCTATGTACACGATTTGTTCAAGCATTATCACAAAGTTATTCCCGGTTAATACGTAACATCAACCAGCTGAGTCTGGCTTATTTACTAGACAAATAGCTTTCAGTTGCATCGCTAACTATAGTTATAACGTGACTGTGGCACTCTAAACACATAGACCATACATTGCTAACTGTGTGTTCAATGTTTTGTAGACAATGTCACCTAACTGGAATGGGTGCTGCAGGGCGAAAGATTAGGCCGAGGCCATCGTGTCGTTTTACCCGCCTGTGTTGTGCAGGCAATCCGCCAGAAGTATCCAGCTCCGGACGGATATTAGAGAACATGAAGAAGTTGAGGACGCTCTGGAGGAAGTATAACTTCCATTATTGCTGTTGTAGTTGATATAATTATGTAAATAAATGGTTTGCATTCACGTTGTTGTATTCCTTTGTAGTGTTGCTCCAAGTATATAGAGAAATAGTTATTGTACGACACACATTTTAGAACTGGACCTAAGATACCCTTAGCAAAATGTAGCTTAAGTGTACTATGAGTATACTTTTTCCATACTAAAAGTGTGGCAGTTTACTTTAAGGTTACTTTTAATATACTATATTTTATATACTTAATAGTATTATGAAGTATACTTTATTATTGTATTATTTATGTTTGGTTCAAAATATATGTGCATTTGTCTTACTTTTTTTATAGAGAGATTTCAGTTGGACACTTGTTTCCATTTTTACATGCTAATGTGCACTTTTTCCTTTGATTTTCTCAGCTAAAGAGGGCTTGATTTCATAGAGGCTCATTGTTTTTAAATGCACATCTTTAATGATCTAAGCAGGATTATAAATGCACCGTATGGTACGTTGTGAAAAAAAAACACATATCAAAGTTTTATTGTTTTATTCACAAATGAAATTTAAATAACAAGGGCATGAACATATAAAAAACTAAACAAGTGGTGGCAGAATATAAAAAGGTGCTGGTGAGGCAGAGCAGTGAGAGATTAACATGGAGTTGGGTGCGATGTCATGGGATCAGAAGCGGCTTTGGAATGATGCTTTGGAAGTCTCTTTTGAAGGTTTCGGTATGGGGGCTATGTTGGGTGGCAACGCAGGTTGTGGGAGGACGAGTGAGGAGGTCGCCATTTTGAACAGGATGTTTGGGTTCCGTCTATTTTCCACGACCCTCTTGATTAGACTTGTGACAAAGTCTGTTGTATGTGGTGTGAAGACTTTTTTCAGTATCCACTGCTTGGATTTCTTGCAGTACACCTGATTGAATCGTAATTCTCCTGCAAATGACAAGGAACATAATAGCTTATAAAATATAAATGTAGATTTGATTGTAGTACACTTTTCTCCAAAATGAATATATACCACCTTTCAGCAAAGTATGCAAATTCAGTTAGCTGTTGTTATTATTATTGATTTTGGTTATTTTACTACTAAAAGAGCACATGGTAACAAACCTGTCACTGTGGTGACTTGCTTCCTTTTCACAATGTTTTCATTGTGATCCAAGATGGCAAGGTGGCATCTCTCCCTCATCCCCTCGTATGGCCTGCTGCTTGGGGAGGTATTTCAACAGAGCACTATGAAAGTTCTCCAGTGGCTCTGTGTGCAATTACAAAGAGGAAAAGAGGATGGACAGGACTAATTAAAACATGGTCATTTAGGATATTGAAAATAATGCAAGAGTAAAAGTGCATCTATTCTCACCAGTATGTTTGAAGAGTACCATCTGGTTAAGGTCTTTCAAGAGCCTTTCGTTTAGGACCACTGATGACAGGGCCTGAAATGCCACCGAGTCCTTGTCAATCCATCTCCGCACCTTCTGGTCATGGGCAGTAAGAGGAGGATGGTCACACTGATGCCGTGTTCCCTCATCATCTCTCCACTCGTGTTCATTGCAAACATGGTGTGTAATGGATTTCCAACGGTTTTGTAGTGCCTTTGTGAAAGAAAAGTTTTTCAATAATACTTAACCTATAAAAGACACAAATCAGATAGACACTTTATTGCAACTTTTGATTCATTACCTTTATGTCCCCCTTACTTATGGCACAGGTATACCACATGTGGTTTACGACAGACCTGTGAAAAATATTGAAATTAGTCATTTCCAACCTTGTAAAGCAATGGAACTTCTCCAAGATTACAAACCAACACTGACCTGGTCCATGCAAGAAGGATTTCTTTGTCCTTTTTCCCCCCCTTAGCCAGTAGCTTATTCCGGAAACCTGTGGTTGTAAAAGCAGAACAATTTTGGGAAAACACCAACACTGTCCATTTATTTCTGTATTGTCCCCATTAACCCTGTAAGAGATATTTATATCCACTGTTTATTTTAGGTTTATTTAGCTATTACTTATTTTACCCACATGGTAGTCTATTGCACAGGGTGTGGCTTGTCACTGGGATTTATGTAGAACTACAGGTGTGGTGATCAATTTGGCTGAACACCCACTCCACCGACAGTTCACCACAGCAATTATTTGTCATCATACCTACAATGTTTTTTAAGAAAAATGGAGAGTTGCGTGTGTGTGTTTACAAGAGTGTTTACAAGAATTCATACCTTTGGCTGTGTGCCAGATGTCAAATTCGTGCAGGATTTCCGGATATTGTTCCCTCATGATCTTGCGTATTGAAGAGGAGCGGTCCGTGGGCATCACCTCCACGTCAAGGCCCATGTCCAGAAGCTCTGTCATTCCCCTTCTAAAACCCAGTGGCTCCATGGCTCCAGAGCTGGTGGCCTCTGTAGACTAAAGATTCAAGTTCGATGTTATCAAAGTTTTCAACATAGCAGCAGTGATTTTCCATTATTGTGATTCTGTATCCATCTATATGTATCTTACCTGCACCAGCTCTGTGCGGATTATCTCCTTTGTATCGTCTAGCATAAACGTGTAGTGACAGTATTTTGCGTTGAATCCTGGCGAGTCGCATTGGCCATCGCCCGCTAAGTGTGGCCGCTTCCCATCCTCCTGTTCAATAAAAACTCTTGCCAAGACTTCATTTCTTCTCTTCTTCATATATAAGTTCTCAATAGCAGGGTACAAGTATGTGTTTTGAATGGCATAAAATGTCGTTTGTGCAATCATTTGGACACCCATGGTTTTGCACCAGTCTAACAGTTCAGTGTATGTTCCACCCTTGAACAGAACAGCTGCCGCAGAAAGTAGATTCACCTCAGGCATTCCTCTAACATCAGGTGAAGATGTCCAAGTCCCCGAATGGCCCCCAAGACAAGTCCATTTCACCTTCCTCTGTGCCCCAGTATAATAGATGTTCTTTGCAGAAATCGGTTTCCCACACATCTGGCAGAATCTGAACAGTGACATGAGGTTGGATTCATTGACAATGAACTTCTTTTCATGCCAGTCTTTTCCACATTCATCTTCTGATGATGACGATGATGTGGGGGTGATGGTTGACTCAGGCTGATAGCTTTCGTCGGTTACATCAACGTCAATGCTGCTGGCACTTCTATTCAGGCCTGGGGATGGCAACTGTAAAATCAAGATGATGTTTCTTTTCAGTGTTAAATTCCACAAATTTCAATCATACATTAGTTTTAGCATTCTATTAGAGCCAATGTGCTGTACAAACTTACAATCTGTGCTTCTTGGACAGGGGTAGGTTGCATGACTGGTGTTGATGTTAGAGTACATTGTTCCTCATCTTCCGAAGACAACGACACCAGAGCAGCAGCAGACGCCGTTTCAGACTGAAATGCCATGTACGTTCAATAACGTTAAAAACATTTCAACAACATCAAACTATCAAACGTGAAACAAGGTGGATTTACTTTGATACCAGCAAACATAGCTAACTCTTTCTAAGCTATGGCGCTAACTCTGGCGTCTTTGTTAGCCTAGATTGCTAATATGCTACTCCACTGCTCACAGGTGGAGTGTAGGGTGACCAGATTTCTAAAGCAAAAATTGGAGACATTTTTTTGCGCTGTGGTCAAAATTCTAATTTCATAATTATGAATATTTTATCTCCCATTCAATTCGGGGACATTTTCCGGGGATAGCTTTTAACCGGGGACAAGGCAGCCTAATCGGGGACTGTCCCCGGAAATCGGAGACGTCTGGTCACCCTAGTTTAGTGATGCCGACACAATAGAACCACAAGCGAGGAAAAAATGCGGAAGACGACAGATTTACTTGTAAATAGCAAACATATATAAAACTCATAGTTTATTTCCTGCTCTACAGCAGTAGACTGTATGTATGTTCAGAAATACAGTCGAGCAAGTCTCTTACCTCCAAGCGAATGTGTTTAGGGCTGCTCGGTCCAGATGTTCCAGGCTGTTCATCGTCATCAGGAAAGGTAAACAGCGACGGAATTGCAGTGTCCAAAAGAGTTACTCTCTTCATTCCAAAGACATTGAGTTCGAAGTCTTCCTTTTTGAAATGGAGACTGCAAACCTTCAGATTTTTTTAGGTTTTCCACGGCTGTGTCTTCTGAATAGCTCGGTTGATTTATCGCTCTCAGCCACTGTTTGCGTCGCTCCATATATTTCGGTAGAATATGAAAACTTTCTTGTTGTCCTTTCCTTGTTCTGACTGAACATCCCGGTACCATGCAATAGTTCACCATCTCGAAAGAGTAATTTTACTAAATTTTACAAAAAAAATCACTAATGAGTTTAAGATCAACAGCTAGACGGACTTGGTGTTCTGGATTAGTGGGGATTTCAAGCTCAACAGCAAGCCTTCTTCTTCTTCTTCTTCTTTTGTTTATTGGCGGGTGGCAACCAACTTCAGGTACATTTCCGCCACCTACTGTAAGGGAGTGTGAGTCGTAACAGCAAGCCTTGTAGACGGAGGCGGTGTTTTGAATTAGTGGGAGTGGCTTGCAGAGCTGTGCTTTGTGGTGCATTGTGGGAGTTGTTGTCTTTCATACAAATGCACCCAAAAGTCATTTTCTGTCTTTTCTCGGTCAGATAGGCACCTAATTCGAAATGTATGTTACATTTCGACTACAAATATGACCCACTTTTAATAAAGATTAATGTTTCCATGGGTGAAATGCTCCTTTAAGAAACCTATGGGTGACGTCACGGAGTCTCCGTCCATCTTTATATACAGTCTATGGGCGTGCCCCACTATTTGAGAAGTACTGTCTTAGGGGTACAGCCATTCAGTGACAAGAAAAATTAATGGTGCTGCAGGATTGAGTGCTTTGCAAACGCCAGAAAATAGCATGTCAAGCAGCATTTCACCTGGGTATCTCTGCTTCCTAAGGTGGATTATCTGTCAAATATATATATTTTTTAATCCTTGAATAGGGAAATAATTAGAGGTTAATATCCACAGAAAAATCAGCAAATTCTGAACTGCGAATAGGCGGGGGTCCACTGTACATTCCTTCATGGACCTTGTAGGGATTTCGTATTAGGAAATGCTGTTGTTGTGACATAATCATTGGTTGTACTTTTATTGCTGAAAACTATGCATGTATAGTGGATGAGAGGTTCTGGCCACTATGTGAGACCTTGATCAACACTTGGCAGTGGGAGAAGTTACCACTCAACTTCTGCTTACTTAATGATCTTACTTTTACGACTGTACCATGGAACCACTGGCAAAAAAGCAGTTTTGGTGAGTGAAAGTTCCATTTAAAAAGGGTTTCCTGGGTTGCATTGTCCAAAGTGCTTTTAGTAGCTGGAAATGGGGCAAGAAAAAGAATTCGAGTGAGTTCGACCAGGGCCAAACTAATGGCTGGACAACTGGGCTATCTCCAAAACTTTAGCTCTTCTGGGGATATTCCAGGGTCTGCCCAGGGAAGGAACTCTGGTGAATCATCGACTTAGTCGAGACTTGCAGATGCATTTAAGGTCAAAGTTTAGTCCTTTATGGCCACCAATCAGGGTGGCCACGTTTGACCCCTGTCCACCACTGAAAGCGCCAACAACAAGCACAGGAGCATCAAATCTGGACTATGTAGCAATGGAAGAAGATGGCTTGTTCTGAATAATCATGTTTTCTTTCACATCATGTGGCTTTCTGATGGTCCCATCGCTTACCTTGGGAATATATGTTACTCAGATGAGTTATAGGTAGACGGTGGATGAACCGGTGGAAGGAGGGCAACGTTCCTCTGGGTCCTGCCATCCATCTGGATGGTTTCTGTGACACATACCACCTACCTAAGCAATTTCAGCAGGATATTGCATAGTTCCACAAAGCAAAACTGCTTCTGGGATGCAACCAAGAAATTCGTGGTGATGTCTTAACCTACTTATCCACAAACCTCCATCCAATCAAGCATCTGTGGGATGTACTGGACAAACAAGACAGATCTACTTCTATCTCATTGCTAACATCATTATCTGCTCTGTTGAGTGTGCACACAAAGTCAAGTGGAAAAACAACACTGTGCGGGTTTATTATGGGATGTGCTTGATACCATGCTGGCCAGATGCGGCCACCTCCTGTTGCCAAGCCCAGGAGCCTTTCAGCGTTCCCAGTCTGTTTGGAAGTTTCTCTTATATAGGGGTCCTAAACAGTTCTGTTGACAATGTCTACATATTTTTTATTTATTTATTTATTTATTTTTTTTATTTTTTTTACGTGTCCTGTTTGGCAGTGTGGAGCTCAGAATTGGTGTCTGAGTACCAAGTAAAAGCCCAACAGATTTACTTTCACAAGCGGAGCAGTACAGCTTTTGCTATAGTCCTCCACTTGATATATGTGTGAAAAATCTTTATTATGAATTGTTGGGGTTTTTATTTCCTGATGTTATGGACACGGAGACGGAAAATTAAGGAGAAGAAAGAAGGAAGATGAAGAAGAGAGGTAGGAAACAAAAAGTCAAGAGAGAGGGTGAGTTGAAAATACAAGAGAGGAAGGGGAACAGAGAAAACACAGGAAGACATTGAAGTCTGCCTCCATACCCACAGGGACCCTACATCTATGTGTGTGTGTTAGCATGCTGGTGCATATAAGGTTTCTCCATAAGAGTGTTCGATAGCTGGTGTGAGCAGGCATCAATCCGTCTCCCAGGAATCGATGCAGACATGAAGGAGATCGGAGCAAAGACGTCCAAAGGACCCCCAGAGCCCCAGGCGGACCCGGGTGGGGCCGACCGCATCCCCCTAAGAGTGGAGCAATGGAGAACCCCAGGGGAACGTCCAGCGGCTACGATGCAGGGGCCCGGGGGCAGCAGTGACGAGCCCACGGTCCCCGCCGGGATCC
The DNA here is from genome assembly GCA_963556495.2 of Valencia hispanica. Lineage (NCBI taxonomy): Eukaryota > Metazoa > Chordata > Actinopteri > Cyprinodontiformes > Valenciidae > Valencia > Valencia hispanica. Next base: position 30,217,197 of record OY747722.1, on the reverse strand, counting down.
AGCTGCGCCAGGGCGGGCCGGTCCAAGACCCGGGAGAGCCCCACCCCCCAGCAGGGACCCGACAAGGGACCAGCGACGAGGGGCCACCGTGGGGCCGCGGCCGGCCGCCACGGGCCACCGCAGGCCAATTCTCACCGCCAACATCCCAGCACCCCCACCCCCCGACCGATAGCCGCAGCAGACAGACGGCATCCCCAGGCCAAGCTCAGCCAGCACCTGGACACCAAGTTGTTCAGCTCCTAAATCCTGATCCTGCGCAACGCAGAGCGCTGAGAACAGGCATCCAACAAAGGCCAGGGCCAGTCCAACCCGCCAATGATCTGACCACGCACGATGTGCACAGAACAGGTGATCGAACGAGCAGAGACGGTGGATCCGTATCCCGCAGAGCCACCGAACAGGCACCACCCAACAATCCCAAACCTGGCACCCCCGAAAGAGGTGCCCCAACCAACCATATCGAACAGGGTTGTGGAAAGAAAGGGTAGGTAGCCACACATCCCCCAACCCTCACCCCAAGCCCTCAGTGTCTATATGTGGTTTAACAGTGGGCACCAGCACCAGAGGTGAAGCTGATTGAAACGCTCCCCCTCTGGATGCCGAAAAGTGTGCCCACCCCAAAGTCCCTACATGTGTGTCTCATGAAAATGTTATAAGTGGGAGTCTCTAAGTTGTATAGTAAAATTGGGATCCAGGCCGCCACGTGATAGCGAAGATGGAAACCCCTCCTCGCACCCCAGGGATGTGCCCATGCCCCAAGACCCTATATGAGTGACAAAGTGATGGAGCGGGTGGACAGAGGTGTTCAGGGATGGGGAGGGAAGGACTGGGAGACAAAATGCCTTCCCAGGGAGCCAGTCCCCCCACTGACCCCAATAGGCATTGCTGTTCACAAGGATCCACCAGGGGAGGGAGGCCATGGCACGTTCAACCAGGGCCCACGGCCACAGCACCACCAAGCCCTACGGACCCAAAGGCAGTCCTCCCAGCCCCATCCCAGAAGGAGAACTAATCCCACCATGGCATTCGCTCTACTATCAGAACACAAAAGACACTAGACACCCAGCTTGAGTTCGGCCCCCCTCCTCCCGCACACCCCTCCCCCCGTCCAATCTGTAAATATTCTAAAATGGCACAATATTTCTCAGCTAAAAGAAATCTATCCAGTAAAGCACTATCCAGCTGTTGTCAAGATCGGACTTCGTCTGGTGAAGTGTAAGCTATAAGCCCCTGATAAGAAGATATGTTATCTTTCCTTGAGACTCTTTATCAGTGTTTGAGTCTCTTACTTTATAGTTAGAAGAAGGTACTCCTTGAGTTTTTGTATTTGACGATATAAAATCTACAGTTTTTGGTCGTTGCCCAGTTGTATTGATTAAGTTGACTAATATGAACTTTGATGGGCGGGGTGACAACACTCGATTACATTTACACCGAATACACCACCACTTTCCCAAATGGTTGATGTGCGAAGACTTCTGGTGTAAAAAAGGCTGACAGAGTGAGAGACAAGATGCAAACAGTGCATCTAAGTAAAGATCACCTCCTCGCACACACCCGCTTGTTGTACCCTAAGGTTCTGTTTTGGGGTCCTTGGCTTTTTTTTAATTATATGTGCTCAGTGTTCACATTCTTTCAACATTTAAAACATTCTGTTATCAATGCTATGCTGATGATGTTTAGTTGTGCATTTCATTTCTCCCTAATGAAGTTTCTTAGTTACACACTTTACTAAAGTGCTTGAATATAGTAAAACAGTTGATGGCTGACAATTTATCTTAGCTACAAGAAGAAAAAACTGAACCACTTATCTTACCAAAATAAAGATTTATGTGTAGGAAGAAGGAAACTCTTGGAACACTTCACACTTTAGCAAAGACTGGGATAACTTTTATTCCTGCTTTTTATCATCTGAGAAATATTGTCCAACTTAACTACAGATTGTCTCTGAAAATTACATGTCATGCTTTTCTTCATCACTTCTGGCTCTTTTAAAAACATTTAGCACATTATGCGCCAAAATTGTAAAGAAAAAAAGTTTAAAACGAAAGTTTTCCAGACTCTGGAATTCCCTTCCTTTGGACCTGAGATTGGTGGATTCTGGTTTCTTTTAAGAGCCAGAAAAAAAACCTAACTTTTAAATTCTGCTTTTGATTTATCTACCATGTTTTTTAAAAGTCTGTTTTGAAGTACTTTGTGGTTCTCTATATGTAAAATTTAAAAAACCTGAAGTCTCTGACCTTCTCCATGTGGTCTTGGAGGTGTGACAGTAAACAAGTCCTGGATTGGCTGCTGAATGTAGGTGTTGGCAGTTCACATGGAAAAGTCAAGGGAGCTTTTTCAATCTGGGCTCATGTTCAGGAATTCGCTTTACAGCTTCAAAGCGACGAGTTTAAAGGTTATTATCGCCAAAATGTATTTCACAGACAGACCACCTGACTGTCCAGTCACCTGGAAGCTCTCAGAAGGAGCTACTGTCTCTGTGCCTGTTCTCCTGTGCTTTCCAACCAAGGTCAACCGTGTTTATCCGATCCAGAGTGACAAACCGACCATTGTGTTTACTGTAAATGATGTGTTCTTCAGTCCATAATTATGTTAATCATGAACTCTTTGTCAAACAAAATGAGTGCTATTGTACTGAGGTAACCTTAAAGTTATGGTAACGCAAAGCTTAGTTGTAAGTCCCAGCATGAGACTCAGCTGGAGTGGGTGGGGGTGTGATGGTCATGCTGGTACCCGCTGACTGTAGAGGTCAAATTACAGCTTTACTGAAACTCATTTATCAGCTCGGTGTTTAACTGAAGCAGTTCTGATGAATATAAGCAAACTCTGGAGGCAGATCTGAAATCTTAAAAGTCAGATATTGTTAATTTCTTACAGGTTCTAAGAAGTGTTTTGGCTTTTTGCTGCAAAGAAAATTCCAAATTGTTGCAATATTATTTTCCACTAACATTGTGCAAACCTGTCGTAGCAGGGTGCCTTCATCCATCTATATGTAACTCACTTTGATGACTCACAACTGTTATCTGTTCAGTCTTCCTGATGCTGGGGTAATGATGTTAGATATAAATGGATTTGTTTGATATGACATTTGCTTTGTCAGGGAAGATTGTTGGGATAACTCACCCCAAATCCGTTAGAGTGATGTGCTCCACCTGAAAAGCAATGTAAAACAAACCAAGTAGCTAAAGAAGTTAGTGTGTGTTGGACTGTCCATGAGATGTTAGGATATATCAATGGTGATGTACAGTGCCTTAGAAATGCATTTCTTGTATGACTGCAAATCTTTTTGTTGGATGTACAGTACTGCGCAAAAGTTTTAGGCAGGTGTGAAAAGATGCTGTAAACAAAGAATGCTTTCAGAAATATAAATAATGATTGTTTATTTTGATCAATTTACAAACTGCAAAGTGAGCAAATAAAATAAAAATCTAAATCATATCAATATTTGGTGTTACTACCTTTTGCCTTCAAACCCGAATCAATTCTTATAGGTACACCTACACAAAGTCAGGGATTTTATAGTATTATAGTCAGGAGTATGATCTACCAATTCTACCAAACAGGTGCTAATGATCATCAATGTCACACATAGGTTGAAACATAGTCATTAACTGAATCAGAAACAGCTGTGTAGGAGGCTTAAACTGGGTGAGGAACAGTCAGTCTCTGCTATCGAGGTGAGGTTGTGGAAGAAAGTTTCGTATCGCGTCAATTTAGTGCCAAAATCCGAGCGCGTTAAAACCATAATCAGCGCGCATAAAGACCACTCTGCGCACTCGCCGAGACACTCTCTGCGCGATCTCGCACTCTCTAAACGCGCTCGTGGTCTCTATACGCGCTCGCCGTCACTCTCTGCGCTCTCTGTGCTTGCTGTCACTGTCTGTGCGCTCGTTGACTCTATCTGTGCTTTCTACGCGCTCGCCTTTGCTGAGTTTTGGCACTTTGGGGGCGGGCATTGAATAGACGGCCCCGAAACCCTCCTCCTTTCTGATTGGCCACTACTGTCTCCGGGTCAGAGCCAATCCGAGGCAGAGTAGGGCGGGTCATCATTGTGGGTCGAGATGTCAGAGAAAAAAAGAGGTAAGTTGAGTTAACAGACAGATAATTTAATTTAATTTATATATCAGTCTGTTCCACAACTTACCTCTTTTTAATCTGACATTTCGATCTGCTATTAAATTCTGCCGCCAACCGCAATGATGACCCGCCCTACTCTGCCTCGGATTGGCTCTGGCCTGGAGACAGTAGTGGCCAATCAGAAAGGAGGAGGGTTGCCCGCCCCCAAAGTGCCAAAACTCAGCAAGGGCGAGCGAGCAGAAGGCATAGGGAGAGACAGGAATCGCACAGACAGTGACGGAGCACACGCAGACAGAGACCGCGAGCGCGCAGGCAGAGACCGCGAGCGCGTATACAGAGACTGCGAGTGCGCAGAGATTGATGGCGAGCGTGTAGAGAGTGGTCTTTATGCTCGCTGATTATGGTTTTTGTGCGCGCAGATTTTGGCACTAATAAAACACAATAGTTTCATGTCATGGCAAGATTGAGCACAGTAACAAGACACAAGGTAGTCACACTGCATCAGTAAGGTCTCTCCCAGAGAAAGATTTCAAAGCAGACTGGGGTTTCAAGATGTGCTGTTCAAGCTCTTTTGAAGAAGCGCAAAGAAGCAGGCAACATTGAGGATTGTAGATGCTGTGGTCAGTCAAGGAAACTTAGTACAACAGATGAAAGATACATATAAGCGTATTACCCTTCGAAATCGGAAGATGTCCAGCAGTGGCATCAGTTCAGAACTGGCAGAAACCAGTGGGACCCAGGTACACCCATCTACTGTCTGGAGAAGTCTGGCCAGAAGTGGTTTTCATTGAAGAGTTGCAGCCAAAAAGCCAAACCTCTGAAGTGGAAACAAGGCCAAGCGACTCAAGGATGCACGAAAACATAGGATCTGGGGTGCAGAAAAATGGCAGCCGGTGCTCTGGACTAATGAGTCAAAATTTGAAATATTTGGCTGTAGCAGAAGGCAGTTTGTCCATCGAAGGGCTGGAGAGCGCTAAAATTATGAGTATCTGCAGGCAACAGTTAAACAAGGTGGAGGTTCCTTGAATGTTTGGGGCTGCATTTCTGCAAATGGAGTTGGAGATTTGATCAGGATTAATGGTGTTATCAATGCTAAGAAATGCAGGCAGATACTTGATTGACCCCAAATTTATTCTGCAGCAGGACAACGACCCCAAACATGCAGCCAAAGTCGTTAAAAACTATCTTCAACGTAAAGAAGAAAAAAGGAGTCTTGAAAGGGATGGTATGGCCTCCATAGAACCCTGATCTCCACATCATGGAGTGTGTCTGGGATTACATGAAGAGACAGAAGGATGCGAGGAAGCCTACATCCACTGAAGATCTGTGGTTAGTTCTCCAAGATGTTTGGAACAACCTACAAGTCGAATACGTTTAAAACTGTGTGCAAGTGTACCTAGAAGAATTGATGCTCTTTTGAGGACAAAAGATGGTCACCAAATAGTGATTTGATTTATATTTCTCTTTTGTTCATTCACTGCATTTTGTTGATTGATGAAAATACAATCAGACAGTTTTTTTTTCATCGCACATGCGACACTGTACAGCCCTTAACACACTTCATTTTTGAAAGCATTCTTTGTTTACAGCATGTTTTTCACGCCTGCCTAAAACCTTTGCACATTACTGTATGTTGACTGTACAATTGGAGTTACGCTTGTCTGGGCCCTTCTAACATGTGAATATGCATTGATTTAAACCATTACATTGTAGTTCTGGCTGTATATTTAGAGCAAATTGTAAATACCTCCGGTTATTTGAATAATTTAGAACATACCAGTACTGTGACTGGAGTTAACACATATTAATCCTGTGAATTATATTTCTATCATGATTCCTTTTTTGGGGGGAATTATTTACATTCTCCACAATGAGTAGATCTGTATCTCTGTGATTTTGAGCCAACCATTTTTAACCTGCTTAGTCTTAATATTTAGATAGATCAGGACCTCACTGTTTTCAAGACCTACATCAGGATATAAAGTTGGCAAATTAATTTCACCGTGAAAGGTTTCTTAATGCACTATACTCTTAGAAATGGACAAACAGCATTTTCCAGTTCCTACAACAACACAACTGCAACTAGGAATTCTCTTTAGAATCTATGAGATTTCACTATATATACAGTATTTATGGGAATTTTCTGTGTAGCAACCATCAGTTTCAGGTTGTAAAGAAGTAAAAATCATGAGGACTATTATCAATATATCAGCAGTGCGAGAATTTAATTATAAACCTATACAACCTGCTGTTCACACACCTCTGTCTCATCTTCCCTACAAATTCCTAAAAATTGATGCGATAGCTTCTTTTCTCTGCCTGACAAATACATTTTGCATTCAAAGTGCAGCCTGAGAGAATTAAAACCTCTTTCTATCTCACAACAAGAAGCAAAGATGAGCTGATGTACAATTTGGAGGTGTGTGCTGTCATTCATGTGGAGTGCAGTTTATTGGTGGGAAGCTCATTGTGAGGTTCAGCTTTCTTGCTAAGATTATTTTGGCTGCTAAATAATATATTAATAATTAACAACACTGTAAATAGGAGCCATAGGGCCGAGAGTTTCTTGAAACAATGTTGGCCTGTTGTGGCCACTGCCCCCAGCACAGTATTCCAAATAATTACTAAAATGAAGTTATTCTATCTAATATCATCTTTTGTTTTCACTTATATAAAGGCTAAATAAAAATAGAACACATGAAACCAAACACATGAACAGTACATGAAAAGTATTTTGTTGAACACATGAAATCAAAGAACAATTTGTTGGAAAATTTACTGCAAGTACAGTTTGATTTTAAAATGTCACAAAGACTATTTTTTCCCCCCCACATTGTTCCCTGACTGTACCTAAAATGAAGCGAACTGTGAAATTGAAACCAAAGTACAAACTGGGATCTTTGGCGTACCCTTACACCCCTAATTTATACCGTACATCTTATTGACAAAATACTTGATACTCAACGATTTAAGTTCAATTGAAATATCAAGCAAGCATTGTTGAACGTCTGGGAATTGGCTCACATTTTCAGTTCAGTTTTTGTGTCAGTTTAATTCAGCTAATGTATTCCATTGCTTTGAAACTATAAACCCATTAGAACCTGTTAGAACCATCCAGCGAAGCACACAACAGAGACGGCCTCTATTGACTGCAGCCATTGGAAGCAAAATTAGGAAGTGTTGACATTGTAATGACAGAAGATTGACTTTGCTTCGCTTGACTTCTTCTGTACCCAAATGGCTCATTATAAAGAAGCTCTGTAAAGCCACACTGTTCCTTTTTTAAACTGTCTACCCGCTGCTCTTTTCTGGTCATTCTATTTGGGGCCTCATATTCAAACCCATCATCTTAAGCTGCTTATAGATTACAAGAAAACAGCATACATTGTCGTTGCGTTCAGTCCGAACCAGCATCTCTGCTGAGAGCTGCTGTCTGTAATCTGATTAGGATGGATTAGATCCTCTGTGTGGAGCTGTAGGGAAAAAAAGTAATCTCTAACTTTGATTAAAAGAGGAATACAAGGGACTGATACTCCGAACTACATTTCCATACACAATCTCAGTTGAGGCACATTCGTTTCCTTGGTTATGAAGTCATGCACCCAGTAAAGCCATTTAGAGCTGTAAAATTCTCATTCTACAGCTCAAGACCTTTCATGGTATGGCAATTTTAAGGTCTAAATTGCTCTTCTCTTAAATGTGGGTGCATGATTGGTTGTCTCATGGGTTACTGTCTCGATCCTGTGATGGACTGTTGACTTGTCCAGATTTGTCCACATCCCCCTCTGTGACGGGTGAATTAGCCAGCCACTACCCCAAACATGACTGAAGGAATGTAGGAAATCAATTAATGGTTGATTTATTGATAGATCAATTGTATAGCATAAAGTAGAATCTGCTGGAACCTAAAAGACTTCAAGGTAGAATAATATCGCCTTCATGTTATTGGGTATCTTCCTTGTATTTCAGTGGCATACAAATATAGGTGACTTTAGGAAAAGAAACATCAGAGTATCACCTTACTATAAATCTGTTACTGTAGCATACGCAACTCGATCTCCAGCTAAACAACCAAGGGGCAAACTCCGCCGGCCAAATTTGAAGCCTACCCGGAAGTGACAAAAAGTGCAGTTCCCCCCTCATCCGCTAGGGGCTGGCTGCAGAAAGGAGCAAGTTCCCATTGACTCCCATGTTAAAAATGCCTACTTCACAACAGAAACAAAGATCCCTATGGCTAAATCTGGCATTTACACAAAGTAATTGTACTGAGTGTTCATTAATATGCATTGTCCTCTTCAAATAAACTAATAAACTAAACTAAACTATGTTTACAACCTGGTTCAGGTTTACCATCATTATTTTTACATCTCATCCATTTAAATGTAATTTAAGCTTGAAATTATGAACATTAAGGGACGTGTCCTTTTGATTGACAAGCCTCAGATGAGCTGTCAGCGCTAGCGCTGGTGGCTACCAGATTGCCCCCCCTGCTTGTTCCAGGGAAGGCCTTCGGGAGTCCTCGGAGTCACGTTAACAATATTTTCCGCAATGTTTATTCATGTTTGGATGTTAACCGTACACTTATTGGACAAAGATGGCTTGCTGTGGCATTGATTGCACTAACAGACCACCCAGAGAAGCCTCTGTTCCATTTCTTTCGGTAAGTAAAATGATGTCTCCTGTGCATTTAAGATAATGCTGCTTGGTCACAAATAGGTTGAAATGATCACATTTCTTCTTTGCATATTGATTATCAAAACTTGTTTTAGTTAAAATTCACATAGTTTTAGTGAAAGTTGTGGACCAACCAACAGGCCTTCATGCTTTATTTGATAAAATTATTGAATCTTCCTAGAAGTCAGAGGGGTAGCAGGGTAGCTCAACTGCGGTTTTCTGGTTAAAGGCACCCGCTAACCTCCGTTAGCTTCAGCTACCTATGGGTTAGCTTAGTTAGATCATAGCTTTTAGTAAAAGTTATGGACCAACAAGGCTTCATGCTTTTATTTGACAAAATTAATGAATCTGCCTAGAACGGGGAGGGGTAGCAGAGTCGTACACTCACAAACATACTTTGTAGAGGTATATTCGTATTAAGGTATATTTAGTGTTGAAACAATAAAAACATAAAAAAAATTATATCAGGGCTCAAGGTGCCTATCTCCAACGCTCATTAACAATAAGCGGGGTACATGTTGGACAGGTCACCAGTCCACCGTAAAAATGGTAAATGGCCTGTATAGCGCTTTATGTAGCCCAAAGGACCCCAACACGCTTCACACTGAATTGAGTCATTAACCCATTCGAACACTAATAGTGGTAAGCTACATATGTAGCCACACCTGGGGAAGACTGACAGAATATAGAATTGGCGCCACCTAGCCCTCTGACCACCTCCAGCAGGCAAGGCAGGTGAAGTGTCTTGCCCAAGGACACAACTGCTGAAATGGACAACTGGCCATGCTGCATTTAAGTACAGCTGGGATACAAGGTTGTCGAAATATCAAAACAACTCCAAAGAGATTTAATTCAATTCAATTCAGTTTATTTATATAGCGCCAATTCACAACAGATGTCATCTCAAGGTACTTAACAAGAAGTCATTTCAATACATTTATACAAACATTCCAATCAGTTAAAAAGTTTCCTATTTAAGGAATCCCAGCAGATTGCGTCAGCATGTCTTATTCTCAAATATGGGCAAAGTATCATTAAAACATTTCTAAACATTAACCATGACTGTTCTGAAGTGTCTGCCTGTACTATTTTATTTATAAAAAACAAAAAAAATCTAATCTCTTGTCAGTTCTATACTTTCAACTATTTAAGTTATAGAACATAATGAAATCAAAATAATTTCAGGAAATAAAATGAAGGATTTCGGGAAAAATGCTTCTTTGTTTAATGCTGATCAGAGTAAACAAAAAAAGAAAAAAAAAGGAATGCCATATGTACATTTGTGTTTATTTTTCTTGATTGAAGTGTTCCGGAAAAGTACCAAACTGAGAATTTAAAACCCCAAATATATACCGAACCGTGATTTTTGTCTAACGTTACACCCTTAGTATTTAGTGATTAGATTGTAAATAATATATTATTATGCTACCAGCTTGTATTTATGGTAATCCAGTCATCAAAATATGCATCTTTTTAATTTCTTGATTGATTTGTTTCAGTCAAAATCCCGCTTTATAATTAAATATAAAATTCCGTTCAGCAAAGTCATCCCAGGCACAGGAAAGTGTGTGTGCAGGTAACAGGTTCCTGCTGCTTAATATAGTCTGACCTGCTTTTATTGGAACCTAACAAGATTAGAGCAGAGACAAGGAAGGAGAGTAGCCTCGTTTCTGAAGGATTATTGTCATGAGTCACTCTTAGAACCGAACAGCTTCCAGTTGTGCCTGCTGCTTCTAGGTGTACACAGATCCTGTGCCAATCTCCAGCTCGCACGAGGTGACACGCTTCATTCGGTTCTGTTATTTACGGTTTTCAATAGCGAGAGATATGAAGAAGAAACATCTGTGAATAGCAGTGGCTGTTTGAAGAAGTTCAATTTGGACATGTTTAACTAGTTTTTTGGAACAAAAGGCGGGCTAAGGGGTTGAACCTGCAGGAATCGTTCTCCCTCATAGCCCACAGCAGAATAGACGTAGTTTTTAAAGGTAAGTCATTATTTGAGACAGTTTTTCTACCTTTGTTTTTTTGATTTGTGTCTTTTCTATTGAACTTGTTTCTGTAGAAGCTAATTTAAAGCTAATCAGCAGGCAAATGTTTCATAGTTATGTCCTCATAAAGCTCCACCTAACTACAGTGAATCATCCTTATGAATTAGAATATTAGCATATTTATTGAAGTTATTCATTTCAAAACTCGTTTAGATTCATTACACAAAGTCAAAGTTCATTATTTCTGTTGATTTGGATGATTATGGCGTACAGCTAATAAAAAAAAAAATCATGTTACTCAAAATATCAAAATCGCATTAATCGCATCAATAAAAAAATTGTTTTTTACAACAGAAGTGTTGTGTTCTCTCTACACAATTATGACCTGAGGGTAAGCCTTAAAAGATCATTAAAAAAAAGCTAGGTGTTCATAGAGTGCTTTATCCAAGCATGTTATTAAAAAGTTAAGTGGAAGGAAAAAGTCTGGTAGAAAAAGGTGCACAGTCAAGATGGATTGCTTTAGTCTTGAGGGAATTGTGAAGCTAGTCTCATTCAATAATTTGGAGGAGATGCATAAACTGTAGGCTGTGGGTGAAGACAAAGCATCGAGAGGCGTCACACACAGACGTATCCCCGGCCATGGCCTTGAACTGTTGCATTCCTTGGGTTTAAGCCACTCCTGATCCGGAGACAATGTCAGAAGCATCTTACCCTTGACAAAAGAGAAAAAGGGCTGGACTGTTGCTCAGTGGTCTAACGTCCTCTTTTCCGGTGAAGGTAAAGTTTACATTTAATTTGGAAATTAAGGTTCCAGAATCTGGAGGAAGAGTGGAGCGTACCTTCTACAGTACATAGACATAATCTTCAGTACGCCCACATTTCTGGATAAGAAATCCTTTTTTTTATTGGTGTGATCTCATATTCTAATTCTTTTTGAAATTGAGTTTGGGTTTTCATTATCTGTAAGCCATAATCATCATAATTACACAGCACATGCTACACAGTAGCATATAGTGCTTTTGCAGTCAGAGGACCACAAAGCGCTTTACACGCGCTATATATTGGATATTGGTTGTAACTGCAGTATTATTATCGGATATCGGCCCAAATTTTCATAATATTTTATGAATGATTTCCCCTAAAATATTGTTTGAAATAAGCTCCCAAATAAAACGAATCTTCTAATTTTTAAATATAAGTAAAGTCAAAGCATGAGTATGGACTCTGCAAATGTGCAGCGCTTATGGCAGACGTGTGATTTATTTCAGTCATGTTTTGGTAAACCATGTCAAACTGTCTTTATTCAGGTTTGCATGCCATCCTACTAGACAAATACCATCAAACTTGATGATTATTTGAAAAGCAACGCTGTCTGCTAGCGCGTTCAGTTAATTATATATCTCACAATTGCAACTGACTGATAAAGACGGAAATGCCTAAACGTTTTGCATTCCCTACGCAGTGTGTCTTATGCTTCTACTGCTGCTGTGTGTGCACGTGTGTGTGTCAGGGCTTTTGCGCGTCACCTCATGACCTGACTTTTCTGTCACCTGACCCCCCCCCCCCCCCCACGTAGCAATCTTTCCATTGTCTCCCGAGGCTGGAGGTATTGGCTCAAGGTGAAATGTGGGCGGGGCGATCCTGGTTTTCCAGGTAAAGTGAACGTTGGGAGCAAGGACACACACACTGCGTGTGTTTGCATACTTTTTTCAACCAGGACATGGAGCTCAGGAATGTTGCTTTACAGCTGACAGCTGTCGCACCCGAATGACTCCAAGGACAAAGCTTTATTGTCACCTGGATGCATGTGTGTACTGTAAATAAGTGCTTGTCTATAAATTGTCTGTATTAATCCGATACATTTTCCTATAAACACCCTTTGGCTTAGTTATTTGAAATGATAAATCTAGCAACTGACAGGGCTGCTGAATTATGTTTCTCCATCTTATGTTCTTTTATTAATCTATTTTCTATGATTTACTTATTACAGGATCCATCTTATTGTACAGTATACTTTACAGAAAAGTATTTCATGTATGTATGAAAATTGGATTTCTTTTGAGAATTAGTAAATACATTATCTGACATACTGACATTGTGACGGAAGGATCAGATTTTAACTACCAAGTTCTAAACTTAATATTTAACATATTAGTAACATAATCACTAATTTATATTTAATGATTAATTTAGTAAAGAAACAGACTAAATTTAAAGCGGGAATTCCAAAGTAAAAGGCTTTTTTTTGTAGCACAACAAAGTCAGAAGGAGGTTTGGACGGTTCTGATCCTAGAAAACAGTCTTAGATAAATTGATAAGACACGCCTTACGTTTTCATTGGGTTCTTTAGTGTCACCTCTCATTCGACCGGGCTTAGTACCTGGACCTGTGGTTCTGATCATCCCCTTTCCCTCAGCTCACTGGACAGGATAATCTTGGCCACAACCCATCATCACGGTTGTCTCACCAGTTGTTTTCATCTGGCACAGGCATTAGATCTTTAAGGTTTCTCTCTTTAAAATGAATGAACTTAATTGTAAACAACGCCTTTAAGGGCGCATTGAGGGCGCACACTAGCCCCATTAGGTCCGCTTTAGTCGAACTCCAATTCATTTGCCAAGAAAGTCCGTCTCATTTGGGACCAGTGAACTGTGGTGCGGTTTGATTCCATGTGTGAATGCCAAGCGACAACATGCTGCGCCCAACGTTTTTGTCTGGCACATTTGCCAACACAACAGACAACAGAGCAATCCGAAAACCGAAAAATTAAACTTTGCAACATCCGCCTTTCGTACTTTCGTCCACACCGCTGCAAGGTTGCCATCACGTGATTTTTGGCAGCGATCTCTCGCTGCTTTCCGATTTGAAACTCTGAAACTCACACTCTGAAGAAAAAAACCCATGTTGCAAAGTTAAATTTTTTTCTGATCTCACATTACAAGGGTTCAAAAGTTTTTTGCAAACTTAACATGGTGCGATTTGAATCTCTGAAAATGTGAGGCTGAAACGCTACTTTACATGTTGAATTTATGAAAAATTAAAATGCTAGTGCAAAATTATGATTGCAGAGATTCAAAACGTATTTTCAGACTTTGAAAACATTTTTTCAGGTTTTAAATTTTCAACCACTGATTTTCAAGGTTTCAAAACTTTTTCTTTCGGTTTTAGATTATGTCAGCGTTCTCACTTCATAGTACACCAGATGTTAGAGCTCACAGAAGTGCCATCATTGTGATGTCATCAGACCCATCATGGTCACCAGAGGAACCTGGGAAAATGTAATAAAATGTATTCTACTACTTTTTTTTCTGCTCTATTGTTTACCTTTTCAGAGGACGAGAAACATCCAGAACAACCAATAAGAATATCTTTCTGACGTCGCTTCTTCTTATTAAACAAAGATGAGGCCGCAGTCCTATAGACGTTTTAGATATGTAATAAGTAGATTGGCCAGATTACAAGACAAGCAGTGCACCAAGAATGGTGCCATGCTCGACCTCTCTCCCGCACCCTTCTTTTCCTAATCATATATGCATCAGCTATCTATTGAAGGATACAGAGTACATAAGACCCCCCCCCACCCACCCCCTCCCCCCCCGTGGAGTATAATTCCAAATTATTAATGGAAAACCTGCCTATTCACAGATTTGTTCGTGGTGCGTGAAATATGCAAAAGAAAATGCAGCTTGGGGAGCTGACCTACTTTGGTCCGATGCTGTTCGACACGCTATTGGCTGGTGTTTGTAAAGCAGCCAATCCGAGAGCTGCATTTATTTTGCGGAAATAATGAAGACTGTAGATAATTGCTTCTGCGGTAGCGCCAAGGTGCTTTCCACTGTGTGTATTAATGCTTATTAAGGTACATTTTCTGGTCCCTATGGCAACTCCTCTGTGGCTGTGGGGTGGCTTCCAGTGTGGATGGATCTCCCAAATCTTGTTTTCTCACAGTGGTATCATTCTAGATGTTTATTTTGATTGTATGTTCACTTAAAGAGACGGGAACGGATGGAGCTGTGTTTTCGGGGCGGGGGACGCGGTGTGTATGTGCCTTGTGTGTGCCGAGAGTTTAACAGGTTGCGTATGATTGATTTTGCTTTAAATGTGTTCTGTTTTTTTTGTTTTTTTTTATCTGTTCATATATTTGTTTTTATCATGTAAAGCACTTTGTGCTGATTTTATCATTACAAGTGCTTTACCAAAAAAAAAAGTGATTGATTGATTGATATTTAACCTCTGTGAATACTGAGGAGCCACTATATACTGCTTATGTTTATGGGAAACTGCCAGAATACATCCATTTCAAAAATCCTACTGAGTTCTAAACTAAAAGAAAAAGATCACCACATTAAAGAATATTGTTTAACATGTATTGATATGCATTTTTGATTATAACAGTCATAATCATAGCTTGTTTTTGACAATCTCACGAGCATCAACTGTGGAGTAAAATAGTTTTACTGTTTTAGCTCAATCTAATGTCACGATGAGAAACTTTTATTTAACAATCTTGGTCAGAACAGTGAAAGGTGACCGCAACTGATTCGCTAAGTTTTCTACTTTCTACGTTGATCGTTAACGTTTCGTGTTTTTTTTTCTCTGTTGCTACAGTGAAAACTCCGTGTTAAGGTGGGCCAGTGATGCCACCCCCCACCGCAGGTGCTGCCGTGCCCCCACCGGACGGTGGGTGGGGGTGGGCCGTGGTGATCGGATGTTTCATCTCCATCGGCTTCTCCTACGCCTTTCCCAAAGCCATCACGGTGTTCTTCAAAGACATCCAGATCATCTTCGACGCCTCCTACAGTCAGGTGGCGTGGATCTCCTCCATCATGCTTGCAGTCATGTACGCTGCAGGTGAGTAGTTCTTAAAGTGAAAGCGAAACTAAGTCGAGGTTATCTGGTGTCATCTTTGAAAACTGTCACATAGACTGAACTTCAACATCCTTATCTTTGCTTTAGGGACCATGTTGTATCTAGCTTAAAGTTTAAAGTGTTTACTGTTTTAGATTTTGAAGTAGACATGATCAAAGACAGTTAGTCATTCAAAAAATGTAAAATGGATCTTTATTTCTCAGTGGAAGCTAGGAAATACCCTTTAGCATTGTTAGCAGCTAGCAGCTATTCTTACATTGCTTGCTTTCTTCAGTTACTATAAGTTGACACCTTCAACACCACAGGGCAAATTAAAAACGATTTCCTTTTATTCTTCAAAATAAGAGTCTCAAACTCAGATACAACAGTGTGTCAAACTTAAAGCACATTCATATTTGGGTCTCATAATAACTTTTAGTTCTGACAGATCAACAGAGAAGGTAACATGCTAAACACATCTGTCTTTGGCAAGAAGTTGAGTCTAAACTCTGATAGTTTCTCCCAGATTAGCCTAGCTTACTTAGCTATTGTTGGCAAATTGATTTGGTAGCAACACTTTAAACAAGTTCAAACCTAATGTTTTTTTAAAGACAAACAATAAATAAAATGAACTTGGTTTTTATAGAGCTGATGAAAAAAAACGGATTTTAGGTCATCAGAATCAGCTTTACTTGTCAAGTTTCTGCACACAAATAAGGACTTTGACTTATTTTCAAATATGGGCAAAGTATAATTTAAACATTCCTAAACATTAACACTGAAGGTTTTCAAGTGGTTATAATGTTTTCTACTCTGGCTATGTCTGCTTGTACTTTTTTATTTAATTAGAAAAATAACCAAATTGATTCAAATTTCCAATCAGTTCTATACTTTCAACTTTTTTAAGCTATGGAACATTATAAAAACAATTATTTTAGAAATTGAAAGGAAGGAATCAAAGATAAAATGTTCTTTGTTTAATGCTGATCTTAGTAAAAAAAAAGTCATATACACATTTTTGTATTTATATTTCTTGTTTAAAGTGTACTGAAAACTTACCAAACTGTGACTTTAAAATAGTCTACTTGGAGCTGCTGGTTTTTACAAAATCCATTGTAGCTCTAATTCTTCAGCGAAAAAAGCGTTGAATGATTGAGGGATTGACTAAATGCTGTTAAAGAGTTGGGTAACGCAGCCTGAAACGAGTATTAGACGCCTTTGACTGATAGGAATTGATCCTCGGCTGGACATAGCTGAGAATCCCCTGCTGCGTTTACTACGTTGCTTTCAGCAGTCCAACCCTCAGCCAGGCCCTAACATGGCTGCTATCTGCCCACGCTGTAATCCTCCAATCAGCGCTCGTGCTGCTGGCGCCATCTGTGCTGGTCAGAAACAAGCACCATGAGGCCGGATGGTTGGACAGAGTAGAACAAGGAGACATTTAGTGAATCTTACAAAGTACCTTGACGTTGCAGTTGCAGGCTACATTTGTTGTATTTCAAATGCAAATTTCTGGAGGTTCCGCAGTAGATATGGATATGGAGGCTACAAACCCAATCGAAACTGTCTGATTGTTCATCCCAAGTGCTAATCATTAGGTTTTAACTCTGAAGCTGTGAGAAAGTGCTCAAACGCTGAGAAGGTTCACTGGTTATGGCTCATTATTGGCTTGCTTCTAACAGATTGCGGCGGGGGACCGGCTGTGGATAAGTGGTTGGATCCTAACTCTCACAGATCTCCTTTTTAAAGCTTTCCAGCGGCTGAATGTCATTATCATGTGTTGACTCCGTCAATACGTGGAGGTACTAAGTGAGTGGCTCTTGTTACTCACTCATTCATATTGATTGCACTCATCAGCTATTCATTAAACACCTGCTCTCTCGTCCTGCCTATTACGCCGACGATTCCATCACTCCTTGAATGTTTAACACCTTTCTAATTCCCCCGCAGCTGCTTTTGTGTGCTGTTTACACAGCTCCGTCATTACCGGGAGGCTAGCTGTTAATGAGCCAAGCAGCAGACACCCACAAGTGATAATGCAGTCGTTTCAAATGGCTGAAAGGACCTTTCCCTTATTGGCACTGCCCGGTGCTAACCTTGTCTACAACACGCAAAACTAAGTATCAACTACACGTACAGATCAGCCTTGATAGCTGCCTGATGAGATATACTTTCACGATTCTTCATTTGCTTCCAAACCCAGATAATAATATCCAAGTGAATTCAATCAGGTGTCAAATGGAAGCGTTTTTATTATCATTGATTTCAGTAGTTCATGAAAACATGTAACTACAATGGAAAATAAACTTCTTAACCATGTTTAGAGGGCCTATAATGACGCGCTTGGATGTTTTATTGCTTTTTACAATCAATCATGATCAACAAAATTGGACTTTTCTGATAAAACGAATTTAACAAAAAAAGTGAAACTGATTTCTACAAAATAATGACGAATAAAAATAGGCAACAAAAATTACATAATTGCATAAATATCCGTCCCTTTTAAAATGACCGACTTTATTCAACAGAGGTCCAGCCAGTTGGTGCTAGTAGTCTCAGGAGAAGTGGAATGGATATCACCTGAGTGCCGTGAGTGTGTCTCAGGTGATTTGAGTATACAGCTGTGTCTGGAAGGTTAATTCACTGGTTAATCAGTAGTCCTGGTTGGTTATTATTACAGCATGAAGACTACAGAACACTCCAAATCCATCAGAGAAAAGGGCGCTGAGGTGGATCAGTCAGGGGATGGACACAAAAACATCTCTAAGCCTCTAAACATCCCTGGGAGTTCAGTTAAACCCATCCTCAAGAAATGGCAGGAATATGGCCCATATGTAAATCTGTCTAGATTAGGTCGACCGTGCAACAAGGAGATTAGTGAGAGAAGTCACCAGGACACCTCTGACAATACAGGAGTTACAAGCTTCAGCAGCTGAGATGGGAGAGAGTCTACAGACAACAACTGACAGCAACAGATGAAGCCTCGACTAGAGTTTGCCAAAAGGCATGTGGGAAACTCCATGGTCCAGTGGAAAAAAGTTATTTGGTCTGGTGAGACCAAAATGGAGCTTTTTGTCCATCTGACAAGATGGCCCTATGTTTGCCAGACACCAAACACTCCACATCACCACAAACCCACCATCCCCACTGTAAAGCATGGTGGTGGCAGCGTCATGGTGTGGGGATGCTTCTCGGCAGCAGGCCCAGGAAGGCTTGTAAAGGTAGAAAAAAGAAAATCTTATGCAATCACTTATTTTGTTGAGGTTTTTTTAAATTGTCATTTTGTTTTCACTATGACATTGAATGGTTTTTGTTCTCTCTTTTTTTGGTCAAAAAAGCCAAATTTACAAAAGCCAAGGTGATGAGTACTTGTTAGAAGCACTGCACATGTCATGGGTAGAAAATGATTTGTTTACAGGTGTGAAATAGACGTAGTAAGGGATAAAATGGTATCTGTAGGTACTAACTGAGAGTAGGAGTTGGATACTTAGGAACTTTGCATGTCTGATGACACAACTGGTAGTGGTAATCGCACTCTTCTGTGCCGTGGTTTCAGTTCCTGAAATCTAGAACCACAACATAATTCAATAATGGCTCATTTTCCTTCTTATGTCACACCAGCCACGTTGTACGCCTTTCGGTTGCCTGCAAACCTGTTAATCGTGTTCTTACTCTGCAGTGTATGCAGGGTGACAATATTGTACCTTTTCCGGATTTGTTGCTCAGTTACCCAACCGGCTATGCAAAGTGACCTCAAGCAGAACAGCTCGGTGGAATGAGGTGTGGTAACAGGTTGTAAAACTAACAGTCGGAAACTTCAAATGGAAACTCTTACAGCTATTTGACCTAGTTAAAACAATTACATTCTGTGACCTTTTTGAACTTTAAAGAGATTCTTTCCGACGCAGCAATCTATTTAAGATCCATTTTAAGCATTTGTTGCAGCAGTGACTAATCCAAGTTGGAACCAATACTGTGTTGCATTCACTTTCAGTTATAAAAAGTCGAGAAATAGTACATTTAAAACAAATGGCTGCCAGAAGCCAACATATCTAACTAAATATGTTTTGTTTCTTGACCTTGTAACTTATCCTCCCTTTGACAGAAACCTCATCTTTTTAAGTGTACATTTGGCATCTCATTTATTAGGTATGCATGTTAAGTTGCTTGTTAACACATAGCAAATCAGTCAATCACATTGCAGCAACTTAATACATTTAGGCATCTAGATTTGGTAAAAAAAAAAAAAAAAAAAGCTTAAGTTTAAAGTAAGCATTAGAATGGAGAAAGCAACTGATCTAGCTGCTTACTGCCTGAATTATTTTTTTCTTATTATTTTTACAATTAAATCCAACAAATCAATTACTCATGTTTTTGTTCTCAGATTATAGAGTAAGGATTGTTAATTTGAATATAGAACTCAGAAAATATAAATGTGGGGAACTGATATTCACATTAGGAAAAAAAAGGAAATATCGGTCTAATTTCTGCCACTAGATGGCAGCAAAGGGATTCTAATATGATCTTTGGTACGCTTTGAATGTCCATCAACTGGCCTTAGTGGTGTACAGTGGACTTCCACCTATTTCCCAATTTTTCTGTGTAATGTAGCTCCAAGTTATTCATGGAAAATGATCCTATTTGTGGATTTTTTTCATACAGCACATCTAAAATACTCGAAAGAATATGCAGCTTGGGAAGCTTAAATACCTAGGCACCATACTACTTGACATGCTATTGGATGGCGTTTGCAAAGCACCCAATCCAGGAGCGCTAGTCATTTTCCTTGGCACTGATTAGATGTACCCTCAAGAGCAGATTTAGCAGAGCTTCTGCAGTAGTGCCAAGCCAGTTTCCATTTTGTGTTTTAATTCATATTAGGGTTCATGAAATTCAGCTATTTTGAGACGGTTGTGGTCCCTAACCCCTGCAAGTATGTACAGGAGTCCACTGTACATTGGCCACATTAGCTGTGGAGGTTTGATGCAGATTTGCTACTGTTGGCTAAAGGGGGGTTTAATTAACTTAAATGTGCTGTGGTTTTTTGTGCCTGATGGGCTGTTCTGAATTTTTCAGAAACTACTGATTTACTGGGATTTTCATGCACAACCACCTTCTAGGTTTTAAGACAACTGTACAAAAAAGACAAACTATCTAATGCGTTACAGTTGTTTAGATGAAAATGACCTGTTGTCGGAGATCAGAGGAAAATGGGCAGATTGAGGGTTGGAGTGGAGGGTTGGTGTATTTTCTGCATTAACATCAAATAATAATTAAGATGTGGATATGGATATGCCATTGACACACAGGACTTCGATGAACTTCCAGGGCAATGGTCTTTGGGTTTCTGTTGACTGCTACTCATTAAATGTCTGTAGATGTGGTCTACATCAAGACAAAGAGACCTGAAGTTTTATTCCTTTTTGGAATGGAGCTGCTTGCATAGTTCTGGATTTTGGTCCGCTGTCTAATGAAGTTTACCTTTCCTTGCAAAATGCTTTGTCGCCTGGTAGCCAGAAACGGCGTAATAAGCTGGGTCCTTATAATGGCCGATTTCAGGTCTCACTTTACAGAACCCCCGAGAATACTGGAGAATACTGATCGCTGCTGCGGATGCTAATGAGGGTTACTTTCCTCAAGGTCGGGAAAAGATTCATGAAGAGCAAGCTAAGTGATTACTTCAAGTGGTCTCTGGTTTTTTTCAATGCACTGGGAATAATATGTTGCATTTTTGGGATGGCATTACAAATATTAGGTTAAAAGCAACAAAACATAAGATTACCACTCATGCACTCAAAGGTTTTGGAGACTCGGGTATTAAAAGCTGCATAGACCTTACTATAACTTTACTATTAATATATATATAATAAATTAAGTAAGCTGTTATTTATTTTTCTCTTTATAATAATAATAAGAAGAACTCATCAATATTTTGATACTGATAGTGATTGGAAACACTAAGTCAGTCAATTAATCTAATTTATCTCAAGGTTTAATGATGCAGAATGACAAAGAAAACGGGCATGGTTCCTTCTTTCTCCAGTTTCTGTTAGGGTTTGCAAAGTAGCTGCACCTGGGCATTCATCTGTGACAGGTTGATGTCCTTACTAGGTAATTAAAGATGCCTTCATGTTTCTGGTAATGTTTACAGAGTAACTACACATGGCCGCTCATCTCTGGCAGATTCACGGGATGATGCTGTGAAAGAGTCGTTTGCAGCAGATGTTGGACCATTGAGAGGATAGGGGCGTCAATTTGCAAAAGCTTTAAGGGGCTTTTCTTTTGCAATGCCACAAAATTAGATGATTCATTTTAAACCTTAAAGCACTAGTACTGGCATACCAGCGCTGGGTAAGAGGAGTAATCTCTGATCTCCTTATCTCAGGTAGGGAAGAATCTTTTTCACAGGACTGCTAGTTTTCTTTCACACCACACATCTGCCAAGGAGTAAGCTATAAGAAGGTTGGTCCAAGACATGTAGAGAACACAGATAACCTTTGAAAGAACTGTTTGGCGGTCATGCAGAACACTATATATGGCTGACGTTATGTACTACCTTGTGATAGCATAGCAAATACAAGCTCAAATCTCAATGTTTTTGGTTGTAATGTGAGAAAAATAGGAAAAAAGTCCCAGGCATATGATTCCAAGGCACTGTATAGCCCCCCGCTTTCTTACACTAAGTATTGTTTTTACATAGAAATTCTGTAAAAGATGTTAAAATCAGTCTTTTTAAATTATTTAAACTGATCTGACATGCAGGCTGCACAGTGGCGCAGTTGGTAGCAGTGTTGGCCAATAAGATGGACGGGTACAGATAACGGATGGATGGATGATTCGACATGCACTGGAAGGCATATTCTACTGAAAAATGGCTTGTTTCTGCTCTTCAGTCCAGATGAAATCCTGCATTCACTTTCATTCTGCACATTTTAACCATGCAACATTTGTGTGTTTCCTTTTTATTCACTGCAGGCCCCATCAGCAGCATATTGGTCAACACATATGGCTGCAGACCCATCGTCATGATGGGGGGCTGCCTTTGTGCCGTTGGCATGATCTCGGCGTCCTTCTGCACCAACGTGTTGCAGCTTTACATCTGCATCGGTGTCATCGGAGGTAAGTCTATCCAATTCCAAGTCTATTTTGAGAAGATGGGATCAGTCTCTAGGTCTCTAAGGTGATGTTAAAAATAAAACTGGTGTAGCAAGAAACATGTTTGCATTGTATAATCTGCTTTTTCATCGTACAGCAGTTCTTTTACTCCTTGTTGGAATATACCTTGAGCCAAGACTGAATAGCTTGTCACTCAGCAGCCTGTAACATTTAGGTATGCTAGCAAACTTTTCAAAAGAGATGTATGTCGAAACTGTGTTTAAAAAAAATCTATTCTGAAATGCATCTATTTGGAAGTTTTAATAACATAATAAGAATGTGTTTAGGTTAAAACTGCAAGATTTTGTTCTTTATAAGCGAAAATTCATTGCCAATTTATTGTTCCATTTTTATACTGCAAAATAAACAATCTTTGATGGATGTTCTGCCTTTTTAATGGTTATAATAGCTGTCAGTTAAATAACTTGTAATAGTCCTTCAGGCAAAAGGTAGCAGTTGGCACTGTACAGTATATTCTTGCTATTAAAAAACAGCAACAAAAATATTTTGGAAACTCAAATGGATTCAGCTTCCATTTTTTCATAGCAGACATTACAGTTAAATTTTGAAACTGAAGTAGAACTTGTTACCAGTATTTGGTAGAAACCAGATCTTTTATGTCCAAATTAAGCAGTGCTCACAGTTGATATTATTTTACAGACTGTTTGGCAGATTTTTTTAAATAAAGCAATCTTTAGATGAGTCAAAGAAAGTTATGTTGGACCAAAACTTTAATTGTGTTCATTAAATGATTAACTTAAAATTACAATGAATAATATAGTAAGTATTGTCAGCTTTATTGGCCAGGACTGTGTGCACAAACAAGAAATTGAGATCGCTAATCACTCGTACAAAGTGCCAAAACACCTATTCAAAATCCACGACCGAAATGGGTAAAGGCTGAAGTTCAACTTATTTATGCCGATCTAATACAGTAAGCAAAACTGTAAACAAAAACAATAAACAGCATCAATAGCTCATACATACCACATAGATATATTTGCCAGTTCTACGAAAAACAAACTTATGTGCAGACGTATGTTTATTATATGTCCTAACTTGGGTTCTTGAAACAGCTGGCCACAATAAAAAATAAGAAACTGTTTTAAGGAAACGGTGGAGTCATTGGCATCATCACCACTTAGCAATTGAAGTAGAAAGCACTCTACTTACTGATAGTAACATACATGCTACATGTTTATTTCTGTTCTCTAGGGCTAGTCATTTGTAATATGATTTTTTGTGTGTGTCCATCATCACAGGACTTGGGTTGGCCTTCAACCTGCAGCCAGCATTGACGATGATAGGCAAATATTTCTTTAAGAAGCGCCCCATTGCTAATGGGTTAGCAATGGCAGGCAGCCCAGTCTTCCTCAGCTCTTTAGCACCTCTCAACCAGTACCTGTTTAATCAGTTTGGATGGAGAGGCAGCTTCCTCATCCTGGGTGGGCTGCTGCTGAACTGCTGCGTGGCCGGCTCCCTCATGAGGCCACTCGGACCCCCACCCAGCAAGGCCAAGAAGGACGAGGCGCTGGCTGCCATCACCACTACGACTGAGAAACGCAGCCTCTGGCAGATAGTCAACAAGTACCTGGACCTAACCCTGTTCAAACATCGAGGCTTCCTTATTTACCTATCAGGCAACGTCATAATGTTCCTGGGTTTCTTTGCACCCGTGGTCTTCCTTACCGCCTATGCCAAAGACATGGATGTGGATGAATTCTCTGCCGCCTTCCTGCTCTCAATCTTTGCTTTCGTCGATATGTTTGCCAGGCCCTCCATGGGGCTTCTGGCCAACTCACGCTGGGTTCGCCCCAAAATTCAGTACTTTTTCAGCTTTGCGGTCCTTTACAATGGGGTGTGCCATATCCTATGTCCACTAGTGGAAAGCTACACTGGCTTGGTAGTGTACGCCGTATTCTTTGGCTTTGCTTTTGGCATGGTAAGCTCAGTATTGTTTGAGACATTGATGGACCTGGTTGGAGCTCCAAGATTCTCCAGTGCTGTGGGACTCACAACAATTGTAGAGTGCTGCCCCGTTCTCATTGGTCCACCGTTAGCAGGTAGTCTTCCTGTCTTTGAACACTTTTTTTTCTTGTTTGAAGTGTATTATTGACTTGATGACATGACTTGCATAACGTTTAGCTCCTTAACCATCTTCCGTTCTCTCTTTCAGGGAAACTGGTCGACATCACCAAAAATTACAAGTCCATGTATTTTTGCTGCGGCGGTGTCGTCATCCTAGCGAGTATTTGGCTTTTTATTGGAAATTTTATCAACTACAGACTCTTGGAGCGTGAGCGCAAGCAGGTGGAGATGTACAAACGGACTGAGACCGATGATCCGGACCAAGTCCGGGACGAGAAGGAGGCTGACGGTGTAGCCCAGGCTACTGAGGAGCTGGTTGACAAAAACCAAAATGGCGAAGAGCCAATGCAGAGAGAGACCAACATTTAAAAAAAACAAAAAACGTTCTGCACTGCCAACAGCTCACCTATCGGACCAACTCCTGCCATTCAACACCCTCAAGTATCATCAAACTGGACTCCAAACCAAGAGTTGCCTCGCCTCTCACTGTTCAAGAACACTCTGGTTGGGGCGCTCCTCGGTACTTCTCTGAAAATAACTGCCAAAGCAATGTAGGGTAGGTGAGGTATAGTATCGGTTTGTTAGAGCGCATTAGCTGTGACTACAACTGTAATAATAGGGACGGTACACATAAGGAGCTTACAGTCAAAAAGTCCTATTGTTTTCCCTGCCATACTTATTTTAGATAAGCAGGATCTCTCGGGGAAACTGCAGATATGCTGCTGTTTTTATTGTACCTAAACAGGTATCTCTCCTTGAGTGTTTTTTTTTTATTCACACTATAAACAATAAATGGCTGCCCCAATGTGCAGAGATATAGAAAATATATCTGAAGTTTTATTAAATTGAGCAAAGTTAAAAGGCAGCTTTCTTTGAACATGTTTTTTGAGAATGTTTGGGGACGGGTTTGCCCCGAGCTGAGTGAAATTCCTTTGAGTAACTTTGAATGGATAAAAGAAAAACCACAATCTGCTGTAGTTTGTTAAGACTTCACTTTAGTGGATCCCCGAGGTTCCAAAGGTCCAAAGCTACTTATGTCAATCCGTCCTGCGAGTTTCACCTAGTTTCCAGTATTAAGAAAATACGACTAAGATACTTTCCACTGTATGGACACCCTTCAGAATTATTTAAAAAATATTCTAACTAAGCAAACCAAAAATTGGCCCGGCTGCGGGGAAAAAAACGACATAATCTCTGTACGTTCTGAAAACCATTTCTGTCACTGAAAGTCCTTTGATGCATTCCTAGGGAGCGTCGGTGAGGATTTCTTGATCAATGATATCGGTCTTTTCTTTCGCTACACGTTATAGCTCACATCACATGATGAAACTGGCGGCACACAGTTGCCTTATCAATGACAATATCAAATACTTCCGGACTCAGAGCCACCTTCTACAGAACAATGAATGTTTAAAATACACAAAGAAGAACAAATTTACCGTCGTTTTTTTGCGTCACTGCTACGAAAACTAGCCGTTCCGATCTTTGTGTCAGCACCATGACTAACAGGCCCTGTCCACTCGACAGTGATCGGGACACGTATATGTAACTTGGACTCAAGTCATGAAACAAAGAGTTCTGACTTAACTCACATTTGCTCTCTTGAAGACTTGAGACTTGACTTAGACTCCAGGTCTGGGACTCGGTTCTCGTGAACAACTTTTGAGCCGGTAAGTGTAAATCATACGAAACAAAATGATTTACCCTGTGAGTTACCATAGTGTATTAAAACTGGTTATGGTAACATCACGCAACAAAGCTATGAAGGAACAATCATATCGCAGCATACTTGCGCTTTTATTCTCCCCTGGAAACCGAAGCAAGCACTTTTTTTTTGCGGTTTCCTGCACGATTTTTGTTACGATCGCCAATAAATGTTGAGACGACTTGTGATTGCTGCTAAGTCATTAGCATGGAGAACTGACAGAATAAAACTGAATCTGACTGGGTTCCTCAGTTATTATGGTCAAGTTTTATTTAAAAAGTTAGGAAGCTTCCTGTTTTTATGCCCAACTTCTATAAATACAGAACAGATGTGTTCCCAGCTGGTGTCGCTGGTATTGATATATTATGCTGCCCGCCTGAGCACTGTAAAGCTGTGTTGTAAAAACCTGTGCAAACGTTTGATAAAGTCATAAAAAAAAATGCTGCATTAAACGTCTTGGGTGCAATCGTCCTGCTCTCACATCATGTATGCTGCACTAAATGTCAAATTGCCACACTTTTCAACCCCTGACATTGTTTTAAAATTGCTGCAATTCACTGAATTTAATTATGGTTGAATGTAATTTCCTCTGTGGGCCTTAATAAGGTATTAATGACCAAAACCCATAATGGGGAGGGGGGGCATCTACAGGCAGAGCCCATGAGCAATATACTCTCTCACATATGAATGCAAATATACAGGGAAATGGGTTTTGAGTGGCAGTCCAGTCTGTGAAGCATTGCCTTAAATCTAACTGCAGTGTAATAATTGCAGGGTAGCATTACAGTTAACACTTTATAGAACAATATGAAGATGAAAAACCTTTCTTTTGTTTCTCTGCTGTGATAAAAGTAAAAACTTCCATGAAATGATTTGTCCCATATCTGTATTGGAATGTGAAAGCTTTAAGTGATCGTGTTCTGCGTCTTGTTGTTTCCATTCATCAGCCGACTAACCATATCCATCCCATGGTGTTAAATATGTGAAGGGTTCTTATGTGAATCAAGCCATGTGTAATGTTTAGTGTGCACACACATACACCGCATGTTTTACCTTGCTTTTTAATAATTGCGGAAATACGGCTCACTGCCTAGGGCGCCATTTTGCCGAGGGCCGGCACAAGCACTTAGGTGAAGAAAATCACTGTCCAAAAACGTTTCGTTCCTAAGTTGCATGTTCAGTATTGTGGTGGTGCCAGGTGTTGCCCCTCTCTTTTGCATTGTGCATTGTATATTGTAACCATTATACGCATGACAATAGGCAATAGATAATTATTCAGTCATAATTCTGATTCAACACAAACCTACAGGGCTGTTTCTGTTTTTAAAGTGTACATATGCCAATTTTGCTTTTTTCATGCTCTTGTGTTGTCATTTGGGTCTCTGCAGCCTCTATATACACACAACAAAATAATTCCATAAAAAAATGTTTGTGCTAGTTCTTGCTGTCAGAAGTCTTGTGCTTCTACAAGCCGTTTGAAAAAGTGACTTATTGTGACGTCACAATAAGCAGAACCTGCACATAACCGCCCCTCACCTATCAAACTCCGCCCACCAATTCCATGCCATCCACGTGGCAAACCCGCAGCCCAATAACAAGATGGGTGGGCGTGGTCTGCAATAGCTAATTTGCATAAAACCAAGTTTATAAAGAGGCATAATATGTCCCCTTTTAAGGAAGCTGGGACAGCATTAAATCTGCTCTAGGTCAAAGTTTAAACTACTAAAGCTCATCCAACCTGGACTGGATTACTTTAAACTATAGGAAAGGTGTTTTGTGGATTTCTCCGAGGATTATGGGTTGTATCAGGGTCAGCCCGGGGCACCATTCATGCAAAAACCCCAAAGATGTCACATCCACAGTAAAAAGCCAAACACGTCTTTAATTTCAAAATAAATTCGATATTTGAAAGCAATTATAAACAAATGGGAGGGGTTTGCCTTTCTCTTTGTTTTCCCCTGACTTTCAGCACTAACAGGTGTACCGTGAATCATGAAAATACATGTCCATCTGTGTTGCACACCTTAAACCACATTCCGTTATTACCCAAGAGTTGAGATAACTCTCATATTAATCTAAGATGACCTGATCAGATTAATCTGCTGCTGCTGTATAAAACAATGACAGCTATTGATTTAAGAACCAGAGCTGTCCTGTTTATTGTTTCAGGCACTATATTTCTTTTCTTTTAAGACTATGACTTTATCTCATTTATATAGAATGATATAGAAAAATAGAATGTTGTTGAAATTTACTGATTCAGTTGAAAGAGTGAAACTCATTCATGGCTCTATTGCGCACAGAATGATGTATTTCCAGTGTTTTTTGTTCATTTTGATTGTTATGGTGTACAGTTAATTGGAAAATCAGAATGTTACTTAAGACCAATTCAAGCATGTTTGTGGAAAGTTGAGTGGAAGGAAAAAGTCTGGTGGAAAAAGATACATTTTCTAAAAGGGAGATGAGACATTGGATGTAAAGATGCATATGAGCTAAAAAAAACTATTAAGAATGGGGTGTGCTTCACAACCTTTTAAGGTTGTTGATCTCAGTTTTCTACTGCTCGTTTTTCCTTTCACTTAACCTTCTGTGCTTTTTGGGTACCACATGAACAGCCAGCTTCTTTATCAATGACATTGTGTGGCCTATCCTCAAAGGTGTGACACAGCAGACAGTCGCTGACATCTTGTGGAGGAGGTCTGCTTAAAAAAACTGTAGAGTCAGCATTCTGAGCTATGATGATGTAGGTTGTAATATGTCCTTAACATTCCAGTTTTTTTTTAAACTCTTATTTAATATTGGGGTGTTCTGAGAAAGCTAATTTGGGTTTTAGCTGTTAGCCATAACCATTAAAATGAACAGGAATAAGATCTTATGTATCAGTCTGTGTTTAATGAATCTATGGAATATGAGTTTTGGTTTATGAATTGAAATAACTACAATAAATAAACTTTTCAGTTTAAACTTATTGAACAGTACTACCTTAATTAATTGCACTCAATGTACATTACGATTATCAATCAGGAAAACTGTCTGTCTATATAGTCAAGTCTACCAAATAACACTGCCCCCTGCTGGTGGCAAGCCAGTCCAACCTGATTTTAAATCCATGTCTGTGCTGTTTTATTCCATGATATAAACTAGATTTGGATATGTTATTGTAAAAATAGAAGAGAATGTCATCTTTTGAAACAGAAAAAGAAGAATATTGAGCAATTTAGAAGAATTTAGCATTCAGCTTTTAACTAGTAGCAGAGAGTGAGCACTGAAGCACTTCTCTTTATTAGTTTATCTCTCTTTACTTGAAATATAAGTCTGAAACGTGAAAGCCCAACTGATGCTGTATATTACAAAAGTGTAGGATGTTCCTCTAATAAGGCGTTTCATGTGTAGTGCATTTGCCCTTTAGAAAGTAATGGGAAAAACATTTTATTTATTAAATAATATATATGGACAAATAAAAAAAGTGATGTGCACAGAAAGCCTTATCAAATTAAAACTTTTTTTTTTATTTGTACATATTTGGAAAGAAGAGATACATTATAAGATTTTCTTAAATTTGGACAAAATATATTAACATGAATATTAAATGCCACCCCCGTCTTTAGTTATTTTTTTGAACAAATACCTTGGCAAACAAGTAAATATTCTCTTTACTCTCTCTCTATATATATATATATATAAGGTTTGTACTGCTTGAATAACTTTTATTTTGATTGAACTTTGTGACTAATCTAAGTTACATTCTTTTATACTGTTAAATATGTAAAGAGGCAGAAATAATCTATGGGTCCAATAATCATAAATTCATACCAGACAAGGATAACCTAAGGTAATACACAATTCCGTTTTAAACATTGATTTTATTTAATAATGGAAAGCTATTCAAACCAACATGGCAAGTTAATGTAATGAACTTATCCACATTAATAACTGTCATCAGATGTTTGGGCCATACATCTTTTACATCAGATTCATTTCTGGCCCACTCTGCTCTACAGAGTCCTAATAATTCTGCCAGAATGGAAGGTTTTTTAAGAATGAATGTCAGAGCATATGAATGGTTTTTGGGTCCAGACTTTGACTAAGCCAATCCAAACGGCAGTCATCAGGCCCGGATGTGTCTAGTAAAATTGAACCAAACAGAATGGGTTAACCACAGTTCATTCGTGACTTATTTGGGGTCAGGTTGGTTTGGATACCTTTCACCCTGAATAAATAAAACTATCATGTCTGATATCAAAATTTGTTGGATGATCTGAAACACCAAAAATAAGATATCTGTAACTGGGGACTTACATTTTTATACATGTCTTTGTGGTATAGTCAGGTTTCCATCATCAATGTTTAAAAAAACCAAAACACTAATTTGAAATAAAAATGTATATCTCTACCTAAGACAAAAGCAATGTTTATTTCTGCCTCTTCATGGTACTTTTCTGTAACTAGACAAAGTCCTTATGCACCCAATCGAACTCACCACATCTGTTTTATACTAATTTTCCATTGTAAAGAGAAGAACAGCTTGTGATTTAATGACTTGATAGCGTGCTCCTGGTAGGCTGACGGATTGGAACATCTTTAGCTGTTTTGCTAACCGTGCCTTATTGTGCGTTATCTGCGAACTCACTACGAACACGATGGTGTTTTCGGACGTTGTTCCAGGATCTGTTCTAGCTTGTGCTGTCTGTTTACAAATCTCCGCAGTTTCTCTGTTCCTGTAAATACCGTTTTATGTAGCTGTAGTGCTAAATCTAATTTGCATAATAACCACTTGTTCCCCATATATTCCAACGGCCTATACATCTAGTTATGGCTGCACCTATATTCTGTGTATATCCACTTTTATGGCAGTTGTGTAGTTGTGTGTACACTGTACTCAGCCCTTCTAGTAGGAGATGTGTTGTATGCTTTGTCGTCAGGGCAACTCTACCGTATGGCATTGCTTTTTTTCAGTGTCTCAGTCCCTCCACTACCTCTGCAACTGTCCGAATAAGTGAAAGAACCACACGGGTAAAGCATACTGACTTATGTCTTTATAATGCTACCAAGAAACTGTCAACTAGCGTTCTGAACAAATAAAGTGTATATATTAGGATAAACTACCAAAGACTGTCTCTGAAATTCTGTTTCTCCCACCGCAAAGTACAAATTGACAGAACCGAATACAATAAACACATGCAAAGATACATATGACATTTTTCAAACCCCATTTTGAATTTTGACAGTGCTAACCAAATGCAAAATGATGCTACAAGGTTTAAAAGCCTACTTTGGTGGCACACTGAAAAAAAGAACATATTGGATTTATTTTAAGGGGACATGTAATGCCTCTTTTAAAACAAGTTCTATGGTCTGTACAAAACATGTTAATGAAGTTCTTTGCACAAAATCCCTCTCACATAAAGCAATCTCACCAGCTCCATTCTTGACACTTTTAGTCCCTTTCAGAATGAGCTGCTTAGTATGGAGGACTACGGGGGTCATTGGAAAAGCAAAACAGCATTCTGACAAGGAGTGTTTAATTGTGAATAAAAAATATGGATTGCTAAATATAATTTCAAATTCAACAATTAATTTATACAAAAAAAGACAAATTTGAAAAGCATTTTGTAATTACACATTTTAAATTGAAATACTAAAGAGGAATTGCAAATTGTATTTATTATTTGATTATTAAATACTGTGATTTGAAAATGTTTATCAAATCCTATTTCAAAATGGAGAATTAAATAACACAATTAATAAATGAGATTGTAAATATCTTTCCTTTTCATACATTTAAAAAAGTTATTCCCTTTTCTACATCCGTTTTCTCTTTCCAGCTCTCATTTTCAAATCCGTTTTGGAATTGCATTTCCTAAATGGTTTACCCTCTCCTTTTAGCATTTCAGTGACCCTCCTGGTCCCTGAGCACACTGAAAACTAAGTTCAACCAATCACAGCTGCTCCTCGAACGTAACGAGCTCTCTCATTGGTTAGATAGCCATATTTGGGTGGACCTTGCCGAGCTGCACAGCTCGTGTCTAACCAATGAGAGAGCTGGTTACATTCAAGGAGCAGCTGTGATTGGTTGAACTTAGTTTTCAGTGTGCTCAGGGACCAGGAGGGTCACTGAAATGCTAAAAGGAGAGGGTAAACCATTTAGGAAATGCAATTCCAAAACGGATTTGAAAATGAGAGCTGGAAAGAGAAAACGGATGTAGAAAAGGGAATAACTTTTTTAAATGTATGAAAAGGAAAGATATTTACAATCTCATTTATTAATTGTGTTATTTAATTCTCCATTTTGAAATAGGATTTGATAAACGTTTTCAAATCACAGTATTTAATAATCAAATAATAAATACAATTTGCAATTCCTCTTTAGTATTTCAATTTAAAATGTGTAATTACAAAATGCTTTTCAAATTTGTCTTTTTTAGTATGGATTAATTGTTGAATTTGAAATTATATTTAGCAATCTATATTTTTAATTCACAATTAAGCACTCATCGTCAAAATGCTGTATTGCTTTTCCAATGACCCCCGTAGTCCTCCATAGCTTAGAGGGCGCCGTCACCTTTATGCAAACATGCCCACCCCTCTTGTTACCAGGCTGTGGGTTTGCTACACATGAGAATGCCATGGTATTGAAATTGGTGGGCGGGGTTTGACAGGTGAAGGGTGAAGTGGTTATATACAAATACAAATTCAGCCTCTTGTGATGTCACAATAAATTTGCATAACATGTCCCCTTTAATTCAATAGTGGAAGTTGATTGCACACATGTTGTGCTTTGGCCGCAATTTAAGCACTTGAGTTAAATGAATACAAATTAATCCTATTCAATTAACATTTTAAATCCTATTCAATAAACATTTGTGCATTTTTGTGTCGATAAAACGTGATTGAAACATGTTTTGATGAAGCAATTGGAGCCCTTGGAATATTTTATTCCCTCACAATTTTCTCACTTTATTCCAACATGTTGGATTTGCTTAATTGAATAGTAATAGCGTTAAATTATCACGTGTTAATCTGACTTATAAACAGCAAAGGACAATAATCATTGTCAGCCCATTCCTTTTAGATTTCTTCATAAAAGTGCCACTGCCATGATGACTCCTCCAGGAGAGTCCACTATTTTCTTTTGTTGGGCACCAAAGAGTTAGTGTCAGTTATAGATATCGATTTTTGTGTCTTTATGTTTTCTATTGACACAGGTGAAAAAGCAGTCACAATTGGACATAACCTTTATAATAGAGGTATTAATCTTTTGGCCAAGTCAGCCCAATAAGTGCAATTATAATCCTGTGGGACCTGCAAATTCTGACCAGACATCTAAGTGAAGGTTTTGATGTGCCCAGACCATCTAGACCGCCAATTAAACAGCTAATAATCAAGTCTCATCCCGCCTTTAAATCTACTCAGCCATATTCCCCAGCCCACATTTTAAAGATCTGCCATTACCTGATCCTGGCTCCCAAATGTCTCATTAGTATGCAATGCTTTGGCGTTGCCATGTGTGTCAATGATGCCTAAAGACCCTCAGGCAGTGAGGGGTCACTCTGCGAAAGATCCAAGAGTACAGCTCTCGTGTGAGGGTCGGCTGAGGGGGCGTCGTTCGGTTATAAATAGAGAAGAAAAAATGGCCTTCCAAACAGTGTTTCATGTATTGCTCCAGGCTTTCTGGTTGGCTGCTTTGAGTACTGGTGGTTGGCAATTAGTTGTGACACTAGTTCTCAGACCAACCACACTTCACTGGCAATGTTGTAATCATTGGTTAAATAATAAAGGGGAGCAGGTGGCAGAGAAGATGTTACCTTTCTTCTGAGGTCTTTTAGAGCTGCCAACTGCATTGCATCCACCTCCTCCAATAGCTTTAACTCGTTTCATTTTCTCATCCTTGCTTTTCCACGAGTATAACTGAGGGGCTGCACATTCAGCTTACCCTAATGTGTGCTGCTTAAATGAGCAACACTGCAAGGACAGGAGACCAAATAACTGGTATTCTCTTTCTGGTTGATCTGACGTTGAGAGTCAAATTGTACCACATGTCATGCATGCCAATGAAGCTTTTAAAAGACTGAGATACACTACCTAAAGATAACTATCTAACCCAAACATTGTTTGGATATGTTGAGAACCCTTGCACCATGCGCACCACAGATCTCATACACCATGTGTACTAGGTGTGCCACTGCTGTATCATTTACACAACATCTATTCAAATATTGCATCAATAACCCAATAAAAACATCACTTAATCTCATGCGACATTATGCAGACACTCTGTCTGCCCTAAGAAAGGTTCAGTCACCTTGAAGCTGGAGAATGCTTGAAGCTGAAAGTGGAACGGATTGAATTGGCTGTCCAAACATGGGTATTGATAGAGCATTGAAGTTTCATTCTCAAATGTTCAGTTGATATTTGTATATGGAAAAGGAGTATTCCGTTATGATTATGATTACAATTCACATAAGGTGTAAGTTGAAAAGTGCAAAATGGGACATACAAACAAATGTGTTGTACAAAGTACAAACAAACAATTATCTAAAATAAGGTGTCAACAGTGTAAAATAGCAAATAATTAAAAATGATTTCATTATACAAGTGCAATTTCAAATGTTTGTGCATTTAGAGTTCTGACTGCCCAGGGAAAGAAGCTGTTCCACAATCTGTTTGTTTTGCAGGTAAGGGATCTGAACCATTTCCCGTAGGGCAGCTTTGTAAACCGATGTTTTCTAAAGTGTTTGCCTGACATTTTCTGTCTGCTCCAATGTTAAAGATCATCTGATATGGTGACCTTCTGCAGCCTTGAGTGACCAGCATCCTCAGCTTGAAGTCTAGCTTGTTCCTGCCATCATAGAATGGCACAGTACCAGGTTAGTTAAAGGTTTAAATCAGCCTACTGTGATGTCATCCGAGATGATGATATTAGTAAAAACAACTATAGAATCCTCCCTGACCTAATGTCAGTGTGGCGTCTGTTACTCTCTTCTGTCGGATTTGGTAAAGGAAAGTAAGAAGAAAGAACTGAGAAATCTGCTTTACTTGAATTGGCAAGAACTGGAACAAAGTTCTTTTTGGCCTGGATATTTCATAATTCACAAGAAATCAACTGCAGAATTCTTGGGAGGTCTGCAGGTTCCTCCCACTGCAGCACTTCGTATTGTAGCAACCACGCCCACATTCAATTTTATGACCAGTCACACAACAGAAATATGTCAGATTGTGGATGACAGCCGTCAGCACATCATCTATCTACACAAAGCGGACAGACCCTGAAGAGTGCCTGCTTACTATTTGACCAGTGTAAACCAGTTCTCCGGAGGCAGACAAGGAGAGAGATTATGCTAATGAGAACAGAATAATCTTTTTTTTGTCCCACAAGGGGGAAATGCAGCTGTAACAGCGGTAAAGTGACAGGTAATAGAAGCATTTAGATTCCCATAAGAAAATTATAAAAAAATTAAGAATAATATATGTACTTTAAGGACAAAATTACAAAAACCAAACTACTGTGCAGTTATTAAAAATAAAGTGGCATACTCAAACTCATACCCAGTTCACAAGAGATAGTTTAATACTATATAATGCTTGAGTCTTCCAGGGTTGAACAGGACAGCCCATTCCAATGCTTTGCGTTCGCTGTTCCTCCTTGTTGATCAACAAGCTGTATTAAATTCCCAACAGACTGAAGGAATCAGTTCTCATCTTTTTATCATGAAAATTTCCACAACATGCTAAAAGGGAATTGATTCTAAAACAAAAGTTATGATAAATGGGAATTTATGCTTAAACTGAAGTTATGCTTAAACAGAATTTATCCTAAACAGAAGTTATGCTATTAGAGAATTGAAAACTGAAATGATGCACAGGGCTGCAGAGTGGGGCTGTTGGTAGCACTGTTGCCTTGCAGCAAAAAGGTCCTGGGTTAGAATCCCGACCTGGGGTCTTTCTTCATGGAGTTTGCATGTTCTCCCTGTGCATATGTGGGTTCCCTCTGGGTACTCCGGCTTCCTCCCACAGTCCAGAAAACATGACTGTTAGGTTATTTGGTCTCTCTAAATTCCTCTTAGGTATAAGTGTGTGCATGCATGGTTGTTTGTCCTGTGTGTCTCTGTTTTGCCCTGGAATGAACTGGCGACCTGTCCAGGGTGTACCCTGCCTCTCGCCAGACGAATGCTGGAGATGGGCACCAGGCCCCCAGCAACCCTGCTAGACGGTATAGATGAATTATGCGTAAATAAAATTTCTGATAAAACAGAAGCTATGAAACAGATTTTAACCTTTTTTCTCTTTTTTTTTTAACTTGTCCTGTCTGGCAAAGTGGCGCTCAGAAATGGTGTCTTAGTACCAAGTAGAAGCCCAACAGAGTGGAGCATTACGGCTTCAGCTATAGTACTCCACTTGATATATATGTGTACGAAATCTTTATTAGAAATTGTGGGTTTTTTCTGATATTATGGACACGGAAACGGAAAAGAAAAGGGAAAAAAGAAAAGATGAAGATAGGTAGGGAAAAAAGTTAACACTTTCACAAGTGGAGCATTACGGCTTCAGCTATAGTACTCCACTTGATATATATGTGTACGAAATCTTTATTAGAAATTGTGTTTTTTTTCTGATATTATGGACACGGAAACGGAAAAGAAAAGGGAAAAAAGAAAAGATGAAGATAGGTAGGAAAAAAATTATGACGGAGAGGGTAAGTTGAAGAAACAAGAGAGGAAGGGGAACAAAGAAAACATAAGAAAACATCCCAAGCCTCCACACCCGCAGGACGACAGAGAGAGGGGAAAGAAAACAATGATAAAACAAACCAAACTACACAACCACTACACAACCCACAAATAGATATGGAAATACAACAACAGCGTCACTGAAAAGCTCATGGTACCGATTATTACAAGATCTGGTTGTGGTTACCTCAGTCCGAGAATGTATCTTTAAACACCAGAATCCCCACACCTGCGTGTGTGTGTGTGTGTGTGTGTGTATGACCATGCTGGTGCATATAAGGTTTCTCCATATGAGTGTTCAATAGCTGGTGTGAGGAGCCATCGATCCGCCTCCCAGGAATCGAGGCAGACACAAAGGAGATTGGACCCATAGACATCCAAAGGACCCCCAGAGCACAGGAGCCCTAGGTGGACCAACGGAGGGTTGACCGCACCCCCAAGAGAGGAGCAAAGGAGAGCCCTGGGGTAACACATTCGGCAGCTACAATACAGGGGCCCCGGGTGGGTGCAGCGAGTCCACCGGCAGCCAGCTACGTCAGGGCGCATCCAGCCATGGACCCCAAGACCCAAAGACACAGTCGTACATTCCCTCCCTCTTACACACATATACTCTCATCTGCACACCAAGACACACAAGAAAGGACGCTGTACACTCACTCAAACTCACCATACACACTCTATACTCCCAGTTCCAGGTACCAATACCCCAGCAGAGCAACCAGCTCCCGGACCCAGGAGGCGGACCCCCTACCCTCTAGGATGGAGACAAGCAGACCGCCAAAGCCCCCACAGTAGCAATGTAGCCCACCAGCCCAGGCCCCAGACCAGACCACCTGTTCCTCCTCCCAGACCCCAACTCCTGATGGCCAATGGCAAAAAGGGGTGTGGAAAGACCCCTAGCCTCCCTCCTACCACTCTAGTATGGTGCTGATGCGTGCTGTTATATTTTGCATTTAAAACAGAGGGGTGGGAAGTGGGGAAGGCAGACAAAAATACATTAGACACCTAGGTTGAGTTTAGCCCCCCCAAGGGGATCCCCTAGGGGCAGAGCACCTGTAGCTAGAGAGTAACAGCCTCCCTGCCAGCAAAGGAGGCCCCCAGCACCACCTACGCATCAAAGGCCCCGTTGCCCAGGCAGGAACCCAGCCCACCTACTGGTCCAAAACCCCGCCGATATTATCACCCAGAGCAGGAACAGACCGATGCCCCAGCCGGCCAAAACACCAGGCTGACATCCACCACCCACGGTCCCCAGCCGGCAGAGGGACAACTGCTGTCCAATGGGTCAGCAAGCAACCGAATCCTCTCCCCAACCACCCGCCCTGCACATCCAGTACCCGGTCAGTCCACCGGTGAGTCCCACCGACCCCAGTCAAATGCCCGATCCCAAAACCCTGCAGCACACAAAGCCCAAGACCCGGGAGCCACATCCAGTGCCCAAAAACTGATCAGGCCCAGAAACGCCGCTCATACACTGCACCCCAACATGCAAAGGTGAAATACCATCCAGAAATTGGCGATGAGAATCATCCCAGAGAAAGAGAAAGAAAAAGGTAACACATGTCAGCCAACGGCTGACCACGACCCCCACACACTGGCACCGGCAACAGAGACATCCACACTGGCCAACCCCCAGCCAGGACCACAGCCAGGGGGCGCGACGCCCCAGAACCCTGAGCCCCTAAGCCCATTCCAGACCCACCACTGCATCCAGTGCTCGATCTACCTAGCAATCCCACCCCCAAGGACCTCCCCCAGATGCCCGGTTCAAGAGAATAGTTTTCTTAGCTATGCATAAGGCAATGTGAACCATATGAACTGACTTCGTGTTCATGGCGACACCATCTAAATTTCCCCGCAAGCAAACTGAGGGAGAAGGTGAACTATTAGGCCTGGTTCACATGGAAGCAGCACGGAACGGAGACCATTTCCATTCGGCGCCCTTGTTAACCCATAGTATAGTTCACACCAGATGCGAAGCGCCTCGATCCTCCGCAGCCGGCTCGCAGAGTGAATCGATCGTTTCGGCGTTTGGTCTATTTTTTGCGCAAGCGATCAGCGTCAATTCTGGCAGGAAGTCATACCAAAACACATGAGACAATCTGGTCAATTTCCAAAATAAAACCAATTTTTCAAAACAAAATACCACGATTGACAAATGCGATCATATTTGTGTATCTAAACAGACTATAGAGATGAAAATAAAGAAACAAACACACACACACAAAGAGACACACTTTATGAGGTTATTTTCTTACCCATGATGAAAAAAATAGCTCTGAAAAAACAACAGCTGAGCAGAAGTGCTTGTTGACCGTGGCGTCTGGTGTGAACAGGGGGGCAGCGGATAGTGCTTGATTTTCGTGAGCGCACCGCGTGAACCAGGCGTTATGTTTCAGACACTTTGATAAGTCTTCACATATCTGGCACCAAAATCTCTGAACAGGTGGACAGAACCAAAGTAAATGAATATAATAATTATTATTAGCAGTATATTGCCTGTGCATTGTAAGCAGTTATTAGACGATGTAAAACCCGTTCTGAAGATCTGTTGACCTCTATAGTGTAGTCTATGAAGGATTTTGTATCTTTTCATTGTGAATTGGGATTTTTTGTGATTTTAAAGGTTCTTAAACATATCTGAGACCAGACGTTTTGGTCAAAGCTAACTGATAGATCCGCCTCCCATTTTAAAATCGGAAGGGCTATTGATTCATCTAATTAAGATAATGTCCTGTAGATTTTAGACAGAATTTATCCTAAAATGGAAGTTATGGTAAAAGGGAATTACCTTAACATTGAATTCATGCTGCCGGGAATTTTTGCTACAACAGAAGTTATGATAAACTTGCTAGCATATCTTCCGTAACTTCCATAACTTTCTTGGCTTGGTTGTGTTGTGGCTGCTACTGTGCTTTTGGTTGACCTTTTCAGGGCCACTGCAGAAAAATAAAAACATAAAAAATCTTTTAATCACTCGATGCTTTTCATGTAAAACTATAAGAACTCTGCATCAGAATATCGGCCTTAGAAAATAGGTAGAAAATAAAGTCAGTTCCTGCTTTTCACCCGTGCTTCATTGCATCAACAATCACTGAGGGGCAGACTTCATATCTGACGTGGGTGCTGCCAGCTGGCTCATATCCAGTGCATACTAAGTCAATACTGATTGCCCCTGGCTACACAGTAGATGCTCTGAAGCAATAACAGAGTACAATCTAACCTGAAAAAAAACAAAAAAACAACCACTCTTCCCACAGCAGCTCAAGGCCTTGTTATCATGCAGCATACAGCCGCTGTGCGTACCAAACCAATAAAAACGGTGGCCCGGAGGTGTTCTGACCAAACTGGACCTCAAACCGATATGGCCAAAAGCTACAAGCTGCTCTAGTGTCTCAACAAGACACACATTAACCTTCCTGCCGTTATTTCACTGCCGAGATCTCCCACTTTGAAGTGCTTCCATTTAACCTTCATTTAACTTTTGTGTCATGCGCTCCCCGGTGCTCCATTTTGACAGTGGAAGCCTTTAGAAGTCAGAAAAGGGCCTGCGGCTATAGATGGCATATCAGCACATCTGTCTGCTGCAGCGGCTGGTTGTGGAGTGAAGAACTAGCTGTTCGCTCCCGCTATAAGTCTTCTGCCATTTACAGGTTGGATTTCACTGTACCTATGTGTCAGAAATTCAGTTTAAAAATGCATAATCCTGGTCTTAGAGGGGAACGGAGCTGGATGTTTCAGACGTCAATACAAAACCAGTGGGATCTAGGCTTCAGTAGAATATCCTCCTTCAGTGTCTGCCTTGATTTCAACTTCAAAACGGCAACACTTTTTTTGTTTTCATCACGTATTCGATGGCCAAAATAGACACAAATCATTACAATTCATTAAATAAGCAGTTTGCCATATATATATTTATTTGTGAAAATTAAAAAATGTGTATATATTTACTATATATATAGAATAATCCTTTATTGTCCCACAAAGGGGAAATTTGGCTGTAACAGCAGCAAAGTGGCAGATAATAGAAGCATCCACAGTAACACAAGAAAGGTAGACAAAGTATAAAAACAGAATTCAGAATAATATATGTACATTAGGACACGTTTACAAAAACCAAAGTATTGTGCAGTTATCAAAATAAAGTGGCATACACAGATTAGAATGTGCAACTGAGTAGGATAATAAAAAAGAGAGTATTTACAGAATCTGCATGTGTAGTTGTGCAATATAAAGTGAAAAAGTAAACAAATTATTTACAAGTAGTTAACAGAATCTGAACTGAGAAACTGAGAAAACAGATGTGCAATTATCTCCTTCATGCACCTAGTGTGCAGCAGTCTGTCACTGAAGGAGCTCTCCAGTTCAGCAACATCTTCATGCACGGGGTAGGAGACTCTGTCCATTAGTGATGTAATTTTGGTCAGAGTCCTTCTGTCTCCCACCACCTGCACTGGATCCAGGGGGTATCCTACAGTAGAACAGAGCTGGCCTTCCTGAGTTCATCCAACTTCTTTCTCTCAGCTGTAGATAAACTGCTGCTCTGACATACTACACCATAAAAGTTGATCAGCAGGTGGTTCTGCTGGGACCAGTCCACAAAGTCCAGAGTCCACTGTCTGTACTCTAAGTCGTCCTCACCTGTGATGAGGCCGACCATGGTACAGTCATCAGAGAACTTCTGAAGGTGGCAGTGGGGGGAATTGATGGAGAAGTCTGCAGTAGAGGGTAAAGAGGAACGGTGCCAGCACAGTTCCATGTGGAGGCCTCGTACTCCAGAACAGCCCTGTGTCCTCGCATACTGTAGGCATCCTGTGAGGTAGTCCAGTATCCACTGAGACATGTGGTGGTCCACTCCTGAAAGCTCCTGCTTCCCCTCATAAGTCCTGGCTGGATGGTATTGAAAGCATCCAGCCAGGACTTATGAGAGACAAGCTATAATTGGATCTGTTTAAAGGGCAACTCACCTAGGAATCTACCAGAGTCTAGCTCCGCCCACATTTTCTGTTTGAAAAATTTTTAAAAAGGAAGTGTTGCCAGGCAGACTATAAAATGTGTAGCAGGAGAGGGCTGGGCATGGTTTGGGCTCTGATTGACATCTTGACAGGAGCGCTGCTGCAGTGGCACAGACACAGACAGAAAAAAAGCTGGAGAGCAACGTGAGCTCCTTTGTCTCAGAGCGATCTTTTTGAGGTGAAGGATTTCTCTCCACCTCCTTTACAGAGGCGTGGGCGGAGACTACCCCACAGCAGCAGGGTGGCTGATGTCAGCCCTCACCACATAGTGAATAGCTATGCCCTTTTCAAATTCAAGTGCAGTATAAAGTTTTTACCTAAAGAGGGCGCCAGACTGATGGCTTTAAGCAGAAAGTTTTTACCAAGATGCACTAGAATACCAAAATGATTACTAGAAATGTAGACAGCACTATTAGAAACTCATTTATACAGTTAATCAGCAAAATAAAGTTGATTTTTGGGGTGAGTTGCTCTTTATCTAAATCAAGTGAATGTTTTCAGTTCTTTTGCCTGTTTCAAAAGACAATGTGTGTCACTGGGTCAATGAGCCTTTATGTCATTCGTAAGTGGTCAACCTGTGTAGCGCGATCTGGTGTTTGTCACAAAAGATTATGCGATGGCGGGATAAAGGGGCATGTGGTGGTGGTGTCCGGGTTGTCAACATGCAGGGTTGCACATAAACCATAGACTGTATAGACGAATCCGCCATGACGTCACCCGTAGGTTTCTGAAGAGCTGAATTGAAGCCCAATGGGTGGTTCCCACCACCGCCATCTTGGCCATGTCACACGTCTCATC
Organism: Valencia hispanica; assembly: GCA_963556495.2. Taxonomy (NCBI): domain Eukaryota; kingdom Metazoa; phylum Chordata; class Actinopteri; order Cyprinodontiformes; family Valenciidae; genus Valencia; species Valencia hispanica. Next base: position 30,174,119 of record OY747722.1, on the reverse strand, counting down.
ACGCTCGGAAAATGCAAAAAAAGGGCAAAGAGGTGGAGCTGAGAGTGGGGCTTTGAGGGTGGGAGCTGATGATTGACACTCTGAGCCAATATAGCTACGAGCTAACTGAGCTAACCTGGAGCTAATCGAAGTTAACAGAGGTTAGCAGGCGCTTTTAGCCAGAAAACCGCAGTTGAGCGACTCTACTACCCCTCTGCCTTCTAGGCAGCTTCAAATATTTTGTTCAATAAAAGCATGAAGGCCGGTTGGTCCATAACTTTCACTAAATGAGAATTTCTAATGAAAACAAGTTTTGATAATCGATATGTAAAGAAGATCATTTCAACCCATTGTTGAACAGCATTATCTTTAATGGGTGGGGGGGAAGGGGTGCAGACATTTTTAACTTTACGCACTGAGTACAGGTAACTAAATGAAATTTAAAAAAAAACCTAGAAAAGCACTTTGAGAGCAGCGCAGACCTCCGTTGATGGGATTATGATCATTCTTTACAATGTAAAATATCTGAGTTCAGTTATGAAAAGTTTAATTAAAAAAAACATTAAAAACACATTGAATACGGTTACATTTACCAAAAAAATGTAGTGCTGTCAAGAGATAAAAAAAAAGTTGAGATGAATTAATTATGATCTGTAATTCATTAATCTGATTAACCTCCTCTTTTTTAATCACACCTAATAATTGCTGAGAAAAGCCCTCATCTTGAGGTATTTTCATTTCAATTAATTCCATTATTGTGTCTGAACAAATCCATAACAAGAAAACTACTCTATGAAGATATCTGCTCTGATAAAGATGGACTCACCTTAGCACCTTGGAGTGGCTGCCATGGCACTGAATTAGGTTCTGTTTTTCTCATTAGTTCCTCTAATAATTATTTAAATAGCTTGTGGCACTGATAGACTGTGTAAAGAGCACAGAAATTTTAAAAACATGGACAAAAAATGAAACAAGTTCTTCTGGCACTTCAATGTAACACACACACAATGTCACAGCTGTTAACTCTATGCACACACATGTAAGCATGTCATTTTATATACGCTAAAAATGATTTATGATAAATACATCTCTGAAATATTTCTTTCATTATTCTTTCATTATTCTTCATTTAGCATTGGGCAGATCTAACAGGAGAGGTTTGGTCTAATTTAACTTCAGATTGTGAGGAAAAAGATCATTTGCTTTATGAAAGAATGAAACCCCAATGAGAAGGTTATATTTAATGTATTCTATTTTTTTTTTTTTTCAAGACTTAAAAGTTAAACATTTTGCGGACCCTTATTCAGTTGTTGCTGAAAAAGAAGGAGAGACAGATGAAGGGTATGATATGCTGAGGCTTACTCAATCGATGCTTAAAACCTGCCCAAATAACCCAACTTGAAAAATCTCATTCATCACATCACAGTTGGAGAAAAATAATCCGAGGTGAGAATCAGAAACATTATTACCATTTAAGCGAACCCTAAAAGTAAAGGTATAAGCAGCAGCATGCACCCTAACGTAGCTGTAACTGTTGTGAGGCGTTTGAAATGTGAAAGTTTTTACTTTTGTCTTGGGCCTGTTCATGCAAGTCGTTAGCTTTAGCCTCGAGGAGCAACTAATCTGTGTACGCAAAATAAAAATACTAATGTATTAAATGTAATTTAGAAACTGCTCGTAGAACCCCACTTCCAAAAAAGAAAATTCTCCCTTCAAAGTTCGACTGGACGTCGTTATCGATAAGAAATGACTGACCTCTAAAGCTACAGAGACAAATATATGGGTTCAATATCATGCCACAGACGATTTGTGCGTGCAAAAAGATTTTGCATGTGAAATTATGTTTTGTAGTTGTATAAAACAAGTCGGGCTTGTAAAAAAAAAAAAAAACAGAACCCGCAGAAACATTTTGTGGCTGTGCAAGAAACCTTTGTCTGCAGAAATATTATTTGCAAACATGTAGGTCAGTTTCGTAGTTGTGTTTTTTTTTCTGTGTGTCAAATTAAATTTGTACCAGAAAAAGTTTCGCCATACAAAATATCTGTACGAGTGAGACATCTCGGGCTCGTGTGCAACAATGCACCTACGAGCTCGCAAAACAAAAACCTACAACCACAAAACGTTTTTACGGATTGAAGGCCAGTCAAATTCTTTCCACTAACGGCCAACCAGGAGACTGCATACTGGCGAGCCAAACAGCCAATGACAGATGACGACGTCTTTTGGGGGAAGAAGAAGAAGAAGCTCCTAGAAACAATGGCCGAAGACCAAGTAAGTGAAGGCTGAGCAGCATTATAGAAAATAAATAATGTGATGTAGCGTACAGAGCCTATGCGTTTAAGATTGTTCTTTTCCACGTATTTCACCTTACGTCAAGGATATGGTCTTAACAGGGCAGTTGATATAGAACAGAAAAAAGTCCCTCTTTTATCAAACTCAGATTTCTATGATTTTTGACTATGGTATGTGTCATTTACTGATAATACTGTCGACCTCAGAACCCAACACTAAAACAATCTCAACTACCCAACAGAAAACCTAAAAAAATAATTACAGTTTAAATCAGAGATGACTATGAAGGTCCCTGATGACATAATGCAAATTAACACTGCATTCATTCTAACCAACTATAGATTTCTAAGAACCCAGTGTACCCAGTGTTTGGGCTTTACATGTTTAGAAGGCAGTTTTGCATGAAGTGCTATGAGATGTAGCCACTTGGATAAGTGATCTACAGATACCTGTTGTACTAAACCTAATGGAGCTTTAGTACAGCAGGTGTCCACTAAAAGAAGGTTATTAACTCCTCAGAACCACTCTACAGAACCCCAATGTAAATAATAACCCTACCTATGTCTATAAAGAAAACCTGCACAATCATATACAAGTCAATAAATGAACCGTATGTATTTTTTTTTCCTAGTTCTGTTTTTTATTTTCTCTCACTGTGTGGATAAAAAAACCCGGTAAGGACATTAAAAATTCATTTTCACAGGCACTCCAAGTATTTTAACAAGATCATTCTTGTTTAGTTTGGCTTTGAAAACGTTTGACCTTCCATACCTTCGCTTATTAGTTTTATGTTTTGGCCCACTCTCCTCCAGGTTCTCTTCTTCTTATTAAGAGCTGCAGAGGCTGGTATGATTTCACATGAAGAAAACCCCAGCTACACATGTCCTGCTGTGTGCCGAGTCTATTGTTCTTTGACTGTTAATTGATGACGCTCATCAGAATGTGTCTTTGCAGGTGACAGCCTCTGTCTCACCGCAGTATCACCGAAGAACATCAGCAGGGACTTCAACGCTAACACCTTGGTTTCCCATCTAATTGCAGTTTTTATAGCTCTGTAATGGATTTATGAAGCCTTCAAACGGAGCCCTTTGATTTGGGTTCCACAAGCACGACCAGTGTGTGCAGCGTTATCCGGCGCTGGAGGCGGATAATGAGTCCAGAAGGAAAATCATTTTTTTTTTTTTTTTTTTTTTTTTGGAGCATCTGAGGATGTGACAGGGTTTCCCGGGGCTTGAGCACAGATAAACTCAGACAGTGAAGATCTGCTGTACCGCTTTGATGCGGCCCGTCTTTCCATTTACCTCCCGATGACGCTGCACTTAGAGAGGGAACACCCATTCCATTTAAGTTAGGGCCCCCCCAAAAAAAGACTGCTACAGCAGACACCACACTATGTGCAGGGAACACCTCCTGCATCTCTCCATCAGTGTGATGCACGTTTACAAGCGCAGGTCTGCCCATAGAGGGCGCTCTAAGCCTGATTTTGTCTGCACCACTTTTGTGTACTATTACAAGGAAGATATTTATAGGGCCTGGCTTCACAGGGGAAGAGGTGATTACTTTTTGCTTTTGAGGCAGACAGAAACATCTTTATGTCGGGTTTTTTTCTGTCTTTCAGAGAGACAAATCTGTGAGAACGTTCAGCAATGTCTCATGGAGAACAGATGACTTTATGGCTTTTGGAAAGTTACAGGATAAACACAGAAACTTAAGGTCCACATGCTGGACTCAGTCATCTTTCATACGCAGACATTCTGAGGCTGTAAGTAAAACTTGGTTGTTGTTTTTTTGGCTTACCTACTTTATAAAGTGTTGTGGGAAAAAGGTTTGCGCCCTTCTTGATTTCTTTATTTTTAAATCAGACTTTAATGTTTCAGATCATCAAACAAATGTAAATATTAGTCAAAGACAACATAAGTAAACACAAAATGCACTTTTAAAATCAAGGTTTTTATTATCCCGCCATCGCATAATCTTTTGTGACAATCCAAACCTACATGGCCCTGTGTGGCAAAGTGAATGATTTAGTTAACGGTGGTTAATCAAACCCGAGTTTAATTTCTCTAGCCACAGTTAGGCCTGATTACTGCCACACCTGTTCTTAATCAAGAAATTACTTAAATAAGACCTAGCTGACAAAGTGAAGTAGACCAATAGAGATCCAGAAGGGGGCTTACACTTTTTCAGACCACTGTAACTGTAAAAAACACTTGTGATGTCATTTTTTTAAGCACTTTACTGTTTGTGTGTTTTCCAAAGCATAAAAAGTCTTTTTAACACAAAGGCATACACAACACAGGTTTGGGGAGCATTGCAGAAAACAGACAAATAAATAACATTCCACAAATGTGGTCTTGGACTGAGTTTTACTTAATATTAAAATATAGATTTAGAAAAATATCTTTCAAACAGAAAGAATAGGAAAGATTTGTTCATCAGAGTAGAGAAAGTCTAGACCTGATGGCGTTTCCCATGACACATAAGGGAATTGTCGCTTAAACATAAATCCTTTTTTCCATTTATTTCTTTTGTTTTCTGTGTTTTAATCATTACTAATGGGTTGGGTGGTTTAATTTAACTGAATCATATAATTATGTTATTTTCTTTTGCATCATTTAGAATTGGAAAAAGTCTATTCAGTTTAGTATTTTTATTATTCCATTTTAACATGTTCTTATTTATAATTTTATTCTTGTTTTGTAATTTTTTTTACATTTTCCATATTCTTATTTTGCCAACACCATCTACATATAATGTGTCCTTTCTGTCTTATGTCCCTATTACATTGCCTTTATTTATTTATTTATTGCATTTTGCTAAGCTATTTATTGTCTTGCTTATGCTTTTTTTTACTCTTTCACCATAACCTGTTTGTATTTCTCATGTTCAGTTAGGAAACACTTTATTTTACTCTCCTATAAAATAGCTTTTTTTAATTTCTGCTTTTTACTTAATTATTTTACACTATTTATTTATGTCATTTTTATGCATCTTCAGCAGTTTTGTATTCAATAGTCAACAATACACATTTACAGACTTAAAATGCTGCTCTACCTTACAGTTTAAAGCTGTTCTTCATATATATATATATATATATATATATATATATATATATATATATATATATATATATATATATATATATATATATATATATATATATATATATATATATATATAACATGGATGCAAACATGATTTCAGAAAATGAACCTCCGCTTTTTTCTTTTGACAGGCTAAATAACCCGAGTTATCTGTGATTAATTTTTGACTGTAACCTTAAAAACGACACGCCATACAGATCCCGATCTTCTCAATGAGCTCTTTGAAACTACTTTTCTTGTCCCTGCATGTAGTTAGAAAATGTACCTTTTGTTCTCCAGAACCTTCAGTCAAAAAGAAACCAGAAAAGTCCTTCTCTCTGTTTAAATCATGTTCCTTCAGCTTGAAAAGAAGACATGGTTTGTCCAAAGCAGGACGCCAGTTTGTAGTCTTTTTACAGCAAAACCTTGACTAAGAAAATCGTTGCCTTTTTTACTGCAATTACTTTAGATCGATTACAAATAGATGTAGAATCATCCAAGAACACTGAGGTGAATTCTGATCATGTTGTCATTATTGAGCTCAATAGCTGAGCAGGAAGTGTCCCATGTGTAAAGTAAAGCAGTTCAGGTCAGGCAGCCCTCCTCATAATGCTCCTTTTAGCTATAACACAAGCAGACCCACTTAACGTCACATCATGTTTTTCCTCCTTGCTAAGCGTTTCTGCAATGAAAACCAGACCAGAAGGGTTTCCCCCCACCCCACCCCCCATTCCTGAAAGAATTTTACGTTTTGACTGATTGCACAGCAGGCTGCCTTACTTGGCCAATTCCTGTCCATGCAGCAAGGTTAGCCAGGATTCATGCAGCAGCAGGCTGCATCATTCATGCCAGGACGTGGGGTAAAAAGGTCACCTGTCTGAAAGGTAAGCCAGTCAGCCTGTATATCAACAGAATCACATTTGTTTGTGTGTGTGTGTGTGTGTTTAAAGAAGTAAAAATGTCTCTATAGCCAGTTATTTCCAGTATTGCAGTACCTCTTACTTTTTCAATTCAATGTATTTTACTGGGATTTTATGTGAAAGACCCACGCAAAGCAGTGCATAATTGTGAACTAAAATGAAAGTTTATACTTAAAAAAACTAAATAAATAATATTAAAGTGTGGTGTGCTTTTAAATTCATTAATATTTACTGGAACCACATTTTGTTGCAATTGCAAGTCTTTGCGCATCTTGAAGCGGATCTGTAAAACAGCCCGGGTTTATCTGCAAACCTTTGCTACAGATTCCCAATAGATTTTGGCTTGGACTTTGACTAGGCCCTTCTAACAAATGACTATGCTTTGATCTAAGCCACTCTATTTTTAGCCCTGGCTGCGTATTTTGGTTCACTGTCCTTCTGCAAGGTGAACCTCTGCCCTAGCATCAAAACGTCTGCAGCCTCTAACAGAACAGCTGCATCGAAATATCTACTTATTTGGTGGCTTCTAAAGGCAGTTGGTCAATTTTTATTTATGGGTGTCAGACTACAGGGGGCTGAATACAAAAGCATGCTACACTTATTTTACTTCCACCTCACTGTTGTGAATAATATTTCAGCATTGAACTGCGTCAGTATATGCTCAGGCTGGACATTAATATGTGCTGGGTTATGGAGGCAGAAACTCTCTGTACCTTTGGGACTACGCTTATAACTTCTCTTTTTGACAAAAAGTATATTTAGAGCTGGCTCGGATGACTCTCAGCCATCCATTTAGATATGCTGCCACCGCCTGGTGCTGCTCGGGGACTTTTTTTTAAATGTATTGATCTTCCCCTCCATCTTTGATGTCTTTACTCACCATGTATATTCCACTTTTGCAGCCTTGCTTGGTCGGCTTTTTTTGGTTTTCTAACTCAAGGAATCTGGCTTTTAATTTTTTTTTTTTTTTTACCAAAGCTGAAATAAAATTACTGTGGCTATAACTGAACCGTATTTAGTTAATTAATTAATTTTGTATTTTTTGGTAAACTGTTATATATGATTGATATGCCAAAATCTGGATATAGAGTGCCTATGAAAAGTTTTCACCTCTTTGGGTGTTTATTCCCTTTTTTTAAAACAAGTGACTGTGTAAATATTCACCCACTTTAAAGTGAATTGACCTACTTCAACAGAAGTCCAGCCAGTTTGTGCTAGTAGTCTCACAATGAGCAGAATTAAGGTGTCTCCAAAGGTGCATGTACTCAATACTGACTTGAAGGCAGTGGGTATTTAAGAAATCTCTTATTTAATGGTAAATTTAATTGTGATTATTTTAGCAAGAATCTTTTTCACTTTGACATTATAGGCTTTTTTGTAAATTTTTTGAAGAGAAAGTCCAGTTTTGTGGCTCATGATTAATTTATAAAACAGAAAGAAAAAAACAAGGGGTGGAAAGTTTTTATTTCATTTTTTATAGGCACTAACATATTTAGAAGAACTGGCAACTCTGGTTAATAAATGTAAGGCAAGGCAACTTTAATTGTATAGCACACTTTCAACAAGGCAATTCGAGGTGCTTTACAAGATTAGGGAAGAACAGTATAAGGAGAAAATGCAACATTAGAGACACAGAACATATGACATTCCAGCAATTAATCGCTTACTCAAAGCCAGCTCTAAAGAGATGGGTTTTTAGCCATGATTTAAAAGGACTGCGTTTCAGCAGCTTTGCAGTTGTCTGGAAGTTTGTTCCAGATGAGGGGAGCATAGGAACTGAAAGCTGCTTCTCTACTTCTTTGTTTCAATAGGAAACTTTTCATCAGAACGAACAGAAATCACATGTGGGGTGCCCCAGGGCTCCATCCTGGGGCCCCTCTTATTTAATATCTACATGCTCCTACTAGCCCATATTATAACGACCAATAAGATTAGCTACCATAACTATGCAGATGATACTTAGCTCTACATTACGATGTCACAAGGTGACTTTGAACCCATCCAAACCCTAAGTAAATGCATCGAGCAAATCAATGGATGGATGTGCCATAACTTTCTCCAGAAACAAAACGGAAGTAATTATCTTTTGGACCTAAAGAGGAACGATCAACAGTCAGCACACAGCTTCAGTTAATACAGCTAGAAACTACTGATCTGGCCTGAAATCTAGGTGTAGTAATGAACTCAGACCTGAACCTCCAGGGTCACATAAAGGCAATAACAAGGTCAGCCTTCTATCACCTGAAGAACATTTCTAGGATTAAACGACTTATTTTGCAACAGGACCTTGAAAAACTCATCCATGCGTTTATCTTTAGTCGGATTTATTACTGCAGCAGTGTCCTCATAGATCTGCCTAAAAAGTCAATCAGACAGCTGCAGCTGATCCAGAACGCTGCTGCTCGTGTTCCTCACTAGAACCAGGAAAGTAGAGCACATCACCCCAGTTCTAAAGTCCTTACACTGGCTTCCTGTAGCTCAGAGAATAAACGTCAAAATACTTTTACTAGTTTATAAATCATTGAATGGCTTAGCACCAAAGTATGTTGAAGATCTATTGTTACTATATCAACCCACCAGAACATTCAGGTTCTCTAATTCCAGTGTACTCAAGTCAGCCAAACTGTTAAATGACTATTCCTGCCCTGCTTTCTGCAGCAGCTCCTTCTGTTCTGAACTTATGAAGATGACTACATTATCACTTATATAGATAATCCTTTTAATGAATGATAAATTAAAGAGAAATGGCTTTAGTCAGCTAGAATTAGTTATGCGTTTTATTAATTTATGTTTAGGTCATTCTCTGACCTTTGTTGGGTGTCTGCTCTCTGTCACTCAGACTAGGCCCCGCCCCCTTTGTATTACAACCCTGCTTTTATTTTGGTGTGACACCCTAAGATCATCACTGATCCCCATTAAACCCTCTTTGAAAACTTCCTGGATACACCCCTGCTCAGCAGTCTTAGTGAAGTATGTTAAATCTTATATAAACATCATTATTCAAAGATTATTACCTATAATCATTTTTGAATATGACTCTCTGAATTAAACCCACTTCAGGGCTAAACACAGCGGCTCTGACACATTAGTAAATACGGTTATTAATTCAAACTCTCTGCTTCTATCAGATTTGTTCAAGTTTGTTTGTTCTGCTGCTGGAAAAATATGAAGTTCATGGAGCTGCTCTTTCTCTTTCTAACTGTGACGAAGACTTCTGAGCGGACCCAGAGGTGGGAGCAACCTGCATGGCAGAACAAGCAGCATGCCGCGCACATAATAAAACAAAAACGAGCATGTTTCAGAGCTTTGAGCAGTTCTGGTGCTACTAAGGGGAAAAGCAAAGAGCCGGGTATTGGTCGGGTTCAAGCTTGCAATGGGAGAACAGATCAATAGGGAGATGGGTACAACACCTGTTTTTTTTTACTTTAAAAAAAAAAAAATTGTATTTTTAAATGGCAATACATTTGCAAGGTTAGAGGAGAACAGACTTTTACCTGAGGACCACTCCTCAAAGAGCAGGTACAGCCTACCTTTGGTCTTTTCACCTAACGTTACCGGGCGCGTCCTCACAGCAGTACGCTGGATCTGGGCTGGAGGTGAGCGGCCTTAAATACAAGGAAGTTACTGTTGTAAAGAGGTTCTGCCCATAGCTGTTGCAGCTCCCGTCTAAAAATATCGCTTAAAAATTCTGCACCAACAATTTGGACTGCAGCCGGTATGGAAAGCCGGACGTGCCGCAACGTGAAAAATCAAAATGTCCCAAAATTGATATTTACCTCCACCAAGGAGGTTATGTTTTCACCAGGGGTTGTTTGTCTGTTAGCAACATCACTCAAAAACGTATAGGTGGATTTTGATGACATTTTCAGGAAATGTCTTCAATGGGACTAGGAACAGGTGGTTAGAAAACGACATTATCAAAGAAGTGATTTTTGTGAATAACTAATTATATCAGCGTGACTCCAGCTGCTGAATGTATGTTTTCATGGTCAAGGAATCTAAGAAAGCTAGAATTAGATCACAACATTGGAGGGGGACCGAGCAGTCTTGGCGGAGGTCTGCGCTCTCAAAGTGCTCTTCTAGTTATACATGTGAACATTTTGATTTAACTTTTTCAAATAAAATCAATTATTTTATGTCTTGACTTTAAAACTCTAAATCTCTCAGAAGTGTGAACACCACTATAGAAAAGTAGAGCTAGCCCCTCTGAGCTGTTTTGATCTCTAAAGCTGTCTGCAGCTGAGTTGCTTTGGAGGTTAACCAGTCAGATATGAGGGTTTATTTAGTGAGATACAGCAATAAGTAAAATTATTCCATAATGTACTTTATAATACTAATAATAATCAGGTACCAGCTCTCCTATGGTCTTGTCCATGTCTACAGTCTCAGATTAACACAGCTCAGCAGCATCTCGACAACAACATCGTTCCCCATCACATTAAAAATAGCCTACTTTTGCACACTTCCCATCGGATGACAATGATGTTATGTTGCGATTCCCTATTAGAATCAGTTGTCAGTCAGGATGATCTACTATTATTTGTGCTGTTGTAAGCTGTTTTAAAGTCTTGCTGTATGTGTCCCCTTTTAACTTTGAGCACCTGCCCCTCTGAGGGTCTCTGCACGGCCCTGGAGGAGAAGCACTTCGGTCAGCATGTCTGAAACTTTTACGTTTTTCGCCAGACAATTTTAACTTATGTCAGGAAAGTCTGACTGTCCGAGGTGTTTTCGCAAACACTGCTGTTCATAATGCGAGATGTATTAACTGACACCCAGCAGGACTCTCTTGGTGTGTGAAATCCTTTTAAATGTCATAAAACAAAATAATGGGAGATGCAATGTTTGTGAATGTCAGATGGCGTGACATTGTCTGAACTTTCTCTGTAAGCTGGGTTTTAGGTTCGGAAATTAATAGTGCCAAATTCCCAGTGAGGTAATGTTTGTCATGAAACAACTTTCCAAACAGCCTTGAACTTATTTCCAGAGTTTTCAGACTTAACTGTACCCCTTAATCTCAAAGCGGCTGAACTTTATGCAGGAAAAAGCTGCGGTTCTAACTGGTATTTTCACTGTTAGACAGTGGAGCAAACACAGGGTGATTAGAGACAATGCAGGGAGCCTTGTTAGTACTGTAGCCCGAGGACGTGATACAAACTCAAAGGACAGCTACCGCAGAGGTGAAAGCAGCTAAGGAAGACATTTAATCTATTCTGTTTGAAAGCCATTCCTGTCCTCCCCTCAAACACGTCTCCTTTTGTTGTGGCAGAACTCGATGTGTCCGCGGGCCACAATGGCATTAAACTACAAACAGGTTCCCCGAAGCGAGCCAGAGCTGAGGTCGAGGCGGTTCCTTAGAAGATCTCCCTCCCCTCTGAAACGTGTGAACTCGTGTGAAATGTGGAAGCGCACCGTCCTTTCTGGCCCATCTCACTAAAATGTGCTCACTCTGCTCTATAGAGTCCTTCTTGGCTCCATTTTCCCCACGTCCGGTGTTCATTCACACGTCCCCTTCGTAGCAACTGTCCTCTCATTATATCTCATGAATAACTTAGGAGCAACCAGTTTGTAAGAGTTTCTTCATGTTAGTCTGGTTCTGTGTTGCTTTAAATATCAACTCTTTCCAGTCAAATCCAAGCATTCCTTAATCCAGCAGTTCAAACCATATGCACTGTATAAATAAGGCACATACCAATTTTTATGAAAAGACATGTAACCATTTTGTTTGCCATTTTCCTAATTTAGGCCTATCATGTTTGTCAAACTTATTCATAGTTGCTAAATGGCAAAATAATCAGATCAATTACTTGAATTATGAAACTCTGAATGTAATTAAAAAATTAGGAAACCCAAGAAGACATCATGGCTTCTGACTGGTAGTTTTAAGGCAACACAAAAGCACAACATGCTTCCCTGTGTGACATCATGGGAAAATTGGAAGAAATCAGCCATATTCGAGTATGAAAGCCAACCAGTGGTGGCGTTATCAGAATATTTTTCTGTATTTGACTGTTTTGCTTTTAGAACGATGATGGAAAAATTTAAAATTCCAATTCACACCCCTGACAACACTGGCGACCTGTCCAGGGAGTACCCCGCCTTTCGCCCCAAGACTGCTGGAGATAGGCACCAGCCCCAGCAACCCTGCAGAGGATGGGCGGGTATGGATGACGGATGGATGGATGGACCCCTGACCACTTGATGCAGATGCGCAGACATTTTAAACTTACAGAGTACAGGTAACTAAATCAACACCGAAAACCCCCAAAAACATTCAGAGCATCTGAGCATCCTCTTAGACCTGAACCCCGTGATCAAAGCATCTCACTATGCGGGAACGACCAAAATTAAATACTACTGAATAAGTCATTATCGTTTTAAAAATGGATAAAAATTGACATTTGGGTTATAAGTAGTAACCTCACTACTTATAACCTACATGTCTGTGGTTACATGTTCACATCTAAATGTTTCTTCCTGTATAGAATATAGTACTACTGTGCTTATGGAACAGAATCCAAATCTTTTGAAATGGACATCTGGAGACAATAAACAGTTCGTTTCAACACAATAAGACCTTATTGTAAAAAAAAAAAAGATTTGTGGCAAAAAACCTATACAGATACAAAAAATCCCTTTGGTTCAGCTTGCTCCAAGACAGACACCATGCGACCCAGTCTATTATTCCTTCTTTTTTTTTCTTACGCAAACTCAAAACAAAAATATGTCAGCTCTTCTCTCTCACGGTCCTCCTGCAGCCTTTTCTCTGACCTCTGCAGATATTCCAATAGTTCAGCGTTCCACTTTTGTGCAAAATGACGACACAAAACAAAGACAGTTGTAGTTATTAACAGGTGAAGGTGTAAATATTCCTTACCCGGCCTGCTAGGCGGAGAATGTGTGCGGGTGAGCATCAGGTGCTGAAGAGCAGCTTGCCCCAGGCCTTGGGTTGCCCTTCATGTCTATAAAAATATATTTTACATAACTTAACAAACGGTAAGGTTAGTTTCAAACGGGTGAACGTATTTCACGTGACATGTTGGTTTTTAGCAATATGTACAGTAATGCGTCGCACACATGTTATCTGACATGTACCAATACATGTCCACTAACACAGGAACAGTCAATTCCACTTAATAGAGGGATAATACAGTGTAGCAGCTACATTTACAGAAAGTGACGAACTTTCCCTCCTCCATATACTCGTCCACTATGCGCAGGAAGGTTGACGCTGCTGGAAAAACACCACCTTTTGTTCAATTTCACCTCTCCAATTTGTTCTGCAGCTCCGACAACCACAAAGCCAGAAAACCTGGTCTCACGACGAATCTTTGTTTTGCTACGCTAAGCTTTTGTCATCCAGCCATCACACCTTGGTTGCGTCATCATGTGGGTGGGGTAGAAACCGGTTCTTCCAAAGAACCAGTCTGGACCAGCAAGGAGTTGGTGCTTGGCTAAGTACCGGTGTGGAACCAAAAAACGGGTGCTTGGGTGGTGGAAAACCAAAGAACTGGTTCCATGTCAGGCTCTAGCACCAAACCAGCTCAGTGGAAAAAGGCCCAAATACATCTTGTAAAAATCGGTATCATTTGCTTTTCAGTGAAGCTGTTGTATTCATATAAATATATGTGGGTTGTTGCTGTGTGGTTCTCAGTTCCCATTGTTTGTTTGGTTTGTTTAATCATTGTCTCCCCCCCATCTTTCTACCACCCTACAGGTGTAGAAGCAGACTTCTAGGCTGTTTTTTTCATTATTCCCCTTCCTCTCTATCTTAATTTCCCTGTTAACTTTTTGTCCCACCTCTCTTAATCTTTTTTCTCTTCACCTTCATTTTCAGTCTCCGTGTCCATACTACTTGAAATAAATCGACAGTAATTTGTAATAAAAAGTTAATAGATAGATACGTGCACATCAAGTGGAGTATTATAGAAAAAGCCGTAATGCTTCACCTGCGAAAGTAAATCTGTTGGGCTTTTACTTGGGACTCAAACAAGGACATGTTAAAAAGAAAAAAATGTGAAATGAATTAGATTTTAATGAATGGACCTTACAACAGCCAGGTGACACATTAGTGTGACTTTTGTCATTGTAATCATCATTTCAACCCTGCACCTTTGACGTTTGTCATCCGTAAATTGGATCTCTGGTAAAAGTAGGTAGTTCCTTTCTGTCCTGAATTTGAAAAGGAAACTTTACATGTTTTTACAGTCATGTGGAAAAATTGTTGTGTATATTTGACATATGGATAGTTAATATAAATGTTAACATTATTGCGGGGGGGGAAATCAAGCAATACAACCAGAAAACTTTAATTAAGAAAATCAAGGAATAAATGTAGACACCTCTCAATTTATTCGAGTGTAAAGCAGCTAAAATTATAGACAGGTGTATAACATCAGGAGAAGATTATAATGTTACTTATCGTTTTAACAGAGGTTTGCCCTGTTTTAACAACTGCAGTGAGAGTGAGCACCATGGTGAGATCCAAAGAGCTGTCTGAGGTCTTCAGAAGGAAGATTGTAGCATCTTATGAGTCTGTTGGGTGGTTATTTCACCATATGGGAAATAATCTACAAGTTAAGGCCATTTAAAACCGCTAACATGCCCAGGTACTACAGCAGGCTCCTGCTACTTTATTATGAAAGTACACATGTTTTAAAGTGACAAGTTTAACTTTAATGGGATGTGTGAATGGAGGAAGCCTTTGCTCTCCAAGAAAAACATAAAGGTCAGACTGAAGTTGGCCAGAGAGAAGACAGACATGGACCTGGACTAATATTCTTTTGACATACAAGTCTAAAACAGAGTTATCTGGACGCTAGAGCAGAGGACATGTTTGGTATTAACCAAATATAGCATTCCAAGAAAAGAACCTCATACCAACTGTAACGCATAGAGCTGGAAGTGTCATGGTTTGGGGATGCTTTGCTGAAGCAAGACCCGGCCAGCTCACCATCTTCGAAATAACCATGAGGGTCTACTACGTATCGAAAGGGTTCTTGAGGAAATGTGAAGCATTCTTTAAAACAGATCAAAGCCAAAGCAGAACTAAATCCTTGTAACCCAAAACAGTTGAGTACATTTGTTGGCACTTAAGAAAAGGAAAATCCTCACTGAGATGTTGTGGGGTGACTTAAAGCACACTGTACCGACAAGAAAACTTGTAAACATCTCTCATCTGAAAGTGAGGAGTGGGGCTAAATTAAAAAAGTAGTCTTCTACTTTAAACATTTATCCATCGAGGTGCTGGGTGGCTCAACTGATAGTGCAGGCACAGCATGTGCAAAGGCTATAGTCCTCTACGTAGTTGTCCTGTGTTTGGCTCCCTGTCTCGGGTCATTTCCTGCATGTTCTCCCCTTGTTTTCCACCCTCTTTCCAGTCAAATTACTGTTCAATAAAGGTCTGTAGTCCCCAAAAAATCGTACACAAAAAACATCCATCGATTGTTTATACCTGCTTGTCCTTCCAGGGTCTTAGGGGGACTGGTGCCTATCTCCAGGGGTCGTTGGGGTAGAGCCTGGACAGGTCACCAGTTCATTACAGGGCAACACACTGATACCTTAGGGCAATTTAGTGGAAACAATTACCTTCACAGTCATGTACCTGGAGGGAACACGTGTTCTATGGAAATCTTTAAATAAGGGATGATATCATGATACCTTCTTAATTTAAGAATTTATTGCAAGCTGGGTACGTGAACACAACAGTCAGCGTGTGTTTCCATCTGACCCTAACGCTTCCGAAGCGGAACCATACTGCACGGTTACCATAGCCACACTGAAGTGCTTCCTCTTTCGGTGCGCCTTACAGAGGACTGGTTTGAACCAGCCAGATGGCTAAATTGAAGCCACTTCAGGGTCAATCTGCCCTTTCATAAACAAAATATGTTCTTGCGTCTATAGTCTGTAATCTAATAACCCTGACTTCTGTCCCTTATTAAGGGTTAACAGACAGTCCATGAAATATTTCTGTTACACACTCATGCACATGAAGAACTTACAGTACAAACTACATGTAGAAAGACCCAAGGCTGGGATTCAAACCCAGGATCTTCTTGTTACAAGGCAACAGTTCTACCAACTGACCCACCATGCAGGGCCTGTTAAACAGCCACAAAAAATATATTGATTGGCATCAAGTGCTTTTAGAGGTAAGTTTGTCTGAAGAATTTTCGCAAAAGTTTGTGCAGAACATTGTTTCAGAATCAATTGTGATGAAAGCAAGCCGAGACATCGACCAAAGTACTCATGAAGGGTGAGACTGATTCCTCAGTTAATTCTCAACTGATGTTTGACTGAAATCCTGCAACGATCCTGTCAATATTTCATTACATGATGGACACTGACAAGGTCATAGACTTCGGTTGGTAACTAAATCTTGTTGGGCCTTCAGTACAGGCAGAAAAACACTTAGCTCTTCCATTATTGGTGCCGCATAGTGTAATCTGATCAAGTCACAACTTAACGTGTCAGGACGTATTTCCGTCTGGTCTGTCCATTACTCCTCAGTGATGTACAGGTAGATCTGACACGGAAATTTGAGAACCCAATGAAAAAGAATGAGGACTGGTGTCTTTTGGTTGCTGTAGCTCAAGGTTGAGGGTTTGTCTGTAATTTCAAAAAAAATTAAAAACGTATGTTTTAAGATTCACACAGTAAGCACATTAAGATGGATATTTAAAAAAAATTATATACACTTCAAACTAGTGCTGATGAGTACTGAACCACAGGACTCAAGTCTGGAAAAAAATCAGACAAGAGTTGAGAATGTGGGTGTTTATGATTAAATTCTAAAGGGATTGATTTACATGCCTGAGAGGTAATAAAATGTATTAATATTGCTAACAGCTTACATTACTAAATTACCTATCACTTGTACTGGTTTTATCGAAAATATGAGATCAATATTATGGAAGTGGTATTCATCTTAATAAAGATGAGAAGATTTCTTCTGTGGTCCAAGAGTACATTTAATTGGTCTTGTCAATTAACAAGGGGAATCAGCACACGCAAAGTGTTGAATGAACTGACCTGCACCCCCCAGTCTAAACATCCATTTTATACATTCATCTCTACTAAAGATCCTCCCATGAAGTCTCCTCCAGCAAGACTGGATCACAGACAAGAGCCAGTGTTTACTGGGTCAGTTTCCAGAGGCAGGGACTGTACCTGACGTTATCTCTACCAAGTCTACATGTTAAGACATAAAGGAGTTGTTTTTGATGTTTTATTATTATTAAACCCTTGACTTTAGATCCAGAAATAATTATTCCAACAAGCTAGTCCAGCCACCAATTAGTTAAACCGTAAACGTGGATGTCATGTCCTTCCAATCCGAGGACATCCCTTTACTGGAGTGAGTAGAAATAAATCTCGGAGCAGCCTACCGCATACCTGAAGTGGCCGTGATCATACAGATAATCGTGCAAAGTATTTGCAGGGATCTGAGAGAAAAGTGGCCGCTTGCAAAATTTGGGGGACTGATTTTGACGGATCTGAGGACATGAATAAAACTAGGATTTTACTGTCTCAGTGTCCAGCATTGGAGAGTTGATTAAGGACTTCATGGCACTAATTGAACTGGATGCTGACTGAAGTGCACAGGGTATAACAAATGAAACGGTGAAGCTTTTCGAGGACCTAGGCTTGGATGACTGGGCAACAATGTCGGTTGATGTGTGCACTGGTGGTGCTGCTGTCCACATTAGTATATGTGGAGGCATTGTACCCAAACTCCGCCAACTGTGCACATTCTGGACTGCACAAACAATGGAGAACTTTGAGGACAGCGGTGCAGCCTGTGAGAGGGGATTCTGAATTCTCAACATAATAAAATCACAGCCGTGATGCACATTCATCTGTCATAGAGGACAACAAACACTTTTGACTCTAAGCCAGTTGTTGAATTGTGGATGGAGAAAGCTAATCGGAGGCTCTACCATGGACGGGGAAATCCATCGGCAGCATCTTCATCATCTACCAAGCAGGAACCTGAAGTAAAGACGCTGACGGGGACTTAAAGAAAGACTGTGCTCATTAAAACCTTGCTACACATGAAGTGAGGACCAAACGTCTATGCTTAGTGTTTACCTGAGCAACTTCACAAGTCAAATTCCTTGCTTGCCTGCAGAAACGTGGCCACTAAAGCACAATATCTTGACATGAAAACACCACTGGTTATTACTTCCAGATAAAACCGATGTGCATTCTTTCAAATATTACTTGTCGTATTAAAAGGGAAGATGTCGTTTGCAGTGTGGATGGGAAATGAGGACAGATATTCCTTTGCTGGTATCTCCGGTCCACTTCAGCGATAACCTATCCATCCTGGAACTGGCAGGAGAGTTAGGTCTTTATCTCTTTGTCATATCAAAGCTTCTACAGCTGAGCCCCCTGATGTGGACTGGCCCCCCCCCCCCCCCCCCCCAAAAAAAACTGACCAAAATGTGCAAAACATTCATTCATATTAGCGGACATAAAAGCTTTCTGTCTGTTAATGTACCTTCTTATTAGTACCCAGAAAAGCTGCCTGTGAATACAGCACCCATGCTCACATAAAGAAAACTTGTCCAAACATAACCAGAGATAAATTGAACACATGTTCAGCTTGTAGCCTGTCCTATTTGCCCTTTTTCTACTAACTCTATGATCACACTACTACACACACACACAACGGTGTGTAGCGCTCGCCGTCACTGACAAGACGCATGATGAACGCATCCGCAGTGATTTATAATAACACACTTTGCCATTGTAAAGGAGGAAATTGAACAAACAGGCCATGCTATCTGTCACCAGATGACCCAGTTCAAGTTCAAGAAGCTGCCTGTCAAGAACAATTGACTGCATGGCTGATATATTAGATCTTAATGGCAGCAGGAAAGAAAGCTCTTAACGATTGCCTTTGCTGGGCATATGAAGGTCCCACAGCGGGCTAGATTGCAAAAAGGAAACAAATGATTTCCTGAAGCAGCATCTTCCAACCTAGAAGAAAAAACAAACAAACAAAAAAAAAACATCTGATACAGGTGGGGTTTGATGCTCAGTTAGCCTTTGACAGATTAAAGGGTGTTTCTTAGTGTAAGAAAATTGGTCAGGAAATATTTCATCACCTCCTCAGGGGATTGGGGCTATAATCATGTGGGGTGGTTATGTTTTTTTTGATACAACTGCAGTGAAACCCAGTTTCAGTTGAAGTAAAAGTGGCTTTAATGCGGGTCAGCTAGAAGTAGTCTGGTTTTTACCTGAAGAAGACAGGTGCTGGTAGCATTCCTTTGTCTGATGTAGAGTTTTTTGTTCTTTTATATAAAAAATGCAACTCAAGGCCGTCTCTCCAAAGTGTCCTATTAAGAAGTGGGAATGGTTCTGATAGACCTATTCACAGCTGAAGTCCATCTATCTGTTATGTCCTTGGGCAATTCAACACGATGCATCCAAGGTACAATATATTTCTAAAATTATTTGCTCATCTGCCCTCACACTCATATAAACTAAAGCAATTCTTAATTCTTTGGGTTTAATATGTCGGCCCACCCTTTGTAGCTATAGCAACTTCAGTTTGTTTATGGGAATATTTCACCAGTTTTTCAGAAGCACTGATGTTGGACATGAAGGTTTAGGTGTTCTATCGGGTTTGTGGTCAGGACTCTACGGGGAGCGGTCAACTTCTTCCACACCAACCTCACCTTGCTTTGTTCACTGGTACACATGTTGGAACAGGAATGGCCCATCCCCAAACTGCACACTGAAAAGAAAGTAGTCCAAAATGTCTTGTTTACCATAATCTCCTTTGCCTCAATTCATAACTGACACAATGCAGTCAGGCAAGTGGCGTTGTCTTACAACTGCCGAACCTAGACATGTCCATTGGGTTACCACACAGAAATACATGATTTGGTACTCCAGAAAACATGTTTCTTGTGCTCTAGAGTCCATTGGTGACGTGTTTGAAACCACAGCATCCAATGCTTTCCATTCTACTTGGGGATGTAAGGGTTGGATGCAGCTGTTCAGACCATGGGAATCTATTCCATGAAACTCTTAACAAACTGTTCTTAAGCTAATCTGAGGGCCACAAAAGGTTTGAAGATCTGTACCAACTAGGGGTGCACCGGTACACAAAAATCTCTGTTCTGTATATATTTCGGTTTAAAGTCACGGCTTGGTAAATTTTTTGATTCACTTTAATCAAGAACAGTAAATCCAAACTATGCAGGGGCCCAGGGGGCAGCACCAGGGCGGGCCGGTCCATGGACCGGGAGAGCCGGGGCCCAGGGGCGCCCCACCCCACAGCAGGGACCCGACAAGGGACCGGCCGATGAGGGCCCCCTGGCAACGCAGGGGCCGCGGCCGGCCGCCACGCGCCACCACCACCCTGGGCCAATCCCCACCGCCAACATCCCAGCACCCCACCCCTGCCCCACGTCTGGGCGTCCCACCGATAGCCGCAGCGGATGGACAGCATCCCCAGGCCAAGCTCAGCCAGCACCTGGACACCAAGTTGTACCAACTCCCGAGTCCTGATCCCGCGCAACGCAGAGCGCCGAGACCAGGCATCCAACAAAGGCCAGGGCCGGTCCAACCTCCCAATGAACTGACCACGCACGTGCGCACAGAACAGGTGATCGAATGAGCAGAGACGCTGGATCCGTATCCCGCCGAGCCACCGAGCAGGCACCACCCAACAATCCCAAACCTGCCCCAACCAACCAAAGGAAGATATCGTACCTCACTCACACACCCCATACACACTTCATGCTCCCAGGTCCAGGTATCGATGCCCCAGTAGCCGAACCCGGGAGATGGACCCCCTACCTTCTAGGACGGAGACAAGCAGACCTCCAAGGCCCCACAGTGGCGAAGCAGCCCGACAGCCCAGCACCCCGACCAGACCACCTGTTCCTCCTCCGGACCCCAACCCCTGATGGCCCGTAGTGAACAGGGGTGTGAGAAGACCTCTAGCCTCTATCCTCCCGCTTGAGTATGGTGTTGATGCGTGTTGTTATAATGTGCATTTAAAACAGAGGGGTGGGATGTGGGGAAGGCAGCCACACATCCCCCAACCCCCACTCCAAGCCCTCAGTGTCTATATGTGGTTTAACAGTGGGCACCGGCACCAGAGGTGAAGCTGATTGAACCGCTCCCCCTCTGGATGCTGCAAAAGTGTGCCCACCCCAAAGTCCCTACATGTGTGTCGCATGAAAATGTTATAAGTGGGAGTGTCTAAGTTGTATATTAAAATTAGGACCCAGGACGCCACGGGATAGCGAGGAGGGAAACCCCTCCTCGCACCCCAGTGATGTGCCCATGCCCCAAGACCCTATATGAGTGGTAAAGTGATGGAGCGGGTGAACAAAGGTGTTCGGGGATGGGGAGGGAAGGACTGGGAGACAAAATGTCTTCCCAGGGAGCCAGCTCCCCCACTGACCCCAATAAGCACCGCTGTTCACCGGGATCCACCAGGGGAGGGAGGCCATGAGTCATATACTTCAGTGCAGAGCGTTTTATGGACATTATTGTTGTTGGAAGATGCGTTCACTGACAAAGTTCTGGTTCGTTCCATCGATCCTTCAGTTTCTACTGTTGCTGCATGAGAAACCATTAATGCTCCCAAATAGCAGAGTTTACTGATAGCTGGGAGTCCTTTCTGTTTCGTTTTGGTGTCACTTTTTAAAGTTGCACCGTGGAACATTGCACTGCGCTTTCAGTTCTGCACATAAACATTCTGCATGTGTACAAGTATAAAACAGCTGTATTCGTTCATTATAAATCCGTACCGAGCCTACAGGGCAGTTACACCCCTAGTACCTACTACCTCTGCAGAAAGTTGAGGACTTCTGTACACTATGTACTCTTAGGATCCACTGACCCGATTCTGTGATTTTCACCTGGCCTAACACTTCGAAGGTCAGCCTTCTGTCATCTGAAGAACATTTCTAGAATTAAAGGACTGATGTTGCAACAGGACCTCGAAAAACTCACCCATGTGTTTATCTTTAGTCGGATTGATTACTGCAACAGCGTCTTCACAGGTCTTCCTAAAAAGTCTATCAGACAGCTGCAGCTGATCCAGAACGCTGCTGCTCGTGTTCCTCACTAGAACCAGGAAAGTAGAGCACAACACCCCAGTTCTAAAGTCCTTACACTGGCTCGCTGTAGCTCAGAGAATAGACTTTAAAATACTTTTACTAGTTTATAAATCACTGAATGGCTTAGCACCAAAGTATGCGGAAGACTTGTTGCCACTAAATCAACCCCCCAGACAACTCAGGTCTTCCAGCTCTAGTCTACAAACCCTTCCTAGAATTAGAACCAAACATGGAGAAGCAACTTTCAGTCTCTATGCTCCCCTTATCTGGAGCAAACTTCCTGACCACTGCAAAGCTGCTGAAACATTGACTTACTTTAAATTAAAGCTAAAAACCCATCTGATTAGAGCTGCCTTTTAATAAGTAATTAATGATAGCTGGAATGTCATATGTTGTATTGTATCACATATCATCTGTCTCTAATGTTGTGTTTTATGCATTTATTGCTGCTTTTATTTTATTTTATAATGATGTACAGCACCTTGAATTGCCTTGTCATTGAACGTGGGCTTTACAAATAAAGTTGACTTCCTTTCCTGGCTGCGTTGCCATCAATTCCAATTGCAGTTGACTGCAGATAATTTAGTTGCAAGGAAATTTCACAAATTAACATACTGCACAGATGGTATCCTATAATTGGTACCATTATAGGATACCATACTATATAGAGCTACCTATTCTTTCACCAATGTTAGTACAACCAATCTACAGGACTAGATGCTTTATTTTATACAACAGTGCTCACGGAAGTCATTGGATCACCTGAATTCAACTATTTGGAGCCGTAAAGGAAAACCTTTGGGACAATAATGCATTTGTATCAGAACGAAAGGTGGTATTTGCCAGAATAATATCTAATTCAAGTCGAAGTCGAAGACTAATTTGCTTCAACACTTAAAATGGTAGATTTAGATCTAAATTTTATACCTTCATTTCCTGGATAAAATGAGTTGGTCCAGCCAGGCTTTTTTGAAAATTGATAAGTGTAAAACATGAACCAGTCTTCTGAATGCCTTCTTAAAAGTAACGAAAAGTAACTCATATTGTCATTAAGGCTCTGTTGATACCAAACTGTGTTGTGGTGCCTCGTCATAAAGCTCGTCAACCATGTAAACCATAAATAACTTCAAAATTGTTGTAGTCCGGGGTGTTTGTGTTTGTCTGCTTTCTGCATGCTTTCTCCACTATTCTGGAGATTTCCACCAGAGGTCCTGGCTGAGCTGAGGACCTGTTCATCAAGCTGGGGGCGGAGCCTGGCTGCTGCACCTGCACAGGTGAGCTCATCACTGATGAGGATATAAGGAGCTGGCAAGGGGCGTTTCCTGGTCCTGGAATCATTGGGGGCTGAGCCCACACCCTCTTAGAGGAATCTGGGAAAACCTACGCAGTAAAAAAGGTTTTTTATTAAAGCTTTCTTGAGCTTTGTGGCACCTTGTTTAAAGCCAAATGCAGCGATATGCAGTTAAAAATGAATACATTTTCAAACTGAAATGTGACAATGTAAAGATTATCTCTAAAATCAGTATTAATATTAGGTAAGACAAGATGATAAAATTAGTTTATTATATTAATTTTTTCTTTCCCTGACAAGCACAAAAGTTAGTTCTGTGTCAGGTAGCATGGTGGACCTCTGTGTCTGCTGCTCTTTTCATCATTCTCTGTCCTGTCTAGGTCATCTGTAAACCAAGTATGACATCAGATTTCTTTTATCATAATAGATGTTATCAAAAGGTAATCATAAAAGGAACTGACCTTTGCACCAGGATTAGTATTCAAGTGTCATGTTGGGGGGAAAATTGGCTCAATTATCTAGTTTGAACTAGAAAAGGACTCGGAGAGTGCAGACCTCCACCAAGGGAGCTCAGTCCCAGTCAAGACAGCGGTCTTTGTAATCAGAACAAAAGTAAAACTGTTGATTTAATCAGTGCTGTAGTCTAGTTTATTCTAGTATATTCTGATTTGTTTCCTCCCAGACAATCATCAGTCAAAATGTTATCAGTCATTGATTAGTCAGTGATTTTAATCCTGCTCTGCTTTCTGAAGCAGCTCCTTCTATTCTGTATTTATGAAGATGCCTACATTATCACTTCTTGTCTAGATAATATTTTTAATGAATGATAAGACAAAGAAACATTAGTTAGAATTATTTATGAATTTTATGTATTTGTATTTACATCAATCTTTAAACCCCCATGTTGTGATTCTGATTTCTGTCAATCAGTCTAGGCCCCGCCCCCTTTCTATTACAGCTCTGCTTTTATTTCAGAGTGACACCCCAAGATCATCACTGGCCCCCGTGTATCCCTCTTTAAAAAACTTCCTAGATACACCCCTGCTCACCAGTCTTAATGAAGTATTTTTAGGCATATATAAACATTATATAAACATTATTATTCAAGCATTATTACCTATATTCATTTTGAATAAGACATATGGAATTAGACTCACTTTAGGGTTAAACACAACAGGTCTGACCCACATTAATAAAAAAACTTTATTAATTCAAACTCTTAGAAAAGTCTTTGTTTTGGAGCTTTGTGCAGAAGAAAGTTCTGGTGCTGGGCCAGGAGAAAGCTTGCAATGAGCTGCACTGTGGGGCGACGAGGAGCCGTAGTGAGACACAGATCAAAGGGGAGACATAGACCAACGCACGTCGGTCCAAAATGTCCGAAGACTTTGGACCCGCTGGCGTGTTTTCGCAAACACTGCTCTTCATGCTCAAGCCTCGCTCCCGGACTCCACCATCTCCAATACCTCTGGACTACTCCTCTTGCAGTGCTTCTCACCTCCACTTCGATCTGCAGTGTTCCCGGCTCCCGCACTCCTCATCATCACATTATCATTGTTTCAATAAACCTTTATAACTTTTGCAACTGGTCTTCCTATTGGAGTTCTGCATGTGGATCTAGAAATGTAATTCAAATATGACAAAGCTTTCCTGATAGATGACTTGGGACCTGATAGAGGATCAACACCAGCTGATAGCAAGGCTTCCCAAATCATCACCAACTTGAGGAGCTTCATGCTTGACCTCAAGCAACTTGGATATTGTCTCTCCACTGATCCTATCTCTGGGACTTTGAATTTCAAATGAAATGTAAATCACTGTTTTAGATGTTATGTGGATGTACTGGCAGACTGTTTAACAGAGGAAATATGTTTTTTTTTTTTTGGTGGTAAAATAAATATGGTCTGATCTGAAAAGTTGTCTATGAATTCTCAACACTCCAGTTCTTTTTCTCCTTAGATCAGGTGTGATGTTTTCACTGGTTCAGGAATCTCCCCAACACTCTTAAAATTGACTTTTCTTTGCAGTCCACTCAAGACTGTCTCAGTTCCTTGTGCACATATTTTGTCCGCCGTACGTTTTCCTTCCACTCTCTATGAAAATACTTGGCTACAGCAGTCTGTGAACAGAAAATGTATTTTCAATCCTAACAGAAAGTTTCTTATAATCAACCATGTTCGTAGGAGGAATAATTTTCCTGACCAAGGAAAGCAGGAGGCTTGTCAAAGATAATTCCTCACAGAGAAAATAGAAGACCATCTGAGAGGATGACGGCAACGAACCCAAACACAATGAGATGCCTGTGAAACATATGCTGCAACATATGCTTTAGCCAGATCGCGTTCTAATTTACCGTCAAAAAATTCTACCCGCTGCTGAAAGTTCGAACATCGCCCGACCGAACGGCCGCCTTCGGAAAAAAAACACATTAACCTCTCCGACGAGTGAGAGGCGCCAGGCTTCTAAAGGCGCAGCTGTGAGGCCAAGGTGGAGGCCGCGGAGGTGTATTCACATTTTGATGTGTTGCACTTCAACCCACCCCCGGCGTGACTCCGGCTGGGCTTCGTTAAAAGAAATTGCGTTTGTCACAGTCGACCTAATCATGCACAAGCCCACACATTCAGAGGGAGCGATCTGCACGAGGCTGCTGGGAAGGTAAAATTGCAATCAATGGTTGTGCCTCGCGAACCCAGGCGTTCAGTCTACAGTTTCATCAGAGTGGCAGAGGCGAAGCTTGGAAGTGATGCAACCGAATGTGAATTTTACACCACTAAATTATATTCTGTTAAGCTGACAAAACACACTTCAGTCACTGTGATGCGAGAATAGTTACGGCAGTCCTTCGGTCATACTGTAATGTGTGCTGATATGCACAGAAACAGGGCCAGAAAACATGGATAAACTCCTATTGAACAACTTTCTGCAACACATAATCGAAGCCAAATTTAAGTTAACATTTTAAAATTAAGTTACATCAAAAGGGGAATTTTGAGCATTATATTTAAACCCATAAAGATGAGAAGATTTTCTGTTTTCTCTTTTAATACCCATAGGGCTGAGTTATCAAAGTTGTGCTTGTTATAACATGCGTAAACCTCACAGCGGGTGCAAAAACATACAGCAGGTGATTTACTAAGCTGGCACAGGGAGGACTGCACATATAGACCCTTTCCAAAAAATTTAAAATATGATGGAAAAGTTTATTTATTTCCATAATTCCATTAAAAACATTAAACTTCCATAGATTATAGATTCAGGACCCATAATTTAATAGGTACATAATTTGGGCTTCCAGCTCAGAAAACCCACGAAAACAGGAATTCAAAAAATTAGAATACTGTGAAGAAATCAGCCCAAATTTCACACGGCATGAATGTTTTAAACTGAGTGTCACACACAGATCATCTACTAAACTCAAAGCACCTACACAGGTTTTCCAGGAGTTATTAAATTGCTTCTCTTTGGTTAAATTGTCTCAGTTAGGTTCAATATGGAGAAGACTGCAGACTTGACAACTGGCCAGAAGACCAACATTGATGCCCTCCATAGGATGGGTAAGCCACAAATGTTCATAGCTAAGGAGGCTGGCTGTTCGCAGAGTGCTGTGTCCAAGCATATCAATGGAAAGTCTAATGGAAGGGCAAAATGTGGCAAGGAGAAGATGCACCAGCAGAAGAGCTGACTGTGGGCTTCAGTGGATTATCAAACAGAGAAGATTCATGAATCTAGCAGAAAGAGTAGAATGAGGGGGAAGGCACAGCTTCAAAAAGCACCACATTCAGACGGATACAGGAGATGGGCTACAACTGTCGGGTTCCTCGGGTCAAACCACTTCTGAGCCTGAGCCAACGTAGGAAGGGTCTCAACTGGGCCAAGTAGAAGAAGGACCGGACTGTTGGTCAGTGGTCCAAGGTTCTCTTTTCTGATGAAAGTAGAGTGTGCCTTTCATTCGGGGATCAAGGTCCAAGGGTTTGGAGGAAGACGGGTGAGGAACAGAACCCAAGCTGAGGTCCAGTGTGAAAAATCCACAGTCAGTCATGATTTGGGATGCAATGTCCGGTGCAGGTGTTGGTAAACTCTGCTTTCTTAAATCCAAGGTCACCGCATCAGTCTAGCAGAATGTTTTAGAGGACTTCATGATTCCTTCTGCTGAGGATCTGTATGGAGATGCAGATTTCATCTTCCAGCAGGACCTGGCCCCTGCCCATACCGCCAGAAGAACCAAAACCTGGTTTGATGCCCATGCCATCACAGTGCTTGACTGGCCAGCCAACTCGCCGGACCTAAACCCCATTGAGAATCTATGGGGTGTTATCAGGAGGAAAATGAGGAGGACCAGACCCAAATACAAAGAAGAGCTGACAGCAAGCGTCAAGGAAATCTGGGCTTCCATAACTCCCAGGTAATGCCACAGGCTGATTGCCTCAATGCCACGGCGCATCCAGGCAGTGATTAAGGCAAAGGGATTCCCTACCAAGTATTGAAGATTGACATATCGTTTTGAAAGTACCATATTTTGATTGATTTGTTCTTAATTTCTTTCTTTTTTTCTGCGAACACAGAGAAGTAAATGGTGATTTTTTCACAGTATTCCAATTTTTGGAATTCCTGTTTTCGTGGGTTTTATGAGCTGGAAGCCTAAATTATGTCCAAATAAACAACTAAATACCTGAAATTGTTTAAGTTGTGGGCCATGAATCTATAATCTTTGGAAGTGTAACGTTTTGAATGGAATTATGGAAATAAATACACTTTTCAATGATATTCAAATGTTTTGGAAAGGGACTGTATGTGTGTGTGTGTGTGTGTGTGTGTGTGTGTGTGTGTGTGTATATATATATATATATATATATATATAATATACATTTTAGACATTTCTAAGGATCAACACTGACTGTTTTCAAGTGATTATATTGTTTTCTACTCTGGCTATGTCTGCTTGTACTATTTTATTTATTTACCCGACTAATTCAAGGATCCACTGGGTTCTTTCAATTTAAATGCTCATTTTTACAATTTTGTATTACTTTTCATCTACCAGACTGGCGTTGGGCTCTTTTGAAACAAAAGTAAAAATAAAAACACATGGTAAAAATGAGCAACAGAGTTGTAAAGAATACTATGTTGGACCTCAATGTATGGAAACAATTGTTGGAGGCAGAGTTCCGGATGAATGGGATTAGTGGTGTTCAGTAGCTCATTAAGATCAGTGTGCTGCAGTTCCTGCTCTGAGAATAAAGAAGTACTCTGCTTCGACAAACTGGGGATCCATTACTTGTACAGGATCCCCCACCCCCCACCCCGTAGCATTGTTTCCCTATATCTGCTTATTAATCAGGATGCAAGACTGGACCAGTTTGGAACCAATAACATCACCTACACTAATGAAGAAGTTCTACACCACTGTTAGCTGTAAATAATCCTACAGCTGTGACTCTGTGTTAACTGAGCCCCTTTGAAGACGTGTTAACACGACAGTCATCGAGGTCATGTTTCCAACATTTCCGCACCGAGCCGACGAGTTAAAAATAAAGACGCCCAATGAGGCCTTTAGCGCCTCTCTAAGCTTTTCAAAGTGGGATCAATAAAAAGATGAGATCCGGTCTCCGCCGTCGGCTCTCATCTCGCCCCTAAATAGGCAACGAAAAAAAATAAACAAATTAGGATTACGTTGTTGTCACAAGCTAGATTCAAATGACATCCACTTACATTGCTTTACAGTAACTGTGGCGTTATTGCAGTCATTAGTCTAACTTATTGACTCATAACACAACAGTTTCTCTACAGCCGTAGCCGGGCCTGGGCTTTAATTTATATGTAAATGGATTGGTACCCTGCATATTATTTGTCACCACATCATTTGTTAGAAATGAGATGTGGGATGTTTGGTCTGAAGGGATCTTGATTGCACCTCGGATAACTGAGCACCGGAGAGGAAGCGGAATGTCTCAAAGATTTGTTGTGGCAAAAAACATTATATTTACTCAGGCCTTGAGATATAGTGTGAAAGAATGTTGTGAAGTGCATCTTAAGCTTCAATTCAGGGAAGAAATGATTCATTGCAATGCTTCACTAACAGTAAAACTTGCATGCAATTTGTTCACCACACGAGCAAAGAGTCCTTCAGTTGTTTTAGTCAAAAATATTTATTTACTGTTTGAATCCTCATTTATGTGTGTTCTTAAGCAACAATATCAGTCCTGCTTTGCATAAAGAGCCCTGTGAGAGTCCAGTTACGTTATCGTATTTTTGCTGCCAGTTACCCTTCTAAGAAATTACACATTCTCGCAGGGAAAATAGCACTTCCGAACTCAATAGAAAAGTTGAAATTCAAAGAGAAAAAAATGTCAAAGCCCCAAGAAGAACTGAAGGTCGTTTGCAACAGTTTTTATTTCAGCGCATTTTCCTAAAGTCTGAGAAAAAGACACCCAGAGGGAAGCTTAAATTACCTTCCACTTTCTCAGAAATATCACTTGATTTTCTCAACGGCATACAGTTGTACTGGAGTAATACAGTTCAGAAGAGAATCAGCATGCAAAAGTCAGCTAAAATGTAATTCTGTGTTCAAGTGGTAGTTTTCTTTGTTGTGCTTAATTTCCAGTGAGTCTTTTTGACCAATCGTCAGGAAACCATAACTTTGAGATATTTCGGTCAATGATTTCATGTAATTATTTAAAAAGTGGTGGATATTTTCATATCTACTGGATTGTATGATTTATTTTTTTATCTCATCCGTCATCCCCGTATTAAAACTCAATTTTCTGTTCTTATAGTTTTTACCCATTTGTTAATTTTGGGAGGAATTGCATCCTTTTGTTTTCTCTGAAGCCTACAATTAATACATTTGTGTTGCTCACAATGTTTACATTCATTTCCCTGTTTAAAGTTGAGGAACCTGAACGAGCAAGGACACAACAAACAGTTGCCAAAGAGGGATATAAAATGATTTCCCTCTTTGCTTGAGTTGGGTTGTATCTGATTTTAGATACAGGACACCCAACTCAAGCAGCAGTCCATAACACAGTGATAGGACAAGTCTTCAGCTCCAATGCGAGTTCATGAGTTAAGCATTTATGTGTTGATTTATCTCGAGAAAATATGCCGAAATGTCTGAGAGAGAATCTTAGATACCTAAACGACTGGTAGTTTACCCAGTTATAAGAGCGCACTCACAGCCTGTTATTCACTACATTAGTAAGTGGCTGCTTTACACAAACAAATTTTGTAGAAAATAAAAACGGTAAACATAATTTCTGCTCTAATTCTGACCCGCATTGTTTATTCTGCATGTGCCAGCACTCCCATTTTTCCATTCCAATGTCTCACCACAGTATATTTAAGAGCTGTGCATTGGTTGAGTTTTGCGTCGCTGTAGTAAATGGAAGCAGCTGAAAGGCTCAGTTAAAAAAAGAAAAAAAACTACAGGGATGTATCTGTTCATTTATTTTTCCAAAGACAATCTGCCTCATCGCTCAAACTTCAATAAACAATTTGTTGCTTAAAAGTCACTTCAGACTAATGCTACCACATGTGGTGTTGGGAAGGGAAGTCCATTTCCTCATGTACAATCTGTTGTTCATTTGATTCAGATTTGGAAATACAATCGATTTATTTATGTTTTGTACTCATTTAAAGGTGTTCAGGCCATAAAATATGCATGTTTGCCCTTTAAATACAGATAAATTCCTGGGGTGTAGGTGTTTGCACCAGTTTAATGCTGTAAGAAGCAATGTAAATGGCTCTCGTTGCCACGTAAAAAATCTAATAAACTAAAGGAAACATCTTGGGGAAATAAAACTGCTCAACATCACAAACTGACAACGTAAATTATGTTTTGGCCTGTCAGCTAAGATCAAGTGCTGAGGTAATAGGAGAATTTTCAGCTCACAGTGAACTCTAACTCTGCTCTGGCTGAAGTAGAAGTGCAGTGAAGGATGTTTCATATAGAAAAATTGGAGCCCTGAAATCTGCGGGGTGTAATTATTGATATGGACTGTCAGTGATTTACCATAAAGAAGTGCCCTCTGACAGAAGCTGCTCCAAAGTAGCCCGCTGGCAGCAAACCAAACCTGCCGTTCCACTGCAGTCCTTTTCTGATTCCACCCAGCTTTGATGTTAGACCAACACTCTGAAGAGCGTCTAACCAAGAAGTGGCAGATGTCTAAACTCTGAGATCTTTATATCTGTTTATTTAAAGTGGATCTTAGATTCTGCAGAATAGGGGCATGGGTAATTAAATAAAAATTACAGAAACTGAACCCAGATTAACTTCACCGTGACATTCACATTTAGAAAAAAAAAAGAAACCCCCATTCTTTTGCTTATGATGGATTATGTTTGACTGTGTTACTTTACAAATGGCACCCTACAGTTCTGAAGCATTGCCTCTTCAAGCTTGTTTTATTTTAATTTCTTTGATTTCGTGTGTAACAGAAACAAAATAGTGGCCTAATACAAGGGGGCGGGGGATTTCACACTGCTGGCAGGCCTCCATCCTGCCTCCAAACTCTGACGCTCAGTATTCAGTCCACCAGTGTAACCTATCAGATGTTCAACAAAGACTACCACCTTTATTTGCACCTTTATTAACTGGCATTAAACTTTTGCTTCACATGCAACAAAGAAACCAACTCGTAACCCCATAAATCAGCCCACACATCTTGTTGAACTTGAGGGGACCCGAGAGGCTTTAATGATCAATACCTCAGTGACATAAAATCAATGGATGGCTCATCATGAAAGTGGTTCTACTGTAATATCAGGACATGACACAGAACATTTGATTTTATTCTGGCCGACAAGGGAAAGACCTTCAGAGGACCTTTTGAAGGGATTAAATTAGGCATACCATAATAAGAACAAACGGGGAGGCAGTGTGGAAGCAACAGGGATGTGTTCACTTTCATCCTGATCAAAAAGGTTTATTTTATAGAAATAATTTTCTGAGTTTTAGTATGTGGCAGGAGTATTAATAAAACCATTCTAAAGTATTTCAGTGAGACAGTTTGTAATGTGTGTTGTATTTGTATATAGTGGTTTAGGAGGGACAGCAGTAATGTTCAGAAGTGGGGCATAGGTCTTCTGACATCAGAAACTAAAATGGTCTTAAAGAGACACCGCACAATTAAAACTGTTGTAGAACATTATAAAATGGCGAAAATGATGGCAACTCTTGAAAGAGCTTTGCTTCCCTATCCTCTCAAGGCTGTGATTATCTGAGCTGCTGATGCAGCTTATCGTGCCATACTGTTTCCTTCCACTCAACTTTCCAGTAACATGCCTAGATGGAGCACTCTGAACGGACAGGTTGTTTGGAAATGACCTTTTAATGCTTTATCATTTTTCTTAGTATAATTGAATGTTCTAATTTCCTAAGAAGCTGAATTTTGAGGGACTGCAGTTACTCTGTAAACACCAACGGTGAAAGGAAAAACTGAGGCGCTTTGAGAATCTTTAACCAGCTTAAAAGTTACAACTGTCACACAGCTGCTTTTGCACTGAGGCCCAGCGAAGCTCCAGAGACGTGTTTTGACATTTTTACTTACAATACAACACATTTCCTCTGGTCTTGGCTGAATTTTAGCCAAACTGTGCTGTAAGTGCGACTTCTCCTGAAATTGCTCTTTCCACACTTTTCCCAGCCTGTTTATTCTTCTCCTCTGGAGCCGTAATAAACAATGAAGGCCCGGCCCCGCTCCGTTCACACTGCTTTGAGTTTACCGAACCATGATTAAAAAGCACACACACTCAGAAACAGAAAGCCTTTTCTCCGTCCTCCGTGGTCTGTGCTGCCAGACTGGCCGTGACTGTCCCTGACCTGCAGCGAGGCTCTTGTCACATCTCTTTTTCAGCCGGGGGAAATGGAGTTTGACTCGGGCTGCTCTTGCCATGAATCCTCTGGGGACTGTATTAAAAAGGCATCGCAGCAATGTTGACAGGAATACATTTATCGGGATTGGGTCTCCTTTCAAGAGGCAGCTTGGGGGAGGTGGCGCTGGCCGCCACAGGTCGCCTTGGCAGGCAGGCAGGCAGGCAGGCCGGCCATTTGATCTCCACATCACCTGTGCCAGATAGCCCCACACCAGGCAGGCACTTCAGTCGCTGCCTCTCTCTGTACACTTGATTTTTCGCTTTTGTACTGAACACAACTCACTTTTTGTAAAGAATGTCTATTCCCCCCCCCCCCCCCCCCCAACACCCTTTAAATGAACATTTAAATTTCAATTCGCCTCCCCTTGTTTCTGCGCTGACAAGCTGTTTATGGCAGCTACAGCACTCTCACAAGCCCGGTAAAATCAACACGTGTCGATCCTTCATGCAAAACATCAATAAATCCATGTAAAAGCTAGGATCAGGAGGTTTTTATGACCATGTTCTTGGTTTCAAATGGATTGCTTTTAAAGTAAGGTTCTATTCGAAGGTTATGAGAAATTATTATCTTACCGACAGCTTGTAGGATTAACAGTTTAATCAAACTCATGTAGCATATAGTCTACTTTATTATTATTTTTTAAGTCAGCTTTTCAGTTTTTTTGCTACTTGGAAGTAATTTGTAATTTAGCTGGATAAGTTTTGCTTATCTACTGGAAAATCTTCTGGAATTCTGCCGCTCGTGGTGGCAGCATGTTGAAGTAGTTCTGTTACGTTACTTTTGATTCGTTCTTTGTTCATATTCATTATTCCCTTTGGTTTTTGATGCTGTGCAGCTCGAAGGATTTTTGTGTCTAATTTTTTACTTTCGGACAGGTGTTGTGCTGCGTAACAGTGGCAACAATGTATTGTTTTTACAACTGGGAGCAGCTGAATAGCATCTGAAAAGCTCGAATAACACCTGAAATACGACCCCAAACCCCAGAGGAGTTGAAAAGGAGGCTTCATGGATGCAGAACAGGACCAATGAGGAGAGACAGAAGGAGGAAGTTCTAACCGTCTTTCCATCTGTCATATTTGGCAAGGATCATATTCCCTGCTTCAACATATCTCTATCGAACCATATGGACAGAGATTTAAAGAGGGGTGGCAAAAGCAAATGAGGTGGATTAGCAGTGCTTGTCCACAACTGATGTTTGGGGGGGCCATTTGGAAAGTTACACAGTCGAAAATAACACCAGTAATTTGACTTATTTAGCGTTGTCATTTTTCTAAGCCATATTTTCAGATGACATAGTTTATACCTAAATATTTAAGTATGAAGCTAAATATTTAGTTTGCAAACTAAATATTTAGCTTCTTAATTAAATATTTAGGTTCTTGGTTCAATATTTAACATGCTGACTTAATATTTAGTTCGAAACTGTGACATTTATAAGTGAATATATAACATGGATGCAAATCTTGTATGACTTAGAAAAAAATGAACCGCCAGTTTTTTTCTTTTATGATCACCTTAATTATTGGTGTTAATTTTCTACTGTGTAATTTTACATATGGACGCCCCATATTGATGCTGTCATCCAGGACATGTTACTGAGGAATATTGTCTCCGCTCCCTGGATACTGTGTGCATGTCATGACAGTCACGAGATTGTCATTCAGCAACAGTGTTCAGTCAGAGGCCTCTGCGTCACAAGACGGACTGCTACTGGAGATCTTTCCTGCCCACAGCATCACCATCCACAGTGACTCTCTGATGATATGAGTTACGACAACGTTTATTTTGTCTTCAGGATGAATGAAGTATTTTTGAATTGAGCTGAACTGAACTGAACAGGAAGAAAGCTCCAGCAGAGCCTGGCTCGGTGTGAACGACCATTTGCCACAACCAACAGGTGGTTTGAGAGGACAGGGCACACATACACACACACACACACACACAAACAGAGAAGCACTGATCCAAGAGTAGTTTCTGTGTTATGACAAGTTCGTGGCAGTAGTAGCTCCATTAGTGGCTTCATCTAGGAGCAGAAAAGCCCTGAGGCTGCTTTCAAATCTATAGGCCCCACATCTTCAGACGTATATGAGGAAGGCAAATGATCTAGCTCTTTAAAGAGGCCATCTGTACTCATGTTGTGTTCAAAGCTGCTATCTAGAATGTATTGAATGAGTAGGAAACACTGACTTAGAGGGGACTCCTCATGCGGGATTTTGAATTCCAGCGTCGAGCACAACAAACATGAAAATGTGAAATCAGCAGGGTTCTCGCAATCAGCGCCGAACCTGCTGGAGCGAATGCACTTAAAGTCATTTGCTTGGTATTTAACGGCTCTTTGCCTCTGCTTTTCACCTTCAAGCCTCTGCAGAGCGCTGTTCGAACAAGGTGAGGAGGAAGTTCTGCTCTGACGGCCCAGTCATTACTCTGAGATTATGAATCAAACATTTAGCCCCGCACGCTGTTGTGTGAGATGGACTGCTCTTTTGCATTTAAATAACCTCTCCTGGCCCACTCCAACACTCCCCCGTTATTAATGCTCACTCAGAGGCTAATGATGTAGAACGCCCTGCTAATTGCTGAAAATAACCGGCTCAGATCCACGTGCCGTTCAGCTTTCCTCCACCTTCACCGCTGTGCTTGTGAAAGATGTATGCTCGCCGTTCCAGAGCAGAGCTGGAAGCCGACGGCATGAGTTTCAGCTCCGGTGGATCACGGGTCTTTAGCACAGAGGAAAGCGGCGGATGCGAAGCGGTGCGTCCACAGCTTCTTACGCTCTGGTTATGCGCAGCATTTGGTTTTTGAATCAAATCTCCAAACACAACATGAGAGCTTATAAAAATGTATTGATCCCTGTGGGGGAACTCGACTCCTGTTCGAGGTTGAGAGCTGCTATTCAGCAAGAAGAAAAGGGACTATGAGAACAAGAATGACAAAAATAACCATTAAAGTAGCTCCGATGTCAAAGGAGGAAACAGCGGCTCGGAATCTTTAGGGACAAATCTTCATGAAGCTGCAGTGGATTGGCAGGCTATGTTAAAGTACATTATTGGATCACTGTGAAATCGATCTGAAAAGATTAATCCTAATAAAGAGTTTAAAAATGTAAATAATAACACCTAATCAAGGATAGGGCTGGGCACTATGTCGATTTATCGAATTTTCTGTTTATGAAGATTGAATTTTTGGAAAATCGAAAAAAACAAGATTCCCCAATGTACCTCTTTGGTTTCCATAGTTCAAAGGGATGTCAGCTTGACCAAGGCCTTCCATCTAATTTTACAAGCATGTTTTACATTATAAATTTGCACTTTGAATTCAGGTCAACTCAAAGAAGGAATGATTGAAATAACAGCAAGTTTAAAACATATTTTCTCTTACTTGTAATTTCTTTGGAAGAACAGAAAAGGAGAAAAAAATCGATCAACATTCAAATTCAGAATTGGCATGGAAAACATCTAAGATTTTATTTTTAATCCATATCGCCCTAACCTTCATTAATATTTCTGAAACAGCTGATTAATGTCTGATGACATGTTCAACTTTTGAAAATAAATCTTTCAATCAAAAATACCCTTCTTATATCTTCAAATAACTACTCTGAGATAAACGTTTCTGACTGGGAACATTACCTGAGTTGATTTAACGTTTAACTGAAAAAAACCCAAAAAACTTCTGCTCTCTCTCTCTGAAGTTTGAGCGAAGGGCTTTCAGGCCAAATCTTATTTTTTTTTATATCTAATTTTAAGGGTAAAAGATTTAGGCAAAGAAAAAACAAAACAAAAACAGAAAAACAAGGAGGGACAGGAAGGAGAAAACGTTGGACTCCTTTAGCTTCTCACAGCAAACCCTAAACTTGTCAGAATCAGGACGCCTTACTGCGGTCCAGATTGTGTTGTGTCCCCTCTCACTCAACCTGACAGTGAAGTGCAGAAGTCAATTCACATTCCATCTTAGAATTAGATCAAATCTGCAAAATTACATGCTGCAAATATTATAATTAGAATTACTATGAAACGTCTTGGTCATAACCGGCACGTACAAGCATCAACATCAGCTACTGAGGATGATTTATGATGGGGTGACTAAGGTCCTGAATGGGAAGTCCTGTGCTGTGCATGAATGCATTCATTTGAACACAACCTAATAAGCCGATCAGATCACAAGACCGTCATGTTCTTAACAAACAAAATATATTCAGATAAAAGTGAGAGAAAGAGTGACATATGTTCATTCTTGTTGCTGAGCGAAAACCAATATTTTTTTTTTCCAGACTAAAAAAATTAGGGAAAAAATGTCATCATGTCATTCTAGAATTGTGCCGCTCACGGTGGCAGCATGTTGGAGTGGCTCCTTGTTATGATTTGTTCTGTTTGTAGATTTTTATTCATATTTTTGTTGTTGTTGATTCATTGCATGCTTGGACAGTTATTCCCTCCGGTTTTGGATGCAGAGCACAAAGAAGGATTTCTGAAAGTAGTTTTTAACCTTTGGACATTTATGATACGTAACCATGGCAACAATGTCTCATTATTAAAAATCCCAGGAAATTAAAAAGGAGGCTTCAGTGGATGCAGAGCAGGACCAAAGAGGGGAGAGAGAACGAGGAAGTTCAAACCATCTCTTCCATCAGTCATTATGAAAAAGGATCCTATCCTCGACTCCGGTGGCGAATTTTACCACATGACCGGACAGGGATTTAAAGAGGAGTGGCAAAAGCAAATGAGATGGATCAGCAATACATGCCAAGAGCTGATGGTGTCATCCAGGATGTGTTACTGTGGAATATCGTCTTTGAGCTGTTAGCATGTCATAACAGTCGTGAGACTGTCACACAGCAACAGTCTTCAGTCAGAGGCCTCTTCAGATTGGTGCCAAGACTGACTGCTACCGGAGATCCATCCAGTCCACGACATAACCATCTACAACGACTCTTTGAAGATACTTGGATTATATGAGCTAAGACAACATTTAGTTTCCATTTGGGATAAATAGTGTTTTTGAATTAAACTGAATTGAATTAACATATTGCATTTTTAGTTTGAGCAGGTAAAACAAATAAAAATACACCATTTTGGGGGCTTTTTTAATAAAAAAAAAGTCCAGCCACAAATCCTTTGCTTCCTCTAGAAGGATTTTCTTGTGTTTAGTTACGTCCATCTTCCCATCAACTCTGACAAGCTTTCCTTCCCCTTTTGAAAAACATCATCCCCACAGCATGATGGTGTCAACACTCTGTTTCATGTGGGGATAGTTTGTTCTGCCATGCACTGCATTTTGCATGTAAGCCTAAAAGTTCGGCTTTAGCAGTCTCATCTGACCAGATCACCCTCTTCCACATGTTCCCTACAAGGCATCCATCCATTCCTTACATCCTTACATCCATCCATCCATTTTCTGTACCCGTCATTCCTATGTAGGTTTGCGGGGGGGCTCCCTAAACTCCTCCCTAAAGGCCAGATTTGTGGAGTAGATGGACCTGTTTTTGGTAGATGAGCAGCTGTGGCACAGTCTTTCCATGCTTCACATAATGTATGTAATCAATTACATACAGATGCAGTGTTTAATATAATAAGGAACTTTCTGATAATAGCTGATTTTATTTAGGAGTATCAGAGTAGGGGGGTAGATCCAATTATGCACTGCTTTGTGTTGGTCTATCTCATAAAATCCTAATATAGTTCAAGTTTTTGGTTATAACGTGACTATATGTAAAAAGGTGTAAGGGGTGTACATACTTTTGTGGGGAGCGTAATAAAAAAATTCACAACTTGTAGAAATTTAAAAATAAAACTAGAAAAAGCTTTTATTTGCATAACAGCTGTGTGAATGCTGTAATGCTGAATTTATTGACCTGAAATGCTCTTAAAATTGTTGAAAATAATTTGAAATAGCTGAAAATCTCCTTTTTGAAGCTTCAGCTGAAGGAAATATGTATAAAGTTGGACTGTAAAGTGCTTAAGATAGTTGAAATAGCTGCTTGGTCACATCGGCTTAAAGCTAACAATCTTTCCCACCATATTCTGTTCACTTTGTTGCAAAATAATGAAAGCTGAATGAGAGACAAGAATTAGTTCGAAGTCAGAAGAACTTCTGAAAACTAGAGTGCACACTTGAGCCGTTGCCGGGACAACCCATTATAAAGCCTGAGAGCTGAAAAATTGTAATGTTTTTTAATCGATCAAATCTGAAAAATGGTCAAAGATATACAAATTCTGAATAATACTGTAATGGCCCAGTCTGTTGTGACTAAGTGTAAGTTTTAATCATGTTTATAGCTGAAAGTATGCAGGAGCTATTAAAGCTGAAAGAGGAAGTTTTTGTTGAACTTTCAGGAATTGCCATTCATTTCAATGGGACCAAAAAATCAATAAAAATGATAAATTACTTTAAAATGGTAGAATATATCGACAAGAAAAATCATAGCAGGAATGTCCTGAATGAGCTGAACGTTATGATATCAGAACGGCTGAAATAGCAGAAAGTATGCTGAAGTTATTAAACGGCAAAAACTGCCGGAATTAAGTGGAATAAATAGATAATAATTATAAAGTGAAACAGAAACACAATAGTGTGAATGCTCAACAGCATTCACACAATAAAATTCAATTGGATGTGTTATCGAAGTTCTTTAATAAAAGAGATGAAAGAGATTCCTTCAGATACTAGTTTTAATACAGACTTGGTTGATCAAACAAGGAGGTACAGAGTTAACAGAGAAATGTGCTATACTGACCTGCCTTCTAAAACAAGACAAGATTAGAAGCATAATCAATGTATGTCAGGACGTTCTTAGACGTAAAAAAGAGTTGCCATGCCAACCCAGGCTGTAAGAGTCTGAATCAGCAGGTTTGTCCTTACCTAAATTCATACAGTGTCATATAATTTGATTGGTCACCATATCATAAAGAAAAGACACATAGTAACTATCAGTAACTATCAGTATGTTAACTACACAGAACGGAACATTACATTTCTTCCACAATAGATGTAAATAAGCGGGGGGTTGGCCCCAAACGACAGCTTTAAGAATTTGACCAGTTGTGGACAGAGGTGGGTAGAGTAGCCAAATATTGTGCTCAAGTAAAAGTAGCAGTTCAACATATTTATACTCAAGTAAAAGTACAAAGTAGTAATCCAAAAAAATTACTCAAGTAAAAGTAAAAAACTATTTGGTAAAGAGGCTACTCAAGTATTGAGTACTTGTTTTGAGATCATAACATATGATTTAATATTTAAAACTGATGTAATTGGACAAAAATATAAAGTTCTAAAGACTAAAATAAATGGAAATATACAAGATAATTGTAAAATGACAAATTTTTTCAAACTTTTTTTTTTCCAAAGTAAAACTAATGAAACCAGCACGTACAGTAGATAATGTATATATGTTAGAACACTGTAAGGTACCTCCTTTTGACCCCTAAATGACACAACAGGTTCAGCAGATAGAAAGTAACGTTAAAATGATGAAGCTTGTGTACAAACGAGGTCTCAATTAAGTCTCACGCACTTTTGGTTAAAACAAGCTTTTTTTTCAATCACAAAAGTAATGTCATGTCGGCGCTGTGGGAAGAGGAGCCAGAAATTTTACTCAAGTAAGAGTAGCGATACTTCATTACAATATTACTCATGTAAAAGTAAAAAGTATGGTGTAGTAAAACTAATCCTAAAAGTACACTTTTGTTTTTTCAGAAGGTTACTCAAGTAAATGTAACTGAGTAAATGGAACTAGTTATTGTAGCCCCCTCTGGTTCTGGATAACTAAAGAAAAAAAATCCTTGAAGCAGATGATTCGTTTTTCATGCTTTGACTTGCTTGAATGTTTGAAATCAATCTGATGGGGGGGGGGGGGGGGATGGTCCTGAAGAGCTGTGTGATCTCACTATGCATCCTGATCAATATTACCTCCTCGTTAGCGAGACAAATTATCCCCCGTCTTGGTGTTCAGCTCGCGCCGACTCCCGCTGCCGGGGAGCCGTGCCTCTCTTCTTTGTCCAGCTCGTTGCTAATCACACCTAAAAGGGGAATTTTGATAGAGATTAATTCCATCCCTTGGAACCCTGGACTCCCTCCTGCCAGTTTGGGTCCCGGCCACCCTGGAGAGTATCAGTTTAACCCGGGTAAAACACCGAGGCGGTTACCTGGGAGGAAGGGAGGGATGAACAGAATGTGTGTTACGCTGATGGATTTTGGGGAATTCGAGAGGGCATGTTATGCTTGTGTGCGTGTGTGTGTGCGCATGTTGCTCTTTGCCCCCTGCTACTCCATACACCACGCCTGAGTGGTTGCCAGATCTGACAGCCCAGCTTCAGGAATTCCCGCGTGGCCGACCTCTCTGGGTTGGAGGGTCTTGTTGCCATGTGAACGGCACAGAGCAGGATGCACCACACACGGCGCTCGCCTGCCGGGATGCAATCACACCTGCTGTTCATTTACTTCGGTCCAGAACAACAACACAAATAAAAAAAATAAAAAAAGATATTAGTCCAAGCGGTGTATTTTTACTTTGCGTTTGAGTCGGTTTGACACCGATGAATTTCAAGCCAAACTCACAAACTGACTCCAGCTCATCTATTGGACAGTTTTAGTCACAGATGGTTCTTTTTTAATTAAAAGATTAAACTTAAAGTCATTTATTTTCTTTACTTGTAATCTTCTTGTGAAGACATTTAAAACAAAACAGTAGGACTTCCTGGATTCCCATTTCTCTCTTATATACCGTGACTGACTCTTGCCAACTGCTTCATGTTCTGCTGCCAGAAGTCTTGGAGGAAGAACTTCAGTAGTGAAGGGAACGTAAACTTTAACGAATCAAGGTTCGCCGTGCCTTCTGAAGCTCCAGGTATGTGGGCAATGGCAGTTTGGCATTGCTTTTTCCCTCCTTTGATCTTATTGGAGTGTTTTCTCCTTGCTATGACATTGGTGAAGGGATTTCTTGAAAGGTTTGAGTCTACACATTAAAAAAATTAAGTGATTTTTTTTTCTTCCAGATTGTCACTCAAAGAATTCACTGATGCATACCATCACCAACTGAAAAGCTTTTTCTTGTTGAACTTTGTCAAGTAATTCACCATTTCCTTGAAAAGCAAGTGCATGTATATTTACATGCACATCTAAATCGAGCTTTTGGCAAAAAATATCGAGCTAATACCTTAAGCAGAATGGGTCGGTTAGTTGTCGGTTAGTAAATCGAATTTTTGAATGAAGTGCGTTCAACTCAGCAACGCTAGGTGGCCACATGTGCCCTCTCACGTTGGCATTTTTCCAGTTTGCGACAGTGAAGCAGACTGAGTAAAAGCAGGATATGCACAATGAGCGAAGAAATGGACGACAACAACGCGGCAGCACAGAACATTTTGTATGTACTGTACTGTTTGATTGTGTTACACTCGTTGTTGCCGCTGTGTTGTTCGTGTCAGTGATGTTGTTTCTGATATCACGATCTCGAGACTTTCGAAGCGGCGACTGCCCAGGCTGGTATTAGCTCGACTAACCTGTGACGTCGTATACATGCAGAAGAATTCAGTTTTCTAACCGCATTATCTGGGTGTTTTAGCTCGATTAGGAGTAGGCCTCGACTTCTGCCGAACTAAGGTGTATATGTACATTTCAAAAGTCTGAATTTAGTTGATATAAAGCAATAATTTGTTTTTCTCTTACTAAACCCACTGTCAGCCTGGAGATGTTTGAGTACTTTGTTGCATCTACAGCCTGTTTCAAGTCACCTCGCAGCATCTCAGTGAGATTAAGTTCCGGGCTTTGACTC
This sequence comes from Valencia hispanica, assembly GCA_963556495.2. Lineage (NCBI taxonomy): Eukaryota > Metazoa > Chordata > Actinopteri > Cyprinodontiformes > Valenciidae > Valencia > Valencia hispanica. The sequence continues at coordinate 30,130,835 of OY747722.1, read as the reverse complement.
GCCCAGGATTTTCCACTTTTTATTTTTTTATTGGGTCATTCTCGTGTTTCAGGGTCCAGGTCTGCTTAAGATCTATTTTTTTCCTTTTTCTTTTTTAACAGATGTTGATACTTTTCCTCAAGAACCCTTTAATGCGAAGCAGAATATATGGAGGATTCATTGATGGCGAGCTGACCAGCAAAGCATTCCCAAACCATGACAATTCTACCTCCATGCTTTACGGTAGTGCAGGGGTCGTGTTTACTGAATATTTTCTTATTTAGCTGTTTTTCCTAAACGGTGACGAGAAAAATCTGAAAATCGTTCGTCATTTTGACGGATTGGTATTCACATCTGGGACCACTTTGTGCAGGAAATTAAAAATGTCTACATATTTGCACTGAGTACAAGTAACTAAAACAATTAAACAAAAAAGATTCCCATGAGATCATCTGAGCATCATCTCAGACCTGGACAGCGTACTCAATGTATCTCGCTAACTGGGAGCTGACAGCACGTTTAAGAGTTACTGAGGGTTTGGAGCGCGTCGTTGTCGTGCCAACCACCGGTGCATGCTGCGTTATTTCCTCCCGCTGTAGCAATAGCTTGGTGGTCAGGAAACGGTTCGTTCAGAGAGTCTTTCCCATTTCTGAGCACTTTAATTTGAGAAATGTCCCCTGCAAGGGCGTAGAATTAGCATGGACGGAAGGGACATGTCCCCACCAATATCCAGCGATTATTGAATTGTCCCCACCAATAATTTGATCTCCTCGAGGAAAGAAAAACATACCCGATAGAAAGCAAAAAAGAGAAAGATAAACACCTCATTCTAGAGGTGCAGAAAGAGTTTAATTACGTTCTCTACTGGAGTCCTTCCCCCGGTAACATATATGGCCAATGTGATTGGCTGTGCCTTTCCCTGCTTTCAGGTGAGACTCTGCAGCTATGTTTGGTTGTTAGCAGCGCCAAAACTGCAAGGAGAACTTTCCAGTCCGCAAGAGGACTCAAGAGCAACGTGGGCGACACCTGAGTGTCAAAAGCGAGTAAGGATGGCGGCAAAAAAGAAGAATTTGAACATGAGGAACTATTTTTCAAAGAAACCTGTAAGTCACTTAAAGTCAAGTTCGCTAATGAAATGTGTCCGTCATAATAGCGTTACTGGCAATGCTACGACTTGGCGCACATCATACAGTCTAACATTGTATGTAACTATGAATTATGTGGTTTGGAAACTAATTGCACAACAAGCTGCCCACTATTAGTTATCTTACACCATGCATCTAAGGATGGCGCAGGTCTGTGCGCGCTTCCCCCAGGGAGGAAGGTGGGCATGCTCTGTGTGATTCTGTCATATTTTTAAGCCCATTTTCCAGTCATGCAACAATTTTTGCGATTGGTTCATCTTCAAAGCTGTATAAAAATAAATATGTTTCCCCTATAGTTTCTGCTTGCATATCTAATTTCCCCCACATATAATAATTGCAGTAAAAGTATACAGTTTACTGTTGCAGAGTCCTGCACTGGTCCAATTTTACCAACCCCCATGCATTAAGATGATTTTTTTAACCCGACCCTTTACCCACAGTTATCTCCAGATTAAATCCCGACCCAACTCAGCCGTTGATTTAAAACCACCATCGGTGTGTGTCCGCCGCAGCTACGCGCTCCAATCCCTCCGTAACTCTCCATGGTGCTGTCAGCTGAGCTCTCAGATAGCGATGCTTTAAATACGTGTCCAGGTCTGAGATAATAATCAGTCAGATGCTCTCATAGGAATCTTTTTTTGATTGATTCAGCTACCTGAACTCTGTGTGTAAAGTTGAAAACGTCTGCGGATCTGCAACAGGTGGTCAGGGATATGAATTGTAAACTGCTTGTGTTTAAAAAAAACACAAAAAACCCCGGAAAATAACGTGACCCCGTATTACAATAAATTATTTCCCTTTTTATTTCTCTGGTATGTTGCACAGCTCAATCTTGTTTTATGCAGAACTGTAGTGAAGTTACGGTTGACGTTTCTGCGCACAGAACGGCGAGGGTTGCAAGGGAAATGCGTTTCTTTTGTTTCTTGCTCATTCTTCTGGGGCGAATATACACTCAACAAAAATATAAACGCAACACCTTTGTTTCTGCTCCCATTTTTCATGAGATGGACTTAAAGATCTAAAATTCATTCCAGATACACAATATTACCATTTCTCTCAAACATTGTTCACAAATCAGTCTAAATGTGTGATGGTGAGCACTTCTGCTTTGCTGAGATAATCCATCCCACCTCACAGGTGTGCTACATCAAGATGCTGATCTGACATCATGATTAGTGCACAGGTTCACCTTATACTGCCCACAATAAAAGGCTACCCTGGAATGTGCAGTTTTGTCTCACAGCAAAATGCCACAGATGCCACAAGCTTTGAGGGAGCATGCAATTGGCATGCTGACAGCAGGAATGTCAACCAGATCTGTTGCTCGTGCATTGAATGTTCATTTCTCCACCATAAGCCGTCTCCAAAGGCGTTTCAGAGAATATGGCAGTACATCCAACCGGCCTCACAACCGCAGACCACGTGTAACCACACCAGCCCAGGACCTCCACATCCAGCAGGTTCACCTCCAAGATCGTCTGAGACCAGCCACTCAGACAGCTGCTGAAACAATTGGTTTGCGTAATGTCGGCTTCTATCATAATGTGCTCTGCAACTCACTTCCTGCTCAGAGAGGTGGGGGCGCCGAACTCCAAAACCCCAGCGGGAACTGTTTCAAAATAAGACCCAGAACTGAGAGACAGAGAGTAACAAAAACACACACAATCAGATATCTGTTTGAAGACGCACCTGCAGATGGGAGCCAGACAAGATCTGACTGACTCGTTCTCTTACAAGGCTGTATCATTTTTATTTGAAAAAGAACAAAGAACATATCACATGACTCCTCTCTCCTCCTTCTACATCTTGACAGGTCATTTATTTTCTCCAGGTCTCTTGACCTTACCATGAACTGGGTTATAACATGACTTAGAGTTATAGCTGATCCTCCCTGCTTTCAATTCATATCTTTACTCAAGAGTTTGTTTACTTAAAATCTTCAACCCTATAAAATACTGGTAACAGAGTCATGTTTTACTACCCTGAATAATATAAACAGGCCTATTACTTCTAAAGCTTAAAAAAGATATAATTAAAACATATGTACTGCATTATAAAAATAGCCTCAAAAAAGTAGAATACAACAGTAACCAAACAATTTCTGCACAAACTGTCAGAAACCGTCTCCAACTGCATGCTCGTCGTCCTCATCGGGGCCTTGACCTGACTCCAGCTCGTCGCCGTAACAGACTTGAGTGGGCAAATGCTCACATCCGATGGCGTCTGGCACGTTGGAGAGGTGTTCTCTTCACGGATGAATCTCGGTTTACATTGTTCAGGGCAAATGGCAGACAGCGTGTGTGGCGTCGTGTGGGTGAGCGCTTTGCTGATGTCAATGTTGTGGATCGAGTGGCCCATGGTGGTGGTGGGGTTATGGTATGGGCAGGCATCTGTTATGGAGGAAGAACACTGGTGCATTTTATTGATGACATTTTGAATGCACAGAGATACCGTGATGAGATCCTGAGGCCCATTGTTGTGCCATACATCCATGAACATCACCTCATGTTTCAGCAAGATGATGCACGGCCCCATGTTGCAAGGATCTGTACACAATTGTTTGAAGCTGAAAATGTCCCAGTTCTTGCATGCCCAGCATACTCACCGGACATGTCACCCATTGAGCATGTTTGGGATGTGCTTGACCGCCGTATACTACAGCGTGTACCAGTTCCCACTAATATCCAACAACTTCGCACAGCCATTGAAGAGGAGTGGACCAACATTCCACAGGCCACAATTGACAATCTGATAAACTCTATGCGAAGAAGATGTGTTGCACTGCATGAGGCAAATGGTGGTCACACCAGATACTGACCGGTTCTGAGTCCCCAGACCCCCAATTAAGCAAAAAACTGCACATTCCAGGGTGGCCTTTTATTGTGGGCAGTATAAGGTACACTTGTGCACTAATCATGATGTCAGATCAGCATCTTGATGTGGCACACCTGTGAGGTGGGATGGATTATCTCAGCAAAGCAGAAGTGCTCACTATCACACATTTAGACTGATTTGTGAACAATGTTTGAGAGAAATGGTAATATTGTGTATCTGGAATGAATTTTAGATCTTAAAGTCCATCTCATGAAAAATGGGAGCAGAAACAAAGGTGTTTCGTTTATATTTTGTTGAGTATATTATTAATGTAGCCAACATTATTCTTTGTGCTACGATGTGGATAAACATGATCTTTCCCAGACAACAGTCTAATAATGGTTTTCAGCGCCGTTTGAAAAACAAAATAAAACACAACGGGCTTTCAGTTTTTACACCGGTTAATACACCACAGTGTACATTGTAATAAAACGTCAGAAGGATATATCCCTATATATGAATAATTATTTATTGTCCCCACCAATCTTCAAACCACACTCATGTTAATGGTTATTGTCCCCAACAAACCTACGCCATTCGTCCCCTGATTTCAAAACTTTGGCTGAAGTGGCGCTGAATTCCAGTCTCCAGTGTGGCAGCAGAGCGCGGATTCAGCCTCCAGAACAACATCTAAACCCTCATGAGAATTCCTTTTTCTGAGGCAAAAATTACAAAACCTCCTGACAAAAGCTCTGCAGCAATCCCACTATTTGATTACACACAAGTGGGTGATCATTTCAGTTCCATGTGGAACAGGAGGAACTTTGTGCGTTCAGGCCACAGCAGGTGAACTGTTTGTATTTTAAGTGCAATCGTTTAATTTCATTTTTTATGTGTAGTTCTCTCTTCAGCTTGTTCGGGTTGAATATTATTTAAAATTAATTTAAAAAATACTTTTGAATATCATTTAAAAAATTGACAGAAAAAAATAGATTATGACTGGATGTCAAGATGACGGACAACAAAACTGTGTAGCGTGACCTCAGAGTAGGTGTGAGGTTCTTTTCCAGGAATGCTGTTTGGTTTATGGCAAACATGCCCCCTTATTCTATTGTATAAAGAATTACATTTTAGACTATATTTGTATTCCAGGACACATTGTAATTAGACGTGTGTTCTCTGGCATGTTCATGTTTTCATGGGAGAACAAGGTTTCCTCTTTGCATACCTCCCGAAAAAGTTAAACTAGCGCAGTCTCTTTTTGAATGGGGAGATATGCAGTTTCACATCAACTGTTGTAAGACCCTGCTATAATGCTGTGATCACATTTTAGGGTTTTTGGGGACTTCTTTTAGCATCTTGCAGTCTGCTCTTCTGATGAATCCGCTTGGAAAGCCAACCCTGCGCATTATAGCAATTGTTTTGAGTGCCCTCCACTTGTAGACTATTTTATCTCACAGTGGCATGGTGGATTTCATGTTCTTTTTAGACCTTTTTACCAGACTCATACGTTGCTACAATCTTCTTTCTAAATGGTTCAGAAAGCTCTTTGGAGTTTACGCTCACTTCAGCAGTCAGCAGGATACAGAACCAGATGTCTGAGGTTTAAGTATTGAACCATCAACTATTTTTCAATTAACTTCCGACTGACACTGACACCTTTACCTTGATACCAGTAAATAAAATCTAGTGCAACCAAATATAATTGGAATTCACCTAAATCCACATATTTGTACTCAGTAAAAAAGACATGGTTCCACCTTCTTCAGTTGAGAACTATAACCTCACACTTTGAGGAGCTGACTCTCGTCCAAGCGCCTACTAAAGGTCTTTGCCTTCAGACATCAACAGAACCAAATCATCTGTGAAAAGCAGATATGAAACCGTGCCGTTCCCAAACCAGCCACCATCTTCTCCACAACTACACCTTCAGATCGCCAAAATATCTACAAGTAACTACAGATTGACCGATATGGGTATTTCTATTGCCAATGTTGATATGTAGAAGTCATGGTCAGCCGATGGCAGATATGTGCTGCTGATTTTTTTGGACCGATTTTCATGGCCAATATCTAAACGTTTTAATTTTTATTTTTTGCCTTATTTACATGGCAAGGCAATTTTATTTGTATAGCACACTTTCAACAGGGTAATTCAAAGAGCTTTACATGATTTGGTGATAAAGAAAAACATGCAAAAATGTCACTAATAACCAGGGGTGGGCAGGTGTTGAAATTCAGCCCGGGAGCTTGGTTCAGAGAGGCCTTTTATCTGATCGCACAAAGAATGCAAGTGAACAAATATACTTTTATTGGTACAGGTTTTTATGTTGTCATGACCAGAGGTGGGTAGCAACTAGATTATTCAATTTTCTTGGGTAGTTTTACTTCACCAAACATTTAACTTTTAAGCAAAAGTAATCTTTACTCTACTCTTGAGAAAAAAAATTCTGGGTATTCTACCTACTGCAAATAATTTCACTGAATCTAAACAAACTTGTTCTAACCTAAAGTGCATCAGACAAGGACACAAACCTACAAATTATGTTAAAGCGAGGCCTCTTGTTTGTACACAAGCTTTGTTGTTCTATTGTTATTTTCTGGCTGCTGAGCTTTGGAGATGAACTGAATATATCGTAAACACTATATATAGTCACTGGATTTTAAAAAGTTTCCTGTGCTTCAAATTTGTTATTCTGTAAATATATTTATATGTATCAATTCATCTTTCATTGTACTCTCTAAAATACCAGAATTTACTCGTAAATTTGTATTTTTGTCTGTCTCATGAAATCATTTTCAAAAAATCAGTGCCAATAGAGCTGATCTGATTTTCTGATCAGTTACTCAGTAGGCTACTTGAGCAGCCTTTTTACATATTACTATTTTACTCTTACTTGAGTAATTTCTTAGACGGCTACTTTGAACTTTTACTCGAACATTGAGAGCACCAGGGAGAGAGAGATTTTTCTGCAGCTGAATTCGTGATTCAAGAATGGAGAAGACATCTTAAACCAGGGGCTGTGGACCATATTTAGTTTTTGTACAACAATCTCCGGATCAAATAAATGGCAGCGATGAGTAGCAGCATTCCAGGGAATGATTCATTACATTCAGGATGTTAGATCAAGTTTATCTGCAAATAAATCACTTTCAAAGAGTTGTTGCCTTGCATGAAAAACTTTTAACCCACATTCTGAATCAAACGACGAGTCCAAATAGTACTGAATAGTACAGCACCAGGCTGCCCACGGATGTGCCTGACTTTAAATCGACTCTACTAAGGAGGTATATCGGCCGATGCCGATATATATTTAAAAAATGGTAAATATCAGCCCGGTATATCATCTATCCCTAGCAGTAACATGGCATGAAAAAGCTCTGTGGGTATGACAACCTTCTGTATTCTCACGGGTAACACCGTCTGCTAAGTTGTTGACTGTTAAACAGACGAGGTGTCTTCAGATGTCATCTTTTTAACACCAACAGTGCAGTATTTGAAGCGTCTCCGCAGGTGGGTTTACAACCATTCACAGCTTAACACATGTGTAAATAACTTGTATGATGGCATCACGAGGGGACACGTTAATCGTCAAGTAACAACGACCCAACATTGAACCGAATAATGTCTAGTCAGTAGCTGCCATGACCTTAGTGGCCCTATTAGTTGTTCTAAATACAATTTATAAGCCTCCAGCCCTTATGCAGAGCTGAAGAAATTCTTTTGGACGAAAAGTAAAGTCTTTAGGAAACAAGAAAAGTCCTTTAGTAAAGTGGACCCCCGCCTACTCACAGATTCAGCTTTTTGTTAATTCTTCTGTGGAACATACTGTAACTCCAAATTATTCACAGAAAATCACCAATTCACTGATTTATTTATTTTATTCATTCTCCGTAGAGCGTATTTTAATATTCGAAATAAAACACAGCTTGGGAAGCAGACATATCTAGGCGCAAAGCTAGTTTACACGCTATTGGCTGCCCTTTGCAAAGTACCCAATCCAAGAGCAGCATTCATTTTTTTAGGCACTGATTGGCAGAGATAAGGAACAGACCTGGTGCCAGAGCAATTTAGCAGGGGAGGGGGGCAGTTTTTATTTAACCCCTTCGTTTTTATGTCCCGTTGGGGGTATGTTACATACTTCGGGGTCAAATCTGCCTTTTCTGACACTCTTTCTATGTACATATACATATTATACATCATTTAAAAGGTGAGATTGTTATTCCAATGATGTATGCCAATCAAGGATACAATCATAACTGTAAACACAGTACACACTTTTTTTTTCAAACCACACAGCCATCTTGAACAAAAAACTTTCTTTTCACATACGGTCCAGTTAATATCCTCCAGTAAATCAGCTAGTCCACAAGTCTTATTTGCAAAATCCAACATAATCTACCACTGAAAACCTTGATAACTCTCTTCCTTGAGTTTATTTCTCCCAAAGTTTTCATCAGAACTACCATTAGCATGCAGTTTAACCTAACAATAACAAAGCACACTTCTTCTTCTTCTTGGGGCGGTGCGTGGTGTAGAGGTAGAGCAGATGCCCCATATACAGAGGCTTTCAGTCCTTGACGCAGCCATCCACACTGTTAGAAATTACCAGCATTTCACAATAATTAACTGTCATTATTCTACAGTAAATTGTTGTAATTAAGTTTCTCTGTAATATCACAATGAATACCTGTAAAAACTACAGTATCCTTGGATTTTACAGCATTTTACTGTTAATTTACAGTAAAATCCTGCAATCTAAAACCTGCTGTTATATCACAACAAGGTCTGTAATATCACAGCAACACAGTAAAAAAACGTAAGACTTCCACAGCATTAAACAGTATTATTACAGTAAAATGCTGTATTGAAATATGCCCTGGGAAGTCACATGACATAACCGACTACTGTTATGAATTTCCCTCTTCTCTTCTGGGCTGAATGGAGAAGGTGAGCAGCATGCTTGTTTGCAGCACTTACATCCATGTTATTTTAATATGATAATAATATTTACTTTCAAATGAACGTTTATCGCATTACACAGTTCATATTTTGTAAGCAAGTGCCCGAAATTGTTGAAAGTTCTCTTACAGTATTTGCTAGTAGTATTAATGATAGTAATGACGTGAGTTTCGCTATAATTTTTCATCTCATTATTACCGTTTAGATAAATCTAATGTTTTTAAAGTTTGTAAAACAAATGATGGGACAAACATTACTATTTATGCGAGCACATTTTTGTAATTAGTCGAGGTTTTCATAGATTAGCTGGACTAACCGTTAGCTGTTTAACTTCAATAATTTATTGATTCAAACGGCCCATTAAAACTATTTTTCCAGCGGAGATCTTAGCTAATCTCATCAAAGTAAAGCCACACGGGGGAAACCCACTTAAACAGGAATACAGGCGCGGAGTTACAAAAATAAAACTTCCGCTACACTTTCCAAATAAAAGCACGGAGTCATTTAGCGGGTAAAAACTCGTCGAAGCTTTGCTGTATGTGGGAAATAAATTGGTCTACGAAGTGTATCTTACGAGGATTATATATAAAAAAGGAGGAATTTGACTGTTTTAGGACCATATAGAGAATGCTTTTGGGGGTAAGTCACTAAAGAGAGTTTGATGCTTGAAGTTGATGTAAGATTTTTTAATAATTCAAATATTTAAATGCAAAATGAGCGATTAAATTATCCACATTTACTTTGTATGATTTACTACCTTATCCTAAATCCATGCTATCGTGTGTTACTACAGCCATGTGCCACTGCTGCAGATGTCAATACTGCAGAACTCGCCAGGACCACCTGCTTGATCATTCAAGGTAATGTTACTCTAATCTAGTATCGACGTTTCTAACTGATTATTTTGTTTTCATTTTAAAAATCTACATGACTACAATACATAATTATAATAAGAATGACATTTGTATAGCCCTTTGTATCTGAAGCAGATCACTGAGTGCTCATTCATAATGTTGTATCTGTTGATTTCAGGTAACATGATGAAGCCCTCTGGGTGGCTTATATCCATAGAGGGACATGTTGTGATGGGCCCACAGCCGTCCTTTTTACACGGAGTAGCTGCTTTCTTCACCAGCTATTACATCTTCAACCTTGAGTATCCTGCTGCTGGATCATCAACGCTGGAGTTCATTTAAAGGTATTTTATAAAGATCACATTAAATCTTGTAATTCACATTATATTACAGACTTCCAACTCAATGATTGTCTTGAGACGCATTTCAGTGGCGGCGCACATTGATATGGCCTCTCATAGTAGAAAATCGACCACTTTGCCTCAGGAAAACCTGATCTAATAAGTTTGGATTATAAATCTATTAGGGTTTGGTGTGGGGAAAAAGCACAGGTGAACATCTTGATAAATGCTGCCTTCAATTACATACTGTAAGTCTATTTAAAACTGAAACTATCTTTATTTATTAACAGGTGCTTCCTGGGCATCAATCCTGAAAGAGACTCAAAGACCAAGAAGCGGGCAACAATGAACCGTCATGTGAGCACCCTTTTGAGGAGACTTATTGACTTTGAGTGGGCATCATAGTTTTTTTTTTGCAGCAGTAGTTGTTAGGCTCAGTTTTGAGTAGCTTAGTTCTTTTTTTACATAATTTTTTTAAGACAACTTTGCACTACAAGATTTTGACACAATGCTGTTGCGTGTGGACTCATTATAATGTTTGAGACTGAGAGGAGCGCCTGAGCCCTTTACGACATCCCTTCATCGCTGTCTCCCTTCCTCTCTTATCTTGCCATGAAGGACTCATTCTCACCCTGTCCATTGACCCTAAACTTTTTGCTTTTAAATTCTGACAAGACAGAAGTTGCTGTCTTTGGACCAGAAGTTCTTAAACAGAAACTGATTAGTCAATCACTTCATCTGGATGGCATTAAATTGGCCCCCAGTAATAACGTAAAGAACCTCGGCGTTATTTTTGACCAAGACTTGACATTTAAATCCCATATTAAACAGGTTTCTAGGATTTCTTTCTTTCACCTCCGGAATATTGCTAAAATTAGAAACATCCTGTCCAGGAGTGATGCTGAGAAACTAGTCCATGCATTTGTTACCTCAAGGCTGGACTACTGTAATTCTTTACTATCAGGAAGTCCACAAAATGCCATTAAAAGCCTTCAGTTGATCCAAAATGCGTCAGCAAGAGTTCTGATGAATATTAAAAAGAGAGATCACATTTCTCCTGTTTTAGCTTCCCTTCATTGGCTCCCTGTTAAATCCAGAACAGAATTTAAGATCCTTCTTCTTACATACAAAGCCCTTAATAATCAAGCTCCATCATACATCAGAGATCTAATTGTTCCATATGTTCCTAACAGAGCCCTTCGCTCTCAGACTGCAGGTTTACTTGTAGTTCCTAGGATCTCTAAAAGTAGAATGGGAGGCAGATCTTTTAGTTATCAGGCTCCTCTCCTGTGGAACCAGCTCCCAGCTTTAGTCCGTGAGGCAGACACTCTGTTTACTTTTAAGGCCAGGCTTAAAACTTTCCTTTTTGATAAAGCTTATAGTTAGAGTGGCTAAGGTCATCCTGAGCTAGCTCTGTAGTTATGCTGCTATAGGCTTAGACTGCTGGAGGACAGACTTACCACTTTTCTTCACTCTGCTACTTCCTTTTCTCCTACTACTCTCCAGTTGTATTACAGTACATTCTGTTATTTCGACTGTTAACTTTGTTTTCTCTCAGTGTTTTTCTCCCCATCGAAGATATACCTGGTCTGGTATCCTGCTTGGCTGCAATGCCCTGTTGGACGGGGGTCATCGACTGGGATGATCCTCTCAGTAACTGAAATCCACTGTGTCCTGTTATCAACTTTTTACTTTCTGTAACATAGAAAGTTCTCTTATATCGGATCTTCTGTTCCTTCTGTGTTCTGCTCTGTCTTCTCAAACCCCCAGACGGTCGTGGCAGATGGCCGCTCCTACTGAGCCTGGTTCTGTTGGAGGTTTCTTCCTGTTAAAGGGGAGTTTTTCCTCTCCACCGTCGCTACATGCTTGCTCAGTATGAGGGATTGCTGAAGGATTGCTGTGGTTGGAAAGTCTGCCCAACCTCACGCCAATGACTGACGCAATCTGCTGGGATTCCTTAAATAGGAAACTTTTTAACTGATTGGAATGTTTGTATAATTGTATTGAAATGACTTCTTGTTAAGTGCCTTGAGATGACATCTGTTGTGAATTGGCGCTATATAAATAAACTGAATTGAAATTGAATTGAATTACTGTTATTGTGACACAGCTAGTTGAATGGTTAAATTGTGAGACAGGTTGTTGAATTGCAAGTTTGCACATTTTCTCTGCATTTCCTGCATTTTAAGATGGCTTTTATGACTAGAAAAGTTGAATTTATTGAATTCTTCAAGTTCTTGGCATCTGCTGTACATTGAAAAATATTCATTTGTTAATAAATATGCCATTGGGCTAACATTGACTTTACCTCAGAGTTGTTTGTTGTACAATGATTGTAAATTCACAGTAAATGAAAGCTTCATCTGTAATACTTTTACAGTAAATTACTGGACAATTTTAGAAGGACTTCCACAGTGTACATTGTAAATTCACAGTAAATTATTGTCAACTTGTACATCACTTTCACAGTACTCACTGTAAAAGTACAGAGCCTTGTTGTAATGATATGCAGCAAAAGGCTGTAATTCCCCAGTAATTTACTGTAATATCACAGTAATTGCTTTGTCAATAAAGCTGTAAAGTTACAGTATACAGTTGTGCTTTTACAACAATGCAATGTAATATCACAGAAATAAAATTACAGTAAATTGCTGTGTGTATATTTCACAGTAATTTACTGTAATCCTTACTGTGAAAGTCATGCAAAACTTATCCAGTAATTTACTGTAAATTCACAACGAAAAATTCTACAGTGCAGGGTTCGATTCCTGACTCTGGCACCTATGCTGCATGTCTTTCCCTCCCTTCTCTCTCTTTCCATTTCAAAGCCCGATATACTGTTAATAAAAGCCATTAGTGGCAAAATGCCTTAAAAAAACCAAACAGTCTTCTTTGTTTTTATTGGGAGCGTGAAAACAACAAATTGGTGCATTACCGCCACCGACTGGTATGGAGTGTGGACCAGAATGTCACTCAAGGTTGCACTTGCTGGTTGTTTTGGGTCAATGCATTGCATGGTTGTAATTTAATTTACACCGGTGTTGTAAGCTGTCTTGGGTGGGCCCGATACTTGAATACCAAGCCTGATAAGGAAGACTCCACTGTGTGTATTAATGCATATTAAGGTATATTTGGTGTGCAAATTATGAAAATAGGCAGATATAAACGTTTTCAGGGGGTGCTATTAGCAGATTTTAGCTATTCGTGGGCAATTCCGGTCCCTAATCCCTGAGAATAACGGGTCCACTGTAGTTGTCTGACATACTGTAAATGTGACAGCCTACAGTGTAAATAATAACAGAACAGCAAAACATGTTATGTGAGTTATGCTGAATATTTTTTGAGATTGAGTTTTTTATAGGAACTTAAATAAGCTTTAGAAGTTTACTTTCAGTTGAAAACAATTTTCTGTTATCCTAAACTGCCGTCGTCTTGCTGCGGTTCTACTGCAAGTAAGATACTGACTGGTCATAGCGTGCAACAGAACCCCATTTCAAAAATATCCAAACCTTCACTTTCCATATTGGATTTTCATGCTTAAAGCAATTAGTACGAAAGTTATTCAAGTGTCATTTTATTCTATAATTCATTTATTTCACTGAAATTGATGTCCAAAATTAGAATTTTAAACTACAGGTATTAATCAGAAAGTTGGAATTTACCAAAACGGTTAAACTTACCATGTTTTCCTGATCCAATGGTTTCAGGATGTTTTTCTTTTTTGTTCGGAAACATTAAAGCTGGAACTTTATTGTTGATTCACAGTGTGAATGCAAACTACGTTGTAAAATGCAACCCGGACTACACTTCTGTGTAAGATTTGCAAAATGTTGTTGGTTTTTCATGGAGCTGCCCCGCAAAACAAAAAAGTCACAATTATTCTCCTGTCAAAACTCTTCCCTCCCTGCTAATATTTAAACAATATCCTCCTATCTTTCTTCGTGGGAAATAGGGATTTTCATTCGTTACCTTGATTATTTACCTAGAGTAAAGATAGAAGCAGGAAGCGAATGACACTTAAGTCTAAAACAGACCTGCTGGACCCTGAATGTTGCTCACAAACAAGTTCTCCCATAGGACTGAGATGAAGAGAGAAAACTAATATGTGATTTAGACTGTGGTCCACGTCTCACTTAGTTGTCACAGTATCTGGTACCTCTGACCGGCATAATCTTTTAATATGTGAAGACGTATGTGTTGTGGTGAAGCTTGAGGTCAGACTGTGAGGCAACAGAGAAGCTATTTCTCCTCGGTCTTATCAATATACCCTGTTTCCACTCCCTTAAAACTGAAACTCAGACACAAGCGTCAAGACAAAGCTCATGCTATACACAAGCCTAGACGTATTATTTTTTTTATTTGATGACAAAGTCCCCTCAAAGTAGGAATTCATTTTAATGTTTCGACTAAATCTCTGTCTCACCCTCACACAGACATGAATGAAGTCCTCCATCTGGAAAACCAGACTCCTGAAAATTTGCACATGTTTCTGTCAAACCTCTGGAGTGGGACAATTGGGGGGGGGGGGGGTCTCTTAGCGGGAGGCTTTTAAGGGTCGCTGCCTTAAGACTTCATTCACCGTGTTCGTTCTCTGCTGGGAGAAAAACCGGCATGCCAGTAAATACAGAACAATGTGTGACAGACAGATAGTAGCGAGTGTGTGCTTTCTGGATGTGGTGAAGAACACCATGAGCCATTTAGCCAGATCAACCACCGTTGTATGTGGAGGCAGTTATTGAATTTATAAATTTAGACATTTGGAATATATTTGAATACATTTTCTCCTTTGTGCTATTATTGTGCAAAAGGACTATTAAAGGTATTCATTTTGAATTTCCATACAAATATTTAAAGGGTACATATCATACCTTTTTTAAAACAAGTTATAATAGGTCTATAGTCTGTATAAAACATGTTAATGAAGTTCTTTGCACAAAATCTCTCTCACATAAAGCGATCTCACCAGCTCAATTTCAGAAGATTTCAATTCCTTTCAAAATGAGCTGTTTAAGGGCCTCTGTGACTTTTATGCAAATTAGAAGTCAGAGGCCACGCCCACCCAATTTGTTACTATGCTCTTAGTGGGTGGAGGTTGACAGGTGAGGGGGGGGTTTGAAATTTTATGGGCAGGGTTTGATTGGTGAGGGGTGGTTTTATGCAAAATCAGCACAAGATTTCTGACAGCCAAAATTTGCACACACAAAAAATGGATGGATGGTTTTAATTCATGTTTGAAGTGTTTATGGAAGCAGCAGAGACCCAAATGGTAACACAAAAGGATGAAAAATTTGACATTTGCATAATATCCATCCAGCCATTATCTATACCCATCCATCTTCTGAAGGTTTGTGGGGGGCTGGTGCCTATCTCCAGCATTCATCGAGCGAGAGGCAGGGTACATCCGTAATACATCCACTTTAAAGGAAAAAAAACCCCAACAATTAATAATTCTATGATTTACTATACTTACTATATTTACTATAAAATAGCCCACTGTTAGACCCTCACTTATTTATGACACGATTTGTTGGACTTTGAGTTTAGTTTGCCTATTTTGATGATATTGTTCCGTCTTGTGTTTCATTTATTTCTCTGGTTCTGACCTTTAGTTTTTTTTTTGCTTTTACCTCAGTCCCTCTGTTTCCTGCCCTTGTACGCCTGTATTCCATTGTCTAATTAACTCACCTGTGTTGCATCCGGCAACCAAGTTCCCAACACTGCTCGGTTTCAGTCACACAATGCCATATCCCACTGTTGTCTTATGCTCTGTTCGCAGATTTTTTGAGGAACATAACTTCAAGTTATTTGTGGAAAATCTGCCTATTCATTGATTTTTTTCTTGTAGCACATATCTTAAATCTTCTAAAGAAAGTGCAGTTTGGGAAGTTAGAATATCTAGGTGTAATGCTACTTGACTCGTTATTGGTTGGCGTTTGCAAAGCAGCCAATCCAGGAGTGCCATTTATTTTCCCCTGGTGCTGATTGACTTTACATCCAAGAGCAGAACTAAGGACGACTGTCAACATTTCCTTCTGGGGTAGTGCTAAGACAATGTCCATGGATGCATTAATGCATGGTAATATACATGGCATGTAAACTACGAAAATAGGCCTTTATAAGCATTATTAGAGGCAGTCTGAAGTATTCACAGATTTTATGCTTTCACAGACAGCTGTGGTCCCTAACCCACCGGAATACTGGGGGTCCACTGTATCTCACTTGAAATTCCAACACTGTGCTTAACTAAAGGGTTATTTCATTGTTTATTTGAAGGAATCTGAACTGTACCTGAACATTTGAAATTAAAATTTTACTTTACAGAAACTGGCAAAACTGGAAAACGATTACTCTGCAGGTAAACAGAGATTTTCAAAGCACATTTAGAGTTTTTGAAACCTTGAATCTTTTTGTAAAGACACAAATAAAAGCAACCAAGACAATTAGAATGAGGCCAGGCTGTTTGTACAGCACTATTTTTTGATATAATTATTTTTGCTTGTTTTTTTTTAGAGCATCGGTTGTAAATTCAGCTGTTGCGAGAGATGCTTTTTATTACCATGTACATACAGTGGCTTGCAAAAGTATTCGGCCCCCTTGAACTTTTCCACATTTTGTCACATTACAGCCACAAACATGAATCAATTTTATTGGAATTCCACGTGAAAGACCAATACAAAGTGGTGTACACATGAGAAGTGGAACGAAAATCATACATGATTCCAAACATTTTTTACAAATAAATAACTGAAAAGTGGGATGTGCGTAATTATTCAGCCCCCTGAGTCAATACTTTGTAGAACCACCTTTTGCTGCAATTCCAGCTGCCAGTCTTTTAGGGTGTGTCTCTACCAGCTTTGCACATCTACAGACTGAAATTCTTGCCCATTCTTCTTTGCAAAACAGCTCCAGCTCAGTCAGATTAGATGGACAGCGTTTGTGATCAGCAGTTTTCAGATCTTGCCACAGATTCTCGATTGGATTTAGATCTGGACTTTGACTGGGCCATTCTAACACATGGATATGTTTTGTTTTAAACCATTCCATTGTTGCCCTGGCTTTATGTTTAGGGTCGTTGTCCTGCTGGAAGGTGAACCTCCGCCCCAGTCTCAAGTCTTTTGCAGACTCCAAGAGGTTTTCTTCCAAGATTGCCCTGGATTTGGCTCCATTCATCTTCCCATCAACTCTGACCAGCTTCCCTGTCCCTGCTGAAGAGAAGCACCCCCAGAGCATGATGCTGCCACCACCATATTTGACAGTGGGGATGGTGTGTTCAGAGTGATGTGCAGTGTTAGTTTTCCGCCACACATAGCGTTTTCCATTTTGGTCTCATCTGACCAGAGCACCTTCTTCCACATGTTTGCTGTGTCCCCCACATGGCTTGTGGCAAACTGCAAACGGGACTTCTTATGGTTTTCTTTTAACAATGGCTTTCTTCTTGCCACTCTTCCATAAAGGCCAACTTTGTGCAGTGCACCACTAATAGTTGTCCTATGGACAGATTCCCCCACCTGAGCTGTAGATCTCTGCAGCTCATCCAGAGTCACCATGGGCCTCTTGGCTGCATTTCTGATCAGCGCTCTCCTTGTTCGGCCTGTGAGTTTAGGTGGACGGCCTTGTCTTGGTAGGTTTACAGTTGTGCCATACTCCTTCCATTTCTGAATGATCGCTTGAACAGTGCTCCGTGGGATGTTCAAGGCTTGGGAAATCTTTTTGTAGCCTAAGCCTGCTTTAAATTTCTCAATAACTTTATCCCTGACCTGTCTGGTGTGTTCTTTGGACTTCATGGTGTTGTTGCTCCCAACATTCTCTTAGACAACCTCTGAGGCCGTCACAGGGCAGCTGTATTTGTACTGACATTAGATTACACACAGGTGCCTCTATTTAGTCATTAGCACTCATCAGACAATGTCTATGGGCAACTGACTGCACTCAGACCAAAGGGGGCTGAATAATTACGCACACCCCACTTTTCAGTTATTTATTTGTAAAAAAATGTTTGGAATCATGTATGATTTTCGTTCCACTTCTCACGTGTACACCACTTTGTATTGGTCTTTCACGTGGAATTCCAATAAAATGGATTCATGTTTGTGGCTGTAATGTGACAAAATGTGGAAAAGTTCAAGGGGGCCGAATACTTTTGCAAGCCACTGTAGCAGATACACTGCTAAAATGTTATACCAACTATTAAACCAGGGGTCCAATGTAATGCATGGTGTTGTAAACCTTGAATAATTAAGTTGATATTTTCTTCGCTTTTAACTTTTGCAGGAGGTATTTTGATGGTCAATGACATTTTGAGACATTGTGTGTAAATTTATAGTTCTTTCTTGTTAGTGCAACACTGTATGATTTTTGGTTCCCACCTCGTCCTGTTTCAAGGGGGGAAGCAGTTTTGTTGTGGATTGAGAGATTGAGAAATGTGCTGTAGTTATTAGTATTCTGTCTTGCTGTTCCAATAAAATAATGAAGTTAAAAGAAGTACAGCAATAGAATAATGTCCAACAGAAAGTTCGAATGGTTCAAGATCAGGAATGGTTTAAGGTTTTGACTTGGCATCCACATTTCCCAGATCTTAATCCAATGGAGGATCTGTGAGATGTGCTGGACTAACAAATACAATCCATTGAGGCGCCATTGCGCAACTTCCAGGAATTTAAAGGATCTACTGGCAGATACCAAAAGACCTTTTTAGATCCATGTCTCGATCGGTCACAGCTGGTTTGGAAGCAAAGGGGAAGATCAGCATAATGCTATACTTTTACTGCAGTATTTTTTCAATCAATAATACATAAATGAGCCCAGTGGAATCTAAAACCCTATGTTTGGTGTATTTTCTTGTCAAAGGATACTGTATCTTGTTGGGGGGATTGGGGATTTAACCAGAGCCACTTTAAGGAAAGGTGTCAGTGTTCTGAAATCCTATTCCTTTACTGGGCCTATCCCCTGCAAAACCTGAAATATTAGAAGGTCCACAGGCAATTCTAGATTTCTACAATGGTATGTTAACTATTGGTAAAAAAAAACAACAGAGAATCAGTTTTACTTCTGATAAGCTGGTATAGTCTTTTGGTTTGACTTGTGCCCTTCAGTTTATTTCAAATGAATACAATCAAGTGTCAGGTCCCTACTTCATGATCAAAGCCTCAATCTGTTAATAAAAAAAAATATTGTGTTATGGGAGTCCTATGCCATGCTGCCTGTATTTGAGCATTAGAACTGTGAAACTGGAATATTTCTGCGTTGCCATGACAATAGGTAAATCAGCAATACACCTGAGATGGAGGTGGCAGATAAAGCGAGAACTATCCCCTTTGCCATTTCCCCTCCTCTCCTGTGCCATCCTCTGCTGATGCAGTCATTATAGAGTTGGAAGAAAAAAAATGTATTCAAGGAGCAGAAGCCCTCAGCAGGGCAGTGTTCAGATTTCAACTAAGCCTCTGTGAGAGAAGAGGAACGCATTTCACTTTCCATCACCAGAATTCATCAGTCCACAGGTCGCTAAACCGCACAGAGCATTGTTTTCTTATCTGCTGATTTACCGGCTATGAAAACATTTAAAGAATATCCATTAAGGTTTGTGCAGCTTTTCTCTTTTTCGATCCAAAACCATGGCCAAACGGAAGCAAAGATACTTTCACATCCCAATGTTTCGTTATAGACCGACGCCATGGATGATGTTGACAGAGGGGAAAATTACCTCACAATCAGAGTAACACTGTTGAACCCCAATGAAATGCATTATTGATGTGATATTCACACGTCAGAGACATAAAGAAAAACCTCCTCTACTCATTAGATATTTAGATTTAAGCCCCGCCTGTCCGATCTGTCTCTCCATCTCGCATGGCTGGCCGAGGAATCAGCCAAGAAAAGCACATTTCATCATTAAAAGAGCTTTGCCAGGAAATCATTCAGCTATATAATTACAAATCGACAAAAGGTAATTTGTACAGTATCTGATTGCAGGTGAAAGATGCATAGGAATCAATATGTCTTATCTGGCTTTTCCCTTGGAATTAAGGTGTAAGGCGATTTGTTTACCTCTTTTTATCGCCTTAGTTGCTTTTTGGTCTTTCTGCATTGTTGTAGCTTTGCTCTTTTTTCTAAAACATATTATTAAAATAGAACCAATCAGATTGCAATCCCTAGGTTTTTTTTTTATTTTTTAAAATAAGTAAGTTGATATCTTTTTTATGATCCTTCCTCACCGGCCGCTGGAAGACGTTTTGTGTTCCAGGTTGGATCAATATTATCTCCCCAGCTGAGGGCAAACTTACTTGCTTCTTCGGAAGATTTCAAATATAAGCTGTCATGTAGGTGGATTTGTTGGCTGGGATGTTGACTGAACAATTTGATTTTATCCACAGTTGCCCGGTTGACCTCTCCTCACCGGTGGGGGGTGGGGTGGGGGGTTTCCTCGAGGAACAGCAATACCCTGCAAGATATGATAGGCACGTCAGATCAAGGATGCACATCCATCAGTCTGAATGCAAGCATGTGTAGTTCAAATTTTAAGATCTAGTTATAAATAGTAGTTGTACCCCACCAATTTAGGCAGTTAATGTCAGATTTCTGGTTGTTTTACAATCTTCCTAAACTGTGTTATTGTGCAACAGTAATGTTTACTTTCCCACATTAATTGATTTTTCCCTTGCAAAGTCTGTTGTCTCCATACACTTTAGTCTCTTGTCTCTGAACTGACAGATAATGAACGTTTTCTGTGGCACCAGGAAGTCTCTCACTTTTAACTTTAGATTGTAGCTGAGATGTCCAAGTCAAATCTCTAAAATAAAAATATTATAATGCATGCTATCTTGTCTGCTTACACTACAGCATTACTCTGTGTAATAAACGCCAATAGTTTAAAGTAGGGTTCACTGTTCAGGATTCACAAGGGTTGGGGACCACAATTGTCCACAAATAGCGGAAATCCACAAATACTTGAGACCCCCTCTAAAAACACATAAAACTGCCTGTTAATAGCTCAATCACCAAATATACCTTAATATGTATTAATACGCACAGTAGAACCAACTTAGCACTTCTGCAGAAGCTAATATCTACAGTCTTTCTAATTTCTGCTCTTGGGGAACCAAGAAAAGTGAATGACACTACTTGATTGGCTGTTTTGCAAATGGCAGTCAATAGCATGTAAAGTAGCATGGCAATTAGGTACTTCAGCTTCCCAAGCTTGTATTTTGTATGATTATTTTAGAAAAAATCGGAGAACAGGGGGATTTTCTCTGAATAATTTGTAATTATGTTCCACAGAAAAATCCGCTAATACTAGGGATGTTCGATATTGGCTTTTTTAAAAATCAATATCTGATATACTGATATAGTCTAAACCTTATTCCTGATACCGATATAGACCGATATCACTGATAGACTTCTACCTAAACCTTCAAAGTTGGCTCAGAAATGCAAAAGCCACAGGATATATTTCGGATTCTGCCAGATAAACAAAAGTATCTCAAACACTATACCTCTGATCTGTCATATTTTGACATTTTGAGTGTGAGGGAAAGTAGCTGAACAGTTTGATGTTTAAAACTCCTAAACATTAAAGCAATTTTAATCAGAAATGTTTTAAAAACGAGTACCAAAAATAAAAATTAAAGCTGTTCTTGAACCATTTGGAGTTGGAGCATGGCTGGAGTTTGAAAGAAAACGCACTGGATTCAAATTATGGTCGGCAGAGTTTGCCCATTGATCTAAGTGCTATTATTACCAAGTAACATGATTTTAAATACACTATAACAGATTAAATTGTATGTCAGCCTGTTTATCGTCCTAAAACACAAACTTTAAAAGTGGCTTTAGAATGGAGTGGTGGACTAAAACACACTGGGTCTAAAACCTTGAGTATTCCTTTTGCCCACACAAATTTGACAGTAAAAAAACCACAAATCAAAACAAAAGTATTTTGCACGTTTCTCTAACTAAAAGTCCAGGGTGGCAAAATGTGCAAGAAAATGTGCCCTCTCCTGGGTGAATGCACATCTCTGTACCCCTCTGATTAAATAACTGGTCAGAATCATTGCTGTCTCTTCTCAAACAAAGCTCCATGACTTCCTCTATGTTGTATTCTGTTTTAGAAGTGTGTTTTGCCACGTAGTCGAAAGGATCTCTTACTGGTGCGTCACTGTGTATTAAAATAACATCTGTGTTTGGATAAGTCAATTTACGCCTTAGTTTCAAGTCCTGTGATAAAGCCCGCCCTTCATGTGAGATATCTGCATTTACAGCATTCCATTGGTTATTCGATGCGTCAGTCATCATTATTCTGTGCCGTGATTGCTTTGAAAGTATGCATAAGGACTAAGTAAGATGTCAATCAAAGCTAGTACTTCGTCATACGCATTGGCTAAACTGAACATGGTAAGAGAAGCTACCATGAAAACATTGTGATAAATGCTTGTAAAGGAGGAATTTAATAGGTTTTCAGCAGCAGAATATGTTGGATTGAGGATATCAGACTTGTTGTGGGCAAACTACTTTATCGGAACACATTACCTGGATCCTTGTTGATGTAAAAAGACAGTTTTTGTTCAAGATGGAACAGATGTCAGGCAACAAACGGTGAATTGGTAGTTGACAAAAACACTTACTGTATCTACAGTTATGATTGTATCCTTGATTGGCATACATCTTTAGAATCCCAAGACTCTTAACTTTCCAAATATGTATAATATGTATATGTACATTGAAGGGATGTCCAGAAAATAGGTTTCAGGGTCTGATTTGACCCAGAAATATGCAACAACCCGACCGTGGGATATGTACATGGTATGAAAGTAAAGTATAAAAGTCATGTTAAAAAAGTAATAACCGATAGCGATAATGTCCGATATTACATTTTAATGCCAATATCTGCAGATCCGCAGATAATGACTGTAGGCAGATAATATTGGACATCCTTAGCTAATACTAAACCGCAATGAATGTGGGCTTTGTGTATTTATTGTCTTACTTTTAAAGAAAAACAATAGCAGGTTACACTGTCATTTGGAAGAGAAATCCACCCATCACTCCTGACTCCTGGCTGTTTCTGAAACTAAATCACATTTTAAAATGGTCAAAATCCTCAGCACAAATCTCCCAACTTTACAAAGCCTCTGATTAATTCACGTCAGTTTCTATTATTTTAGTGCTGAATTAGCTAGCATTGCAGGGCACTTGTCATATGGAGCAGGTCTGCAACATGCTCTTCATTATAATAACACTACAATAATATTCATCAAATAAGTAATCCTGCCCACCCTGGACTTGTGGGCTTATATTGCTTGATGCTGGATTTTCCTTCTAACTCTGAGGATCTACAAGACAAAGTTTCCCAGTTATGTGGCGTCTCATCATCATATTGGCATAAGTGTCTCGTGGTGCGCATGCGTCAGCGTCAGTCAGCCCGCCAAGACCGGCTCCCTATCAAGCATGGTTTTTAACTGGTTTTAAACCTTTTAAAGACCGGTTTTAACGGATTTTTAAACACCACTGACTTATTAATAACCAGGACGTTTTTTACCGGATCGTTTTAATCGGTGGGAAGCGCGGATTACTTCTCCCCCACCATGCCTCCACTCCCCTGCAGTCCTGGGTGTGATGGCTGCGCAAAACTTAGCCAGAGGGTTCTGGAGCTGGAGCAGAGGATCTCAACACTCCACCAAATCCAGGACCATGAGCGCGACGTGGACATCATCTTCGGCCGGACTTTCGCCCCCGCCAGCAGTGCACAGCTGGCGGACACAATTCCTTACCAGCCCGGCGAAGCTGTGGGGGGAGGATCCATCGCTGGGCCTCCAGGCGGACTCGGGGTGCCAAACGCCCGCGTAACATCTGCAGCAGAGGAGGACCGCTGGTTCCAGCAGGGGGATAAACCAAAAGCCCCCATCAGCTCCACTCTGGTGCTCCAGGGTGCCCGGTTAACGGTTGGGCCAGGCCGCGGTGGAGGCGCTTGGAGCAGCCGCCACCGCTCTCCTCCAACCTGCCGGCCGCTATCAAACCGTTTCAGCGCCCTGGATGCGGATTTCCCTCCTCTGACAGCCCCTGGTCGACGTAGCTCGATAGGAGTGCCTCCTTATCCCTCCCAGCAGCAGGAGAAACAGCCGGACTCCTGCAGCCCCCCACGTCGCGCCAAACCCCGGGCTGCAGCCAGAACTCGCCGAGGAGTGCTCCACTTCACCCCGAACCCACGGAACGAGCCCTCGGCGCCGATTAAACATCGCTGCAGTCCTGGGGAAGCTTCTACACCTGGCATACAGCAAGTCCTGGATGGTGAACGATCCTCTGCCCAGCGCAAACATCCGCCTGCAGACCCGCCGCCCACCACACTCATCATCGGGGACTCTATCATCAGAAACGTGAGGATGAGAGGAGCCCTTACTCTGTGTTTCCCTGGAGCCACTGTCACGGACATTACCGAACAGATCCTGCAGCTCATTGATCATCACAAATCTGTGAGTAAAGTTGTGATTCATGCTGGCACCAATGACATTTATAAACAGCAGTCTGAGCTCCTGAAGCGTGATTTTATTCACCTTTTTAATCTTCTAGAAAACACACATGTCTCTGTTTTTATTTCTGGCCCCACTCCCACTATCGGCAGAGGAATTGGCCGTTTTAGCAGACTTTTTTCCCTTAATACTTGGCTCTCCTCCATCACCGCCGTTCACAATATTGGTTTTATAGACAATTTTAACATTTTTTGGGGCAGGAAGCACCTGTTTGGACCAGATGGGCTCCATCTAAATAGACAAGGCACTCGTACACTGACATTGAGCCTGGCATGTCCACGCCCCCCCCTGTCAACTACACTGGCCACAGCTGCCCCTGCCCTCTCTGATTCCTCCGCCACATCCTGATGTGCAAATGGTCCCTGCTCCTATGAACTCACCCCTGATTTTAACAGTAACTTACATACTGGACTTGGACCTTGTTGTACCTCATTCATACTTGTTATTAACAGCAGAGAGTGGACTAAAAATCATAAACCGAACAAATGCAATCCAAATAATCTTAAAAAGTTGCCAAAAGCCCCACTTTTAGGAAATCATACAGTCCCTCTATCTCCAATCACTATTAATATGGCACTTTTTAATGTTCGCTCTCTGCTGAACAAAACTTTTATAATAAATGATCTGATCTTAGACCATAATCTTCATTGTTTATTTTTAACAGAAACTTGGCTGAGTACAGATGCCCCTGTTGTTATTACAGAGGCCTCCCCACCTAAATTTAACTTCCCTTATTCTACGAGGAGTAGCAAAAGGGGAGGCGGAACTGCTTTTATAAGTTCATCAACACTTTCCGCCAAACTATTTTACTTTTGAATATAATGCAAATGTTTTTAGCACTCCTCAGATTTGATGTGTCACAATTTATAGGCCTCCTAAAAAGAGTGCACTTTTTATTCAAGAATTTTTAGAGTTTTTATCAATTTTGAACAACTCCTTTGAAATGATCATTTTAGCTGGTGATTTTAATCTACGTACATATAGATAACCTTTTAGATCCTTTGTCAACAGATTTTTTAAACATCCTGACTTATATGGATTTTAGCCAACATGTCATGCAGCCAACTCACAACAAAGGACACACCCTGGACTTGGTCATCACGCATGGCCTCTCCACCCGTGTGTCCTCTGTTGTTGACTTGGCTGTCTCTGACCACTACTGTGTGTTTTTTAACATCACCAGTTTTATTCAGCAGGAGACCTCTGTAAGAGCTGTCAGGAAGCGCCATCTTACCCCTGAAGTGGCTGCAGGTTCTCTGGAAATTTTTAAAAAGAATCCTCCTATTGTTTTACCTGCCCCCTGTGATTTTATTGTCAAGGATTTTAACAGAAGGCTTCAGTCCACTCTTGACCGGCTTGCTCCACTACAAGTTAAAAGTTTAAAATCTAAAGCTGCAACGCCGTGGAAAAATGAAAACCTCAGAAAAATGAAGAGAAATTGTAGGCCGGCAGAGAGAAAATGGAGGAAAAGTAAAACCACAATAAACCATCAAATATACACAGATCTTCTCAAATTATACAACAATGCAGTAAGAAATTCAAGAAATTCATACTTCTCCAAAATCACCTCGGAACCTAAAAATTATTCCAAAATCCTTTTTTCCACCATTGATAAACTTTTTAACAGAGCTACTACTGCATTTCCTAAAACCCCCTAAAACACTCTTTGTGAGGAGTTCGCAGACCACTTCCGAGGGTAGGTAGACACCATCAGAGCAATTTTATTAATCTTTTAGAGATGAGATTTTAACCATGATGAATTGCTCCCTTCAGACGGGGGTCTTCCCTGCCGCCTTTAAAGGGGCGGTAGTGAGGCCCCTGTTGAAGAAGAGCAATTTAGATTTTAATGATTTTAACAATTTTAGACCGGTATCTAACTTACCTTTTTTAAGCAAAATTTTAGAAAAAATTGTTGTAATTCAACTTAATGATTTTATTAATGTGCACAATGTCCTGGAGAAATTTCAGTCTGGTTTTAGGGTGAACCACAGCACAGAGACGGCCCTTCTAAAGATTTTAAATGATATTAGATTAAACTATGATGCACAGAGGGTGACAGTGTTGGTTCTACTGGATCTAAGCGGTGCCTTCGATACAGTTGACCACACTCTTTTGTGACCACATTCTTTTGACCCGTTTAAAACAGATTGGCCTCTCTGGTGCTGTTCACAAATGGTTCACATCCTATCTCACAGACAGGACTTTTATGGTAAGTTTAGATACCTGCTCCTCTAGGGTCCATAGGATTACATGTGGTGTGCCCCAGGGTTCGATTTTAGGCTTAGTGCTTTTTAACCTGTATATGCCCCCTCTTGGCAGTGTCATCAGAAGACATGGAGTCAACTTTCACAGTTATGCTGATGATACACAGCTGTACATCTCCATGTCTCCTGATGACACACGGCCAATGGATGCACTTTTTAACTGCATTTTAGACATTAAATCCTGGATGGCAGAAAACTTTCTGCAGCTCAACCAGGACAAAACTGAAGTTTTAGTCAACTATCCTGAGGCTCAGAGAGAGAAACTTTTACCAAAACTACAATCACTGTCTTTTAATCCCTCTTTACAAGCGAAGAACCTGGGCGTGATTTTTTTTTTATTTTTTATAAACGTGTCCTGTTTGGCAGTGTGGAGCTCAGAATTGGTGTCTGAGTACCAAGTAGAAGCCCAACAGATTTACTTTCACAAGCGGAGCAGTACAGCTTTTGCTATATTCCTCCACTTGATATATGTGTGAAAAATCTTTATTATGAATTGTTGGGGTTTTTATTTCCTGATGTTATGGACACGGAGACGGAAAATTAAGGAGAAGAAAGAAGGAAGATGAAGAAGAGAGGTAGGAAACAAAAAGTCAAGAGAGAGGGTGAGTTGAAAATACAAGAGAGGAAGGGGACCAAAGAAAACACAGGAAGACATTGAAGTCTGCCTCCATACCCACAGGACGGCAGAGAGAGGGGAAAAACAAAACAAAACACAAAAAAGGAACATCGACAAAACAAACCAAACATTGTGAACTAAGAATTACACAACCACATCACACAAAAATAGATATAAAAATACAACAACAATGTCACAGAAAAACTCATGGTACAGATTAATCAAGCTCTAGTAATGATAACCTCAGCCCAAGAATATATCCTTAAACACCAGAGACCCCACATCTATGTGTGTGTGTTAGCATGCTGGTGCATATAAGGTTTCTCCATAAGAGTGTTCGATAGCTGGTGTGAGCAGGCATCAATCCGTCTCCCAGGAATCGATGTAGACATGAAGGAGATCGGAGCAAAGACATCCAAAGGAGCCCCAGGCGGACCCGGGTGGGGCCGACCGCATCCCCCAAGAGTGGAGCAAAGGAGAACCCCAGGGGAACATCCAGCGGCCACTATGCAGGGGCCTGGGGGGCAGCAGTGACGAGCGCACGGGCCCCGCCAGCAACCGGCCGCGCCAGGGTCAATGGACCTGAGCGTGATTTTTGACTCTGAGCTGACTTTAATTCCTCACATAAAAAATATTACTAAAATTGGTTTTTATCAAGTAAAGAACATCGCCAGAGTCCGCCCCATTCTCTCTCGGGCCAATACGGAGACACTGATGCATGCTTTTATCTCCAGTAGAATTGATTACTGTAATGCCCTGCTTCATGGTCTTCCCAAAAAGAGTATATCAGGTTTACAACTCCTACAAAATTCAGCAGCACGTGTCCTGATGAAGACCAGAAGGCGGGAGCACATTACACCGGTCTTAAAATCATTGCATTGGCTCCCCGTACATTTCAGGATCGACTTTAAGGTTCTTTTAATGGTTTTTAAGTGTCTTAATGGTCTTGGGCCTTCTTATCTCTCTGAACTGCTTTTACCATATAAACCTTCGCGGTCTCTGCGCTCCTCTGGCAGCCGTCTCCTTGTTACCCCAAAAGTCAGGACACACGAGCATGGCGAGGCGTCTTTCCAGTTTTATGGCCCTCACCTCTGGAACAGGCTGCCAGAGGACCTCAGGGCCGCAGAGAACGTTCATGTTTTTAAGAGCAGGCTCAAGACTCACCTTTTTAGCTTAGCTTTTAACTGATTATTATTTATTACTGTTTGTTTAATTGCTCTGCATGTTTTATATGATTATATTTTTATCAGTTTTACTATTTAATCTTAGCACATTAATTTACTGTTTATTTTTATACTTTAGTTTATCCTAATCCCCGTTCCAGTGTTTCCTCTGTGGGAGCCCTCTGCCCCGGGAGCGTGGTCGGCTGTGGCTCCCTGGGTGCTCTCCAGGTGGAGCTTGGGTGGAGGTGGGGGTCTTGGTCTTGCCTCCACTGGGTGCCCTGTGTCGGTGCCTTGGCTGCTGCTGTTAGTCTACCGCTGCGGGGCAGATGGCTCCTCTGATGGTGTTTCCTTGCATGGTTCATCTGCACTCGGCCCAATGTCCTTTTTTACTTTTTCTTGTAACTGTGTGTGTGCATGGGAGTTGGGTTGGGGGGTATAACTGTGACCATGCTTTTAAATCTGTGGGGGAGGGAAGGGAAGGTGGTTTTATGTGGGGTCATTTTAATCTGTAAACCACTTTGTGATGCAACTTCTTGTATGAAAAGCGCTTTATAAATAAAGTTTGATTTGATTTGATATTATTAAAATGATATGTTATGCTAGTTGCCACGACAACACAATTCATTGACTTGATAATTAATTACCTCGAATGGAGTCTGCAGGCAAAGTTCAATGGGTTTTCTTACCTGTTTCATTGTCCTCGTTTGCTATCACAAACCACAAGCTTGTTTTAGTGAAAAAGTTGCTCATTTTGGCACATTTAGCAGAGTCTGTTTGAGCTTTCCTCTTTTTCTTTCCACGCCATCCTTGGTCTTTCAACTTTCGGAGGGAGTCGGAGGGGGCCGTCCTTCCTAGCGACGAAGAAGAAGCCTGCTCCCAGAGGCAGGGATGAAGGGCAGATGATTCTGGCAGGCAGGGATTCCTTAATGTATTTTTCCATGGTTTCTGTTTCAGAACGAAAAAGATGTTAAAATGATGGCTGGGAGGAAGAATTGCTCTGGGTAACAGGTCAATCGCACAGTCATCTGGTCGGTGAGGTTGCAGTGACAACGCTTTATGTTTACTGAATGCTTGCATGAGGTTGTGGTATTCTTCCGGTATAATAGAGAGGTCTGGAGGGTCAGCTTCTCCTATCGCTGGCTGGGAGCCAGCAAGAGGAACGGCGGACTGGAGACAGGTGGAGTGGTAGAAGTTAAACCAGACATCTATTTGGAGATCAGACCAGTTGTGTTTCTGTAACCTGTTAAATTTGTAATTCAATTTATTTTTATAGCGCTGATTCACAACAGATGTAATCTCAAGGTACTTTACAAGAAAAGTAATTTAAATTCAATCACACATACATACATTTTAATCAGTTTGAACGTTTTCTATGAAGTATGGCGGAATTAACAATGGGGAATATAAAAATGGAAATGAGTTCATGATGGTTACCTGAGATTATGAGTGGGAGGGGTTTGGGCTTGTAAGTGATTCTTGAGGGGATCTCTTGATCTCTCTAGTGGTACTATGTAGGGTAACACTCAGGCGTTAAATGACTGGTCTTCAGCTCCTCTTATGCTGCAACCTGCAGTCCTAATGAGCTGCATTAGCTTTGGCTCACCTGCGGGTAATCAGCTCCTGGAGAGGGAGCTGTCAGAACAGTGCCGCCGCTGCACCCTCCAGTGTGGAAACTGTAGAATGAAGAAGTTATCCTGCAAAATCAGAAACACCAACAAACCAGGCTCCATGACAAGTGGAGACAAGTATGTAAACTTGAATGAGGCTCCAAAACTTTGATTAAGTTCACTTGAGATAAGAATGAGTTGTGAAAGACTTTCGAGATGATGCAGTAAGAAGGTCCTTAAGTGGTCCAAAAGTCAGAATCTAGATCCAGTCAGTTTGTCATTACCCAGGCTGGGGTCGTTGAGGTCGAGATGCTTACTTAGTTAGAAGTTAAAAACTTACTTGGAGATGTAAGGCAGGACAAGGAAGAATGAGAAGATAGGGAGTGGTTTAATATCAAAGATTCTACGGAAAGAATTGTTACAACAACAGTTAGGCAAGGATCTTAAATGTCGAAACAGAAACCAGGGTATCACTCTTTACTCAATCATGGAAAACCTGCTGCAACACTGTGGCAAGGCAAACAATGAATCAGGTGTGATATTATGAGATGATCGAGCTCAGCTGAGTTACATGGCTGATCATAAACCATGACCGGTATAGAGGATCTGATAATACCACTACTGACCAGTAGTGAGTCGCCAATAACAGTAACATTCTATTCTTAATTTTAATGCTGTGCAAAGATTCTTAAAAATACAGATTTAATTTGGTGAAATGTCTACTTTATTTGTGAAAACACAAATACATATTTACCATCAGGACCACCATAGTTTGACGTGAAAACAACAATGTACAATGGACTCCTGCCCATTCGCAGTTCAGTTTTTGCGTCTTTTTCCGTGGAACGTAACTCCAAATTGTTTGTCGGAAATTCCCCTGCTGTCTGATTTTTTTTTTTCATAAAGCATATCTAAACTATTTGAAAGAGAACAGCTTCGGACCTGAAACACATAGACGCAATGCTACTTGACACGCTATGGTGTTTATAAAATATCAATGGATGTTAGCTTCTGTGGTAGTTCCAAGATGGTTTCCATTGTGCATATTAATGTACATTATAGTGTATTTGAAGTTTAAACTCTTAAAATAAGGGGTTATAAGGGTTTTTGAAGAGGGTCTCTAGTATATGCCAATTTCAGCTATTTGTGGGTAATAGTGGTCCCTAACACATATTGTGGGTTCACTGTATGGATGATTCAAATTAGAGATCAATCAATATGGTTTTTCTATTACCGATGCCAATATGTGCGGCTGATTTTTATGGCACATATCTGAACGTTTTTTGCCTTATTTGCTGTTAAGATATGGCAACAATAACAAAAGTGGATGCAGAACATTTCTGAAGCCAATCCGTTTAGGAACACTGAATTTAACCAACTCTTGAATGTTAACTTTAAAATCAGTATTAAAATCAAATATTTAACCAAAGTTAATCAAACAAATCAATAAATCGACCAAGTATTAAATATACAAAACAGGTAAATAAAAAGAAATGCTGGATTTGATTTTTGTTGAGCCCTAAGACAGATATTACTAAAAAGAAAAAATTGGCTCTACTGAATATCGGCCAATGCCGATATATAAATAAATGGTAAATATCAGCCTCATCAATCGGCCAACCGCTATATCTGTTAATCCCTGGTTTAAACTTGGACATATTTTTTCTACGCTCATCATAGAGTCTTTAGAATATGCAGTATGATTTCGGAGTCCTTTGTAAAAATAAAAAATGGAAAATTCTCCTCTAAATGCAAAGTTGCATATTTACCTATTGCTGTTACAGTGTGATGTTTTACAAGGAAAACTAAGCATTCAGCTACAGATTGTAAGGGAAGGTGCAAAACCTTAGAAAACAAGCTTTGTTCCAGTAGCAGGGTGTTTTAAATCAAACCATTATAACGAAGAAACTACTTTGAAACTACCGTGAGCAGTTTACATTCCTCCGAGCATATTGCAGTTGATAAAATTTGATCTCAAGCTTCCCTGAAAGTAGCTGCTTCTGTTTCTATGTGGGTATGCGGAGTGATTGATTCCCAGCAGGGATCACACACCACAGATGTGAACTCATGAAAATTGATTTATGGTTCTTAAGATAAAACAAAAATTCTTGTTTTCAGTGATTAAATACATTTGCTTTTACTCCGGAACATGAACGTGAGACGGTTTCTTCTGTAGGAATAAAGCTTTAATTTGGGCTGACGTCTTGTGCCTGAACATGCCCAACAAATATTTTTACCTTAAAAAAGTATTTGGATTGATTAGTTTACTCTTTTTTTCATTTGATTTATTTTCTGTAGTCAAACATAGAAAACAGAGAGGTATGTAAATCTAGTGGATAATTCAAACGTTCCTCGTATTTTGACTTCTTTCCACTTCCACTTTTGCAAGTCTAATAAAGGCACATGTTGCAGAGTGCACTTTGTTGACAGAAATGAGGGCAGCCGCTGTTCATCCTTAAGTTATTTATCACAATGAGGCAAAGCCTGCTAAAGCACAGCAGTTGTGGCTTCCACTCTTAGAAATATAATGAATACCATGAAATGTTAGATTAAGGGAAAACTGTATTTTTACTTATGAAATGAAGAGCTTTGCTGGACGGAGTAGAAAGAACCCATTTTATACTTGTTTTATAGAAACAGAAAAAGCACTACCTTGTCCATGAGGAAGCTCTAGGCTAGCAGACCGTGGCAGAATTTGTTGAAGAGGGGCAGTCTACTGGAATGGCTCACTGATTTACATTCTCAACCAGTGCCTGTTTTTGCATAATTGGTGCCCTGGACAGCCCCTCTCTGCTCCAATTCCACCCCTTACCAAACCTGAAAAAGCCCCTCCAGCAAACAACTCTAACATTCCACGATACAATCTATTTTCTTGTGTGTATTATTTCATAATAAAAGCTATAAGAACAGTTTTCTGTTCAACGCTGGGAGAATCCGATACCAACTTTGGCTTTAGCCACAGCCTTGGTTTAGGTCCATATTTTGCAACAAAGCTTATGAACCGGGGAGGGCGATTGGGGGGGGGGTCGAATGACATAACTTCTTCCAATCATTGTTATTCATTTTATGTATATGTATTGCCCTTTGGAAGAAAAAAAACATTTTAACAATAATTAAAGAAATGTATAACAAATTGACTCAGTACTTGGGAATAACCGATCCAATCTCAAGTTTTAGAAGCCCTTGAATAGGGGTCCTGATCAATACTGTCTTTAAATGATTGGTGTCTTAGCACCTGACTAAATTCCTGATACCTGTGGTTTGTCTAATGTCTGTAAGTTTATGTTAGCTTCACCCACAGTTAGCCCATGATAAA
The DNA here is from genome assembly GCA_963556495.2 of Valencia hispanica. Lineage (NCBI taxonomy): Eukaryota > Metazoa > Chordata > Actinopteri > Cyprinodontiformes > Valenciidae > Valencia > Valencia hispanica. The sequence continues at coordinate 30,097,258 of OY747722.1, read as the reverse complement.
TGCAGTCACTTTATACATGCCACTTTTTAAAAGTCACTTTGTGGCTAGCAAAACTATAATTTGGATTGTGTACAATATTTATGTGGGATGGTGAATACAAACTCTCCCTAACAACTCATGTTTTCATCTTTTACAGTCATGTTCACAGTGAAAGAAAGCCCCTAATGCTGCGCTCGGATTTTGCAGAGAGCTGCTGAACTACTAGTCATTAATTTTTATGTTGTTCAAAGTAATACAGAAAGTTTCTGAAGCAGCAGAACAGCTTCTTTCTTTAAAGTATCAGTGCATTGGATTAACTGGAACTCCATTGAAATACCAGCAAGTCATATCAAAACAAAGAGAAAACATGCTAACACTAACGTAGCTCTTTTGCTAACTACCCCAGTTGAAAGGGTTGCCAGACATAACTTTGGTAGAAAAATGTTATCCTTTAAACATTTCAGAACATTTGAACTTTTTTCACCTAGCTAACCCCCTGTTGGAGCGACATATTGAGGCTAAACGGCATAATCTCTGACTGGGACAAAATATCTTCTATTATTATAGGATTATATTGCAAGTCCTTTGCATTGTGAGTTGAAGTGTGAAAAATGTGTGGAAAACTTTATTTACTCTAAGGATGGGAAGTGCCTGTGTGACTATAAGGCCCCAGCTCTACCTGCGGCCTTGCACCACTCTCCCCCCTCCCTCCCTCCCTCCCTCCCTCCCGGGCACTGGTGTCTACAGGGATGAAGGTGACTGAGGATGACAGGCCCGCCAAGCGCCTTTTCACCTGCAGCTGATTTCTGAACGCAAACGCCCTGGTTAAGACAAATGGGAACTGGGCGCAGCAATTACTGCGCGCCTGACCTTCAGCCCGTTCTCTGTGATGGAGCTGTCACACGCTTCATGCTCGCTCCTGTTTCGTGTGTCACAGTTGCACCATCTCCACCTTTCTAACTAGTCATTCTAACCTGTTTGGATTGGATTTCTGTACATTTAGAGGCTTCCCTGACTTATGCTTTGCGTGTGAACACTCCATGACCATCTTTGCGTAATTATTTTCCACTTGCATTCATGCATTATTAAGAGACTGATTTTTCATTACTGTGTGCTTTGTGAAGATTCTGTATTACCACAAAAATTTCCTAGACAGATATAGGAAAAATGCAGCTAATAAATTCTGCATGTGCTGATTAAATTTAAATTTCATAGGTCAAGAGCCCTCATTATTTGCACTGAAATATTAAAATAATGTGAATATTTTATGCTGCTAAATTTGCAGCACTGAATTAATTTCCAAAGAAAAATGTTTGCATAGAGTAAAGTGCTTATGTGAGAGAGAAACTTTCCCCCTGCAGTTGGATTGGCAGCCTTGTTGCTCCCACATGTCTCAGTGTCAGACTGACTCATTGAATCACAGGGAAATAAGGTGTTAATGTATGAGTTCTCACCTTACCTTGACTGATTTTACACCATGCCATCAGCCGTGGTGCAGACAGGGCTTGTTAAAGCAGAAATAGTTGCACACATACAAATGTATTTTCTCATCTTTTCACTTAATTTCAAGCCCATTAATATGACCCAACTTGGCTGCGGTGCCGCCATGTGTGGGCTTAACTACTTACAGGGAGACAAATTATTCATTCACAGCTTCATTCAGGCAGAAATATAAAGTAGAAGAAATGACCATGTTTCTGACTTCTACCTAAACTCACCAAGTTTTAAAGTGCTGATGAAGCAAGTTTTTTTTTTTTTTTTTTTTTTTTTTACCTTTGTGCGTTTGATAGTGATGATTCATAAAAAAGTTAACGTAAATTGTACATTTAACATGAAAATGAATCATTAGGTATATTTTTGTTCTTTTGGACATTTTTAAACAGTTTTTGTTACGGGGTTGAATGTTATGGGTTTGAAGATTTTAGCTAAAAGTAGCCATAAGTTTACAATAGCTAGTGTGTGGAAAATAATATAGTATGAGGAAGACAATTATTTGGTTTTTCAAAAACATGAATAAATATCATTTTTGCATGTGACAGTGTTGAAAGGTTGAGCATGATGATGTCCGTTTGTTTATAAAAACAATAAAATATAGGTAAGTAAGTCTGCTAATACTTACCCCATCTTTACTGTATGAGCAGGAAAATACTTTAGTGATGTCACTTTCTGGGTGCAGAGAAAGTGTGACTGAACAATTAGCTTTAAAAAGGGGAAGATTTGTTTGCTGTTACGGGGTTGAACAAGACTGGGAGACATAATTAAATTGTGCTATTTTATACAGATTTTTTTTTCTCCTTTTTTATTTAGGTTAAAGAAGACAGGCAAATAATCATGTAACCAGAAAAAAAGTCTGGTTATTGTCTATTGATATTTAAAGAAGAATGTCTTTAGCTGCTGCGATGGACTGGCGACCTGTCCAGGGCATACCCCGCCTCTCGCCCCATGACAGCTGGAGATAGGCACCAGCCCCCCCCCCTGTTCTGTGTGTGGGGGGGGGGACACAACTTGTACTTATTTGTGGAAAACCTTTCTTAGTATTAGATTTAAAGCATATCTAAAATATTCGAGAGAAAATGCAGCTTAGGAAGCTGAAATACATCTGCACAATGCTACTTGACATGCTATTGACATACATCCATTGGCTGGGATTTGCAAAGCAGACAATCAAGGAGCGCTGATTGGCTGTAACCCCAAAAGAAAAAACAGGGGACGTCGTGGATGTTAGCTTCTGGAGTAGTGCTAAGACAATTTCCATTGTGTGAATTTAATTTAATATTTTATATATTAAGGTGTATTTAGTGTTTTAACTGTGAAGATAGGCATTTATGAAGTTTTTAGAGGGGGTCTCAAATATTCATGGATTTCAACCCCTGGGGTTAAAAATACTTATAACTGCCTGTTCTAACAGTATTTGTTTCCGAGCTCTGGCAGTTAAACACTTCCACTTAACTTAACCTGGCCCAAGGTAAAAATATATCTACTGTCCTTTTTAAAATCAAGAATAAAGTGGGAGAAACGTATACTGCATATCATCATCTTCATGGTGATGCATGTTTTTTGAGGCACTGGAAAAAAAAGCAAGTCAGAGTTGATAAAAAGATAGGTAAAGCTAAATACAGAATATTTTAGAGGCTGCAAAATATTTGACACTGGTTAGCCTTCCAGTAGGATATGACCTTAACAGAGAGCCAGACCTGTTATGGGATGGTTTAAAGCATATTCAGTTGGTTTGAATGGTCTAGTCAAAGTTTGCACCTAAAGCTGTATTCAAAATAAAAGTGTCTTTAAAAAAAGTGACAGCTTTTATTTAAGGCATTGCCGCTAAGCAGGATACCAGACCAGGTGTAACTTCTATGAAGAGGAAAAACTGAGAAATTAACAACTGTAACAGTGGAGAGCAGTAGAGCAGAAAAGTATCAGAGTGAAGAAAATTGGTAAGTCTGTCCTCCAGCAGTCTAAGCCTATAGCAGCATAACTACAGAGATAGCTCAGGATGACCTTAGCCACTCTAACTATAAGCTTTATCAAAAAGGAAAGTTTTAAGCCTGGCCTTAAAAGTAAACAGAGTGTCTGCCTCACGGACTAAAGCTGGGAGCTGGTTCCACAGGAGAGGAGCCTGATAACTAAAAGATCTGCCTCCCATTCTACTTTTAGAATTCCTAGGATTTACAACTAAACCTGCAGTCTGAGAGCGAAGAGCTCTGTTAGGAACATATGGAACATTCAAATATCTGATGTATGATGGAGCTTGATTATTAAGGGCTTTATATGTAAGAAGGAGGATCTTAAATTCTATTCTAGATTTAATGAAGAGCCAATGAAGGGAAGCTACAACAGGAGAAATGTGATCTCTCTTTTTAATATTCATCAGAACTCTTGCTGCCGCATTTTGGATCAACTGAAGGCTTTTAATGGCATTTTGTGGACTACCTGATAGTAAAGAATTTCAGTAGTCCAGCCTTGAGGTAACAAATGCATGGACTAGTTTTTCAGCATCACTCCTGGATAAGATCTTTCTTTTTTTAGAAATATTCGAAAGGTGAAACAAGGAAATCTTAGAAAACTGTTAATTATGGGATTTAAATGTCATGTCTTGGTCAAAAATAATTCCGAGGTTATTTATGTTATTTCTGAAAGCCAAATTAAAGCAATCAAGATGAAGTGATTGACTAAGCAATTTCTTTTTCAGAGCTTCTGGTCCAAAGACAACAATTTCTGTCTTGTCTGAATTTAAAAGCAGAAAGTTTAGATTCATCCATGTTTTTATGTCTTCAAGAGATCTGTCTAACTGATTGGATTCATCAGGATTTATGGATAAATACAGTTGTGTATCATCGACATAGCTCTGGAAATATATCCCATGCTGTCTAATGATTTTACCAATTAAAAGTTTATATATAGTAAGAAGAATTTGTCCAAACACAGAACCCTGTGGTACTCCACAAGTAACCCTTAAGTGTGAAGAAGATTTATCATTTACATGAACAAACAGGAATCTGTCTGACAAATGTGATTTAAACCAGCCTAGTGCTGTTCCTTTGATCTGTGGAACATGTTCAAGCCTTTCTAAGAGAATATTGTGATTGTCTGTGTCAAAAGCAGCAGTGAGGTCGAGCAAGACCAGAATGCTATGTATTAGATGCTCACCCACTTGATTAACAACTATTTTCTCAAGGATTTTAGATAAGAAAGGAAGATTAGATAAGGGTCTATAATTAACTTAGTCACCTTGATCGAGGGAGGGTTTCTTAAGTAAAGGCTTAATTACAGCTATTTTAAATTCCTGTGGTACATATCCATTTACTAAGGATAGATTCATCATATCTAAAATGGGGCCAGTAACCAAAGGGAACTCTTTCTTAAGCAATTTGGTTGGGATTGGGTCCAACATGCAAGTTGAAGGTTTAGATGAGGCTAATATTTTTGATAATTCTGAAAGCTCGACTCAATCAAAACAGTCCAAACGCAAATGAGGTTCTACAGTTTCCTCCGATGCTGCCTCACTTACTGAGAGAAGAGTAATCATGTTTGGGAGGATGCCAAAATTATTATTTTTTTTAAGAGTTTATTTTATTTATGAAGAATCCAATAAAGTCATCACTACTGAGAGCTGGGGGAATAGTTTGCTCATGAGAGCTTTGACTCTGTGTAAGTTTGGCAACTGTACTAAAAAGAAACCTAGGAGTGTTCTCATTCGCCTCTATCAATGATGAAAAATATGCTGTTCTAGCTCGTCGAAGGGTCTTTTTATACAGCAATAGACAAGTTTTCCACTTTAAATAGGAATCCACTAGATTCCACTAGAGCACCATTTTCTCTCCAATTTCCTAGTATTTTGTTTTAAAGTATGTGCAATAAACCAGGGAGCCAACCTCCTGTGGTTAAATACTTTCTTTTTTAAGGGGGCTACACTGTGTAATGCCAAACGCAATGAGGAAGTAACGCTATGAACCAGACCATCAATTTCTGAAGGGTTAGAGATGGAATTGCTGCCCTCCGCTGTGTTTCTCTTAGACACTGAGGAAAGTAAGAAATGAAAAGATTCTTTAAAACATGTTACAGCATTTTTTGATAAAGCTCTTTTATAAATAATTTTTTTTTCAGGTTTGGGATGGTAAGTTATAATAAATTCAAAAGATGGTTAAAAGTTATTTTCTCACACTCAATGTCGAATGTCAGTACAAGGACAAAAGTGTGTTGACCTGAGTGGGTGGGTCGCTGTACTTTTTGAGTAAAGCCAATTGAGTCTAAAATAGCATTAAAGATCTGCATTTAGGCTATCACAATCAGTGCCCACTTGAATATTGAAATCCCTGCTATAATGACATTAACAGTATTTAATACTAAATCAGATAAAAAATCTGAGATTCGATCTACGAATTGAGAGTAAGGGCCTGGTGGACAATACAAAAGCACAAACAAAAGCGGTTTTAATGCTTTGTTACTTGGATGAGGAAAACTAAGGCTTAGATGTTCAAAATAACTAGTAGCTGTGAATTGGTCTTGGATTAATTAGTAAATCTGAATGAAAAATGGTTGCAATTCCTCCTCCTCGCCCATTACTTCTAGGAATGTGAAACTGATGGTGGAATGACAGCATTCAATTCAGTTCAATTAAATTCAAAACTACTTTATTGATCCCAGAGGAAAATTAAGTATTGGTATAGCTCATATAATTAATTCTTTAAGGAGTTGTTGTAGATGATGAAGGATTTCCTGTAGCGGTCTGTATTGCAGCGAAACTGAAGAAGCCTCCGACTGAAGACGCTCTGTTGTTGTATGACAGTCTCATGAAGAGGATGGTCAGGGTTGTCCATCATTTTTTTGATTTTGTGAAGAATCCTTCTTTGCATCATCATCTTCAGATGTTCCACAGTTGTCCCAAGAACAGAACCAGAACCTTCTTTATCAGGTTATTTAGCCTATTTATTTTAGCATGTGGCTAAACATGTCGTCACTGGTCTGATCAGACAGGGAACCAGAAGAGATTGTAGAGCCCGACTTTGTTTTGGCAAACTTTGATTTGATACCGAAGCAACACTCATTTGAGTAATCTGGTATCATTACAACCAGGTACAGTATATCCAGTGGATGAAGATGAATCTACCATTTAGCGAAAAGTTGTGTAGTGTTCAGATGGAGAAAGAGTTGGCTTGTACAAAACTTTTACATACCCTGGCTTGTAGAAAATCTGTCCCTCCCAATGATCACTGTCTACAGACGTTAGTTTCTTGGGACACTTGGATCAGTCTAATGGATTTTCTTTGTGGTATTTTCACAATCTCAAACTATTTCAAACTGTCTTCTGTTGCGCTCTCTCTCTCCTTCACTCTGTATGGGTGTACCTGTGTGGCATCAGAAACTGAATCTGAATAAGAGTAATATGGAATCCAATTGTTATTTTGGAAATTATTGTCACTAAATTGAAATTGAATTTTTTCTTTTGAAATTACATTCATTTGCTTTAAAACTCTATTTCATCCGATTGCAAATTCAATTCAGTTAATTTCAGTTTATTTATATAATGCCGATTCACAACAGATGTCATCTCAAGGCACTTTACAAGAAAAGTCATTTCAATGCAATCATGCAAACATTCCTATTAGTTTAAAGTTTTAGTTAGTTTCCTATTTAAGGAATCCCAGCAGATTGCATCGAGTCATTGACTTGAGGTTGCGTGCCCTTTATGCATCCAGTTGATAACAGGACACGGGGGATGTTCAGCCACCGAGACCATTATCCCAGTCGACGACTCCATCCAAAAGGGTATTTCAGCTCTCAAACTTTCAGTTTAACTTTTCACCATTCAGTTTCACTTCTACAATTCAATTTCAATTCTTGAATTAAATTTTTTGGGTAAGACAGAAGTCCTCAAGAAGTTATCAAATGTAGAGTAATAGAATTAGGTTGTACTGCAATCATCTCGGGGCCTGATTCAAGCCTTGTGCATGAATTCAAAAGCGGGAATCAACGGATAACCGATTAACTCATATCTCCATAATACAAGGTGTTCTAAAAATACAGCGTTACCTGCTCCATGCATGTATGTATAGATGGCGCAGGCCCATGTGCATCCCCCACGGGAAATATAGATGGGCGATTTTTGTCCCATTTTCCAGTTTAGCAACAATTGTCAGGCAGAGTTTCAGCTCCTTGAGTGGATGTGTGTTTAAAAGCTGAAGTAATTAAACTTTCGGCGACCAGAGACATCACTGCAATGGTAGGCAGACCCGCCAGAAAAGGTCTGCACCCCCTGCTGTCCTGACGGAGAATTGCTTCGCAACAACGGAAAAGTATAAAAGGAAAATGTCTCTGTCAATACGTGTGCTTGTGGGTGCAAACTTGCTGACGGAGAAGTATAAAGTAGGCTTAACACCTCACGACCATTTCCCGATCCGCAATTGTACAGTCGCTCAATTATCAAAATTCTGGTCATCCTATGTACAGTTTAAGCAGTGCCGCAAGTCGATTGCACCCTAACCTCTCACTCTGCTAAGTCACTGACTGGAATGTTTCTCAAGAAAGTATATATCCTTACTGTAGTTAAGTATGGGAAGCCATATAATAAATTAATATTATATTTAAATGTTTGGTTGAATTATAGACTGGTCAGTAGACAAAATTTCAATCTTGGAGATTACGAACTTCTGTCATCTTCAAAGCAGAATAAAATAAGTACCGTTTCCCATAGCATTCCTCCTTGCATATTTATTTTAAGATTCATTCATCTCTCTCACATATGTTTTAAATTAGGGCTGAAACGATTCCTCGAGTAATTCGATTACAAAAAAGCTTCGAGGTAAATGCTCTGCCTCGAGGCTTCACTTAATTCTTGTCACCAAAGTTTGTTTACTTTAAATGGCGCTCTGCTGTATCGCTGCCACTTTGTAGATGGTTGCGGCTCCGCCGGCATCATGTTTCACCCGGACTGAAATAATTGACACATACGAAGATTTGTTTTCTTTAGCAATGGTGGAAAACGTGGACACAGAAGCCCCTTTCAAACAGGCCATGAAAAACGGTAATTTTCTTCTGTTTTGCTTTTGTGTCTGAAAGCAATCTTCCGGACTTTGTCCGGATACCCTTTACTGGTAATTTAATGGATGAAGACCTAGTAACAAGAGGGGACTTTTCACGGTATGGGGTTTGCGTTTAGACTGTCAGGTAATGTTCCGCGAAAGCTGGAGGGGTGTGGGTTATGGGGGCGGTGGCAAAAAGGCGAGGGGGGCAGGGAACGCTGTGAGCGCACACGTTGATGACGTATAAATGGCACTATTTTCCTTTCAGCTTCTTCATCGATGTTTCTTAAGCGTTTCCATGTGTGCAAAATTGCCACAGCACAAAGACGAGCACTGCGAGTAGATCTGCTGTTTGCTCTACCATCTTAGCAATAATCCCTTTGTTTGGGGAAATGACGTAGGCCCGCTGCACTAAGTTTACGTAAAATCCACATACAACCCCCCACTCCCCCATACCCTGCACCCCCCAGACATTCATCAGGATCCTCCGGTACATTTCTTGCAGCCGAAAGGCAATGTTCTGGAAAAAAGTGGTGTGTTTGAAAACACAACTCCGGTTAAAGACCGCTTGGAATTGTCCGCAAATATTCCAGAACTTCTGTCTGAAAACGGCTAGAGAGAGTATAACGTTGTCCAGTGTAAATACTGTCAAATGGACCTGGCGTACCATAACAGTACTTCCACGATGCGTCAGCACCTGAAGAGAAAACATCGTCACGTGAATGCGACTTCTGCAAGCGGACTGGGAGCTTCTACAAGTAATGCATTTAGCCTTTATTATTAGTTAATAGTGATGAAAGTCTCACTCATATAACTTTCTTCTTCATCTCTACCGCGCATGTGGCGCTACAGATAGACACACATACGCACACACATGCCACGGGGTGACAAGATATCCCGCATTGTGCAGGACTGCACAGCTTTTTCTACTCAAATCCCACATCACGCTAATTGGAGCTGTGTCCAGCATTTGACTGTGCAGCGCAAACATTCCAATCAATTCATTCTCCGCTCGGCGGCAGCTGCTTGTGCGCCTCTCGCCTCCTCCCCTCAGCAGACTGACAACAAATAGCGTTGCATTCAGAACATGTTCATCTCACCGCTCACTTGCTGGCAGTTGGGCGAAACGTACCTAACATTCACATCTTTAAAAGGTCCAAACTTGGTGTAGTGGGAGGTGAACTGCAGTAGCACTGTCTGCATAACCAACATGTGGACATTCTTACAATAAGAGCTTTTTGGGAGTTACAAACAATTTTATTTGTATTCTTTTTTTATGTCCTAGGCGGTGTAATGTTGAGTTTTTAAAATAATTATAGCCTAACTTCAACATTGAGCACATGTACAAAGAGAAATACTATTTCATTGAGTAACACTAAATTGATAAGCTATTATTTAGATTCACTACTAAAGGCTGAATCTAAAAATAAAAAAGAAAGGATAATAGATTAAAAGAAATAATCATAAAATTTTTGCATTTTTTATTTTTATTTTTTTTATGAACATGTCCTGTTTGGCAGTGTGGAGCTCAGAATTGGTGTCTGTGTACCAAGTAGAAGCCCAAAAGATTTACTTTCACAAGTGGAGCAGTACAGCTTTTGCTATAGAACTCCACCTGATATATGTGTGAAAAATCTTTATTATGGATTGCTGGGGTTTTTATTTTCTGATGTTATGGACACGGAGACGGAAAATTAAGGGGAAGAAAGAAAGAAGATGAAGAAGAGAGGTAGGAAACAAAAAGTCATGAGAGAGGGTGAGTTGAAAATACAAGAGAGGAAGGGGAATAAAGAAAACACAGGAAAACATTGAAGTCTGCCTCCACACCCACAGGACGGCAGAGAGGCGGAAAAAACAAAACAAAACACAAAAAAGGAACATCGACAAAACAAAACAAACATTGTGAACTAAGAACTACACAACCACATCACACAAAAATTGATATAAAAATACAACAACAATGTCACAGAAAAACTCATGGTACCAATTAATCAAGCTCTAGTAATGATAACCTCAGCCCAAGAATATATCTGTAAACGCCAGAGACCCCACATCTATGTGTGTGTGTTAGCATGCTGGTGCATATAAGGTTTCTCCATAAGAGTGTTCGATAGCTGGTGTGAGCAGGCATCAATCCGTCTCCCAGGAATCGATGCAGACATGAAGGAGATCGGAGCCAAGACGTCCAAAGGACCCCTAGAGCCCCAGGCGGGGCCGACCGCATCCCCCAAGAGAGGAGCAAAGGAGAACCCCAGGAGGACGTCCAGAGGCTACTATGCAGGGACCCGGGGGGCAGCAGTGACGAGCCCACAAGCCCCGCCAGCAACCACCCGCACCAGGGCGGGCCGGTCCATGGACCGGGAGATCCGGGGCCCAGGGGCACCCCACCCCCCAGCAGGGACCCGACAAGGGACCGGCCAACGAGGGCCCCCCGCGCCACAACCACCCTGGGCCAATCCCCACTTCCAACATCCCAGCGCCCCACCCCTGCCCCACGTCTGGGCGTCCCACCGATAGCCGCAGCGGATGGACAGCATCCCCAGGCCAAGCTCAGCCAGCACCTGGACACCAAGTTGTACCAACTCCCGAGTCCTGATCCCGTGCAACGCAGAACGCCGAGACCAGGCATCCAACAAAGGCCAGGGCTGGTCCAACCCGCCAATGAACCGACCACGCACGTGTGCACAGAACAGGTGATCGAATGAGCAGAGACGCTGGATCCGTATCCTGCCGAGCCACCGAGCATGCACCACCCAACAATACCAAACCTGGCACCCCTAAAAGAGGTTCCCCAACAAACCAAAGGAAGATATCGGCCCAGCGCATCAGCCGACCGACACACCGGCCCCCCCAGGCCCGGCCAGGCACGCACCAGGTCCGAACCGGATTGACCACCGACGCACCAGTTGGCAGGGGCATCCGTTTTTGCATTTTTAAAACAGCTTTTAGAAAATGTCCCTCATAAAATTCATTTCCCAGATTTGTCTCTTTCCAATATCCATCCATCCATTTTCTTCCGCTTATCCGGGGTCGGGTCGCGGGGGCAGCAGCCTAAGCAAAGAGACCCAGACTTCCCTCTCCCCAGCCACTTGTTCCAGCTCCTCGGGAGGAACCCCAAGGCGCTCCCAGGCCAGCCGAGAAACATAGTCCCTCCAGCGTGTCCTGGGCCTTCCCCTGGGCCTCCTCCCGGTGAGACGTGCCTGAAACACCTCACCAGGGAGGCGTCCAGGAGGCATCCTGACCAGATGCCCGAGCCACCTCAACTGACTCCTCTTGATGTGGAGGAGCAGCGGCTCTACTCTGAGCCCCCTCCGGATGACTGAGCTTCTCACCCTATCTCTAAGGGAGAGCCCAGACACTCTGCGGAGGAAACTCATTTCAGCCGCTTGTATCCGTGATCTCGTTCTTTCGGTCACCACCCAGAGTTCGTGACCATAGATGAGGGTAGGAACGTAGATCGACCGGTAAATCGAGAGCATCGCCTTTTGGCTCAGCTCTCTCTTCACCACGACAGACCGGTAGAGCGCCCGCATAACTGCAGATGCCCCACCAATCCGTCTATCGATCTCCCGCTCCATTTTTCCCTCACTCGTGAACAAGACCCCCAGATACTTAAACTCCTCCACTTGGGGAATGACCCCATCCCCGACCCGGAGGAGGCACCCCACCCTTTTCCGGCTCAAGACCATGGCCTCGGATTTGGAGGTGCTGATTCTCATCCCAGCCGCTTCACACTCGGCTGCGAACAGCTCCAGCGAAAGCTGTAGATCACGCTCCGATGAAGCCAACAGGACCACATCATCTGCAAAAAGCAGAGACCCGATCCTGAGGCCACCAAAACGAATCCCCTCAACGCCTTGGCTGCGCCTAGAGATCCTGTCCATAAAAGTTAGGAACAGGATCGGTGACAAAGGGCAACCTTGGCGGAGTCCAACTCTCACTGGAAACAAGCCCGACTTACTGCCGGCAATGCGAACCAAACTCTGGCACCGGTCGTACAGGGACCTAACAGCCCGTATCAAGGGGCCCGGTACCCCATACTCCCGGAGCACCCCCCACAGGGCCCCCCGAGGGACACGGTCGAACGCCTTCTCCAAGTCTTTCCAATATGCTCACCCAAAACACACCCTCACCACACATAAGGTATTTATGACAAATGCTACATATGGACAAAACTGCATTGATTAGCATATAGATTTAGTTGTATGTGAGTTTAATTAGTTGTACAAATCAATGTTTTTTTGTCCCCTACAGCAGTGGTCCCAAACCTTTTTTTCGCCACAGACCGGTTTAATATCAGACAGTATTTTCACGGACCGTCCTTTAAGGTGTGGCGGATAAATGAAAACGGAAGATATAAAAACGGGTTATTTTTAAAATTATAACAATAGACGTAAATCCAATATGTATTCGCAGCTTTATTAACAGCGTCCTCCTAACATCGAGCAGACAACATAACACGAGTAACACTCAGCCCCCTAACGCTCTCTGGTTGCCATGGTAACATGTAAACATGCCTTTAATAATTCAAGATTTACCACAAAAACAAATACAAAGTGCATGAAAAATCGAACTCACCACAACGCTGAATCAGTGAGAGCTTTGGGCCTTTTCCCCTTTCCAAAGAAGCGATCTAAGGCATTTGTTTTCTATCCATCTTGCTAGCTTGTAGGATTAATATTAGCGGTAACTATCCCATGACCAGTACAAGCCTTTTGACGTGTCAAGACGGTCAAGACTGAGCTATGTAACGGGGATATCCGGTCATTTTTCAAAATAAATCAGCGGTTACACTCAGATAATAAATAAAACGGAAATACCGGAAGTTATTTATTATTTCTGTGTGGCTCACGGCCCGATACCACATGACCAATGGCCCGGTACCGGTCCGCGGCCAGAGGGTTGGGGACCACTGCCCTACAGTACATCACAGCTGAGCATGAGCAGCTTTGTCCGGACAGGTCCCTCATGCACTGTGGAGGAAGCTGCAGGTTTAACCAACAACATTTTAAGAATGCTCATCACAGACATGCGCCCACTGTCCACGGTGGAGGACTCAGGATTTAGGACTATGATACAAGATTTTAATGCCAGATACTCCATTCCCTCAAGAACACATTAGAGAACACAGTAGTTGTTTACAAACACAAGAGTGTAATTTATCTGATTACTCGATTAATCGATAAAAACAAAATCAATAGAATACTCGATTACAAAAATATTCAATAGCTGCAGCCCAATTTTAAATACAAAACATCAGCAGTAAAAGTATGTAGTTATCTGTGGACAAGTTCAAGTTTTTCTTCACAGAACAGCCACGGTTGACAAGGAAACATTTGGTTTTGAAGCTTAGTGTTTTGTTTTTTTAGTGTCCTTAAAGTGCAATTTCCCAGCCGTTCTGCACCCTTGGAAATTCTCTGATATTTTGAATGGTTCAGGAATTATGGTAATGAGACGTATGCATGCCAAATCCTGATGTCGACAGTTTATTAACTGGTTAATTAAGAACCACCTGTTTATTTAAAGAATGACTGACCTCACTGATTAGCGTTTAAATTCATCCTTAGACAGAGATTGTCAAACGGATTGACAGTGGCTTAGTTTTAAGTTCCACTACGTCAATATTCACTGTTGCATGGACAACAACAACACCTTAACATCACCCAATTTATGGGAGACGGGGAATTGAGACAACACAACAGTGAGCTGCTAGCTAGTAGGCTAGTGGGCGTTTCACTTGGTGGAAAAGACTGAGCTGCATTCAACACTGAAAATATGATACAGCACCCTGACAAAAACATTGAGCCAGCAGACACCAAAAGATAAGTAAAAAAAACAAAAACAAGGAGAACTTGCCAAAGGACAGCGAAATTTGCAATCGAGTAATCCCTAGTTTCCAGGAGGTCCTGCAAAGAAGAGTTGACTCAATTTTTTTGTCTCAAGATCTTCAAAGCAGGTAGAGACATGCCCCAAAGCTCTAAGCGTGCTCAGAGTTTCGGGTTTTTCTCGTATTTATACATTTTTCACTGACCTGCCATTTGTTTTCATTTTTCCTTAAATAAATAATGGCATGGTGCAAAATATCATGTTTTGTTCATCTCAGGTTGCACACATCTAATTGTCAAAAGAGAATGGCTAAATAATGCATGTTATGTTCTGCTACAAAAAAATGCACAGTTGAAAGTAGATGTGCTTTCACTACGAGTCCATGTTTCTGCTGCAGCTGTTAGTCATTGATGACTTTAGAGGTGTACTTTTACATGTGTTTACAGCCAGGTTGCTCGTATACTGCTTTTTAAAATCCCATTTCACCATAATTTGTATGTACTTGCATTGCAAGTGTGAGGAAAATTAAATATGAATTGAAATATTAATGATAGAGGGAGATGTTTTTGCACCGCCACGGCCGTCACTGTCTGTGTCTAACAGACTAGAGTGTGTCTGAACCTACTAATTACAACATAATCAGCTCCTCCCGAAGTCTGTCATTCTCACTGATCAATTACAAACAAGACAGATGAACTCCAGGTGTCTGTAAATGCACGAGAGACCGGCTGAAGGGAGCTTGTGCGGATAAAATCCAATTCAGCCGTGCCTCTCCTCGCCTCTTGCATACATTGGTGAGACAAGTCACGCATGGCTAACGCCGGGGCAAGCCTCTCCTCCAGCCTGATTAGTTCTGCTCCAGAAATGCTGAGAGTGACGAGCTAATCGTGAGCGGCTGCGTCGGTGAAGGGAGGCCTCTGGGGGACCGCAGGCACAGATCGATGATTCGCCGATGCTCGGCTTCGTCCAGGGCGATGACAAAATGATAGCATGTGGCGAGGGGAGGATCAGCTGTCACTTCATACGTCTGCTGTCTGTCTCAGGCCAAAACCAAGATGTGACAAGTTATTGCATTGTGAATACAAACCTCCTCGTCATACTTTTATGATCATGTGCAATGGCTTATGGTTCAAGCTGATTTCTTGTAAAAGATGTGACATGAAAACATTGGCTCCTCTTCAAATCACACTTCTTTTGGGGTTTACACAAAGGGTCTCGACTTGCTTTGTGTCCAAGTGTGCACGTCGGTATGTAGCAGAGGGAATACATACGCCTTAATCCTCTTGTTTTACTGGTTGGTTTGTCCTTTTTGTCCCTCGGAGATCAGTCGTCCTAATGTGGATAACACAAAGGAGGAGCTATAATTTCTGTTTAATATAGTTTAGTAGCGTAGATATTCAACAAAACATGTTTTCATCCATCCATCCATCCGATCTGTTTGACCATCCATCCATTCATCCATCCATCCATCCATCCAATCTGTTTATCTAGCCATCCAATCTGTTTATCTATCCATCCATCCAATCTGTTTGTTCATCCATTCATCCATCCATCCATCCATTCAATCTGTTTATCCATCCATCCATCCATCCATCCAATCTGTTTATCCACCCATCCAATCTGTTTATCCATCCATCCATCCATCCATTCATTCACAGCTTTTTTTGTTTATATATTCTAAAACTGCTGTATCGCAATATTTCTGCCATTCATTCTTAGAGAAATTTTACATTTAAAAAGGAGGAGTCAAAAAACACTGGGCACTTTGGATAAACATGGCAGTTTGAAATGAAAAATGAGTTGGAACCCTTCCATTTGCATGTGGATGAGAGATCCAATCCAGTGCAATCCTAAACTTCTATGTTATTGTGGGGAAGGCCTGAAAGAATAAAAAAAATCAAACGGAAAGTTTTTGGATTTTGGCATTGTGCATTAGATATGAAACAGGTTTGAGTGAAAGACTTGATACCCTTCTAAGATCTTCAGAATTCACAACAGGATCTTTGGTTTTCAAACAACTGCTAGAAAGGGCCAGCTTGATGCATTTCTAATGCATGCATGAGTGCTGATGATGACTGTATGTGTTTGTTTTTGTGCAAACAAGTGGAAAATAATGAAGGCTTGCTACAACAATTTGCTTCTCTCAGAGACATCATTCCTAATATAAAAAAGCTCTGCACCTCCTAGAAGGTGTTACTTTGTCCTTCTCCAGCTGTGCTGCTTCAGAGGAACGTACACCCTCAGACTCATTTACACACTAAACACCAGCTCGTTCCACGTCAGGACACATTTAGGCAGCGCTACATGACTCCATGCGTATTTTTCTAGCTGTCTTTTCTCACCTGTCCCTGTGTTTACCTGCCTCCCGCCCGTCCCGCGCTCTCTTTCGCCTGAATGCCTCGTTGAGATGGACGCAATGAGACGGGTCCGCGCAGGGAGGGAGACGGAGGCAGGGCCATGAAGGAGTGCAGCTGTAAACAAGGTGAAAAATAATCAGGTGATGGTGGACTGCGGCTCTCTGAGGGCCCGCTGCAGGTACAGGCACAGCAACAACCCAATGATACATCACCTTCTTGTTATCAATGACTTTTTAACCTTCAGCCACCTCTCGTTACGGTTCGCTTTTTCTCTCTTTTTGGCTTATTTGCTTTCAAGCCTACTGGAGTTTGTATTGAAATGTCTTTACTTTTCTGTTCTTTATCAATTGTGTTTTTTAAGGTTATGTTTGGGCTTGTGAAGGTGTAAATCCAATTTGTGCTTCAGTATTTGTGGATTTTCTGTAGAACCTGACTCCATATTATTTCCATCCACAAATTGTTTCTGAGAACAGATCTTTTTTTAAAATTTGTTTTATATAATTTTAGCAGTAATGACCTTTATTGAACAGTAAATGATCAGAAAATCATGTGGAGAGAGCTACTTGATACGCTATTGGCTGTAGCCAATTTAGGAGAACCGTTTTATTTCCTTGCTGCTGATTGGCTTTACCCATCTATTCAAGAGCTTAGCTGAGGAACACTGTAGATTAGGGCTACTCAATTACATGTTTGAATGGGCCAGATTTTCTAACCAAGAAATTTCACTGGGCCAGACGTGGTGTTTGGCCTGTCCATAACAGATAAAAGGCATCTACAGTAAAAGTTGGCATTGCAGTTGCATTCAGATGTGATGGTAAAATAAGTATTTGTCAGTCCAAGCAGGGTTGTTTGTTAATTTTACGGTTTAGTGTTAGTAAAGATATGATGCATGAATCTAGCTTGCTAGAATCACTACTCAAGAGAGAAATTCTGCAATGTGGGTTTACTATGCCACTGTTGCATTTATGGCCTTCATTATTGTGAAACTTTTCACTTTTCTTGGACTGTATGAAGTTCAGCAAAATATGTTGGTTTTTTTCCAAGCTAAACCATGGTCTAAGCCACTTTGAAACACATTCTGGGCCACATATGGTCTGTGGGCTGCCATTTGAAGAGACCTGCTTTAGATATTAGCTTCAGTGGTAGTGCTAAGATGGCTTCCTGTCCGTATTTAGGTACATTTGGTGTTTGAACTATTAAAATAGGCAGTTAGAAGTGTTTTTAGAGTGGGTCTCAAGTATTTGTGGATTTTAGCTATTGATGGGCAGGGGTAGAGTGGAGGTCCACTGTAGTCACATTTTTGTAGAAACAGAAGCTGTAAATCATTGTTGTGCTGTGCTGAAAGACAGGCAATCCTTCTTCTTCTTCGGCTTCTCTCTTCAGTGGTCGCCACAGCGAATCATCTGTCTCCATTCACTCCTGTCCTCTGCCCTCACACCAACTAACTTCATGTCCTCTTTCACCACATCCATAAATCTCCTTTTTGGTCTTCCTCTCTGCCTCCTGCCTCGTGGTTCCTCGGCATCCTTCTACTGCTATAATTGTCGCCTCTCCTCTGAACATGCCCAAACCGTCTCAGTCTGGCCTCTCTGACTTTATCTCCAAAACATCTAACATAAACTGTCCCTCTGATGTACTCAGTCCTGATCCTATCCATCCTCTTCACTCCCAAAGAAAATCTCAACATCTTGAGTTCTGCAACCTCTAGTTCTGCTTCTATGTTTGGTAATGTCTTTAAACCATACAGCATTGCTGGTCTCACTACTGTCTTGTACACCTTTCCTTTCATTATTGCTGAAACTCTTTTATCACACATCAAACCTGACACTTTTCTCCACCCATTCCAACCAGCTTGCACACACTTCTTCACCTCTTTTCCACACTCTCCATTGCTCTGGACCGTTGACCTTAAGTACTTAAAGTCCTCTACCTTCTTTACTTCTACTCCCTGTAACTTCATCGTTCTTCTTGTGTTTCTCTAATTTAAACACATGTATTCTGTTTTGCTGCGACTAATCTTCGTTCCTCTCTTTTCTAGTGCATGCCTCCACCTCTAGCTTTTCCTCTACTTGCACCCTGCTCTCACCGCAGATCACAATGTCATCTGCAAACATCATAGTCCATGGAGACTCCTGTCTAACTCATCTGTCAGCCTGTCCATCACCAAATCAAACAAGAACGGGCTAAGGCCCTATCCTTGATTCAGTCCCAACTCCACCTTGAAGTCCTCTGACACTCGTGCAGTACACCTCACTTGTGTCTCACAGCTCTCATACATCCTGCACCACTGTTGCATACTTCTCTGCCACTCCAGACCGCCTGGCTTTAAGGATGCTTCTCCATCAGCATCCTGAAAGCAAAAATTGCATCTGTAAAAAAAAATGCATCTGTAGAACTCTTTCTTGGCATGAAACCGTACTGCTGCTTACGAGCCTAGCTTCCACCACCTTTTCCCACAGCCTCATTGTATGAATCATTAGTTTTAGTCATCTGTAGTTGGCACAGTTATGTACATCTCCCTTGTTTTTAAAAATCGCCACTAGAGCACTTTTCCTCAATTCCTCAGGCATCTTCTCACTCATCAAGATCTTGTTGAATAATCTAGTCAAAAACTAACTGCCACCTCTCCTAGATACTTCCATACCTCCACAGGAATGTCATTAGGACCAACTGCCTTTCCCCTCTTCATCCTCTTCAAACCTTTCCTCACTTCATCCCTGATCTCAGCTACTTCCTGATTCACAACAGTCACCTCTTCTACTCTACATTCTCCCTCATGTTCATCAGCTCTTCAAAGTACTCTTTCCATCTTCCCATCACACACTTGGCACCTGTCATTACATTTTTATCCCTATCGTAATCACCCTAACCTGTTGCGCATCCTTTCCATCTCTACCTCTCTGCCTTTCCAACCTGTACAAATCCTTATCTCCCTCCTTACTGTCCAACCTAGCATACAGGTCATCATACACCCTTTGTTTGGCCTTTGCCACCTCTACCTTCACCATATGCTGCATCTCCCTATAGTCCTGTCTACTCTCAGTCCTCTCCATGTCCCACTTCTTCTTAGCTAACTTCTTTCTCTGTATATGCTCCTGGACTTTATCATTCCACCACCAAGTCTCCTTATGTACTTTACCCCTTCAAGATGACACACCAAGTACCCTCCTACCTGTCACCCTAATCACATTAGCTATAGCTGTCCAGTCATCTGGGAGCACATCCTGGCCACCAAGAGCCTGTCTCAACTCCTCACTGGAAACCTCACAACATTCTTTTTCAGTTTCCACCACCTGGTCCTCTGCTCTTTCTTTGGTCTTTTCACCTTCCTCACCAACAGTTTCATCCTACAGAGTACCATCCTATGCTGTTTAGCTACACTCTCTCCAACCGCTATCTTGCAGTCACTAATCTCCTTCAGATCACAACGTCTACATAAGATGTAGTCCCCCTGACTGTTCCTACCTCCACTCTTATGTTACCCTATGTTCCTGCCTCTTCTGGAAGAAAGTATTCACAACAGCCATGTCAGCCATTTTTTGCAAAGTCTACCACCATCTGTCCTTTTTCTTTCCTATCCTGGATACCAGACCTGTCCATCACTTCCTCATCACCTCTGTTCTCTTCACCAAACACTAATGAACCAATCACAGCCCTATCAACTCTGGGGATACACTGCATCAAATCATCTAGCTCACTCCAGAATTTCTGCTTCTCTTCTAACTCACATCCTACATACAAAACCACTAACATTGATCATTATTCCTTCAATCTCAGGCTTCAGACTCATCAACCTATATGACACTCTTTTCACTACCAGTTCTCTAGCTTTACCTGTCATAGTCCCAACATTCAAAGTCCATACTCTCAGTTCCATACTGTTGAATTTCTTCTTCTCTCTGCCTACCGACACGCCTTTCTCCTCTCCTCCCCTCCATCGACCAAGAGTAGTCCAATTTCCACCAGCACCTTGTGCGTCAACAGCTCTGGTGGTCAATGTTAACCTGGCCCTTGACTGATTCGGGTCACATGGAGTTCATGCTTGTAATTAGCATGTTTGATTTGGCTTAGCTTTTAGGTCGGATGCCCTTCCTGACACACCCCTCTGCATTTTTCCGGACTTGGGACCGCCACAGCAAATCAATGGATGGAGATCTCTAATGGTTGCATTGCTGAAAGACAGGCAAATAATTTCCGAATATGTTTTGGTTCCATTGTTCTCGGGGATTTTAACAATTGGCAACAAGACCGAGACATGGGTCAGTGCTTGCTGTATTTAACTCTAGTCAATGAAAGCAGAAACACTTATAATCCTTAGATATTTCTACTTTTGTTTAATTGTGTTTTGGGATTTTTCATCTCATCCATTTTTCTCGGCCCGTGTATCATCCGATCATTCAATTATTCCATTTAATCTGGCAAACCAAAAACGAAATAACAAATCAATATTTAGTTTTTCTGTTTTTCTGTATGAACCAAATATGAAAATCTGACGTTTGTTTCATTGCTTTCAACTCGAAACGGGAAATATAATTAACAAGGAAACTAAAACGAAATAATTGATAAAATTTACGTTGTCTTCATTTTTCTTTATGTTTTCCCATTTCCCACAGTGCCAGCAATTCTGTTTTGCGCATGCGCAGTGAATAATCTCCAACCGCGTGGAACAGGTATCAAGCCTAAGAAGCAGTGTCCCTCAGTTCTACATTATGGATCCATCGTTTGTGCTTTTCAGCGCTGCCAAAAGAGTGACACTGAGAGAGGAGGACATGACGGTGGAAAAGATTTCTAAAATATTTCAGGTATGGCAATCGAACGTTGCTTATTAGTCTCACACAGTTTATCTCCCAAAGATACGTAACGTTAGGTAGCTAACTTAAGTTAACGAAGGCTAGTTTGCTAGGATAATGTGTGACATTGGGTGAACTGTTTATAGATATCCATATAAGACCTTTATTATATATCTATGGAACTGTTAAGTAACTGTGACAGTTAACTTGGTTGGCAGCCGGATAGGTGTTAGTGGTGATGTTGAATTATTGTGTTGTACAGAGAGGCGTTTCTATGTGTGGGGGTGGGGGGTCGCCGTCTAAACAAAAGCCATATCTGATAAAATTCCGTTTTCACCCGCGAGCGTTCTCGTGTAAACAGGGCCTAAGTTAAGTTAGGTGTTTCTGTATCACCTGTAACTTTCTGTATTCTGTAACTAAACCCCTAGTTAGAGCCTGACTCCACCCACTGGCATTGAAAAATGCTTGTCTCTGTAGGCAAAGGCGTGGTTAGCTGGTACCCTCTTAAGTAACAGGGCACCACAACTGCCAATAGGAAAATACAACTGCAGTAGCCACCGTTCAACCTGAAGAGGGCAGCACTCAGACGTTTTTACACCATATTGTAGAATTAAAACACTTTATACCCAAATGTCAAAAAAATTACTTGAATCAATGAACAGCATTAATAAAGCGCCAGTCTTAAAGATCATGAACTAAAAAAAGCTGTTTTAGGGTTTAGTTAACCTTTGAGGCAATACAGTTCAATAGCACCACAAGCTCCATCCTCTAAAATGATCATACAGTTGATGGAATGCCTCTCTAAAACAGTTTCAACAAAAATGTATAACTTTATGACATTATAACTTTTGCATTATAATAACTGTACATGCTTTTTTTGCAGGACTGTTGTATTGGATTACATTAATTTTAGCTTAGGTTAGGTGAACCTAATAAACTAGCAACCGATAGTAGTACTGGATTTATGCACCTAACAATAGTGGATACAGTTATTGAATTCCATTACCAGGATTTTGCCTAAATTTTGCCTTAATTTCCATGCCCTTGTCAATAGAACATAAATATAAATGTTCTCTTGTATGTTCAAAATTTTTAAATGAACCTAAATTTAGTTGTTCTGAACTCCGGGACTGTCAATCTGGGGGAGGTACAGAGTGGAAAGCTTGTGAACAGCAGAATGGTGGTTGTAAGATTTACTGAGCAGGAGGCCAGTGTCCCATCCATGATTGCCGAAGTAAAAGATATCTTATGAAGCAATGAACAACTCATCCTGACAGACCACAATGGAGTGGAAATATTAGACTCAGAAGGAACAAGAGGTGCTTCATTTGAACAATTTTATTTACCATCTCAAATTATAGTGTATGTAACCCTGTCTCTTGAAAATGTACTGTGACAATAGCATGAACTTTTAAGTTGCTTCACAGCTAAGTGGCAAATATGTTTGGCTATTAATTGTAACTTCAACATTTATAAAGTCTCGCATTTTAAACTGGAGCCATAAACAATGTCAAACCTTTGCCATTTCAGATAAAAACTAAATGAATATGCATTCATATGTCCGTCTTCAAGAGTGAGCTTTTATTTATACATACTGTATATTTTATACTCAATTAGGCACCTTTTATTGGAAGCAGAACTCATGAAAAATCATGGCTGTACCAGAGGTTGATTTCCAAGCTGTGCAACAAAAGAGGCGAAGAATCTCGTAAGTCACACCCCCTCAGTTTTTCCTCCTGACATCAGGTACTGTAAAAGGCTAAGCATGGCCTGAATTAAAGAGCAGAGCTGGTCTGAAACAACATATTCAAAGAGACTACATGAAAGCACCTAAAATAATGGCACATTTCTCCGTCAGTCTGTCCAGAAACACTGCCATGTTTATCTGAGTCTTTTATTTGATACAACTATATTTCCTACGATTGGACACCTTCAGTCAATGGACACTTTATGCAATATTTGATTTGCACAAAAGCAATCATTTCTGTGTCCATAATCAATCTGAATGTAATGGCATGTCACATAATTTGCATACATTAACAGTTTTTAACTTAATATATACATGTGACGTTTCTCTTTCACAGACGCAGAGATAACGAGGGTGGACTGGACAGTGTGTTCGAGAAGATCGAGGAGCTTGTCCTGGCTGCTCAGGGTTTGTCTGAGGTGACAACTGCCATTCAGGGACTCTCTGACGTGGTCCATCGAATCAGGAACACAACATTGGTATGGACTGATGAACAGTCCAGGAATGTTAGGAATACATTTACTTGTCTGGTTTGCAGAGGTAAGTCTTGTCCTTAGGAAGAGAAAAAATTATGTATTCACACTGACAAACATATTGTTGTTGTTTGGTGGAATTTATGATGTAGTGGTCATTGAAAAGCTTAAGTGTCCTGCTCCTGGTGTTCTTTGTATAGGCCATTGAGATTAAGGAAATCAGTCCATATAAACAGAGCCACTCCTTAAAGTCCCTGTAAAGGCAATTCTAAAAAAACTAATTAAAAATGTTAGAAATGTATTGCTAAAACATATTACAAAGACTGTGAACTGTGAAGTACTAAATTGTGGAGTTAGACCGTTAAACAGTTTTCACCATTGCTGTGTTTAGGATTTTTTTGGTGGGGCTAAAACGGGGAATCGATGATGCACTGGAGCCCCTGAGGCTGCCCCCTTCCCTATGAGATCGCTCCTCAATCGCGAGTTACTGTCAGTATTATTTACTTCAGCCTACAATTTGCTAGCTAGCTATGCCTTCGTCACAGAAATGCGTATTACCTGGATGCAATCACTTACAAAACAGATTAAAATTCCATTAAATTTCCGAACAACGATCATATCAACAAGAGGTGGAATAATTTTGTGAAGAGCCACCTTGATGGAGAGCTGAGGATCACCACCAACACCCGTCTCTGGAGTGATCATTTTACACAGGATAGTTTTATAAACTTTCGTCGCGAGACAACTGGAAAACACTGATAATACGCTGTTACTGGTGAATGAGGCCGAGCCGACTATCTCCCGCCTCAGCCGTCATCCTCCTGTCGCGCAGACAACTGGTGCCATCAGTGTGTGCCCGCGAGTCAACTTTCCCGCGAGTGGTTTCAGCGCAGCCAGCGGACACGCCCCCAACGTTTGAGAGCAGAGACCACTGCTGATTTTTTCAAGATTTTGATAGCTTATTTTATTTACTTGGCTGGTTTTTTTTATCATTCAAATTTGGCTAGGTGGCTAATAACACATTTTTCTGTGGTGTGACAAACTACACACTAAAGAACACATACTTAATTTTCACTTTACAGGGACTTTAAGCAAACTTCAGGAATTTACATCTGTGATGTTAAGTGGCATGGTGTGTGCTTGAAGCATCTGTAGACAAAGGAATTTGTTAATTCTCACTGAACTTATGCCATACATAGACTCAGTTACATAAAGGATACTTTTTGAAATCCTGTCAGTCTGACATTCAATTGGAAAATATTTTTCATTCTTCATCTAGTATATCTTGTATTGTGTTTTCAGACCTCTAATATTTATTTCTTACACTGGCAGGAATCATGGAAGATCCAGTATTTGCAGCATGCTGTGGAAGTTTGGTCGGAGACAGATCCTGTATTACTGTGTGGCTTCTTTTTGACTTGTCGAGCAGATGATTTTTCCATCAACATTCACAAAGTCACTGGCCTTTCTGGTGTAGTAAATGTCATGAGAGAGCTGGCACGGGAAGAGTAAATGCTGCTTTTCTGCTTGCCACCAATCCTTATGTTATCTCATGTTCTAAATTCTTTTGATATTGAGGATTGATGTTTTTTATGTTGCCTCGATGTTCTTAGCTCTGGAGTTTTAAGAGCTAGAAAATGTAACAATGTTTTATGACACATCATTGTTCCCACCTCACAGTAGTTTTATAAGAGCTAGTAGGCCTAAATGTGCCAAGATGTTTTTATGCTACATTATTGTTCTCAGCCCACAGTGATTTTTATAAGAGCTAGTAGGCCTAAACGTGGCAATATGTTGTGGCAGGCTCTTCTGTGGAGATTTGCAAAGGTGGACTTACTTTGTTTACACAATTTATGTGTCTCTGATTATTCTTTCTATACAAAAGCAAAATAAATATTTTTTCTTGATAAAACGACCCTGTGAATAATGTCTTATATGGATACAATGACAGTAAAATGATTTATTAATGGTAACAAAATAGACAGTTGACATTTTTATGGTGACACTTGTATCCACACATAAAGTAAAACTTGTATGGTAAATACTATCAGGGTATACTTACACCCTCTACTTTTGTAGTAGTAACTTCATTATGGTGTTCACACACATATGTCCAGCAATCTGTAACAAGGCTCCTCACAATCCAGTGCACATGAAATTAGGAACAAGTCTTTGTTACATCAATGAGGTAGATCAAGGCCTCTTTGAAGGGACCATAGTTGTAATTGACAGCACTATCAAAAATAACTGAAAGGTCGGGGTAATAATGTGCAAAGTGCTGCTCTGCTCTCACTTTGTCTGCCTCAGACAGAAAGGGATCACTTCCGAATGAAGATACTCTGGTGAGGGAGGATCCCATGTCCCTGTCATACATGTCAGCTGCAACTGTGGCATCTGGTGGAAGATCGGTTGTGCATTTTCTTGGTGTTCCAGTCCCTGCTAGGTGATTTGGTATCCCTCTCTCTTTAACAACACAATAAATGTGTGTTGTGATGTTCAATGATAAAACACTTAAACTGAATAACTTGTAAGGGAAATGTGACATACCTGGAATCCTGTGAGCATTCCATGATTGCACAAATCTGTTTATGCCAATTTGGCACATCTGGCAGGTCAGATTAGATGTGCAGAACTTTGTCAGACTGTCCTCCATATCTATTGCTTCCTGATCTTGTAGCTGGATGAGGGCCTCCTTTAGTGGATAATTCACTCTGTTGTTAATTTCTGGCCACATCCTTTCCACTGTGGGATTCTGCGTGTGTTTTTTTAAAGGAGATGATAGAGGTCTGTTAACAATGTGTTTCTATGTTATTAGCAGTTGGGAACTAGTGAATAGACTAAGAATAACCTTGTTGTGTAAAATCCCCAAGACCACACAATGTTTAAAACATCATAAGAAAAAGTTCTGTATTCAAAATCCTAGAATAAGTTTTATCTGAAGTACTGATTGTAACCACTCTTGACAATTGTCCCAGGTTATTGATATATTTGAAATGATTAGATTACTCATTATGTAGGGGAGTATAAAGTAGCAGGACATGAATATGCTCAATAAAGTACAAGTTCCTCAGACTTGTACTCAAGTTAATTACTTGGCTTAATATACTTAGTTACTTTTCACTAATGGTGTAATGTAGATGCAGATGGTTGACATTACCCGTGTTGACTGGGTATGGTTAACTTTGCTGGTTGTGTCTATATTCTGACAGCGTCTCTTGCATGTAGAGGCACAGGTAAAACTCTTTGCCATGATCCACACGAAGTTGATCCCACATTCCATAATGTGTTACTGCAGGTCTACATAAACACATATGAAACGCTCAATTATTAATATTATTACAATTGATAAAATATGTTCGATCAAACATAACATACAAGACTGACCTGTACACCTCTTCATAGATGGCTAGATTGTTTTTTACAGGCATAGTTGCATTTGCAACAATTTTCTTGCTTTATCCATCTACAGCAATCACATGAGTCACTCCAAACATGACCAATTTCTCATTTTGGTCCATGTGCATCTTGTGTCCCATATACTCAGCATTATATGGGATTGGGTTAAAGTTACGGGAACCCTATTCAAGCAAGAAAATATATTAGACAGCATTATATAGGTATTATTAGGTATACATGTGCATGGTATTGGCTACATGGCCAGAAGGGTCTGCCAGCAGACCTCTGTGGGACTCATCCCATCTGTCAGGACGGAAATTACATCAGAATCACCCACAATTCTGTAAACTAAAGGTAACCACTGTAATACATAAACAGTTCATGTCAAATATTTAAGTTGAAACAATAATGCACAGAATTAATTAAAAAATATTACCTGGATGTGCATGGTTAAAAGGCCACAAAACACAAAGACTAATTCCATAGATTTCACGACTGATTGACTGTGATTCAGAATATGTTAATATAAGATATGATTTAAAATACTATGTTGTGCAAAGTATTTTAACTGCCGAACATTAATGTTAACTTAGGCTATATGACGGTTTACTGATATGACTTTGGTTTGGCTAATGAAATGCACAGGAGGTGTATCATCCCAATCTGTAATCTTAAACCTTTATAGAAAACCATTTAAACATTTATTCCTTAAAACGTACTAGTCGCTATTTCAAAACTACTAGTACTTATTTATTACTTACTAGTAACTATTCCTGTTTTACTAGTAACAATTGATTACATACTAGTACTTAATTTTTTGTTACTAGTGACTATTTCATTAGTTACTAGTAATTATTTTAGTTACTAGTCACTAATTGACATTTTTTCTATTCTATTCTCTAACTATCTGAATAGTTACTAGTAACTAATGAAAAGGTGATCTCTACAGAGCCCCATAGATTGCAATGGCAAAAATGTTCAATTTGTTACTAGTAACTAATGCAATAGTTATCATACTAGTAACTAAAACGTGCTAGTATCTAATCAATTGTTACTAGTAAAATGGGAATACGTATTAGTAGTTA
The DNA here is from genome assembly GCA_963556495.2 of Valencia hispanica. NCBI lineage: Eukaryota > Metazoa > Chordata > Actinopteri > Cyprinodontiformes > Valenciidae > Valencia > Valencia hispanica. The sequence goes on along the minus strand of OY747722.1, from coordinate 30,069,086 downwards.
ATGGAATAGTTAATAGTAACTAATAAGTAAATACTATTGCATTTAAATAGCAACTAGTAAGTTTTAAAGAATAAATGGTAAAAGGGCTTGCCATAAAAACCTTGACATTTACATCCTGACAGAAAAGATGACAGCCAGATTGCCTGAGCTCCACATAAGAGGTCTGCAGTCAGACTCTATTGGGAAAAACCCTGTCTATTATAAAAATATAAAATTCAGAACTAGCCAATTTAAGACATACTTGACGCCGTTCTTCATGGTAAGGCTGCTCTCAGAACGCTCCCAACGCGGCATTCCCCTACACCATACCCCAACTGAGGACAGGTAGCCTGTCATCATTTTACGACCATATGTTGATCCAGTCTGTTAAAACACACATATACACAGGCACACAATTGTTTGTCTACCATCAAATAGCCTAGGTCTAGTACAGTGGTGTAGTCTAGTTTTTTGTAGTGAGTATACTGTGATTTTTCCCTCCCAGCCTCATACACCCCGTCCCAGAACGACGTCCCATAAGCACCACTACACTCACCGCATACAGTATGCATGTACATGTAATATAGAGCATTCTAAAGGACTGCTTAGGCTGTGTGTTGTCAACACGGCATACACTTCTACTACTGTGCACACACACACACACACACACCCACCCACACACACACACACACACACACACACACACCCACCCACACACACACACACACACACACACACAGGCCATGGGAGCCGAAAACGTCATTTCAGTGCTTCACAACCCAGACGGGGTGAATTTCTGAATGAACGCGTTAAAGTTCTGTCACAAAACAATGTGGTTACGTATCATCTCGCTATTTTAAGTGGGTAACGTTAACGTTATACGGAAATCTCTGACCGTTCCTAGTGGGTATAATTTACAGCGTTATAACTTAACGTTATACAGGCTACCTGCGTATCATGTAGACTACACCACTGGTCTAGTATGCTACATGTTTTCCTTTTTTATATCACGTAACGTTACCTCATTTATTGCTCGAGACACAGCAATGTCAAGCTCTGAATCAGAAGTGTGTCCTTTTCTACGCTTATTATGCTTGGCAAGTAGTCTCCGAATGCTGATCACAGAGCTTCCACGCTGGACACCCATTTCTCGCATCTTTACTGAGATCTCATGATATGGCATTCCATTAATAAACATGTCCTCAATAAAAGACATGTATGGTTCGAGTGCCATTTGAACTGGAAAATTTGACCAACTAGGACGACCGGACCCTTCGCTTTTGGCATTCAGTTACCTCCTCCTTTGAAACTATCCACTGCGCATGCGCAAAGCAAGCAGGACGGCACAGTGGGAAATAGACCTACTACAACAAATAAAGAAAAATCAAGACAACGTAAATTTGATCCATTATTTCGTTTCGGTTTCCTTGTTTATTATATTTCCCGTTTCGAGCTGAAAGCAATGAAACAAACGTCAGATTTTCATATTTGGTTCATACAGAAAAACAGAAAAACAAAATATTGATTCGTTATTTCGTTTTTGGTTTGCCAGATTAAATGGAATAATTGAATGATCGGATGATTCACGGACCTTTCTCTGTGTTAGTTCTGTTTTACTATATTTCTGTTATTAGGAATATTATTCTGTGATTTGAGTTTTATTTCTAATTAGTGTTTATATGTGTTTTCCTTTTCTGTTTTTCTCCTCCTTCCTGTTTTATCCATTAGTGTTTTAACTTTCATTTTCTCTTGTGCTTCTATATTCTCATTTATTTACTTGGATTTTATTATTCTTAGTTACCCCTCTGTTAGTCTTACCTTAGGCATTTAGGATTATTTTCTGTCTGGTCTTTTCTTCTGTTTTAATGCGTATGCCTTTGTTTTCCTGCTCTGTTTCATCCTTGCCATTCTGCTTCCTTGCCCAGCTGCAATATACTGTAAGTTCAATCTCTTTCTCACTCCTCATTCCTCCTCAGTTTATTTAAGCTCTCTGGTTGTCTGCTGGTTGCTCCCGTTAGTTTCCCTTTGTCCTCTGTATGGTTAGTTTGTTCCTGATTTCCACTGTCCCATTGCTACTGTTTGTAAGTTCTTATTTTCTACAATAAACATGCGCTGTATGAGAATCCCGCTGTCTTGCCAGTACTTTGGTCCCACCACTACACTCAACATGATAGAAACAGGGTTAATAAAATAAAATAATGTGGTGTGTGTAGAAAAAAATCTATGCATATCAAGATTTCATTTGTCTGTAAAAAAAAAAAAAAAAAATTTTAAAAAGGAAAAAATGTCAGCCAAAATTAATAATTTTAAATGTTCATCGGCATCAAGTCTGTGGTTCAGGACAAATTCGCTCCGTTTTTGAATTGTGGTTCAGGGTGGGGGCTACAAAATCATCCAGAGAGCCACAAATGGCCCGTAGGATGCACTTTTTACACTCCAGGTGGCCCCTAATCCTCTACCTGGAAGTTCTGGTGGGTCACGGTAAAATGTTTTTCCCCACAATTGAAAAAAACTGTCAAATATTTTTATTTCCTTTTTTTTTTTCTCACTTAGCAATAAATTTAACATGCAATATTTGAATGAAACAGACAAGACAATTAGATTTTTGTAGAAAAGGGATGTTGAAATCATTGTAGATCCCAGACATAAATAAATAATATCTCCTTTGCCTTATGAAGAGAAAGAAAAAAACTATCTAGAAAATGAGTTTTTTGCTTAGCAACAACATGTGACATGGACTTCCTGCATTTATCCAAGTTTAATGAAGTGATAAATTAATGTCTGCTCATGATGTTGTATTTAATGTTATCAATTTTGAGTTTGAAATTTGTCAGGGGAGAAAAAATCAACTGAAATTTAAAAAGCAAAAGATATTTCTATGTGATTCTATCTGCATCAACCATCAGGACAGGTCTAAGGGCCACTTGGCTGCACATTGGACACGCCTGGTTTAGGTGTAATATTCAGGTGATTGCAACACTTTAAAGCCTGAAAGAGCTTGTGATAGAAGGGTTTGATGTCTATCTGTCAGGGCAAAGTCAGCTGTAGGTGACTTTTTAAAAGTGCTGATTCTGATTCATGTTTACTGCGCTTTCTGCAGTGTTACAAGATATTCAGTAAGTGCCTGGTCTCAGTTTCCTTCTCGTAAAGCAGGGAATGTGGTCAGCCCTGTTCTTTAAAATCTGCTGAGCAACATATGGATGTAAAGAACTAAAGTGGAACCAGTATATTCCACTGTGTTGCATGTCTCAGAGATAGATATTTTTGTTGTTTGTTTTTGGGGGAGTTTGATTTTGCCAAATTTTGGCTACAGTTAGTTTTGGAGAAGCTAAATTAATTAAGTCATCTTATTCTGCTCCAAACCCACTTATTGAACAATTAAATTCTCTACCCAGGGGGAGGATGTGTGTCCAGTGATTCCCTTTTACAAATCAATTAGGCTATAGTTAATTGATTGGACACATTTCATATGAACATGAGGACTTTTTCTTTTTTACCTTTTCTGTTGGTCCATTATGAAAGGTTGCGTTAACATGAAGGCCTAAATCAATAGCGACAGAAGGCAGGTCTATATTTGGGTGCAGTGCTTTGCAACATCAATCATGGCCCCTTTGGTTTTCACATTTTGTCACATTGCAACCAAAATACCTCAATGTATTAATTTACTCTGATACCCCCTAAAGAATCCAGTGCAGCTAATCGCCTCCATTAGTCTATAATTTGTGAATAGCCTACATGTATGTGATTTAACGACATGATCGAGACCAAAGAACACAGCAAACAGGTCAGAGGGAAAGCTGTGAAACTGTAAATCTAAAGTTACAGGCCCAGAATCAATTTTAGAATGTGGCTCTGCTATGTTAGATCTTATTTGTTTTTTTCTCTTGACATTTGGCCATAATTTATTTGGTTGAGTCATTGCATGCATGGTTGGACAACTATTCTCTCTGGTTTTGGATGCTAAGTAGCTGGAAATATCTTTACACTTACTTTCTCGCTTTCCATGGCAACAAGGTATTGTTTTTACTACTGGGAGCAGCTGATTAGCATCTCAAAAGCTCAAATAATACCTGAACTATGATCTCCCAAATCCCAGAGGAGTTGAAAAGGAGGCTTCATGGATTCAGAGCACGACCAAAGTGCAGAGAAAGGAGGAAGTTCAGACCATTTCTTCCATCCATTATAATGGGCGAAGATCATATTCTCGACTCAAATGTCCCTCTGCCCCGCTTTGCAACCACATGACCAGACACAGATTTAAACAGGAGCGGCAAAAGCAAATGAGGTGGATTAGCAGTGGTTGCCAACAACTGATGGTGTCACCCAGGACATGTTGGTGTGGAATATCTTCTCTGCTGCCCGGATATAGAGCTGTTAGAATGTCATGACGGTCATGGGACTGTCATACAACATTCTTCAGTCAGAGGCCTCTTCAGATTTCTTGCAACACTGAATGCTACTGGAGATCCTTCTTGCCAACACCATCACCATCTCCGACTCTTTGAAGATACTTCGATGGTTTGAGTTATGATAACATTTAATTTCCCTTCAGGATAAAGTATATATTTTTTTTTATTTAATCGAAATTGAATTTCTAGAGGCTACTAGTGGTTACTCTGAAGGAGCTGCAGAGGTCCACAGCTCTGTTACCAGGACAGCCTTGCTCATGCCCTTGAAAAATCTAGCTTTTATTGAATATTGACCAAAATTAGCCATAAGAATCCCTGGTTATATTTTGTAGGGAGCACATCAAACATGCGGAGGAAGGTGCTTTGGTCAGTTGAGGCCACAACGTACCTATTTGGACAACATGTGAAATGCTGTGAGGAGGAAATCTAACACTGCACATATCCTGAACACACCAGCTGCACGGTAAATAATGGTGGTGGCAGCAAAGTGGTGTAGAGATGATTTTCTTCATCTGGGAAAGAGAAACTGAAACCTTCCATCCAATCAGACAATTTATTATATTCCTTATATTTCATAATCACTTTATGCTGATCCATTGTATAAAATGTTTTATATCAGTAAAATATATTGAAGCAACGTGACAAAATGTGAAAACATTAAACAGGCATGAATTCTTTTGCATGTCTGAGGCTGTGTTCTGTCATTACATCTCAGTTTTTTCCCCACATTTTGGACTGTAAGAGCTAGAGAAAGTAACGTTTTGCTATCAAAGGGAGAGATTTACCCACAGCGATTTAAAAATATGATCTTCCAAGATGAAAAGAACCTCCTCGGAATCCATGCCCAAGTGATAAAGTTCTGTCTGCGGTTGTGAACTGTTTGATCTTATGGAAAAAAACAACTACTCCTATTCATGACCATTGATAATTCATGTGCAAAGCTTTATCTTACAAACACTGACGGGAACTTGTGGTCAGTGACTTCTTTCATGCTGGGAAGAAACAAAAGCAGATGGTCAATGATTCTGTAAGTAAAGACACCCGATTCAACAGACAAGCTGAACTCAGAGCAGCATGAAGGTGTGAACATCAGTGAATTAAGAACATCCGGATTTGGTGCAACAAATGTATTCATTTCTTTACATTTGAAAGTTTACATACATTGAGAGAAGTATACCATGTTTTGGCCCTTTTAATTTGGGAGAACCCCGGTGACGATTCTAATGAGTTATTTCACTACATTTGAGTTAAATGGAGGCACATCGCTGGGTGTATTGTAAGGCCAACATCTCAAACATACTGTTCCCATGTGTGGTGTCATGTTTGAGTTAAGCTTTTTGACCCACATGCAGAACAACACTAGGTAGACCTGTTGTGAATGAATGTAGGTTGATCACTGGAACCAGGAACACTGCACGGAGGAATGGAGATGAGGAAAACTGCAGGACGTGAAGATCAGAGGTGAGTAGTTTTCCTTGATTAATGAGAATTTGTTTGATAGTACTCAGGATCGGCTTACTGTCAGCAGGTGGTGATGACGCCAGGGAGCAGAAGAAGTCCGGGACATCTGCAAGATCTTCCTAGGAAGTTCTGGGAGGTGATGAAGGATCCTGAGAGTGAGGCAGAACTTGATGCTGGAGCGAGGACATGGGTGAGCCAGGAGTGGGATATGGATGAATGGATGGTCAACCAGAGCTTATGGAGAAGCTGGAGAACAGATCCCAGGTAGATTACTTGGAATGCAGTGTGTTCACGGAGGAACACAGGAGGATTAACACGGGTAAGTCACAATAAATACTTTCTACTAGGAAACCACTAGGAAACACGGAGGGCTAGAGGTTACCACGAGGATGCAACACTCTGGCGAAGAAGATCTGACAGCCATCTTCCTTTATACACAGTGCTGGTTCTACTGGATCTAAGCGCTGTCTTTGAGACCACACTATTCTTTTAACCCGTTTTTAAACAGATTGGCCTCTCTGGTGCTGTTCAGAAATTTGCTCACATCCTATCTCACAGACAGGACTTTTATTGTAAGTTTAGATACCTGCTCTTCTAGGGTCCACAACATTGCATGTGGTGTGCCCCAGGGTTCAATTTTAGGCCCAGTGCTTTTTAACCTTTATTTGCTCCCTCTTGGTAGCGTCATCAGAAGACATGGAATTAACTTTCACAGTTATGCTGATGATACACAGTTGTACATCTCCATGTCTCCACACGGCCAATGGATGCACTTTTTAACTGCAGACATAAAATCCTGGAAGGCAGAAAACTTTCTCCAGCTCAACCAGGACAAAACTGAAGTTGTAGTCATCGGTCCTGAGGCTCAGAGAGAGAAACTTTTACCAAAACTACAATCACTGTCTTTTAATCCCTCTTTACTATTGAAGAACCTGATTCTGAGCTGACCTTTATCCACCCCATTCTCTCTCGGGCCAATACGGAGACACTGATGCATGCTTTTATATCCAGTAGGATTGATTACTGTACTGCCCTGCTTTCTGGTCTTCACAAAAAGAGTATCTCAGGTTTACAACTTCTACAAAATTCAGCAGCACTTGTCCTGATGAAGACCAGGAGGCGGGAACACATTACACCTGTCTTAAATTCATTGCATTGGCTCCCTGTATGTTTTAGGATCGGTTTTAAGGTTCTTTTAATGGTTTTTAAGTGTCTTAATGGTATTGGGCCTTCTTATCTTAAAGAACAGCTTTTACCATATGAACCTTCGCTGTCTCTGCGCTCCTCTGGCAGCTGTCTACTTGTCATCCCTAAAGTCAGGTCACACACTCATGGCGAGGCGTCTTTCTATTATTATGGCCCTCACCTATGGAACAGGCTCCCGGAGAGCCTCAGGGCAGCAGAGAACCTTCATGTTTTTAAGAGCAGGCTCAAGACCATATGGATAAAGAATATGGTTTATGTGGGATCCTTTTAATCTGTAATGCACTTTGAGTTGCAACTGTTGTATGAAAAGCACTTTATAAATAAGGTTTGATTGGTTGATTGATTGATTAGCCTCAATGAGGAACGGTCCACACTACTGCGTTTTTGTTTAGAAATGAAGAATTAAAACTAATACAATCTCCGTCCACACCAGTGTTTTAGCTGCATACTAGAATTGATCTCCGTCCACATTAAAACGACTGAAAACGTGGATCACGTGACCATTCACCAAAACTGGGCAGGCGCGTGCCGGTGTAAACAGGAAACGGATTGACTATTCATGTAGGCAGTTATAGCATTGTAAACTGCAGAATTTACTTGCACAACAGCTGCTACCAAAGACATCAAGTCAGTAACGCTTGTAATTCGTTATCCATGTTGCAGTCTCTAACGTAGCATACTCCAGGCTGTTTTTGTATGTTTTCTTCCGGGGATGGGTCATGTGACGGGTGGCTGACAAATCAGGGAAGGATACGCCTTTTCCAATGACACCCAATCATAGAGCCGAGCGTGAGCTTCTGCGTCATCGTTTGTAAAGTCCTCCATTTTGACCCGTCCAGACTAAAACGCCCTCCCGAGATTCAAAGTGAAAAATGGGTCAGCAGCGTTTCTAAACTTCGCCGTTTTGGGTCTCCGTTTTTGACGTATTAGTGTGGACAGGAGGTGCAAACGCAGCAAAAGTTTTTAAACGAAAACGCAGTAGTATGGACGGGGCCTAAGATGCAGCTGCAATCAGCTGCCAGGCACAGCTCCGCCCTCAAGCTTGATGGACAGTTCCTCATATCAAGCTGGACCCCTGGTGGAGAATCACCAGGAGTCCTGGTGCCACTGCTCCGCCACTTCAGCCAAGGTTTTGAAATAAGGGAACATTTCTCCATCTGAAGAGAACAGAAGTGTCAGGGATGTGTGTGAAGTATGGACCCAAACGCAGACGCTGATAGCAGGTGCAGGATGTTTATTAAAGGTGGAGGTGATGGTGATGATGATGAGGACGACGGCAGGAATGGAGAGACTGGACATCAGGCAGGAACGAGACAGCAGGGAAGGCACAGGAGACATCAATAGTAGTAGTGGTAGTAGTAGTAGTATGATCCGGCCTGGAGTGAAAGGAAGTGATGGGTCTTAAAGGCAGGTGGTGAGTAGGATCAGGTGTGGTTGATTGGACAGACAGGTGAAGACAATGAGGCGTGAATAGGGCAGCGTGACAAGAAGTCTGAAAGACTCTCTGAAGGAGCCGCTCCTGACCCTCAAGCTATGTCTTTAGTGGGAAGAAATTCCTCAGCATGGTTAGCACCACACTCAGATGCTCTCATGGGAATCTGAAAAAAAAAGATTTAGTTACCTGTACTCCGTGCATAAAGTTGGAAATGTCTGCGCATTTGCACTAAGTGGTCAGAGTTGTGAATACAAACCTTTCAAGATGACAAACGTCCTTCAGATTATTTCATCGTTTAAAAAAAAGGGTCAAATACCGAAAATATTCAGTCATGGAAAGATTTCAAGAATTTACAGAAGATTTTACATAAGCCACAGCCGTTAAGAAGATGCGGCCTGAAGCTGGTAAGACACTTTCATTTGCCACAGAAACTCTAAACTTTCTGCTTTTAAAGGAACAGGGGACAGGATTTGTAAATAAAACATCCATGTCCAGTTTTTTAATGCTGTTGGGTGATGAAGCGTTATAAACCAAAAAGAATGAGCCCACCCACGTATCGCTCCATTTTCTTAAACTGGCCTTGTGCTGCAAAATGTGCTGCAGTTCGGGGCCCGAATTTCCCGCGCTGTCCTACTGGTGTGACGTCAATTGACACTGCGTGTACGTTCTCGACAGCTTTAAAAGAGGAAGAAAAATGGTTGCAGACCTCCATTGATTCAATTGTGAGAATGGATTCTTGTGCAACTGGGAAACGACCAAGGACGACTCACAGCCCACTAAAAAGTGGCACTAAGAAAAAGAAGTATGTCACTGTGAAGAGGTATGTTTTTTTGTGAAGCGTTTGTGCGCTTCTGTGCGGCTGACTGCAGTTACTTGCAGCGCCGGCCGCGTCGCTCATGAATTTTGTCTCTTCATTCTGCCCCATGCTCCTTTAAACCTGACAAGACAGAGGTTGTGGTATTTGGACCAGAAGCTCTAAAAAAGTAGTTATCAGGCTCCTCTCCTGTGGAACCAGCTCCCAGCTTTAGTCCGTGAGGCAGACACTCTGTTTACTTTTAAGGCCAGGCTTAAAACGTTCCTTTTTGATAAAGCTTATAGTTAGAGTGGCTTAGGTCATCCTGAGCTAGCTCTGTAGTTATGCTGCTATAGGCTTATGGCGCATTCACTCCGCACGCTTTGTCGCCATCAAAAAACGCACACAAAGCGAATAGTTTGAAGAGTATACATTTTTAAGCCTGAACCTTGCAAAGGCCACTTGCTGATCCAAAAAAAGAGTGCGTGGGCAGGGCTTCCTCTGTTGCCAGATGTTTTAAACAGTGGCAGATCATATCGAGAGAGTGGCTTAGCTTTATTTGCTAATTAAAGCTAGACAAGATCGTCATCTGCCTCATTAGTGCCGTTTGTGGATACACCCCATTCTTGAGAGGTGTTCTGAGTTTTGAAGAGTTTAACCATTTGCTCCAGGAGCTGCGCGTGGATGAGGTTTGCTTTCGCCTCACCACTCCATTCAAGAAATGTGTAGTGACGTCACTACAGTGAGACACTCTGATTGGTTGATGCTCAGGGGATGCTGCCGAAAGTTCAGCTAGCTCACCTTCTGCTTTCTGGCTTTTGCCGCTTTGAAGCTTGGAAAGCAGCAAAAGTTTCAAAAATTGCCGTGGCCAACGCACCACAGAGACTCTGACGGCCTCAACCATAGACTTAACATGTAATCTTGCCGTTTTGGGCATTGATGTTTTGGGCAGGGTGAACGCACCATTAGACTGCTGGAGGACAGACTGACCACTTTTCTTCACTCTGCTGCATTTCTGTTCTACTACTCTCCAGTTGTATTATTTGCTGTTATTTCAACTGTTAACTTCGTTTTTTCTCAGTGTTTTTCTCTCCATAGAAAATACACCTGGTCTGGTACCCTGCTTAGCTACAGTAAAATGCCCTGTTGGACGGGGGGCATCGACTGGGATGATGCTCCCAGTAACTAAGCATCCTTTGTGTCCTGTTATCAACTTTTTACTTTCTTTAATATAGAAAGTAGTCTTACACCAGTCCTTTTGTTCTTTCTGTGTATCTGCTCTGTCTTCTTCAACCCCCAAACGGTCGTGGCAGATGGCCGCTCGTACTGAGCCTGGTTCTGGTTCTGGTTCTGCTGGAGGTTTCTTCCTTTTAAATTGTTTTCAATCCTAGAAAACAATTCTTTTTCAGGCTTCATGGAAATATCTTTTGTAATTCTAACATAAAATTGGAAAAAAGCTTAGCTCTATTTGTTAGTTGTCTTTCTATACAGTACATATAAATGTCTGGGTTAAACTTTATTACCCATTAATGAAGAACCCCCCCAGATAAAAACAATTTAAAAGAGCAGCACATGATCATAAAGCAAATAAAAATGATTAAGTGACTCACTCAGCTCTTCATACTTACCAATAACACACAAATTATTTTTGCTGCTATGTATCAATCCAAAATCAATTAATTTCTTATTATGGTTGCTTTTTATTAAATATCAGATGAGACGTCATGAGTTTTTATTTATATTCTTGTTGTTGTTTGTGTACCTTACCATTCAAGTCTAATTGTTGAATTTGCAAACGTAATCACATCATCAGCATAGTAATAACATAGTACTAATAAAGGCCCCAACATGACAGCATGTATTTGTATGTATTTGTTTAGAGTCGTGTGTTTTGCTGGCTAAAGTGCAACGAAGTTACACTTCCATGTGGAAACTCAGTACGCCTCTGTGCCGTCCTGAACATCCTGTACCGAAAAATTTTAATATAAATACCTGTACTGTTGCACCCCTATGAACAACCCATATGGTATTGAGTTTTAGGTCAAGAGCTGAACGCCAGATATTCTCTTTTGAGAATTTTCTGATAGAAAGAATAAATCATAGTTTGCAATTGATGGTATGGAGCAGCTTTTCTGATTACCAAGACTTTATGGAAAATATTTTTGGGAATGATGAGACAAAAAATTTAGTTTTTTGCCATTCATTTAATCCAGGTGTGTTGTAGCAAAGATGGATCTAAAAGTTGCAGGGGAGTGGCCCTCCATGCCTGGAGCCAGAGAGCCTCTGAAATAGGCATGCTTCCATGGGGGACAATGCTCCTAATAGACGGGTGTTTGTAACCAAGCATCTCAAGGATAATGGTTTCTGTGTTGTATACCACCTTATTGATCTCTGTGATGTTTTCAATTAGGTATGGAGTATAGTGATTCACCCTCATCCACTTGTGGGGTTTTTTTGGAAGAAACTTTGAGCATATGGCATAAGCCTATGTGCCCAACCCTCCTCTTTAGCCACAAGCAAGCTCCTAGCATAATTCTGCTGGATATCTGACATAATTGGTACAGCTGTCTATTTAGAAAATCAGTTCTGATGTATGCTAGGGTTGGTCATCCCGACAGAGCACCCAGTTTTGTAACAATTTCAATTATCTGAACCACACTACCCCAAGAAAGGTTTAGGATGTTCAGGACCAGTCAAGGAATGAGCACCTCCTTTCAGATCATATTTCAACAATAAGAACGCACTACAAACACCACATGAGAGAATAAAGGGTTTCATGTCAAGAAAGGACATAAAAAAACTGATGCTAATTTTTATTTGCTGTAGGTTAGATTATTGTATATTATTATAGATTTAGATTATTGTAGATTAAATGTAGATTAGAAGGTTAGATTATTGTAATGGTGTCTTTACTGGTCTCTGTAAAAAAAATCAATCATGCAGCTGCAACTCATCTAAATGCCCATCGCCAATGGCCCCGTCCATTCAGGTATTGGACCCTCCCAAGACCGATTACAACCCCCAGGAAAATCCATCATATCACACCAGTTTTTAAACCATTGCACTGGCTATCTGTTTGTTTCGGGCAGAAATCCATTTTTGAGTTGCTTGTTGAGTCTGAAATACGTAGAACTATCAGGTCTAGACACACCTACTCAGGTCCGGTGCCAATGGGCCTGCCCATTCAGGTATCGGGTCTTCCCAATACCGATTACAACCCCCATATAAATTAAGTTACAACCATGCAATGTATTGACCCAAGACAACCAGCAGAGGGTATTGTAGGCTATTAATTTGGACTTTTGGAGGCAGTAAAGAAGATACTTTGATATGGTTGTATGCCAAAATGGACATTAGCGCTTGACTTAATGAAAACAAGAGCAAAGCTAGCACAAGCCGAGACAATGCTAATACACCACCAGTCTTAGAGAGGCAAATGCAACCTTGAGTGACGTTCTGATTCACACAGTACACCAATCGGTGGAGGTGCACCAATTTGTTTTTTGCCAGTTGGCAATAAACACAAAGAAGAAGAAGTGCGTTGTGTTATATTTAGGCTAATATGAGTATGCTAACGGTAGTTGTGATGAAAACTTTGAGAGGAATATACACCAAGAAGCGAATTATCCATGTTTTGAAGGTTGAATTATGTTGGATTGCTGGTGTAAGACTTGTGGTGGACTAACTATTTTATTGGAGGACATTATTGAGTTGCACATTATATTTCTTTCAGGTAGGTTTGATAAAAGTGTTTACTGTTTCTGTGTTTAGAGTTATGATTGTATCCTTGTTTGGCATACATCATTGGAATCACAAGAATCAGAAAAGGGCAGATTTGACCCTGAAATATCAAACACCAAACGGGACGTAAAACGCGGAGGGGTTAAATAGGAAGACTGTTTACTCATTCTGACGAAAGAACTGTTTGCCTATTCAAAGCATGAGATCGAAAACTAGATTTGAATGGGATATGATGTGGGAACAAACTTGCATATTTTATTTGTTTCTTTGATGCAATAATTATTGAGGTCTGTGCTGTTTTCTTTTTTTAATGTCCTGTAAAGTGGGTTGCTTTTTGTAAGAACGGTTTTAATTTATAAACTTGCCTTCAAATTACACCTCAAATAAATTTTGTTCCAACAGGACAAAATTAACAGAAAATGAAAGACATCAAGACAAAATATCATATGCAGAGTTACAAAGCAACACAACAAACAGCCAGGGGTCACATTTGAACACAATCAAAGCATCCACATTTCTTTGCTCTAACTATAACTCTCAGAGATCAATTCTGCCTTTTAATATTTTCTTTTGCACAGTCTCCACAGTCTCTGTAAACCAACATTTTCAGCGTTTGCCATTGTTTAATTAAGAGGAGGTATGTGGTACATGAGAGCACGAGGGCTCTGGCTGGATGAAGGAACTCCTCCGCTGGGACTTGATTCACTTTAAGAGATGGGCGTGGGTGGAGGAGAGGAGATATACTTGCCAGAGAAATGTACATTGCTCCACCAACACACTGAGCGCCCCCAGGGAATCAAGGCAAAGAAATCCTCCTGGATTTTCTCTCTCCATCTCTCTCGCTCTCATTTGGTCTTGGTAATTCATCATGGAATATCTAAAACATTCAAAGCTGCAGCAAAGAAATAAAGGCTTCGGAGCCTGTGCATAATTGGTTTCTGTGAGGTCCCAATATGCCTATTGAACCCTCTTGACTTTCTGTCCCTCGCAATGGCACAACGTGTGATAAACGACACATGAAAAAAAAACCTCAGGATATAAAGATCATGAGGCAAACTAAAGGACGGGGAAGATTTTGCATCTGTAGAAAATTCATGGAATTTCAAGGAATTAATTTACTATTGTTTTTTTTTATCAGGTTGAGGAGCATGCATTTATGTTGTCTTTCTAACCACACACTTGAGAAGAGGAAACCAACAAAGAAGGCTCTGAAGGTGAAAATGTCCAATATCATAAGGTTAGTTTATCATTACGGATGAGACAAATTATTACAGTGCCAGTTCAATTGCGGGCTGTACAGTGTCGTACGTTGGCTTCACTTCTCTGAGTAAACCTGCTTCCTCCAATAGTCCAAAAACATGATGGATATGTCAATTGGTCTCCCAAAATTGCCTTTAAGTGGGAGTTTGTGCTGTCGGGTACCCCACCTCCCGCTTAATGACTGCTGGATATAGGCACCAGCACCCCACCTGTAACTAGTAGGTTATTTTATAACAATTTCTTCTTTGTCTTGTCTCATAGGACAGGTACAGAGGTAGAGAGTGTACCTTATAGTACTGTGTTACTTTGTTCTTTTTGCCGTGCTCTTTACCCTGCTGACTTTGACATCAGTAGCTCTATAGCATTTAATGTCTGTGGTTTTATACAGTACTCCAGTTGGTTGGTGACAATTAATTTGTTTGTCTGGGAATTTTAATCTACTTTTGTTATTTTTTTAGTGATAGGATGTCCTAATTCGAAAAGGTTTTTGAGAAAACTTTAACAAGACAGATTAACGGTAAAGATTAGGTAGAGATAACGAAAATTATATCAAAGAGGCTTTGCGGTTGAGAGGACAGTAAAGCAGACTGAGTGGCATGGAAAAAGGCTGTAGGAATCTAATGTCGTTTGAACACCTGATAGTCCGTAGACGCGGTTCGATTGGGGACCAAAATTGCAACATTGTTGCAATTTTTTAGCTGGTGCGGTTTGCTTTCAGACTGCGCTTTGTCAAACGAACCAAAGCTGTTGAGCAACATGTTTACCTCCTCACCTGTGGTGGCGCTGCACCAAGAAGCGCTGCTTCAGGGGACGCTTCCTGTTCCATGAAATGTAAACTAACATGGAGTGGCATCAGATTTTAGCGGTTTTAGGATTTCTCTGTTGTCTTTGATAAATGTGCCAGAAGAATATGTTCCAGCAATGGGTTGCAGCGGAGAACGAGGTTGAGTTGATTTGGCGTTGTCGTTTTGGTTTTACTTACCCAGAATGCCCTCTGCTATAGTCCGCTTCATGCTTTTGGAGCACCCCAGACCTGCTTGGCATTCACATATGCCATCAAACCTCACCAGAGTTCATTTCAACCGAGCTGAGACCTGGGATTTTAGGAGGACCAGAGTTTGTTGTTTTGGTCTGCATCAGTTTTCGATTAATGAATTGGAGATCTAAACAGGGCCGGTGTGAAGACACCCTAAGTCCCTTTTTCTAGTTATTTTTTTCAACAATTTGCGTCTGAACATTTCGCATTATTTCACATCCCCTGCCTTTTAATACTTTCTTTCGCACGATCTCCATTGTCTCTGTAAACCAATATTTCAGCGTACGGCTAGAGCTGTACGGCTCTAGCGCATTGTGAAGGCTGGTGGTAGCAGTATCATGCTGTGGGAATGATTTTCTTCAGCAGGGACAGGAAAGCTGGACAGAGCTGAAGTCTGATTGAGCAAATTACAGGACAACCCTGGAATAAAACCTGTTCAGACTTGGACAGAGAGTTGCCTAACAGCAGTGCAATGACCCCAAGTATGCAGCCAGGGCTACAATGGAGTTGTTTAGATAAAAGCATATTATCTTGTTGGGATGTCCCCTCAAAATCCACGCCTCCATCCAATTGAGAGTCTGTGGCAAGAAATGTCGTTCATATATTCCCTCCATCCATCTGACAAAGCTTGGACTGTTTTATAGAGACGATTGAGCAAAAAGTCACTAGATGTGTATAAACCTGAAGCTGCATAAAGTATTAACACCAGGTCTTAAGTCTGGCTGTCATCTGTAGCTTTGCCCAAAATTGACCTTTCCACCTCAAATTTGTGAAGGAACCTGGTCCTAACAGCTTCTTTGGCGTACCTTATCCCTGCCGTACAGTAATATAAAAAAGTGAGGGCACCCCATTGAATATTCAGTCCTTTTAGAAAAAAGTAATTATGTGACAGAAAAAACACCAAATCCCCTGCCTATCCATGGTTCAGTATTCGTAGATTTTTCTGTGGAAATGAAATCTCTCAAGATTTTTCATTGAAAATGTGCCTATTTGCTATTGTTTTTGTATAGCAAATCTAAAATATTCAAAAGAAAAATGCAGCTTGGGAAGCTAAAATCCCTTGGCACAATGCTACCTGACACAGTACTGGCTGGTGATTGCAAAGCAGCCTATCTAGGAACAGCATTTATTTCCCTTGGTGCTGATTGGCTGTAATCCCAAGAGTAGAGATAAGGAAAAGTGTAGATGTTAGCTTCTGCGGTTGTGTTCAGATGGTTTCTAAGATCCGTCTTAATGAATATTAAGGTATAGTTGTTGTTTGAACTATTAAAATATGTAGTTATAAGTGTTTCTAGAGGGGATCTCAAGTATTTGTGGATTTTAGCTATTTACAGGTGGCTGTGGTCCTTAAACACAGCAAATATTGGGGCCCACTGTACTCAAACAATATCAACAAGAAAACCTACCATGACACTTTCAACCTTAAATTTGATAGCTGCTAATAGGTTATTTTACTGGAATGTTTTATTTGATTCTTTACCAAACACATCCTCTGTTGTTGTGTCCAAATAATCCCATTTTAATGGCAGGCAAGCACTTTCACATCAATACTAGCAAGAGCCTGCTGTCGGTTGCAGACGACATTTTAGGGTTTTTGGAAACTTCTTTTGGCATCTTGCTGTCTGCTCTCAAGGGGAGCTTCCTTGGATAGACAGATCTTAGCATGCTGTCAGCTGTTATGAATGTTTCTCCACTTGTATACTTTTCTATAGTTAAATGACTGCATTTAAACTATTTTCCAATCCCTTAACAGGCTGCTACAGTCATCTGTCTGAAAGCCTCGGGACAGCAATTTTTCACTTAAAAAGGACTAAACTAGAATTTCTGATGTTTCAACCAGGCAAACCTCCCCCAAAATAAAATACTAAGTTACCATGTTCTGATCCTGTGCACCTAATGTGATACGCCTGTGTGGTTTACAACTGTTTTAAGTGAGAATAAATAAGGGGGTGTTCTAATTTATTCCTGCATTACGTTTTACAGTAATGTTATTTATTTATATCAACTGAATTTCTCATTACACATAACTGTCGAACACTGTGTTAGGCTGTGATGTCTTCTTCTCTTTTATTGACAATAAAGATGCTGCGGAAGCAGGGAGCTCCTTGACTCTGTGTGACAGCGATGCATCGCCTGTGGCTCCAAACACCATCTGTGACTTTGGCCAGACACTTTCTATTGCCTAGCATGATCGCACAGATCAAACACACAGCCTCGCCGCAACGACACTTCCAGTCGAGAAAACGCTCTTCTCCAGCCAACAGCTGGTTCAGTTCCGTCCTCGTCCCGAAGTGATGAAGAGGGCAAGACGTAGTCTGCCCTCTGGTTTTACGGGAGAGCGCCGCCGAGATGAGAGACACTTTGATTTTTACTTGACACCTGCTCCCTCTGACAGCATCACAGAGTTGATAGTTTCAGCTTCCAAGCCAGCAGAGCCAAGCCAAGCATTCTCTCCTCTCCAGCAAGAAGGTCCAGAACTCCCCGGCACTGTGGCCTGGACTCTGCTGGAACTGATTTGACTTGCTTTATAAAACCAGAGCTTAAATTACCCGTGATAAAGTCCGTAGGAGTCTAAATCAGTTAGAATCAGCAGATAATGACTAACTGGCTCCTTGAAATGATAATGAACCAATGACTAACATTCGGTTGTAGGCACTCGGGAATCTGCATACTGACCCCTGAATTATGAACCGTTTCTGATGCATCCTGACTCAGACGTGAAAATAAACTGGAGCTGATAATTACCACTTTTTTTTTCTTACTTGCATAGCTGTCGCACACAACAGAAGTGATTACAGGTTGTTGTAAAATCATTTCAACTCAAATGCTTCCATTTCCAGTGCAGATCGCATTTCTGAATGCTTCAACCTCATCAGCTGCCTGAATAATGGCAAATAAGCCACACCATCGGAATCATATGATGTGGAAAGCTTGCAGAGATGGAGAAAGACGACAACATCTGATCAAGAATACAATGTTCTAAGTGGAAAAGAAATAGTGTTTGAACAGGTTTTGGGGAGAAAGATCCATTGCACAAAAAAAAGGGTCAAAGTACGCTTTGCTAATATTATTGATAAATGAATCCAAAGTGAATCAGTGGATCTCTGAGTATTTCCACCTCTGGAACCTCTTTAGATTCTGTCCTGTTACAACCACAAACTTCCATGTATTTTACTGGGATGTTATGGGATCGACAGACACAAAGTAGTTGATAGTAGTGACATGGAATTACAATAACACAGGGTTTTATTTTATTGTATTTTTTACAAAAAAGAAAAAGAATAGGAAAAGAAGTGTGGCCTGTATTTAAACCCCGTGAGTCAATACGTTTTAGCACTAGCCTCCATTGGTGTACCTCTACCATCCAGAGACGGACATTTCTTTTCTTATTCTTCTTCGAATAACAGCTCATGCTCACTCAGATTGGACATTGGAGGCCCGGATTTTTTATTTGAATTTGATGGGCAGTTGGTTGCCCTGTTGTCCTGCAGCAAGAAGGTCCTGGGTTTGAATCCTGGCCTGGAGTCTTCCTGCATGAGGTTTTTTGCATGTTCTCCCCATTCATTTGTAGGTTCTCTCGGGGTACTCCAACTTCCTCCCACAGTCCAGAAACATGACGGTAAGGTGTACTGGACTCTCTAAATTGTCCTTAGAGGTGTGTGTGTGTGTAGGTGTATGTGCGTGTGCATGGTTGTCTATCCTGTGTGTCTCTGGAACTAAAGACCTGGCCAGAGTGTAACCTGCCTCTTGCCCATTGACTCCACCTCCCCCGCTGGTAGTAAAATGGATTGATGGGCTTTGACTGCCATTCTAACACGTGAATTTACTCTGATGTTGTCCCTTTGTAGACCTGGTTGTATGTTTGGGGTTGTAATCCTGCTGGAGGAGGAACCTCTGCTCAAGTCATCCATATTAACCTCTTTATCTTCTAGATATTTCTAGCTACATTCTAGATGTATGCTGCAGCATCATGGAAGATCTCCAGACATCAGTTCACAGACCAAATATTTAGTTAAGAAGCTAAATATTTAGTTTGAATGTTAAATATTTAGTTAGGAAGCCAAATATTTAGCTTGGATGTTAAATATTTAGTTAAGAAGCTAAATATATAGTTAAGAAGCTAAATATTTAGTTTGGATGTTAAATATTTAGTTAAGATGCTAAATATTTAGTTAAGAAGCTAAATATTTAGTTTGAATGTTAAATATTTAGTTAAGAAGCTAAATATTTAGTTTGGATGTTAAATATTTAGTTAAGAAGCTTAATATTTAGTTTATAAGCTAAATATTTAGTTAGAAAGCTAAATATTTTGTTTGGATGTTAAATATTTAGTTAAGATGCTAAATATTTAGTTAAGAAGCTAAATATTTAGTTTGAATGTTAAATATTTAGTTAAGAAGCTAAATATTTAGTTTGGATGTTAAATATTTAGTTAAGAAGCTAAATATTTAGTTAAGAAGCTAAATATTTAGTTAGGAAGCTAAATATTTAGTTAAGAAGCTAAATATTTAGTTAGGAAGCTAAATATTTAGTTAGGAAGCTAAATATTTAGTTTGGATGTTAAATATTTAGTTAAGAAGCTTAATATTTAGTTTACAAACTAAATATTTAGTTAAGAAGCTAAATATGTAGTTAAAAAGCTAAATATTTAGTTGATAAGCTAAATATTTAGTTTGGATGTTAAATATTTAGTTAAGAAGCTAAATATTTAGTTAAGAAGCTAAATATTTAGTTTGTATGTTAAATATTTAGTTAAGAAGCGAAATATTTAGTTTACAAACTAAATATTTAGTTAAGAAGCCAAATATTTAGTTAACCTCTTAAGCCCCACAGCCCCGGCGCCGGGTCACTGTGAGGAAGGGAGGGGAAATGTCCGAATTTAGTTGACCTGTGGTCACTGATTGATAAGCATGTCCTATCATTATAAACCTCAGAATCTCAGCTAAAGACTCATAAATGTTTTCTGTGACCTCCAAACCCAGAAAAAATAGCAAGCAATTAAAGGAACAGTTTTAACAATTGTTTTTCTGACATAATATTCTTTTAGTCACCTTGGCATTCATCCTTAGCTTACTCATCAACGCTTCACCATGCTCAAGCAGACCGCTGGAACGTCATACAGAGAGACACAGCTGCCTGAAAGGTATTGTTTATATATATATATATATATAAAATCTCTGTGTGTTGACATTTATATGTAGATGTGTATGCATATATTTATAATTTCTCTATTTTTCTGTTATCTTGTTTCAGTGAGGATGAAGACTAAATACCTCCAAGGCCTTCAACTAAGCTAAGGCAACGGCTGTCCAAAGAGGTCTGCTGACACTCCAGTGGGTGAAGATGCCACAGACATGAGGAGGACAGCACTCCTGAGTCTTTTAGGTTCATGCTCACGAGGCCACAGGGCCCTACATTTGACCAAGCAGCAGCATGGTCTATCCTCTCTCTCTCTTCCAGCTCTTCTTCAGTTCATCTGTAATGTGGACAATTATCGACAATACCAATGCTACAAAAAGGAAAGAGGCTGGCAGAAAGTTCCTTTGGACTCCCCTCACTGTAACAGACTTATATGTTTTTCTATCCATCATTATATACACCGGAGTTGTGACTGACTGCTGGAGGGGTGAGTGGCCATATCATTTTAAATTATCCTGTAACACTATGCAGAGAAACCAGTTTGAGGCAATCTTGTGGTCATTGCACCTCAGCTTTGTGAATGAGGACAATGAAAAGAAACAAAAACCATCCCTGATTAATGTCGTCAGGCCAAAATCAGGCCACTCTACGATCATATTGTTACTGCATGCAAAGCACATTACCATCCATATAACATTTGCATTGATAAGAGGAGGGGGTTGTACTTCACAATTTTGTTGTACTTGGAATTTGAATAAATATTCTTCAGTTGGAGTCAAGTCTAACTCTGTGTTATACTGTTATTTAAATAGGGTGATAAATATGTTGGATATTTTAGCAAAAAATATAAAAAACACTTTGTTTTCAGGCAAATAATTGAACTTGAATGCAATCAGTAGATCAGGAATTGAGAAATTGAAACTTTCACTGTTTGTGCCAAATTGTGCCGAAATGTGCCGAACTGTGCCAAACTGCAAAAAAACTAACTATTTTTTCACTAAAGCCTCTTTAACTTTGCTCCACTTCACTTCATCAACATAAATCTTGGTACAGGTAATCTACATATGTTGGTTTATGATTATCTGCAGTTTATATTCTACTGGAGCATATTTTGAATGGTTTATATAATGTAACATGAGAAAAAAAATTAGGCGTGAATAAAGAATCTTGTAATTTGTCTATATTGAATCATCAAATTAAATCAAACTTTATTTATAACGCGCTTTTCATACAAGAAGTTGCATCACAAAGTGCTTTACAGATTAAAATTACCCCACATAAAACCACCTTCCCTTCCCTCCCCCACAGATTTAAAAGCTTGGTCACAGTTATACCCCCCTCCCCCCAACCCATCTCCCATGCACACACACAGTTAAAAGAAAAAGTAAAAAAGGACATTGGGCCGAGTGTAGATTAACCATGCAGCGGTAGACTAACAGCAGCAGCCGAGGCACCGACACAGGGCAGAGGGCTCCCACAGAGGAAACACTGGAACAGGGATTAAGATAAATTAAAGTATAAAAAGAAACGGTAAATTAATGTGCTAAGATTAAATAGTAAAACTGATAAAAATATAATCATATAAAACATGCAGAGCAATTAAACAAACAGTGATAAATAATAATCAGTTAAAAGCTAAGCTAAAGAGGTGAGTCTTGAGCCTGCTCTTAAAAACATGAACGTTCTCTGCAGCCTTGAGGTCCTCTAGCAGCCTGTTCCAGAGGTGAGGACCATAAAACTGGAAAGACGCCTCGCCATGCGTGTGTGTCCTGACTTTTGGGGTGACAAGGAGACGGCTGCCAGAGGAGCGCAGAGACCGCGAAGGTTTATATGGTAAAAGCAGTTCAGAGAGATAAGAA
Source organism: Valencia hispanica (assembly GCA_963556495.2). Taxonomy (NCBI): domain Eukaryota; kingdom Metazoa; phylum Chordata; class Actinopteri; order Cyprinodontiformes; family Valenciidae; genus Valencia; species Valencia hispanica. Next base: position 30,046,768 of record OY747722.1, on the reverse strand, counting down.
GGCCCAAGACCATTAAGACACTCAAAAACCATTAAAAGAACCTTAAAGTCGATCCTGAAATGTACGGGGAGCCAATGCAATGATTTTAAGACCGGTGTAATGTGCTCCCGCCTCCTGGTCTTCATCAGGACACGTGCTGCGGGATTTTGTAGTAGTTGTAAACCTGATATACTCTTTTTGGGAAGACCAGAAAGCAGGGCATTACAGTAATCAATTCTACTGGAGATAAAAGCATGCATCATTGTCTCCGTGTTGGCCCGAGAGAGAATGGGGCGGACTCTGGCGATGTTCTTTAGTTGATAAAAACCTATTGAAGCTACAGTAACTTTGGCACAGTAACATATGCTGTAATTTTTACACCTCTGATTAAATCTCACAAGCATTGGCTTCATTTTGATACCAAGATTGTTTACACAGAGTTTGTTTTTGCAGAGAAAAACTAAATTATTGTTGGGCATGTCCTATTCGAGCTAGGAGCTTGGAGAGACTCTGGAGAGACCCTGGGGCTTAAGAGATTAAGAAGCTAAATATTTAGTTTGGATTTTAAATATTTAGTTAAGAAGCTTAATATTTAGTTTACAAACTAAATATTTAGTTAAGAAGCTAAATATTTAGTTAAGAAGCTAAATATTTAGTTTGGATGTTAACTATTTAGTTAAGAAGCTAAATATTTAGTTAAGAAGCTAAATATTTAGTTTGGATGTTAAATATTTAGTTAAGAACCTAAATATTTAGTTAAGAAGCTAAATATTTACTTTGGATGTTAAATATTTAGTTAAGAAGCCTAATATTTAGTTTACAAACTAAATATTTAGTTAAGAAGCTAACTATTTAGTTAAGAAGCTTAATATTTAGTTTACAAACTAAATATTTAGTTAAGAAGCTTAATATTTAGTTTACAAACTAAATATTTAGTTAAGAAGCTAAATATTTAGTTAAGAACCTAAATATTTAGTTAAGAAGCTTAATATTTAGTTTACAAACTAAATATTTGGTTAAGAAGCTAAATATTTAGTTAAGAACCTAAATATTTAGTTTACGAACTAAATATTTAGTTAAGAAGTTAAATCTTTAGTTTGGATGTTAAATATTTAGTTAAAAAGCTAAATATTTAGTTTACAAACTAAATATTTAATTAAGAAGATAAATATTTTGTTTGGATGTTAAATATTTTGTTAGGAAGATGAATATTTGTAAACTACATATTTAGCTTGCTAACCTAGAATTTAGCTTGAAACTGTGACATTTATAAATAAATATATAACATGAATGCAAAATGATTAAAAAATGAACCCTCCACTTTTTTCTTTTATGCAGGCTAAATAACCCAAATTATTGGTGGTTATTTTTGACCGTGTATAATTTACAAATGGCAACCCAAATGAAAAAATTAACCAAAAAACTATGTTTTCTGTTGATGTAAAGATACAAATAGAATTTATGAACTTAGTTTTCATTGGTACATTTACATATGTAGAACCTTTTTTAATGAAAGTAATTTCTTCCATTACTTAAAATATCATGTACCTCATTTTGTCATACATAGATGTCTCACCAAGCAAATTAGGCCTTGCCTTATTGCTCTGCTGCATGCCTGCAGCCATCCCCGCTATCTGTCTGCATCTGAGAACATTTCAGGCTCACTCACAGGCGCCCATAGAGGGAGCCTTGATGTCAGTCGAGGAGCTACCTTTGTTAAAGCAGGAAAAATAATCCACAGAAGCTGGGGTTTCTTCTTCCTAATCTCCAGCTCTGATGGGGGTCTTTCCAAATGAACAGAGTTGGTTCTGATAGGCTGTCGCACCAAAATCCCTACTTGTTCAAATTCACTGAGATGCAGTCCAGCTTCAGGAAAAAAGAAGATTAACCTGTTTTTTATTTTCTCCAGAGTGTTTGACAGTTCTATAAACTGCTGCTGGGAGCTAATTCATTATGTTACAGCAACAGTAGAAACTGAGCGAGCTTTTTACATGCAAAAATAACATATACAAAAATAACATTAACATAAGTTAACATTTACGCATGGAAGGTGTTCATTTATTTCATAGCTCTGTTGAGCCAACTTTTCCCCCTGTTCTTAGCAGTGATAATTTTATGGGATTCTTCATAAATAAAACAAATTCTATTAAAAATAAAATCATTGGCATCCTCCCAAACATAATTACTTCTTCCTCAATAAATGACGCAGTATCGGAAAGAACTGTAGAACCTCATTTGTGCTTAGGCTGTTTTGATTCAGTTGAGCTTTCGGAATGATCAAAAAAATTAGCCTCATCTAAACCTTCAACTTATATGTTGGACCCAATCCCAACCAAATTATTTAAGGGAGTGTTCCATTTGGTTCCTGGCCCCATTTTGGATATGATGAATCTATCCTTAGTAAACGGATACGTACCACAAGAATTTAAAATAGCTGTAATTAAACCTTTACTCAAGAAACCTTCCCATGATCAAGATGACTTAGTGAATTACAGACCTATATCTAACCTTCTTTTCTTATCCAAAGTCCTTGAGAAAATTGTTGCTAATCAAGTTTGTGAGCATCTAAACAGTAACGAGCTGTTTGAAGAGTTTCAGTCAGGTTTTAGAGCTCATCATAGCACTGAAACGGCACTGGTGAAGGTTACCAATGATTTTCTCATGGCCTCAGATAATGGACTTGTGTCTGTTCTGGTTTTGTTAGATCTCAGTGCTGCTTTTGACACAGTCGATCATAATATTCTCTTAGAAAGACTTGAACATGTTGCAGGGATCAAAGGAACAGCACTAGGCTGGTTTAAATCTTATTTGTCTGAAAGATTCCAGTTTGTTCATCTAAATGATAAATCTTCTTCACTCTCGAGGGTTACTTGTGGAGTTCCACAGGGTTCTGTGCTTGGACCAATTCTGTTCACCATATATATATGCTCCCAATTGGTAGAATCATTAGACAGAATGGGACAAATTTCCACAGCTATGCCGATGATACACAACTATATTTATCCATAAATCCTGATGAACCCAGTCAGTTAGGTAGATTACAGGCATGTCTGGAAGACATAAAAACATGGATGACCCTAAACTTTTTGCTTTCAAATTCTGACAAGACAGAAGTTGCTGTCTTTGGACCAGAACTTCTAGAACAGAAACTGATTAGTCAATCACTTCATCTGGATGGCATTAAATTGGCCCCCAGTAATAACGTAAAGAACCTCTGCGTTATTTTTGACCAAGACTTGACATTTAAATCCCATATTAAACAGGCTTCTAAAATATTTCTTTCTTTCACCTCCAGAATATTGCTAAAATTAGAAACATCTTGTCCAGGAGTGATGCTGAGAAACTAGTCCATGCATTTGTTACCTCAAGGCTGGACTACTGTAATTCTTTACTATCAGGTAGTCCACAAAATGTAATTAAAAGCCTCAGTTGATCCAAAATGCGGCAGCATGAGTTCTGATGAATATTAAAAAGAGAGATCACATTTCTCCTGTTTTAGCTTCCCTTCATTGGCTCCCTGTTAAATCCAGAATAGAATTTAAGATCCTTCTTCTTACATAAAAAAGCCCTTAATAATCAGCTCCATCATACATCAGAGATCTAATTGTTCCTTATGTCCCTAACAGAGCCCTTCGCTCTCAGACTGCAGGTTTACTTGTAGTTCCTAGGATTTCTAAAGTAGAATGGGAGGCAGATCTTTTAGTTATCAGGCTCCTCTCCTGTGGAACCAGCTCCCAGCTTTAGTCCGTGAGGCAGACACTCTGTTTACTTTTAAGGCCAGGCTTAAAACTTTCCTTTTTGATAAAGCTTATAGTTAGAGTGGCTAAGGTCATCCTGAGCTATTTCTGTAGTTATGCTGCTATAGGCTTAGACTGCTGGAGGACAGACTTACCAATTTTCTTCACTCTGCTACTTCCTTTTCTCCTACTACTCTCCAGTTGTATTACCATACCATACCATACCATTTTATTTATAATGCGCTTTACAAATGACAGAAGTCAACCAAAGTGCAGAACACAGGCTAGAAACATAAATAAAACAGAATATAAAACACAGTAAAAACAGATAAATAGCAGAAAATCAGAGTAAAAAATAAAAAAGCTGATACAAGTGCTAGAGAACACATATGACAGGTCAACCCTCTAAGCTAATGGTGACAGTAGGACTAATTAAAAGCTAAACTAAAATAATACGTTTTCGATCGAGATTTAAAAACATGAAGCGAAGTAGACTGGCGTATCTCAAGAGGGAGCACATTCCACAATTTCGGAACACACACAGAAAAAGCTCTCTCCCCATGACATTTTAGACGCACTGACGTGACTCGCAGAAGAAGGTGATCAGCAGACCTAAGAGCATGGGAAGGCTGATATGGGCAAAGAAGCTCTACCAAATATGGAGGGGCCAGTCCATTTAGTGATTTAAAAACAAATTAAAGCAGTTTAAACCGTATTCTAAAATGAACAGGCAACCAGTGCAAAGATCTCAGAACGGGGGTGATATGTTGCCTCCTATCAGCCCTAGACAGAAATCTAGCTGCCGCATTCTGAACGAGTTGCAGACGGGATAGAGAAGCTTTATTTATACCAGGCAAGGAGGAATTACAATAGTCAAGGCGAGAAGTAACAAAGGCATGTAGTACAGTTTCCAGATGCTTAGTTGTTAGTATAGACTTCAATCTCGTAATTCGCCTTAGTTGATAAAAACATGCTCTAACTAAGCTATTACCTTGTCCATCCATCGTCAGCTTGGAATCTATTTTTAGTCCTAGAGAGGTGACGGCCTTACTAAGGGATACAGGAATAGATGCCATTACGGTAAGAGTGGGCATACTTTTACTATTGGGCTCGAAGAGGACTGCTTCAGTTTTGGTATCATTAAGATATAAAAAATTAGCCGCCAACCAGCTCTTTACCTCATCCAGACAGTCTAGTAATGGCTGGAGTGAAGTTTCCAGGTTAAAAGGAACATCAATTTGGCAGTCATCAGCATAAAGGTGGAATTGAACCCTGTGTTTCCTAAAAATATTGCCAAGGGGAATAAGATACAATGAAAACAAAAGAGGGCCCAGGATGGATCCCTGAGGGACACCCCAAGGAAGAGGGGACAATGTGGAAACATGTTCCTCGAACATGACACATATGCTACGATCTTGTAAGTAAGAACGAAACCACTGAAGTGCAGATTCTGTCATCCCTGCCACTTGTTCTAACCGGGATAATAATATGGTATGATCTACTGTATCAAAAGCAGCTGAGAGGTCGATAAGGATCATTAAAACATGATGGCCAGAGTCCGTCGCTAAGAAAATATCATTAAGCACCTTCAAGTGGACAGTTTCAGTGCTATGCAATGCCCTAAAACCAGACTGGAAGACCTCCAGAATATTATTAACTTCAAGATGTCCTAAAAGTTGTTGATATACAATGCTTTTCTAGAACCTTAGATAAAAATGGCAATTTAGAGATGGGGCGGAAATTAGAGAGGGCCGATGTGTTGATACCAGGCTTTTTTGGTACTGGCTGGATCACCGCATGTTTAAAGGCATGGGGAACCACTGCTGGTGATAAACTGCAGTTAATGATTTGCAAGACAGGGAGAGCAAGTACAGAGAAGGCATCTTTGAGCAGTCGAGGGGGAATGGGCTCAGTGGGGGAGCCAGAAGGTTTCATATGAGCAACCATTTTTTTCAGGTGGTCAAGAAATACTTGGTCAAAGCACTCAAATGCCACAGGGCAGGGAGGGAGTAATGGAGACACATAGGATGATGTGGAAGTAATTTTTTGAATATTTGCAACCTTGTTAATAAAAAAGGAGAGAAACTGGGTACATAAATCCACAGACGATGTCAGTGAAGGGAGGACAGAAGGAGAAAGGACAGTATCAAGAGTTTTATACAGAATGCGCTGGTTACCATGACTAGAGGTAATAATATCTGCAAAGTATCTGTACCTAGCATTTCTAACAGATTTTTGATAAAGGGACCAGGTATTTCGAAGCATCTCAAGGGAAACCTGCAGCTTATCTTTCTTCCATTTTCGCTCAAAATACCTGCTCCTACACCTAATCTGACGGGTGCGATCATCGAGCCACGGATCTTTATTTAAAAGTTGGCGCCTAGGTCTCAGAGGAGCTACAGAGTCTAATGCCAGAGTGCAGGATGCAAGAAAATAATTAAGTAGATTGTCAACAGAACAAACATGAGTTGTGGAACAGATAGTAGCCATTGTAGCCGAAACGGCCATACTAAAATCTAGAGCAGTATTTGAGGAAATTACCCGAGATAAACGCACAGATTTGCTATTAGTGCAAACAAAACCACACAAATCAAGATTAAATAAAACAGGAAAGTGATCCGAAAAACTGTCAGGCAAGACAGATAGGTCATTTATAGAAACGCCATAAGACAGAACCAGATCCAGGGTATGTGATCTGTCATGAGTAGCACCCGATACTGACTGAATTAATCCGAAGGAGTCCATTAAGTCCAGGAAGCCCTTAACCAGTGGTCGGGTAAGGCAACAAACATGAATGTTAAAGTCACCAACAATGAGTACCTGCTCATATTTGGGCGCAATTTCAGATAGTAGAGATGCAAAGTCCTCGATAAAGTCAGTGTTATATTTCGGAGGGCGATGAATTTCAATGCATAACAAGGTGGGAGAACTAGGGAGTTCAAATGCATGGAATTCAAAGGAAGAACAGGGGAGTGAAGGAAAGAATTGCTTACATCCAAAGCTAGACTTATAAATAGTCAAGAGGCCGCCACCCCGGCCTCACTCCCTAGGTGAATTAAAATAGGAGCAGTCAGGTGGAATTAACTCAGTAAGAACAGCAGACTCACCCTGCGACATCCAGGACTCTGTGATACAGAGGAAATCCAGCATCTTATCAATAAAAAACTCCTTCAGGATAAAAGACTTATTACCGACTGATCTGGCGTTGATCAGTGAGAAGCGAACCAACTGCTTCCTTAGAGGTTGGTCAGGTAAGACGCTCCAAGGAGTAGGTATCACTGGACGAAGATTTTGTGTGTCGATTCCTCTGCGGTGCAGGCAGAAAGATGATCCACGTAAGCTGGACCCATCACGAGCCTCAGGAAGAACGGGAATCAGGCAACGATCCTTCCAACTATACGCCAATGAGAAAACAGATCCAGGGCCATGCTGGTCCTATGCTGGTAAAGTCCTGCTGAACGCGCCATCCAAATCCTCACCCTCACCAAACGACCCCCCCGTCTACCACGTCGGCGTGGCTGCTTCCGAAGGCGAGGTGGGCGTGATCCACGGAACAAACAGGCAGGTACATTCGAAAACAGGGGGCGTGCAGAATTCCAGTTATTTTGAGAAAAATGATAGAATTCCGGTAAAGACGAACGCAAATACAGCAAAGTTGATCAGTCATACGTCACCAGAGCACTTGTTGCAGGGAGAAGGTCAAAAATACAGAGAAATAAAATACCAAAGAGTAGAGACAGACGCCAAGCCGACCACACTGGCGCCATCTTACAGCTCATTCTGTTATTTCGACTGTTAACTTTGTGTTCTCTCAGTGTTTTTCTCTCCATAGAAGATATACCTGGTCTGGTATCCTGCTTGGCTGCAATGCCCTGTTGGACGGGGGGCATCGACTGGGATGATCCTCCCAGTAACTGAACATCCACTGTGTCCTGTTATCAACTTTTTACTTTCTGTAACATAGAAAGTTCTCTTATATCAGATCTTCTGTTCCTTCCGTGTCTCTGCTCTGTCTTCTCAAACCCCCAGACGGTCGTGGCAGATGGCCGCTCCTACTGAGCCTGGTTCTGTTGGAGGTTTCTTCCTGTTAAAGGGGAGTTTTTCCTCTCCACCGTCGCTAGATGCTTGCTCAGTATTAGGGATTGCTGAAGGATTGCTGTGGTTGGAAAGTCTGCATCAACGGGGCCCAACCTCACGCCAATGACTGACGCGATCTGCTGGGATTCCTTAAATAGGAAACTTTTTAACTGATTGGAATGTTTGTATAATTGTATTGAAATGACTTCTTGTTAAGTGCCTTGAGATGACATCTGTTGTGAATTGGCGCTATATTAATAAACTGAATTGAATTTATTTAAAGCACTTTTTTTACATTACCTCCAACTTCAGTGTAATAAATGTTAATGTGTAATAATAATATGGAAATTGTGGTTTGCATTTGCATTCAGTCCCCCTTTACTCTGATACCCCCAAATAAGTGTAATGTCATCTCTGTATAAATCTAGCTATTGTGTGACGGCCTTAGAGGTTTGCCTGAGCACATTAAGGCATGTTTCCACAAAATTTTTTATTGCTATTCCTAATATTCAATGGAAAAATCTAATATTTCCATTACATCAACAGCTTTGTGCATCCTGTCACTGGTATTCTGTAGATTAATCTTAGGTGATGAAGTCAAAGACTTAAAGATTGAAAGGCCTCCTTGCCTTCAGCTGAATCCTTAGCTACCTCCACAGATTCTATGTCCGATCCAGGTCTGGACTTTGACAGGGCCAAACTAACATGTTAATATTACTTCCAATCAGAAGAAACATGTTGGTAAAATTAAAAAGATTAGTCTAAATCTAAATCTTGGGTGTGAATCATTTTGGATTTTAACTTACTTCAGTGGACATGTTTTAGGGTTATCTCAGGTCAACCTGTTCACATCTTCACTTAACCCATAAAAACATATCTCCATCAGGTCCATCACACTTCCATCACTATGTTTGACTGTTGAAATTATCTTAGTTTTACATAGGATTTAAAAGCACTGACAAGTTCCACAAAACATTTGTCCAAATGTCTTAGGGATCACCAAGATGTTTCTTGCCAAATATGAAACTGGTCTTTGTGTTGTTTTTTGCTCAGCTTTGGTTTTAGCCTTGGATCTCTCCCATGGATGCAATCTTAATCCAGCATTTTCCTTAATGTTGAAACATGAACACTGACCTTAACCCAGTTTGCGTTAACCTGTCTTTAAATGTTTTTGTTTTTTTAACGGTGACGGAAAAATCTGAAGGCCACCTGTCATTTTGACAGATTAACATTCACACCCCTGAGTACTAGGTAGAGATGCGCAGACATTTTCAACTTCACACACGGAGTACAGGTAACAGAATCAAGGAGAAACAGATTCCCAGTGCATCTGAGCATCATCTCTGACCTGGACACAGTACTCAATGCATCTCGCTAATCGGGAGCTGACAGACCGTTGAGTTACGGAGGCTTTGGAGTGCGTCTGTGACTGGTGCAAAAGGAGAGCATTCTCCCCCCTGCTTAGGCAAGAATATTCCCTAATTTTAAAACTTTGGCTGAAGTGGTGCTTGTAATTCAGTCTCCAGTGTAGCAGCAGAGCACGGATTCAACCTCTAGAACATCAAAAAAAACCATGGGAAGTCATCAATCCGAGACAAAAGTCAAACACCTCATGACAATAACCTCTGAGACAATCCCACTTGAGATCTGATTACGGGCAAGCGGGTGCACAATTCAGATCCATATGGAGCAGAAGGAAGTTTTAAGACTTTTCGTTCAGGCCACAGGGAGTCAACTGTCTGTTTTTTAAGTGCAATACTTTGATGTCATTGTTTAAATGTCATTATTATCATTTTCAATATGGATGTGTTAAAAGAAGATAATGACTGGATTCTTTTTACCCCATCAGTCAAAATAATCGGTAACAAAAAAATCCCACGCAGCCTCTGACCTAAACTGAGGCAAGTGAGACCTCCATTACTTTAAAATTTGTTCTGGGTTCTTTTGTTACTACCTACCTTGGAAGGTCCAACGCTGTTTTGTGTTTATTATAAATGGTTTTTGTAACCTTTTGCCAACGAAATTAAAGCTGCAGTCCGGAGTATTTGAGGGAGAGAGATTTTTTGAATCTGACGTACCAAGGCCCCTCCTTCCCTCCCCTTCCCAACGTAGTTGTGCACGCTCATCACCTGTGGCGACACAGCGAGTCAAAGAAGTAAGCAGCAAGCGCTATTGAGCACCACCTGATTGTATTTTTGCTATGGACATTTCGGACATTAGAGACTTCGGCATGACTGATGCTCTCTCACAATATGGCGACTGTAAACGGGAAGACACAGAGCAGTGTGTGATTGACAGCCAACAAGGCGGAAACCCAAATTGTATTGGCTATAAAAATCTGGCGCTCAGTGTGAATTGCATAGGGGTCTACGGGAGGAAGGTGGGATTAAGAAAAATAACAAGCGTTGTGGAGCACTAGCCTTTTATCATAGTATTTAACCCCACTATCATTTTAAAGATTTATAACACTTAAATACATAAATATATTCTCCGGACTGCAGCTTTAAGTCTTCGATTTTGAGCATACTTCGAATGGTAAGACAGGTTCTTATTCAGGTCGTTTAGAGATCTCTTGATTTCATATATCTGGTGATAATCAGGCCTGGGTGTTAAATGTTAAAGTTAAAGTAAAAGATGTATTTAATCACAGTTAATTGAAGATTTTACATTGGGGGGGTTATATTACTTTTTCACAAATACTTCTTCCAGACTGTGTGACAAACATTTCGGGATGTTCACCATAAAAGGTGCTGCTATACTGATGTTAAAAGAGAGAACGGTTTTCTAGCTTCTACAGACTGATGGTAACTCTTGATAACTTGCAGACCTTCTAATGAAGGACTAGGAAAAAGACAAGTGTAATACAGTGGCTTGCAAGATTATTCGGCCCCCTTGAACTTTTCCATGTTTTGTCACATTACAGCCACAAACATGAATCAAATTTATTGGAATTCCAGGTGAAAGACCAATACAAAGTGGTGTACACGTGAGAAGTGGAACGAAAATCATACATGATTCCAAACATTTTTTACAAATAAATAACTGAAAAGTGGGGTGTGCGTAATTATTCAGCCCCCTGAGTCAATACTTTGTAGAACCACCTTTTGCTGCAATTCCAGCTGCCAGTCTTTTAGGGTATGTCTCTACCAGCTTTGCACATCTACAGACTGAAATTCTTGCCCATTCTTCTTTGCAAAACAGCTCCAGCTCAGTCAGATTAGATGGACAGCGTTTGTGAACAGCAGTTTTCAGATTTTGCCACAGATTCTCGATTGGATTTAGATCTGGACTTTGACTGGGCCATTCTAACACATGGATATGTTTTGTTTTAAACCATTCCATTGTTGCCCTGGCTTTATGTTTAGGGTCGTTGTCCTGCTGGAAGGTGAACCTCCGCCCCAGTCTCAAGTCTTTTGCAGACTCCAAGAGGTTTTCTTCCAAGATTGCCCTGTATTTGGCTCCATCCATCTTCACATCAACTCTGACCAGCTTCCCTGTCCCTGCTGAAGAGAAGCACCCCCAGAGCATGATGCTGCCACCACCATATTTGACAGTGGGGATGGTGTGTTCAGAGTGATGTGCAGTGTTAGTTTTCCGCCACACATAGCGTTTTCCATTTTGGTCTCATCTGACCAGAGCACCTTCTTCCACATGTTTGCTGTGTCCCCCACATGGCTTGTGGCAAACTGCAAACGGGACTTCTTATGGTTTTCTTTTAACAATGGCTTTCTTCTTGCCACTCTTCCATAAAGGCCAACTTTGTGCAGTGCACGACTAATAGTTGTCCTATGGACAGATTCCCCCACCTGAGCTGTAGATCTCTGCAGCTCATCCAGAGTCACCATGGGCCTCTTGGCTGCATTTCTGATCAGCGCTCTCCTTGTTCGGCCTGTGAGTTTAGGTGGACGGCCTTGTCTTGGTAGGTTTACAGTTGTGCCATACTCCTTCCATTTCTGAATGATCTCTTGAACAGTGCTCCGTGGGATGTTCAAGGCTTGGGAAATCTTTTTGTAGCCTAAGCCTGCTTTAAATTTCTCAATAACTTTATCCCTGACCTGTCTGGTGTGTTCTTTGGACTTCATGGTGTTGTTGCTCCCAACATTCTCTTAGACAACCTCTGAGGCCGTCACAGGGCAGCTGTATTTGTACTGACATTAGATTACACACAGGTGCACTCTATTTAGTCATTAGCACTCATCAGACAATGTCTATGGGCAACTGACTGCACTCAGACCAAAGGGGGCTGAATAATTACGCACACCCCACTTTTCAGTTATTTATTTGTAAAAAATGTTTGGAATCATGTATGATTTTCGTTCCACTTCTCACGTGTACACCACTTTGTATTGGTCTTTCACCTGGAATTCCAATAAAATTGATTCATGTTTGTGGCTGTAATGTGACAAAATGTGGAAAAGTTCAAGGGGGCCAAATACTTTTGCAAGCCACTGTACCATTATGTACGCAGTTGAGCTTATGATTGTGAAACACTGCGTTGCCATGTTGGCAGAAGTAAAACTACAGAACGTGATCCTATGTAATCACTTTAATCAGTGGGTTCTCCTAAACATAAACCATAGAGGTTTATGCTAAACCATTTTTTTTCTTTGTAGCTAGGCCACGAATGTGAGTGCAGCTACTAGAGAGGGCGATGAGGTGCAACAGAGCCCTGAATGACTCCATATCATTTTTATAAGTAGGGTGAATCACATCATCTGAGATTGGGTTAGACAGGAAAGTATTTTCAGTGGCTAAATTTGATTTCCTGTCTTCACTTGGAATGTTATTGAGGCGGCCGAGGAGATGTCCTGTTATTTTGCTAAAACCCCACAGGTACTTCACACACAGCACTCCTAACAAGAGCCTGCTGCTCTCATTAGGAGGCGTCTTAGTGGAAATGAGCGGTCATTAATGTAGCCCCCCAGAAGCCTGGTGTCCACTCTAGTGTCACCCCTTACCACTGTGTCTGTGTGCAAAACAAACAGGCTGTCTGCCCGAAAGATCAGCACTGTGGAGCTGGGTGATAAATCTCATGGCACCGAGCAAAGGGTTAAAGGAGGGGGGTCAGATTTTCCTTTCATTTCCCCATATGTTGATGGGAACAGCAGGAGATGTTTTCATTAAAAAGCCTTTTATCTAACTCCTCAAACACTATTAATGAGGGCCTGTCATGTTGCACGGTATAAATAATGGCAAACAAGGTCTCGCCGGATGGTACATTCATGCTGACAGCGGTGCGGGTCTTCAAATTAATTGTGTAATTCGTAAAAATGGCTCGTCGCTTCACGTGCAACCCAGTCACCAAAAGAGCTGGAACTCTTGGAAGAAAAACAAATCACATCCATCGTTCAAAAATGAAGGTCATACAGGGTTAGAAAAGAGAACATATGTAAGGTTGAACGTAAAGTGTGCCAGGATCCAAAGTTCGCATTTTTTTCACAGGGTTTCAATTTTAACCTTTGGGAAACGATGGAACTGACTGTAGGTCTGGGGCTTAGGCGCTTCTTTCCTTTGTTAGTGTTTGAAATAAGGACCAGCTCGGGTTTCTTACACACTGATATTGCCTGTCATGCTTAAGGGATCTTAAGCCTGGACCATTCACACGACACACTTGTAAAAGTGCGTTTAAAATCAATGTTACATGTATTGCATGCAACTCCTTAATTGAACAAACGGAAAGTGATATTTGCATCTGGAATTTAAATCGTACAACAACATAATGTTTGTACAATCAACTACAAACAATTGCTGCTTTCTTGGGCGTTGCCATGTTGAAATCCCGACTTCTCCAACTTTATTAATCCATATCAAGTAAAGGCTGGCCATCTTCATGGACCGTTAAACATTATGGACGGCGTTAAATGTTTTGAACCACCTACCTATTCAGTGCTCCACTAGGGACCAAAGAAGAAAAACTGTAAGTGAAAACATTCAATGGTTCTAATGTTCTGCAGTGAGTGGAAAGGACTGAACTTATATTTCTAGTCATAACAATCACTCAAAGTACTTTTACTGTACTAGTGTCCTTCACAATCACAACCTTCATCATATTATCCGTGGATGTAATATTACACATCAAAAAACTGCTTGGACACAGTATTTGATAAGAGAGTATCTCAAGCGTCAGACGTTCTCGCTGTGCTTTTTTGCATCATGTTTAACCAGTTTTAGTCCCCTTAGTGCCAACACCTTATTGATATTGTTAATGGCTAAGATCCGGTAGCTTCGGAACATCTGGATGGTGAAGACATTGTGTAACTGTAAGAAAAACAGAATCAAGATTATGTGTTTTTCTGAATTTCGTGCTACGCTATTACCAACGGAGCATCACCTGCCAAGTGAAAAACTTACTTTAAAGCTGATGACATGCTATTTCATAACTTGCCTTTTATGGAGCTATTTTGAAAAATATGTTTATTGGATCCAGTACTGAAAAGCTTGTTCTCACTGAGATTAATGAGATTCACATGCGTCCTTTTACGTAGCTATGTTCCTTCTCTGGTACAGTACTTGACTAATTTGATTCTTACCTAAAGAACAGGAACTTCTTTTGGTCATTAGGCAACTTTTCACCAGATCAGACAGAAATCGCATGTGGGGGGCCCCAGGGCTCCATCCTGGGCCTCCTAGTGTTTAACATCTATATGCTTCCACTTGCCCAGATAATAACAAGTACAGTAATAAGGTTAGTTACCATAACTACACAGATGATACTCAGCTCTACATTACAATTTCTCCAGGCAACTTTGAACCCATCGTTATGTTAAGCAAATGCATTAAGCAAATCAATGCATAGATGTGCCATAACATTCTCCACCTGAAGAGAAACAAAACTGAAGTAATTATTTTTGAACCTAAAGCTTTAGTTATTACAGCTAGAAACTACTGATCAGGCCCAAAATCTAGGTGTAGTAATGGACTCAGACCTGAATCTCTAGAGTCACATTAAGGCAAGGCAATTTTATTTGTATAGCACACTTTCAACAGCAGGGTAATTCAAGGTGCTTTACATGATTTGGTGATTAAAAAACAAACCAAAGAAACATAGGATATAACATTGGAAATTTAAAAGTAAAAGTAGCAAATTACCATGAAACACATTACACATGATGCACAATAAACATACACAACACATGGTACACAATAAAGCAGAAGAAAAATCAATAAAGCAAGCGAGCATGAACACATTTGATACATATGACATCAATCATTTACTTGAAGGCAATTTTAAACAGATGGTTTTTACTCTCGATTTAAAGCAGTTCAGAGTTACAGCAGCTCTACACTCGTCAGGAAGTCTGTTCCAGATAAGGGGAGCATAGAAACTGAAAGCTGCTTCTCCATGTTTAGTTCTGAGTCTAGGGATGTTTAGTAGGCTAGAGTTGAAGGTCCTGAGTGGTCTTGGTGGTTGGTACGGTGACAACAGATCTTCAACATACTTTGGTGCTAAGCCATTCAATGATTTATAAACTAGTAAAAGTATTTTGAAATCTCTTATCTGAGCTACAAGGAGCCAGTGTAAGGACTTTAGAACTGGTGTAATGTGCTCTACTTTCCTGGTTCTAGTGAGGACACGAGCAGCAGCGTTCTGGATCAGCTGCAGCTGTCTGATTGACTTTGCCATAAAGGCAACCACAAGGTAAGTCTATCTATCACCTGAATGACATTTCTAGGTTTAAAGGACTGATGTCGCAACAGGACCTCAAGCAACTTATCCATGCATTTATGTTTAGTCGGATTAATTACTGACACAGCGTCCTCACAGGTCTGCCTAAAAAGTAAATCAGCTGCAGCTGATCCAGAACACTGTTGCTCGCGTCTTCAATAAAGTAGAGCACATCACCCCAGTTCTAAAGTCCTTGCACTGGCTCCCTGTAGCTCAGAGAATAGACTTCAAAATAATGTTGTTCATGTTAAAGATCAATTGTTATTATATCAACCCCCAGTACTCAGGTCCTCTAATTCCAGTCTACTCAACATCCCTACAACTAGAACCAAACATGGAGAGGCAGCTTTCAGTTTCTATGCTCCTCTTATCTAGAAAGACTTCCAGACAACTGCAAAGCTTCATAAAGAGTTATTTGAAATCAAAACTAAAACCCATCTGCGTAGAGCTGTCTTTGATTACTTGATTTATAACAACTGGAATGTCATAACTAATTAATAACAAATTAATAAATTGCATCAATTAATAACCGAATTAGGTAATGGGATAAGTACCATTTTCAGTTTCAACCATCCCGCATCCAGAAGGGAGTAAGCCATCTGCAGAGTGTATTTTAAGATTCAATTATGCTTATGAAGAGTTAGAGAAAAAGTTAAATACCTACACGGTAAAATATTGCTGGGCGTTGTTTATATTACATGCTCAGTTAGTACAACCATGCCAATGTAGACTTTTCACTGTAGAGTCTTTATCTGACAGTCACTGTCTCAGGTGTTGCACAGCAGCAACGATCTCCGGGGTTGCAGAAAGGATCAGCATCAATGACGGGCCTGACATTGATCCAGTCAGATACAGTTTGTAAGGGGAAAATATAGAATGAAAGACAGCTGCAGGAGAAGCAGGAAGGCAAAACAGTGTAAAATAGGGCAGTCTGAATGAGATTCACAAATCAAATTCATCAACAGAATTAGTGAAAAGATCAGCTGGGGTTGGAATAAAGTAAAGACAAAAGTTCACCTTGTGGGCCACCTTGAACAAACTGACATTATAATAATGGTTTCAAAGTCTGTCCCAGACAAAGAATTGATTTCTTCTACTGAACAGAGCTGCCTGGAATATCAAAATCTTTAGTTCTTTTGTGTGCAGGAACTTTCTTTAAATTCTCAGCATATTTGTTGAAATAGTCATTCCAACAGTAAGAAAGTTTACTTCTTTACCTCTAAAAGATTCAGCTTGTTTTAAATGATTCACACAATGAATATCTCTCCCTCGAATTCTTTCTCTTATTTTTATCAATCAGTTAGTTGAACCAGGGTAATGCAAGGCAAGGCCATTTTATTTGTAAAGCACACTTTCAACAACAAGGTGATTCAAGGTGCTTTTAATACAATGACTTTAATGATGTGATTACTGGATTATGAAAGACTGGAAAGGCAAGTAAAGAAATAACATCTGGGACTGCATGGTGTGACATGTTCTAGCTTTGTGGGTTTTATTATTAAATGGGCATTTGACTTCCAAAGACATTAATCTGTATTACAGTTTCTATGACAACACTGGTTGGCACTTGATAGTGATATTATTGAGGTAAAGAAACAATCGTAAACTCTTGAAGTTAGAAACTACAATAAACTCATCTCAATTCTGTCAAGTGTTGGATTGGGGTCCGGTTTAAGAAATTAATGATTAGTATAGGTGTCACTGCTACTGATGTATTGTTTGGGATTTAATGTGAGACACCTATATTATCAGTCAGCCAGTCACCTCTACTTTTATGTCCATGGTAGGTTTGGAGGGCCTACTCTTCGGCTGAGGGAGTCCCAAGGTAATACCAGGCCATGTGGGATACATATTTCCTCTAGTGGATTCTGGGTCTGACCCAAGATGTCCTGAAATTGGAACTTGCTCAAAAAGCCTCTGAAGAAAGTCCCCCATGAGGCAACCTGATCAAATGCCTGAACCACTTCAGCTAACTCCTGTTGATGTGGAAATGCAACATACTATACTTCTATCTTCCCTTAATCTATCACTAAGTTTAAAATTTTTTTTTAAATAACAGTTATTATTCAACACTAATAATCCTTTTGAATTGCCATATTATCTTTTGAGAGACACCTGTCTCATTTCCTGTCAGAGCCTAAGTTTTTGTTTGAATGCAGATAATTGTACTTGTAAATGTGAATAATTCTGGCTGTAATGTTTCATCAGCCCTGTGTTTAGACAGCTGTTCAACAATGGTTTGCCCAACACATTTTGCTCTGCTTTAAGGAATCAGTCTGATTAGAAAAGGAAGTAAGTTTTTTCTTTCCAGCAAAATCCTGATTCCTACTCCTAATAGAAAGTGCATTGTCATTGAATGATATTATCCCAGACTTTCACTTTAAACTGCCACACTGTGAGCTTGAAATGACAAACTACTTCAGTAGAACCTTGAGTATTTTTGCGTCGTGTCATGTCTTTGTGTATTGCATCTTTGACTGTTTTTCTAAATTCAAGTCATGAACAGGACTAGCACTCCCTTCCATGAACCTCAGTGAACAACTTCTACTGTTGGTGCAGTATCCTCTCACTTTGCCCTCTTCAGAAAACCAGCCCTACGTCCAAATAGAGCTGTAGAAACATGTGAATCCTCTGCTTAAAGAACAAAAGAAGAGGCCAAGTTCAATTGAGACAAAGAGTCAGTGAGCTTAGAGCCGTCAATCCCTGGCATCTTTAGCACCTCGAGGGGCCTCCTCGTGGGATCAAGCACAAAGTTGGAAATGAGGCGAAGGAACTTTTCCAGCCCGACGCAGCGGCCCCAGCACGCTCCGGCGCCGACCCGCTGCTCTCTCTTCTTCAGCTCAGCACTAAGAGCGGGGTTTTAAAGAGAGAGGTTTAGCTGGGTTTGTGTGGGTGGGTAGGTGGGGCGCCAGAGAACTTTCCCTGAACTCTTGCTGGCTTTACGTCTCGTACTTTCATCTCAGGTCACTGTCAAAGGAGGATTTATCTTGTTAAAAGCAGCCAGGGACCACTGCTGTAGAACACCAAGGGCCAGGCTCCCGGTGCTGCTTGTTCTCCCTCAGATACATCAGAATCGAGTTTTTCTTTTTGCTAAATGTGGATCATTTAGTCCTGGTTACAGTAACCCCCACTGCCTCCATCTGATTAATTAACTTGTTTCTGAAAATCCCATAAAGCATGAAAGTGTGGGGAACAAAATGGATTGTGGAAATGGAGCACTGTGAATATCTAATTTCATATTTTATTCTTTTTAATTGAATAAGTAAAATAAGAAAGGGCTCCACCGGGGGATTGAAAATAATAAACTCTTTTGTGTGTGCCAAAAAGCAGCCAGTCATATTAGAGAAAAATATGTCAAGCCGGGTCTTGGTGAATATGAAGGCATACCTAGATGACATGTTTGGATCAGTCAGATGAAGACAGATTCAGGAAACAAAGACACTGACAAAACTGACAAAAGACATTTGTTCAGTTCTGATGAGGCGCCAGAAAGCTGACAGTCATTGAAATTACTTGCTTTCACGGAAAAAACACCCTGTTTTCTCTCTCGCACATTATTTGGCTATTGTCAGTCTTCTTGCAGCATTGTTGCTGAAGGCTCGGTTTAATGATAGCAAATTCATCCCAGGCGGCAAGATCATAAAATTGCAGCGGCGGAGCGACACAATGACAAGGCACAAGACTATCAAAGGGCTCCTTTCTTTACGTTTCTCTTCTGGACGCAGGTAACTTTTAGAGAACAGATGGCTCATTCCAATTATCGCCGCCGTCCATTTATCTGATTTGTTGTAGTAGATGTAGAGGATTTAATTCGCTGGTGCTTTATTGGCAGAATTCAGCCAATTTTCAGCTTCATAATACATTCAGAACTTTGAGTCAGCGGCAGACAAAGACGAGACGGCTTTGAGGAGAAATGGTTTCTACGGACTTCATGTGCCGCCAGATGCCTCGGTGCTCGTTGTATCTCAATCTCACTGGGGCATAATGCAAAGCTGCTTGCGTCTCTGAAAGTGGAGCTTTGACAGATTTGCTTCTTCACAGGCACGGTGAAGACATAAATTGCAGTGAAACAGCATTCACAAAGAAGATGCTAAGCCTACTTTATGTCTGTCAGCTGATTGTGTGCTTGACTTTAGAACTTCGGTGGTGAAATACATGTCCTACTTCAATTGAATTCAAATTCAGAAATACTTTTATTTATCCTAAAGGGGAATTAAATGTTGTAACTCAAATCATCCAAGTATCTTCAAAGAGTTGTTGTGAATGGTGATGCTGTGGGCAGGAAGGATCTCCAGTAGCAGTCAGTCTTGCAACAAATCTGAAGACGGTTTCTGTATGACTGTCATGACATGCTAACAGCTCAATATCCAGACAGCAGAGACGATATTCCACAATAACATTTCTTGGATGAGACATCAGTCCTTGACAATCGCTGCTAATCCGCCTCAATTGCTTTTGCCACTCCTCTTTACATCTCTATTTGACCTTATGGTTAGAAAGCGAGCCAGAGAGACGCTGGTGTCTGAGATAAGACCCTTGCCCATTATGATGGATGGAAGAGATGTTTTGAACTTCCTCCTTCTCTCTCCTCTCCTTGGTCCTGCTCTGCATCCATGAAGCTTCCCTTTCAACTCCTCTGGGATTTGGGGTCATAGTTCAGGTATTATTTGAGCTTTTGAGATGCTAATAAGCTGCTCCCAGTTGTAAAACAGTACCTGGTTGCCACGGTCACACAGTATAACAACTGTCAAAAAGTAGAAGTAAGACCAAAATTCCAGCTGTACAACATCCAAAACCAGAGGAAATAATTTCCCAAACAAGCATTTGCAGTCATGTTAGGAAGAACGTACACCCAGGCCTGATTACTGCCAAACCACTATAAACCAGTATAAATGTCAATCTAATTTTATGCAAAGGTAGACATACACCAAAAAAACTGAGACTTCTAGAACTACCTACTATTACAGGTAGTTCTACAAAGTATTGCTTCAAGGGGGTACATTCAAATGTATGCCACACTTTTCAGACATCTTAGTTGTAAATATTTTTAAGAACAATATGTCATTTTTCTCCTAATTTACAGTTATGACTTTGTGTTGTTCGCACATAAAACCCTAATAAGACAAACTGAAGTAAAAAGTTGTATTGTGATCAAATGTGAAAATGATTGGTTTTGCCCTGCACTGTAGGTTCTTCTGAAGCACAAACTTATATTTTAGCAGCTAAGGAAGCCTATGATAAAGTGAAAATCCAAGCAGTCTCATTGGATCCTGAACAGAATTGAGTCCCGATAAAAAAAAAGAAAACATTTAAGCATGTCTAAAACTATCTTAGATATGTTTAAAATACATGTAATAAGCTCTGGCTCATTTATTTTTTTATCATTGTTAACAGCACATATGTAAAATTCCCTGGGCTCTGCTGCAAATAACATGCTTACAACCCTCTGGATTAAGCTTCTTGTATTAATTGAACATATGGTCGCCATTCTCGAGCTGCTGCACTTCACGGTACATCTGGTGCAAGTTTAAAATCACCCCTGAAAGCTTCATGTGAGTAAATCAAGCTGAAATGTTCGTGATAGCACTGAAAATCTAACCAAGACAATGTGGCTAATCAGAGACGACAGCTAGTCAACAATCTACAGTGAGAGTTTAAGATTTCTTATTGAGCCACATCGTCTAACTCAGTTACAGTCAGTGGTGGGTTTTGACGTGGACCGCGTGGGTGGTATCACAGGGTGTCATTGTGAAGGGGGCGGTTCAAGCACGAGATACATAAAAGAAAAGTCCGTTCAGGTTTTCTAGAAGATGCTTTATGCCTGTTTCAGTAATATGACACTTCCCTATAAAAACTGGACATGTCTGGAAATTACTACTTGTTGCACTGTTTGTGTGTTAAATATGCCCCCAGAGTGAAATGGGAGAATTACTATTCTGGCAATAAACTGATTATTTTACATCATCGAACAGATGAATAAAAGGAACACTGTGGCATATAATTTAAAAGTTATATGCCACATGTTTTGATTTTCATATGCATCGTAAGACACAACCCAGTTACATGTAAGAATGCTGGTCAGGAAGTGACAAAACAATTCATGCAAATCATCAATCAATATAAACATATGGTGTAAATGAAATAAACAAAATCCATATTTATACGTATTTTATACTATCAGATTTTGATTAACCCCTGCAAAAAACAAAAATATCTTGATATTAAACCATTATTGATGAACTTCAGTTGTGATATAAATGATGTCCAATGTTTAGCCGATACTGCAGAGCCCTCTGGACCCTAAGGTCAGGCACTGCTGAGTTTAAGAAGTGAGGACATTTGTCACAAAGAAACAGGAAGGTAGATGTTAGGTTTAGAACGAGGATGAATCTCCCTCACTTTTCTTTTTTTTAATCATCCGTGTGCAATCCAACACTGTGCTGGAAAGGATGGGTTACAGAACTCAGGGAAGCACACAAAACAGGCGTGATCCATCTTGGGGCTAATGAGGGAACGCTCAGTTTTATTGGCACGCAGAGGAACGGATAGCGTCAGCTCGGGTCGCCACACATGCTTAGGGATCTATTGCACATCAAATTTCCCATAACTGAATATGGTGATGACACCCCCGAGGACAGTTTGAACAACACTCATGGATACCAGTCTGATCCATCACTATGGGGCCTATAAAACAGAAGGGAATGTGCTGAGGTTGCGGCAATAACCATTTCAGCTAGTTTAAATATTTATTTGCCAGATTGCTGTTAGTGGTAATTATTGTGTTGCAAATTAGTTTTTTGCCATTTATGCTGGTCAGTCCACCTGTTATTTAGATATATAGTGTCGCCTTGCAACGAGAAGGTCCTCGGTTCAATCCTGGCCTGGACTCGTTCTGCATGGAGTTTGCATGTTTCATGCTTTGATTCTCATGTTTCATGCTTTGCCCTTTTCATGTGTGGCTAACCCGCAGCCTAGTGTCAAGATGGGTGGGCGTGGTCTGCAACCGCAAGTTTGTATAAAAGTGACAGAGCCATCTAAACAGCTCATTCTGAAAGGGATTAAAATTGTCAAGATCAGATTGCTTTATGAGAGAGAGGGATTTTGTGCAAAGAACTTCATTGCCATGTTTTGTACAGACCATAGACCTGTTAAAACGTATTTAGAAAGAGGCATAGTATGTCCACTTCAAGCTAGTTTTATGCTTAGTTAACTTAATTGACTGTTTCCACATTAAATAATTGTCAGATTAGCACTTAAATAACAACAGCTCACTATCTTATTTTCCTGCTATTTGATAAATAAAAGATCTGCCTCCCATTCTACTTTTAGAAATACTAGGAGCCACCAATAAACCTGCAGACTGACAGCAGAGGGTTCTGTTAGGAACATATGGGACAATCAGATCTCTGATGTATGATAGAGCTTGATTATTAAGTAGTTTATATGTAAGAAGGAGGATCTTAAATTCTATTCTGGATTTAACAGGGAGCCAATGAAGGGAAGCTAAAACAGGAGAAATGTGCGATCTGTGCTTTTAATTCACATTATTATTATTATTTAACTATTATTTAACTGTCTTTACATGTCTAAACTTTTACTACATCATTTGAAACTGGTTGACTTTTCTATATCATGTCATCCATTATTATTATAACTCAGTGTTATATAGGTGAAATATCCATCCTCCTGTGGTTAGGGGAACACTTTATTTCTTTAAGTGCCAACAGTGCTGAGTGTAACAAATATAATCGATCCCAAGGGAATAACTCTGAATGGGTTCCTGTTTGGTCAGGATGGATGGACTACATTGGATTATTTAAAGAGAGAGTGCCACTCGCTCACTCCCCAAAGCCCTTAGTGCCACTTAAGTCCTGCAGTTTCACAGTGTCACAATCCTCCTTTAAACGAATACATGATTTACAACATCTTCTCACGTACACATCTCCCAACGTCACACCTAATGTAAATGTCTGGGTGAGGTGCTCTTGAGCGGTTTTAGCGGGGGACCCAAGTGAGATATTAGTTTCCTCTGCTCCGGGAAGCCAACTTATTAAAAGAATTTCATATCTTCGTCATAAAGGGAGCCGCTAGCTATAATCCTGTGAGTCAATTTGCATCCAGGCTCACAGTTTAAACAGGAACTGAACCAGATTGTTTTGAAAGATTTTCAACAAGTTTGAATGTGTTACTCACATATAAGAGTTACTGCGTGGATGTGATTTAGCTTCATAACAGACGCTGACATTAAAATTACAAGGTTTCAAAGAAGTGATGCAACATATTCCTTTAGATTTCAAAGGATTTCTTCAGACTTTTGAAGTAGGGTTCTGGTAAAAGGTTGGAAGTAATATCTTACCTGCAGTAAATAACTATTTGGGATCCTTATTTAGTATAGATCCAGACTTTTGGACTTGGTAGCTGAAGCTAACACTGGGTTAGAAAGGGGCCAGGCCAAATAGAGCTTGGACCATCTTTAAAGACTCTTTTCTCCAAAAGGTCATAGTTGTTTAGCCGAATTATATTGCATGAAATGAAGGTAGGAGGGAGTCCTGTACCAAGGATCTTCCAGAACGAAACATGTAAATGAGGACATGAGGACAGAACATGTAAAGGGTTTCCAGGCAGAGCAGTGGTGGACTGATGGGAATTTGAATCTCAGACTTGGACTTAAGTTGCACTTAAATCTCAAAAACGGACTCCAGATTTGACTTTGATTCCTTTTCTAAAGACTGAAGACTTGACTTGGACTCGAGGTCTGGAATTTGGTTCTCAAACTTGCCTTTGATAGGGTTAAAAACAAAGACGTAAGAAATGACTTGACTGGCACCACAACTTTGAAAATAATATGCATATTTTGTTATGAAAGCATGCATTTAATTTATTAGCCAGGGACAGTCATGAAAGGTGGGATAATAGTTGCTCTTAAATGCGTTATCTCACCTCTATAAACTTCTTCTCAGTGTTTTGTGTATTTTTGACCCTTAGGTCAAAATAGGATTTTGACATTAGTTTAAAAGTAAATAAACTGGTTTTGAAAAAGAACAAATACAGTATGGATTGTTTATAGCTGAAGTATGCTAACATCTTTTGGAGGGGTACTTTTTTGGCATCAGGACAGATATTGATGGGTTCATATACATTCACACTATTTCTAAATGTTCCCACAAAACTTGGCGGTTTAACATTTAGCCGTATTTTCAACAAAACGAAAAAGCATATGGATATATATATATTTTTTTTTTAATCACAGATCAGATTTGGCCATTTGGTAAGTTAAAAAAGTGTTTTTGACATGCTTAATTTTGTTCAAACTCAAAATTTTAGATATGTGTTCATTTAATTTACTCTTATAAATAAATATATATATATATATATATATATATATATATATATATATATATAATTGTTTTGTGGTGGAAAACTAGCAAGAGGACACTTTTTACAATATGTTCCTGTTAGCTGTAGCTCATAAGAATAACCAGATGGATGTGTCTCAAACTGACCTACAACTGATTTCCAGTCATTTCAGAGCTTATATTTGGCTTATATTCGAATTATAAGTATTTCATTATATATGATAAGTTGATATAAGTTGTCATAGAGTTTAAAAAAATCGAAGGACCTCCAGTTCAGTTTATTTAGAAATGTGTCATTCTATTTTGCATCTCATTACTTATTGAGTTATTCAGCGTGTACACGGCGTATGTTTGCTTCTTAGTTTTGACAAAAAAGGCTTTAAAGACATAATTTCCAAATAACTTTGGTAAACTTCAGATTCGAAAGCCTAAATAGTGCACCATTTAGTGAAGAAGTAGACATTGTGAATACAGGGATTTTATTCTGAAAGCATGTTTCTTTAGAATAAAAACACTTCCTCTTTGGTTAATTGAGAAATTTGCCATTATTAAGCACATACCTGCTGCTTAAACTTGTGCCTATTTTTGTTGGATGTTTTATGTGTGAGTTTGGGTTTATAATAGGTTTTTAATCTCAAGGAGTGTTTCCTGGTTAAAAAGAAGCCAATGAAAAATGGTAACTGATTTATTTATTTATTTATTTAAACACATACAGTACATAGTGGTTTTCATATTATTTAGGCCTCAAGACAAACAGTACATGATTTGAATTAATAAACAAAGTTTGAATTAATGACCTAATAACTTAATAACTTGAGTTTGATTTGGGCCAAAAGATCAGAGACCTGTCTTAGACTTGGGGTGATAGATTGCCATTGACAGTATGTACAGTAGAACAGTATGTAACTTGACTTGGACTTACCCTCAAAGACTGCAGACTTGACTTGAACTCGGTCCTCAAAGACTCGAGATCTGACTTGAAGCAACTGACTTTAGAATTGACTTGGACATGCCTGTCATTGACTTGAGACCTAATTTTGTACAATCATAGTATTGCATTTGCATAAACTACTACGATGTTGTTGTAGTCTTTTTAAGCTAATACAAATCTGCTTTGGTCACCGCCAATCTTGGACTAGGGTGTAGCTCAAGTCTCTGGGACTGACTAATCGGAATATATATGTAAAGTTTTTTACTGAAGGTTAGATATTAATACCTTATAACCTCTTAATAGCCCCCCTTCTGACTTATCCCTTTGGTTTTGATTTCAAAGAGTTGTTAGAGTTCTGCCAGCCAACCAGAGCTGTTCTGTATCACAGTGTTTTCTTGCCTGCAAAACATGTTCAAACACAGAGAGTGAGAGATGTGTCGGGGAAAGAACAGAAGACAAGTGGTGCCGGCAGGAATTTTTGTCACATTCCATGATTGCCTCTGTCTGACATAAACCTTCCCTCTTCCCAACCAAAGGCATCCTCTATCTAAATGAATTCTTTCTCTGCTTGTCAAAGAGCCACGGCACCGTTCGCCTTGCGTGCCAAGATGGTTTGACATTTCCAGTCAGTATCTGAGTCAATTCAGATGAGCTGGAGGAGTGTCCAGGAGCAGATCAGAAGTCCAGCTTTAAATCAATGGTTACTTTCAAGAAGTAAAAGACAAGCAATTCTTTCCTTCCTGTTTTTTTTCTTATTAACTCAGTCCTTACAAGAGCACATCAAAGAAATATCATCTTCTCACCATATGCTGCATAGTTTCATAATCCAAATAGACTTTTGTAATTACACAGTCCACCAGGGGAATAAAGCTCATCGATTCTCTGGGAAGAGAAATTTCATTATGCAGACCTACTGTAAACCATGGATGTTATCAGCATCTTCAGACTTGTTTCATTTTACACAACAAAAGACAATTTCTGACTCAGACAACAGAAAACAATGGGATAGCAGTGCGGATGTTAACCATATTAAACATATTCTTACAAAACTTTACAGGTGGGAATTGAATATGGGTAAAGTAAAGAACACAACCTGTCAGGCGTGCAACATCCGGGGAACGTTTCATCTGGTCGCATCATTTATTTTTTCCCCTAGCAGCACAGACGACTCTGTGACATTTCTGTGTATGCTTGATATAAATACCTAATGAATGTTGCTTTTTTTTCCCTTACAGATGTGCCTCGCTTCCAGCAATAGAAAACCCTCTGATGCAATCATCAAGCCATCAAATGGCAAGCGAAACACTCTCCAAGAGAAGTATTTGTGCATTTCTGCTGGTATGATAAAGGCTGTAGCTGTTAGAATATAGATAGGATTCTCTCTGGTGCTATAGAAAAGCCTGAAAACTGCAGCTCAACTCTTTATTTGTCTAAGCTGTTTAACATTTGGTACTCATGTCAGGACCACAGTGGTTTAGATGAATACGCCATTGTTTTTTAAATGACCCGGTTCAGAGCTAAATCAAACTGAGAATCTACACATATTTACACTGAACAAAAATATAAACGCAACACTTGTTGTTGCTCCCACTTTTCATGAGCTGAACTCAAAAATGTGAAACATTTTCTAAATACACAAAAGACCCATTACTCTCAAATATTGTTCACAAATCTGTCTAAATCTGTGTTAGTGAGCACGTCTCCTTTGCAAAGATAATCAATCCAACCTTACAGGTGTGGCAGATCAATGCTGATTAGACAGTAGACAATATTGCACAGGTGTGCCTTAGACTGACCACAATGAAAGGCCATATCATAACTCCACCGCCACCATGGGCCACTTGATCCATAACGTTGACATCAGCAAACCGCTCACCCACACGACGCCACATGCTGTCTGCCATCTGCCCTGAACAGTGAAATCCGTGTCTGCTTGACACAGTAGTACTTGGCGTTTATAAAGCAGCTAATGGAGTGCTATTTGTTTACCTTGGCTCTGATGTATCCACTAGAGAGGATTTAATAGATTTCAGCTATATGCAGGCAGTTGTGGTGTTCAACCCTCGCGAATACCAGGGGTTCAATATATATATTTCTATATACTTTATGTACCTTGATTTTTCTTGATCGTAGCTAAGAACAGGTTCAGTAAAACAGAAAATGTTTTCAGGTTTTTCTAACTTATTTTAAACAAACAATTCTGTAAGAAAAAAAACTGGCAAAAAGGTAGCAGACTTTTTACAACAAGGCAGTGCTAATAGTACTGATATGGTTTTGTTCTCAAATTTAAAATCTTTTAAAAATATGCATGAATCTTGCAGTGCCCTGGTAAGCAAGATGCTTATTATGCAAGCAAAATAATAAAATAAAAACTGAAATGTGTATTTTAATCCTAAAACCCTCCCTACAAAATACAACTGTTTTTTTAACTAGCTGCAAACCAATCATTAGGGTAATTCCTTTTTAAATTTCTAAATAACTTTTTCCTTTGTGAAATACAAAATAAATTCAACGTTCATCACCACATTGCATTGTTTGAGGGCTTAATGTGGCTTTATAGTGCCTGTTGGGTTAAAATATGCATATGATTGTGCATCTTAAGGGGCTGGTGGCAACCATAATGCTGTTCCACTGCTCACATAAATCACTGGGAATGCATGCATTTTTTGCTTTGATCAGTAGTTGGTCTTCAAGATCCTGCAGGCCATTATTACCAGCCGTTTTTGGCATTGCTTTGGTGTGGAGAGCTTTAAATTGTAGATCTTTAGCTACACATTTTCTGCAATAAAAACAAACATGTGCACCCTATTCCAAGAAAAAGCAGTGATTGCCTCCAACTTATATATCCTTTATCTGACTACATGCTGTCACATCGTTCCTATGACAGTCCAGTGCAATTGGGAAGAAAAGTTAGCATACGGACAGTGAAAAGACAAGAGCTTTTAGCTACACAACCATAGTTTATTACTAATGTCATCACTTACACAGACTAAAGAAGTGTCAGCGATAGTCACTTAAAGGTCATTAGCAAATCATACTTGAGTAACAAGTTAGAAATAGTTTGAGAAACACTGTCATCATCCAGATGGAAACCAAATGTTTGTCATTTACATTCATCTTACCAAAGAAACTGAACTTGAAAGCAGCAATACAGGGTGGGAGGAAAAGGCATAGAAACTTAAAGAAGAAGAAATAGATGATAAATAGATTCCACTTCCTTTAATTCTACGTTTCATCTGTACCTTGTCTGGGGTTGGCTAAGACCTCGAGTCTTCAAGTCCTTAGAGTATCTGGTTGAATATTACATATTATAGATAGATAATAATGCAATCTTTTTATTTACTTGAAAATCAGACTATTTGCTTGACCAACTTTTGTAACTGCAATGGGTCAGAGAAGAAAGCCGTAGTCAACCAACAAATGTGTTTGTTAGTCACCCAATAAAACTGCTGTTTTGTAAGACCTGTTGTGAAGGTCGTGTTACTCAAGAAATAAACGTATCGAAGAAGTTCGTTGCAGTATTCCACTACAAGCAGTACAGTATTAGAGATTTAATCCCGCTTTCCAGTAAGGCTAATCATATGGAATCCTTAAAAAAAGCAGAGCTTAGGGAGATAGGTTCTTCTCATGTTGTTGTCCGTAAAGCTCATGAGGATGCCTTCAGAGTTCTTAAAAGCGTATCTCTAGTCCAGAATAAAGGATGTCTCTATTTACAGCAAGGTCCTTTGTATTACTTCTTGCTTCTTTTATGATCCACCAGACCTCAATGGTGGGTTCACCTGAAACAGGAGAAAACAGTGGTTAAATAAGAGTATGACCATGGAGGCTACAGCAGCAACAAATCCTCACAGAAGCTTATCTCACATCCAGCTGAAATAAAACCGAAATAGTAAAGTGACTAAACTTGAGCTCCAATGTAATGTTTTAGATCAAAGCATGTTCATGTGTTAGTGACGTAGTCAAAGTCCAGACCCAAATGCACTACAGCATCAGCATCTTGAATAATTAACTTGAATAAATAAAAAACTTGAATAATTGCTATTAAAAGACACCCTCCAGCTAGTCTGCCTGAGCGTGGCCTAATTTCAAATAAATGTTAGACAACATGTTTAATCTCTTAAACGTTTAAAGTTGGTAGATATACCCCAAAAGACTTGCAGCAGTAACTTGAACAAAATCTCTACACTGTCTTAACTTGGAAAATGAATGCACTCCATAATTTCTAGATTTTCACTAAAAAGAATTGAAACCAACGTTGTATTGGTCTATAACATCAAATCCAAATGAAATATTCTGAAGTCTATGGTTGTTATGTGACAAAATGGGAAAAAAAGAGATTCAGGCCAATGTTTATCTCAGATGGATTAACTCTCGCGGATCATAACAGTGTGCTTCACTCAGTTTCTCAAGTTAACCATTGACCAAAAGGTGGCTGTGAGGGAAAACTCCCATAATCGTTGGATGTATTGTTTGCCTACACATTTATCTATTTGTAGCATTAGAAATATTTTTGTGCTGTTTAATTAATCCGCCTATTATGTGATTTTGTGTTTAAAAAATAAAGAAAAATCTGATCTTTTAGAAAGAATTTCTGCACTGTTATTTGCATAAAATCAGACGAGAGTATGCTCAGACTCCAACTGTTGCTATGGTACCAACATTCGAGTACTAAACCATCATGTAGCTTTCTAAAGTGGGCCTCCCCAAAGTCTCGATATTGACCGTCTCTTTTCTGATTCACCACATGTTTAGGAGTTCAATGTAGGGTATAGGATATATTGTCTTTGTACTCACTATTTACACCAAACCCAACTCTTCATCTTGTAATTTACATCCGTACCATTGGGGTTTGTCTAAGTTCTAATGAGCCCAAGACATGAAGGTGAGTCCTTTAATTTGCTCTGTCTTCTCAAACCCCCAGATGGCCGCTCCTACTAAGCAAGGTTCTGTTGGAGGTTTCTTCCTGTTGAAGGGGAGGTTTTCCTCTCCACCGTTGGTACATGCTTGTTCAGTATGAGGGATTGCTGAAGGATTGATGTGGTTGGAAAGTCTGCATCAGTGGGGCCCAACCTGTCAAGAAGCCATCAGGCTCAGCTCATAACAGTATAAGTGTTCCGCTGAGGTGGCTCACCTCAGCGGCCTCATCGATCGTTTGGGCTCCAAATTGGAGACGATTTCCGAGGCGCACATCAGGTTAGCCGGCATGGTTACCACACTCCAGCAACGACCATCCCCTGTCGCCGAACCCCACATCTGCCTTCCTGACAAGTGGAACGGAACTGACGGCAAGCCGGATGGATTGCTGGCGACGCTGGATATGATATCTGAATGCCACCCTTCAATGTACTCCTCTACTGCTCCAAGAGTGGCCCTGCTCACTTCCCTACTGTCCGGCAGGGCGCAGGAATGGGCCGCCACACTGTACAACCAGAAGTCGGACCTGTGCAACGATTACGCACAGTTCGTGGCTGCTCTCCGCAAGACCTTCGTCCCACCCAGTAGCGAGGTCGGCGCAGAGGGACAGCTCCTTCATCTCCGCCAGCGTAACCAACCGGTTCATCTCTTCGCTGCGGAGTTCCGCACCCTGGCCGCCCAGCTAACATGGGGTGACAACGCACTGCGGTCCGTCTTCTTGGAGGGGCTGGCAGACTACATCCAAGACGAGATGGTCGGCAGGGAGGCTCCAAAGTCCCTTGACGCAGTGGTGACCCTGGCTCTGGAGATCGACCGCAGACTGATGAGCCGCTCCAAGACATCTGCTCATTCCCCGACGCGCCGACCCTTCCTGCCCTGCCACGCGGAACCCAGCACTGCTCTTTCCTACGATCGGCGATCACTCCGAGCTAATTAGCTTCCTGGTTATCGCTCCCAGCTCCACCCCGCTCATCTTGGGGTATCCCTGGTTCGCGCAAACGACCCGCACATCTCCTGGTCGACGCAACAGCTCCTCAGCTGGGGCCCCTCTTGCACGACTCGCTGTCTCCGCCCCCCTTCCACCAAGTCGCCGAGGGTCGTGCCTGCTCTGGACGATGAGAAGATCCCGCCTCCCTATCGAGACCTGGCAGAGGTATTCAGCAAGAGCCGAGCAGCCACACTTCCTCCTCACCGACCATATGACATAGCAATCAACCTCCTGCCCGGAGCAGGAGCAGCACAGATGGAGGCTTAGGTCTCTGAAGCGCTGGACCAAGGGTTCATGCGGCCTTCCACCTCCCCAGCTTCGGCTGGATTTTTCTTTGTGAAGAAAAAAGAGGGGACTTTACGTCCATGTATTGATTACCGTGGGTTGATTAAAATCACTATTAAAGATCGTCATCCGCTCCCTTTGACCACCAATGCTCTTGACTCTCTCTCTTGTGCCTCCATATTCACCCGCCTTGACCTGCGCAATGCCTACAACTTGGTCCGGATCCGTGAGGGCGACGAATGGAAGACGGCGTTCAGCACCCCCACTGGTCACTGGGAATACCAGGTCATGCCTTTTGGCCTGTGTCACAGCCCTGCAGTCTTCCAGCGCCTTCTCAATGACGTCCTCCGGGACATGCTCGGACGTTGGGTCAACGTCTACCTAGACAACATCCTAATATACTCCACCTCCGAGGTGGATCACGTCCGCTACGTCTGAGCAGTCCTGGAACGTCTTCTTCAGAACCTTTTTTGCAAATTGGAGAAGTGTGCCTTCCACCAACACTCTACCACTTTCCTGGGTTACATCATCTCAGCTGAGGGTGTGGCCATGGACCCCCAGAAAGTGTCTGCAGTGAAATCCTGGCGACTTCCCACCACCCTCAAGCAACTCCAGTCCTTCCTCAGCTTCGCCAATTTCTACCTGCGGTTCATCCGGAACTACAGTTCGGTAGTGGCTCCCCTGACTGACCTCACCAGACCAGCCGCTCAACCACGCCCCTTACAGCTACCTGCAGTAGCCAGGCAGGCGTTCAACCGGCTGACTCATCTTTTCACCTCTGCTCCGATCCTCCTCCTCCCAGATCCTACAAAGTCTTTCACGGTGGAGGTGGACACCTCCAACATCGGCGCTGGAGCCATGCTTTCACAACAGGGCACAGATAGAAAGCTGCACCCATGCTGCTTCTTCTCCCGGAAGTTCTCCACCACGGAGCCACGCTACGGGGTAGGCGACCGTGAGTTACTGGCAGTCAAATGGGCTCTGAAGGAATGGTGCCACTGGCTCATGAGGACGCCGGAACCTTTTCTAATCTGGACGGACCACCAGAACCTCATACACATCCAGAACGCAAAGCAGCTGAACCCTCGTCAGGCTCGGTGGGCCCACCTCTTCGAGCACTACAACTTCCACATCTCATACCGACCTGGCTCCAAGAACGGGAAGGCTGACGCGCTCTCCCGCCGCTATTCCCAGGATCCGACACCCCGCCCGCCTGCCCCTATCATCCCTCCAGACAACGTTTTGGCAGCACTCTACTGGCCTTTAGAGGACTCCATCCATGCGGCCCAGGTTCTGGAACCGGCCCCACCCAAAACCCTGCCTAACCGTCTCTATGTCCCAACCAGCTGCCGCCAAGAGGCTCTACTGTGGGGTCACTCCTCTCCAGTGGCTGGTAACACTGGGGTCATCAGAACGCTCCAGCTTCTTCGCCGCGCTCTATGGTGGCCGACCATGGAAAGGGATGTTGGCAGCTTCGTCGGCGCCTGTTCCGTCTGCGCCAGAGCCAAACCCTCTACTCAACCTAGGTCCGGGCTGCTCCGCCCCCTTCCGGTTCCAGCACGGCCATGGTCGCACATTGGGGTGGACTTCATCACCGGCCTGCGATTGCAACCTTTGTGGACCACTTTTCCAAGGCAGTCCACCTGGTTGCTCTTCCCGGACTACCCACGGCCAAACGGACTGCCGAGTTCCTCCTTGGTCATGTGGGGTGCCTCCATGGATTCCCCCTGGATATCGTCTCTGACCGAGGGCCCCAGTTTACTGCCAAATTTTGTAGGGCCTTCTCCCGTCTCATCGGTGCAACCACTAGTCTCTCCTCCGGCTACCATCCTGAGACCTACGGCCAGACGGTGAGGGCTAACCAAATGGTGGGCAGGTATCTCCGCTGCTTCGCTTCTTCCCAGCCCTCCTCCTGGCCTCGTACCTTGATCTGGGCCGAGCTGTCCCTCAACATGCAGGTCTCCTCCGCCACGGGGTCGTCCCCCTTTGAGGTCTGCTATGGCTACCAACCACCACTGTTTCCTCATCAGGAACCAGAGGTGGAGGTCCCGGCAGCCCACACACTGATCCGCCGGGCCAGAGCAGGATGGATCCGAGCCCACACATCCATCAGACGGGCCAATGCTGGCTATGTGGCTCAACACCGTCGGCGCCACCGGCCCGGACCATCATTTCAACCTGGGGACCTGGTGTGGCTCTCCACTCGACACCTTCGGCTGCCCTCCGGATCTCAAAAACTGGCCCTACGCTTCATCGGTCCCTATCCGGTTGTCTGCCGCATCAATCCAGTGACTTACCACCTTCGTCTGCCAGCGACCCTGAGGATTCACCCAGTGTTCCACTGTTCCCTCCTCAAGCGCTGGCTCACCTCACTCCTCTCCCCTCCGGAGGATCGCCCTCCACCTCCCTGGTTCATCGACGGTGGCCCGGTGCGATGCTTCCTGGATTCCCGTCCCCGGGGCAGGGGATTCCAGTACCTTGAGGACTGGCAGGGGTACGATCCAGAGGAGTGTTCCTGGGTTCCTTCCCGACACATCCTGGACCCCGCCCTTATCTCAGACTTCCACCGCCTCCACCTGCATCACCCAGGCCCTTCAGGGGCCGAGCCTAGAGGGGGGGGGGCTTTGTCAAGAAACCATCAGGCTCAGCTCATAACAGCCGTGCCTGATGGTCTCCTCTCCAACCATTGGCTAGATATTTTCCCTCAGGGATTCAAAAGCCACTGCTCCCATTTCATCCTCGCTCAGTCATCATTTCGTCTTTCATGACTAAAAGCTCTAGATCTCCGTTTCTACGCATGAACTCACCTCTCCAGTCCTGCCAGGATCCCAGCCTCGTCCCGACCGCTGCCGGTCCATCTGCGTCCTCGCCATCTGCGTGTGGAACACGGCAAAAATCCAGCTCTGACGGCCACCCGTCCAGAGGCCCCTGACACAACCTCATGCCAATGACTGACGCAATCTGCTGGGATTCCTTAAATAGGAAACTTTTTAACTGATTGGAATGTTTGTATAAATGTATTGAAATTACTTCTTGTTCAATTCAATTTCAATTCAGTTTATTTATATAGCGCCAATTCACAACAGATGTCATCTCAAGGCACTTAACAAGAAGTCATTGTTAAGTGCCTTGAGATGACATCTGTTGTGAATCAGCTCTCTCTCTATATATATATATATATATAAACTGAATTGAAATTTAAATTAATTTTCGCACCCTGTATTATTGCCTAAAATAATGGGTCTCCCATCCAAATCATTGAATTCAGGTTTTCCAACCACTTCCATGACCACAGGTGTATACAATCCAGTATCTAGGCCAACAGACGGCCAACAATGATTCGCTCTCAGTGGCTCAGTGAATTCCACATGTGTGAGGCCACGTCCACACGAAGCCGGTGTGTTCCCTATCCGGAATTTTTTTTTCTTCGTTCTAAAAAAAAATTCCGTAAACACGCCGTCGTCTCAAGAAATATCTGCATCCACACAAAACCATTGAAACTGACTGAAAACGGTGTAGTATATATGCCAGACCAGTATGCGGCGCTCTAATTCCGCCACAGAGATACACTATACACGGAGAAGAAGACTTTCAGCATGCGCATAACCTTGCGCGCTGTATACGAACCAAGAAGAATAAATTTATAACAAAGCAATAGATTTTGCTGTAATAAAGCTAGTAGGCTTAGTAGCTTCTGCAGCACGAACAAAATCATGAGGTCCGCCATTATTGTTGTTGCAGTTACGTGTGACGCAGCCGAAACGTGATGTGATGACATCATCGTTTCAGAAAATATACGGATTCGCTGTACACACGAAACCGGAGGGGTGTCGTTATCAGATTTATCCACTTTGGTACCCGGTTTTATGGGATCAGAACAGTATCACCTTGAAATGAAACTGAAAATAAATATTGGCACTGAAAATAAAAATTGGCATTGAAAAATATTATTGTAACTGAAAATATTAATTTTGAATCTGAAATAAATCTAGTGAAAATGTTTGTATTGAAAGTAAAAAAAAAATAGTGATTTTTTTTTCTATGAAACTCATGCATATGCTTTGAAACAAATAACTCACTTACAATCCAGTTTTCAAACTTTCCTTTTTTTTTACAATGCCAATCCTTTTTTACAATGCCAATCTTTTTTTACAATGACAATCTTTTTTTCAATACCAATCGTTTTTTCAATGCCATCATTTTTTCAGCTTCATTCAGGTGATACTGTTTTGACGCTTGTGTGTGCACCCGCATGAGGGGCGGGGCATCAGCCCCCCATATGTTTGCATGAACGAGGCAGGAGGGAAACTCCGACTGTCCAGGCGAGACGTGAGAAACAACAGGACATTTACATTGCTAATAATGTGGTTTGTGGAAGAAAGAAAGACATTCGGTTTCTTCTCAGTTTCTTCTACTGACCAGTAGACAAAAAGTCTTGTGATAAAGTTTTATGCTTGTGTAGCCTGTCTTTGTTGGAGGCTCGCCTCATTACAGACAGTGTGGTATGAAGGGATGTAAATACACACTATATAGGCTATACCATATTAAATAATTGTATTTATTTCAGATCAACAATACATATTTACAATACATGTCAATAACGTTAACAAATCAATTAAGACTGGTGTAAGCAAAGCTAACAACACTGACAACTCGTTTTTTATTAGATTGCAAAACGTAATTGTGACACACACTCTAAACCAGAAGGTGGCGGTAATGCGCGCCAACTGCCATGGCAAACTGAGAAGAAACCGTTTATATCTTATTTTTTATTATTATTATTCCACAAACCACATTATGCTTTCTGTACACCTAGAGACTTTGAAACGATTTAGAAAAGATTCTTAAAGATTATCAGCTTACATCTAAAGACTTGGGTTAACAGTTTTTTAGTCTCAGACTAAAGATTTTATAAACACTGAATCTAGTTGGGACACTATTTAAAAGACTACACCTAGGCTATTTTAGCTTCCCGCAAAATTCCTCCCATTATGCTCAGCATTATACAGTTTCTTTATGTGCGAATGTTTTAGCATTCTTTGCCAAGATTGTTATGTCAAATAAAGACTTGCATTCAAACTGGGTACTGTATCATCAAGTAACTGGTTCACTCATATCTTTTTAATGCAAGGTGTTTATGCTGTACCACTTGCTCCATGCAGATGCACAGATAGCGCTGGTTTGTGCCTGTATTCCAGGGTGCAAGGTTGGCATACACTTTTTAATTTATGGCCCATTACTCAGCCATGGAACACAAATATTGTATTTGAGCCTGTCAGGCTCCATAGGTGGCTACAAAACTGTTATTTATAAATATGACAGCTATGTTTATAGCCTACTTTCCCGCAGGAACAAAAAAAATTTATATGTGGCAAGGTGCAAGATAATATCATTAACGGTACTCAAACCCACCACCATCGGAGAGGTAATCCTGCTTATTAACCATTGTGCCATAGCAGTAAAGTAAAACCGTACAGGGTACACTGTAACCGGACAGGACCCCCATACGGTCACATTGCTTGTTGATTGATTTATGTCACAACGACTACACTAGGACTTTGATAATATCAAACATGTTTGATTCAAAAGACTACAGAAAGACTGTCATAAATCGGGTCCCCAACTGCAGATTATCACCTTCCACAAACCACATTAGAAGCAAAGAAAATGTTGATCCCACTGTCCCGCCTCGGACAGTCGGAGTTTCCCTCCTGCCTCGTTCATGCAAACATATGGGGGGCTGGAGCCCCGCCCCTCATGCGCGTGCACACACAAGCGTCAAAACAGTATCACCTGAATGAAGGTGAAAAAAATGATGGCATTGAAAAAATGATTGGTATTGAAAAAAAGATTGGCATTGTAAAAAAAATAAAAGTTTGAAAACTTGATTGTAAGTGATTAATTTCTTTTAATGCATATACATGAGTTTCATAGAAAAAAAATTCACTTCAAAAAATGTTTTCACTTTCAATACAAACATTTTCACTAGATTTATTTCATATTCAAAATTAATATTTTCAGTTACAATAATATTTTTCAATGTCAATTTTTATTTTCAGTGCCAATGTTTATTTTCAGTTTCATTTCAAGGTGATACTGTTCTGATCCCCATACGGTTTCAAAAAAAAGCGGTTTCAGTCTCCGAAAACGCCGGATCCGTGTGGACGAAACGCTAACATGATAAAAAATGTATGCGTATACAGCGCAACGCGTCTCCATGTGGACGGGCCCTGAAATTCACTCGCTACCAAATATTCAACAGTCAACTTTCAGTTATGCGTCGTTTCCACTGAGTGGTACTGCATGGGTTGGTGCATTTTTGTACGCTATTTTGCCTGTAGCCATTGTAAAATTGACCCGTACCACACATTTCCTGGGCAAATCAAAGCACATCCATGTGCTAGAATGACCTAGTGAAAGTCCTAAACTTAAATCCAGTTGAGAATCACAGATGTTCTCCTACCCACCTGACTGAGCTTGGGCTATTTTGCAAACAAGAAGGGGCAAAAACATCCGTTTCCAGACACGACCCATTAGACTTGCAGGCAGTGGTAATTGCAGTCAAAGGTCGTTCTGCTAAGAAGCTGAAAACAACTGGCTGCCACATTTTCCAATGTTTAGCAGAAATAAAACCCCCACTGAAAATCATGTAATTTTGATTACATAATTATACAGCACTTTGTACTAGTCTGTCACTGTAGATGGTCAAACGATTAAAGCAACACAAAATCTCTACAGACGTCCTCTATAACAGAGTGAAATACAACTCTTAAATCAAAAAGTGAAATAAATAAAAAAAATGGTACCCCTACACAGTAATGTGTATGTACATATTAGATCTGCCTAGTTCCTCTCACATCCCTGTATTCTATTTAGCATAAAAGCAGAGTGCTGGGTTTGCATTAACATCTCCAGCCCTTCACTCGTGGTTTGGTGCTGTCAGATACTTGGGAAGACCTCCATTCTCCTTGAGATTAAATTGCCTGTCATGAAGCTCGGCAGCTGACTGGCAGCTCCTCCGCTCATATAAAAGTACATTCTGGAAAAGACTCTTGAAGAGCATAACGGAACAACCTTCATAACAACGTCCGCTATCTATTCCAGTCGGCTGTCAAAGGACATGTGGGCTTGATGGACCGCAGGAAGCCATCTCCGGGCTTGAGAGGCTCCATTATTGACTGTGAACTTTTAATAGGAAACAGACAGCTGTGACAACCCAGTTAGTTTAATTCTCTAATGGGTTGTTTGACCA
Source organism: Valencia hispanica (assembly GCA_963556495.2). NCBI lineage: Eukaryota > Metazoa > Chordata > Actinopteri > Cyprinodontiformes > Valenciidae > Valencia > Valencia hispanica. Next base: position 30,007,583 of record OY747722.1, on the reverse strand, counting down.
AGGCCGAGTGGATTATGTCATATAAATCACCCCCAATTAGGAAAAACAAGCAAAGAATTTTCGTGGCCATCTCTTTTCAAGAAAACCTACCCTACATAGTCATGTAGGGTAAGAACCAAAATAATAGAGTTTCCACAAAACAGACAGGCGCTGCAGTAAATTCTTCTCTTCACTGGGTCATTTACATTCTGAGCTGCCATGGTGATTAATGTGGTACTAATTTGAGAATAATTTCAGGTTGAAAAGACAAAGAGCTAAGCTGCTTCTTGTCAGAAGCGAAAATGTCTCTGGAGATCGAACCATACCCTGTCTCACTTCAAGAAGGGAAAAAAAATCATTAGCGGCGTTGTGAGTAAGTGTCTGAAACAAAGCTAAAAATACAGGAAGGAAAAACCAAGTCCTCCCTAGGTGTTGGGTTTGTTTAATTGGTGGATGACAAGTGCTAATTTAACCGGCAAAGCATTCATTTCCATTCGGCGCCTGAAGTGAGCGTGGCTGAGAGATTTAACACAGCAGGTGCCGGGCTTGTGTTTGTGTAATTCAGCTGTGTAATTGGCACACTGCCGCGTCCTTCTCAGCAATATGTTTTGTGTTAGGACTACTATGACTGGGCTTTTCATCATATGGCAAGAATTCACCCATGAAATCAGCAAAAAAACACAGCAGAGAGGATGCAGAGCCAACCGTTATTATTTATTATGTTTAGGATTCGGACAAAAAGGCAATTTCTGCCACAGGTCAACACTGCTCTTAGGGAAAATGTACGAGTGTTCCTTTTCATTGAGATCTTGGTAATATCATAAATTAATTTGCTAGATAGATAATTGTACCAAGAATAAAAGGTGTACTCTGTTTATACTGCTGAAAATTAGAAATATAAGCAACATGGCCACCAATAATATAAAAGGTGGACATAGCAGCAGCTGAGCAATCCTAGCAGTGCAAAACATATGTTGTTGAATATTGCAACAGAACTTGAATGAATAAATACATTGGTATGGCCTTGTACTGCTAACAGTAGTTAGCATGGTTAAATGAGTGCCCGTAATACACACATCTATCTATCTAAATCTTGTGACTCACTATTGGAACACCGGTAAACTGGGAGTGGATAGAAACAGGTAAATAGTTTGGTTAAATCCAACGTAGCTTACTGACCAGAGGAAAAATAATCAGCAAGTATAAAAAAAGCATAACACCTTCAATTATTCTTTTTCTGGTTATGAGCAGAAACTTGAATAAAAAGGAAGATGCTTCTTCCATCTGAAACTAGCTAGCTAGTTAGCTAGCTTAGCATTATAGGCTAGGCTGGTGGAAGAAGGCTAGTTCTGTTGTTTCCTTGTATTTAGACAAAAAAACATTCAAATAGCCTTCCTTGCTCAGTTAAAAAAATCCCAAATACATGGGTGTTATGTTTATCCACTGTTTTTAATGGAGAAATTACCAAATATGGTCTTAATGTTAATTTCAATTTTTGTTTTTAAAAACAGTAATACTAGTATAACTTTGTCATGTCGTTTTTAGGAATTTAGGCTTTAGCAACTGCTTTAACAATTTAGGGCCCTTAACAATGGTTAGCCTACTGAAAACATTTTTAGACAAAGTTGACGTCCATGATTTAAAAAGTAGATCTTAGTAAAAAAGGAGAAGGCAATGGATATAAAAAAACAAACGATAATAAGTCAGGTGGAGATTTCTTTCGATTGCGATAATATGTCCGACTAACTCCTCCTGACAGGGCGGTTTGCTGCCCTGCAACATGAGCCTTGTAGTATACATTTAATGGACACACACATTTAAGACATAACTAACTAAAATTTAGGCCTGTGATCAAAATACAGACAAGTCAACCTTATTTCTCAACGTTATAATGCATTGTGTGTTGTATTAACAACTTCCGGCACAGCTTTTGACCTGTTCTCTTGCTGAGCAAATATTGGTAAGAAACATACACTTTTGCATCTTAAAGCAGATAATATTTTTATACTAGTCCCTTAATTTTTCAAATATTGTAGGGATGACCTGAAGAAATAGACTCTGATTTAGCTTTATCATCTCTCTTTTTTACTCTGATGCTAAAACGAAGGTAAAAGTATAATTTGGTACAGCTCTAATTTAGTTTTAAATGGTAATTTTCTGTTATAGGCTGATAATGTGGTTATGGGTTGCTGTTTGCAAAGTTACACAAATCAAAAAAATAAAAAATGAACACAAATTATTCAAATTATTTAGGCTGTCAGAAGAAAAAGAATATGGGTGTTTATTTTTCTAAATCATATTATCACTATGTCATTCATTCATTTATAAATGTCACAGTTTATACCTAAACATCTATGTAGCAAGATAGGAAGTTAAATATTTTGGTTTAAGTAAATATTTAGCATCAAACTAAATATTTTGTTAAGAAACTAAATATTTAGTTTGGAAGCTAGATATTTAGCTTCTTAACTAAATACTTAGTTAAGAATTTATCCTCCTGGATAAATATTAAGTTTGCAAACTAAATATTTAGTTTGCAAACTAAATATTTAGTTAAGGAGCTGGATATTTAGTTTGCAATCTAAGTATCTAGTTTCTTAATTAAATATTCAGAGTGGAACTAAATATTTTTTTTATAAGTAGCTCAATAATTAGTTTTTAAACTTAATATTTAGCTTACTAAGTAAATCTTTAGCGCCAAACTAAATATTTAGCTTCCTATCTAAATATTTAGCCTCCTAACTAAATATTTAGCTTCTTAAAAAAATATTTAGCTTCCTAACTACATATTTAGTTATAAACTAAATATTTAGCTTTAAACTGTGACATTTATAAATGAATATATAACATGGACGCAAATAACATTTTGAAAAATGAACCCCCATTTTTTATTTTATGACCGGCTAAATGACCCAAATTATTGTTGTTAATTTTTGACTGTGTAACTTTACAAACGGCACCCCAAATCTGGTCAGGGAGTAAACACCAGGAGGTTAAGCACAAATGTTTTATTACCTGTCATAAAAGGATGTAACCATATCACTTATTCATTCTAAAAAAGCCTAAACTGAAGTGGGGTAAGGATTTTCCTCCACGTGCTTCACAGTAAAAAGAGGTGGTCACTTTAAATTTAGATTCTTCAGCCACATTCATCTGAATTCCTCTATATTGGTAACCTATGGAAACAAATCCAATGATCCCAGGAATAATCCATCCACAGTACAACAAGAAGGCATGTTCTGACATGCCCGAGCTTCGAACGTACACGTCTGTAGACGTGAGATTACCCTAAGGGACAAAAGAGAACAAAAAGTGCGTTTCCACTATCAGAACTTCAGGCTACTTTGACCGGACCTTCCCAACATGCATGTGTCTCCACTTCATCGGGCCACACTGACAGGGCAGTTTTCGGGGGCCATTTCAAGAACCAACGGAGTACCAGTGTGGGGGTACGTACTCGGAATGGGTTGATCGAGTTCCTCAGCAGAAGCTGTGGTTAAGTCGTACTGATTGGTTGTAATTCAGAGGGAAATTAGCAGACGTCGCCAAACAACCGGCTTTGTAAACATAAGAAGAGTTGCTGGCGAAGCAGTTTATAACAGCAAACAGAAACCCAGCAACAAGCTCTGTTTCTTTCATCTCAATCTCTTGTTATTTCTGCTGCTTTGGGCGCCTTTTTGCGCTGATCAGTGACAATTAGAGTTGTGATATGTAGATGACTTTAGCTGATTCCTTAAAGGGTCGGTTGTGTATGGAGACATGGCGGCTGAGATGAGCAGGCTAACAGATTACCCTGTCAGAAAAAGATCTGGTTTAATTACCCTGAAGTTCCGATGGTGGAAATGCGCTAAACTTCAAACCCAATACTTCAACAATACTGTTCATGAGATCTCAAAACAAACTGCTGCAGCTGTCATGGTGGAAGTAGCTCACAATCAATCCAGCAGCAGCACTGACTTCATAAGACTTAAAGCTGAGATAAATAAATGTAACATTTCTAAGGCTTTTTAATGCAGCGTTTACTATAGAGTGATTTCTTTTCTCTCTTTATCCCTCAGGTCCTGAGCAATACCGACAGTGCAGGTTAAAGACGTCACCTTTGTGGAATTCTGTATTTATCTGTAGAAAAGAAACTCTTCAAACTGTCACCTCTTGCTTCCATTTGGGGCTTCAAATGTACAAAATTCCTGCCACGTCTGAAACCCTCACTGTGCCCCAGGTTTTCTAATAGCCAGCCACTGCTTTGCCAAATATGTTGAATTCGCTGAGTTTTTCACTGGCTTGTGATTGATAAAGAGTCATGAAGATGAGGATAGCTGGGGGATCCAGTGCTATGTTTTTTATTTTTACTTTGATTATTTATTTTCCAGAAGCTCTGCAGAGGTGAGGAACAAAGTGTGAACTCCTGCCGTTTCAAGATTTGAGTGTGAGGAGTGTTGTGTCTCTAGCTGAGTTCAAAGGTGCGTACCTTTGATCTTCTAGGTAATGATGATGCTTTGAACAGGTTGCTGTGTGTTTGTGTCAAATACCTCCTCAGCTCCTTTATTGCTTGTGTAGTTACACTGTTGGGAATTGTTCCTAATCATACAATCTGACAAAGGGGGTATCACAAGTTGCATTAATGATTCATTGTGGCAATTTCTACTGTTTTTAACATGGAAGGCAGGGCTATAGGGAATCTGAACAACAAAGATGTTAAGGATGATACATATAAGGTATATCATTAATAAGAATAATAAGAAATCACCTGGGCTTTGTAGTGGAGCGTCTGACGTTACCAAAGCTGGTCTCTGTCAGCCGAAATCTTTCCAGAGATCCATAAGAAGGAAGAATAAAAAACACAAAAGACATTTTCAGTGTTAAAAATACTCTTGCAAGATTTGAGAACTATAGAAATCTTTTCCATTGCATCCACGGATGTTCTCAGAACCACGATCACTAAAAGAAAAACAATTCCATATATACATTCTGAGGTTCGAACCGATCTCGGAATCAATAGCCCAAGGCTCCAGGCTCCCGGCTCCAGGCAGGTGTGGTGCAGGCACTTTAAATAATTAACTACATGGAGAGAGGCAGAACTGAAGTCTACGGGTAGTCATAACACAGTGAAGGATACAGGCATCATGTTACAATGTTAAAAGCAAGTAACTGGAGTGAGTAATTGGCCAGTTTGGGTGCTCAGAGTGGCCTGAAAGTGCTAAGGAGACATGGCAGAACATTGATTATTGGACCCCAAGGGTCCGAGCACCGACTGCAAACACTGGTCTTTAGTTAAAGGCAGAGGCGACGGTAACAGAAGTCACAGCCTGCTGACCTTGAGGAGTGGCTGATCGCACTAGATTCAACAGCTCTGATTCTGGCGTCAATAAAGAGATAAAAACAGACGGGCTTGTTTTTTTTATTTATTTATTTTGTTGTTGTTGTTTTTTCGCTCACCTTGGTGGTTTTAATCTTGTTCCCTGTAGCACAGCTCCAGCCCTTCAGGTCAGGAAGAACTTTGCATTCCTCCCCATCAAGGCACGGATGCATCTGGCACCACCACTTCTGCTCCACTATTGAGGCTGAACATGGGTGTAAAAAGAATAAAAGACCATTATTATCCCATAATTCAAACCAATAATATGAGAACTCGAAGGAGAAAATTGACTCCGCTATAGGATCTATATATTTTTTTCTTGCCTGTAGTTTAGGGTTATCATGCTTTGGCTTCCAAAAAAAAGGACACTTTTGACACGTTTGATAAAAAAAAAAATTCAAAGCGTCCATTCTCCATATGGTTAGAATTAATTGTTAAATAACTATTTAGGCTTTGAAAAGTACAAAAATTACTTTAAAAACTCTGTAAAATTAAGTAATAATAGAAATAATTACCCGTCCGAATTGGAAAATTTACCAGTAACAATAATGGTTCACTTTTTAAGTCATACTTGACAAAAAATAAACAAATATCTGAAATAACATTGAGAAATATCAAGAATTATTTTTCTTTTGAATGTAATAATAAAAGTAAAACACAGCAATCTTAAAAAAGACAATTTAAAAAGTTTATACTCCAATCTTCATCCTCTTCAGTCACTTTATAGATGAAGTCTCACTTTGCACAGCATTATTACAGTTTTTCTGTATATGTGACCTACGGGATCTGTGCCACTTTTGTCACACATATACCAGCTGTGCCAGCTACGCTCATCGTTAAAGCTAACCTTGCGCTTCGACATATTGTAGGCCTAAACGTATGGAATTAAATCTAATTTCATATAAACAGCCACAGCGGTACGGCGCAGCCTGCTGTCTGCTCCGTCTATGAAAAGATCAGAACCACTCACTAAGCAGCGGCTCTGGGAGGATGTCACATGAGAGAAAGGCTGTGGTATTCCATATATCGCACCAGTCAGTTTATGTATTCTTATTGGTCCCCTGAAAAACAATGAAAACCCAGACAGTTGCATCAATCTGTGAAATCCTGCCGGATGCCCCCGGACAGCAAGTGAAAAGTGAACATGTCTAGGAAAAGGGGACTTGGTTGGAGCTCTGTGTATTATTGTGTTGATTTAATGATTTTTTTTATTTGCAGCTTAAATTTGGTGTGCACACCAGGCCATCTTATTTCTGTCTGCATTTCTTTTGCACCTGGATAGAAACTATTACTAAATGGTTTCGTATTCCAGGACGCCATAGAAAACAATCAAAGTTTAAATAACAAAAATAACATAGCAGGGATGGTCAATCTCTACTTCTGTAGTGATATAAAAGAAAATACCTCAACATCACGGTGTTTTGGGGGTTGACTTATGTCCTTTTTATGTCTTTTGTTAATAGCAATTCAAGTTTACTGTAAATTTCAGAGTGCGCAAACGTGAGACAGACGTGGGCAAAGGTAAGGCCCCAAAGAAAACACTAGTTTTGATTGTGATCTGTTAGTTTGCGCATCATGCACACAGCTTCATCATGAAAGACACACGACTAAATGCATATGATGCAGCTTGAAAGGTAAAAGCAAACGAGCTGGCTGTCAAAAAAAGGAAACAGATATAGGTAATGCTGTATGTAAGCTTGACATCAATGAATCGATGGTGAGATGTTGGCTTTAGAGGGCAAGAGGAAGAGGAAGATGAAGATAGCGACCAAAACCCTTCTGGTAGACTTAAGTATGTCTTAATTTCTAACCAGGCATGTTCCTGTCGTATTGGTGTTTATGTTGATGCTGTCTTTTTTCAGGCGGAGTAAAAAAAAAATGCATGTCTTAAACTGGAAAAGCACTATATATATATATATATCTATATATATATATATATATATATATATATATATATATATATATATATATATATATATATATATACCGTGTAAAAGTTTTAGGCAGGTGTGAAAAAGTGCTGTAAACAAAGAATGCTTTCAGAAATGTAAATAATAATTTTGATCAGTTTACAAAATGCAAAATGAGCGAAAAAAAGAAAAATTTAAATCAAATCAATATTTGGTGTTACTACCTTTTGCCTTGAAACCAGCATCATTTCTTATAGGTTCACTTACACAAAGTCAGGGATTTTGTAAGAATATAGTGTAGGATCAACTTGTTATACCAAACAGGTGCTAATGACCGTCAATGTAACACGCAGGTTGAAACTCTACTACCAAGGTGAGGTTGTGGAAGATAGTTTCATGTCATGGCAAGATTGAGCCCAGCAACAAGACACAAGGTAGTTATACTGCATCAGTAAGGTCTCTCCCAGACAAAGATGTCAAAGCAGACTGGGGTTTGCAGATGTGCTGTTCAAGCTCTTTTGAAGAAGCACAAAGAAACGGGCAGCGTTGAGGATCGTAGACACACTGATACGCCAAGGAATGTCAGGGAATATCATTTATTGGCCATAAGTTCAACAATAACATTGGATATCAATTTTGCCCCAAAAATTTCACATCAGTGCATCTCTAATTATTATCATTATAAATAACTTGGGAGAAAATAAATCACACGTAGAAAATAAAAGTAGGAAGAGAACAAATTGGCAATGCTAAAGAATGAAACGGGGACATAAATCCACCTAAGCTGTCATCAATATTGTATCACAAAAAAGAAGAAAATAACGAAAAGTAGAAGGATGAAAAGGGAAAAAAAACTACCAAAATATCTTTCCATATTACGAGAGGAGTGATTTTAAGATCCCACGTACAGGATGCCTGGAAAAACTTTTTGAAGATATTTATCTCAGTTGAAAAGCACATTTTCTTCTTAAAACTACTTTTTTGTCCTTTGTGAAAAACATTACAATGGGAATGTTCACTCAGCTTTGAACTTTCAGTTGGCTTTATGTGCTTAACTTAAACTTGGCTGCTTAATTGAACACATTTAACCACCAGCAACTCAAAGAAGCTAGAGATCCAACCTTTTCTTGTTTGTACATGCTACCGTGGCATGTGAATTTCCCCCCGTGGGATCAAGAAAGTAAAATGATGATTATTACTGTTTTATTATTATTTTCTTTTCCTACTGCCTTTATTTTTGTGATTACCTGTGAATAGAATAGAAGTTTCCTTTATTGTCCCACAGTGGGGAAATTCAGGCGTAATAGTAGCAGCATTACAAATTCACACAAAGATAACAATAGACAGAATTAGGAAAACTTTACAGTACAGTACAATTACAACATATAAATGCCGTGCATCACATAAAGCAATGACTTAATAAACAGTCTATGTAATTTGTGTTTTACATCTGGATTTGAAATGTAGTATTCTTATTACCACATTGCAATGAACATTGAATAAAACACACACCCCACAAAAGTGAGGGGAAGTGTCAAGTTTCTCACCACACCGCCTGAAATGAAACATAAGGTAATTCAAAGATAAGCTGTTTAAAGGAACATTTAGTGTTCAGTACATCAGTTCATTTTTGGTTTTGATTTAGTGTTTTGATCTTTGTCTAAAACCAAGATAATACTCTTTATTTCATAAGCTGGATCTTTAGCAGGGACGTCTGGGTGTTAAGAATGGATTTGCCATCTTGTCATTTAGTGTGTTTCAAGCACATTTCCGCGTGACACCGGCAGCCTTAAAGGTGGAATCTCTTCAGATCATCAAAGCAGGCTATCATCAAGCCATGCCACATTCTGACAGCTTCCTTAGGTAAGTGATGTAAGATTTGCTTTTTCACTGGTAACACGTCAATTTTGAATATGCAAACAAGTCTCAGGCTCAATATGATGTGTCAGGGAAGGGAACTGATAGCAGATGCATATTCAGTCAGAACATCTCCTCACTCGCCTCCTAAACAAACCGCACAGAGCAGATGTACTGCGGCGTACTGTACATTAGAATTTGGCATATTACAGAGGTCATTATCTGTGTTCGACTGCCCCCCACCACCCAGGGCGTTAGTGCTTTTCATAGTGAAGAGGTTGTTTTGTTTTTATCATGCACACATAATGCATGGTCCGCAACAGTTAACTGCAAAGCAGAAGACTTTATGATAGGAGGAAATCAATTTGTGAAACACAAATGAGTGAAAAGAGCATTGGGTTAACTCCAAGCAGAAGGAGGTTGTTCACCGGCAGCTATTAAAAAGCCACACAGGTTTTTACAACAGAATGAAATGGGAGTATTGATGATCAAACAATGTGCAAACAATGTATTTCACTTGTAGTTTAACAGGACTTTAAAACAGACTGGAAACATCTGACGTAACCTGGTAGTTCTTTCCCCCTCGCTTTAAAACTTTTTTACTTGCCCTTTTAATTCATAATTCTGATCCGAGCTTTGAAAAACAAGCTACTAACTGCTTATGTAAGGTTTTAGAAATATGCTAAGTTTGAATCAAAAAATAATTTAGTGTATGAGCCAGTGGAGATTTGTGCTCAAACCATATAGTTCGGCCAAGAAGAAGAATACAGCAGCCAATTCAGAAACCAAAACAGCATACAGCAGAGAGCAAGTTGTGTTTCTGCCATTCAGCACAAAACTGGAAACTAACCCTGAAATGCCTGACTCATGATCAACATGTGGGCTTACCACAAGCTTTACCAATATAAGCCTCACATATTGACGCCTGCAGAATATCTTAGAGCAATTTTTAGCCTGTTGGGCATGCTGGTTACACAGGTATTTAGGAGCAACATCTGCTGAACAGCATTTCCAGGTGGACAAATCTAAGAAATTAAGATGGGAAAATCCACATTTATTTTTAATACCACGAGGAAGAAATCTGGAAAAAGCCTACATTCGTCTACAGAGTGATTGGGAAAAAAGGGTAGATGACGACCATTCCAGTCATGGGATAAACAAAGTACACACTTTTATAAAAAGGAAGACACTGTTTGCTGGTTTAGAGTATTCAGGTGTGTGTTGGCATCACACCAAAGGGTGATTCCTCAGCATTGACATTGGAGAATTAATATTGTGGCCTGTTAATCTGGGAAGTATTTTAAGGTCATAGAGTGAATGTCCCAGCATGTGTTCAAGGTCAGATTGTACAGTGCAGGAAGAAACTGTACAAATCCCTAGAGCTACCTCTCAAACTCTAAGAGAAGCCTTATCTCTTAAAGAAATTGTTAAGATTAAAGTATCGCTTGACTGAACCCCAAGGACAACATCCTTGGCCAGATGAGACAGGAGTAGAGTTGTTTGACTCTAATGTAGAGCACCATGTTTGATGAAAACTGAGCATTTAATTGTGAATACCAACAATGAAGCACGGTGGTGGAGGGGTGATGATTTGGACTAGGTTTGCAGCCACAGGACCTATGGACACCGCAGTCTGGCACCTGGCCGTGAACTCCTCTGCATACTAAATTAGGACAGAGTATCTATCTATCTATCTATATAGGAACATGAATGCGAGTGTGGAGTTGACGGAAGGAGATGAGTTGCCAGAGCGAAATGTTTGGATACAATGGCTAAGGAGATCGGAGGTAGGTGGTAAGAGGTGAATAACCGTAAATGGTTCTTGTTTTTAAGAGCTTTAGGTAAGGGTTACATGGCTATGGTTGAGGGTTGGACCGTGGCTACCCGTTGCCAGCTCTACAAAGAAACTGATACCGAAAGATTAGACTGAATGGTGGCTGCACAAATTTAGTTATTTTGAGAGAGTGGGTGTTGAACTGGCAAATTAGCATAGGGTTAAGAAAAAGAGACCATAGTGGAGTGGAGTGTTGAGACCATTCGTGGCCCCAAAGGGCAGAAACCAATGTGGGATAGAGCTCATGGACAGCAGAGGAAGCAGACTGGAGCTTCAGGTTATCGAACTCCGAGGGCCAGTCCGACGAACCAGATCCTGCCGTAGTAGCCACTGAAGCCTGCGAAGGGTGCCACGTCTGTAGAGCTAGATGTCATCTGGATGAGAGAAGGAATCATTAAAATAAACAACATTCCACAAAGACAGAAAATTGCACGAATGCCGCATTTCCGGAAGTATGAGGGATTGCTGAAGGATTGCTGTGGTTGGAAAGTCTGCATCAACGGGCCCAACCTCACGCCAATGACTGACGCAATCTGCTGGGATTCCTTAAATAGGAAACTTTTTAACTGATTGGAATGTTTGTATAAATGTATTGAAATGACTTCTTGTTAAGTGCCTTGAGATGACATCTGTTGTGAATTGGCGCCATATAAATAAACTGAATTGAAATTGAATTGAATTTCCATCCGACGTGGCTTGTCAATGATTATGAGAGAGACTGCTGGTGGTGGTGGACAGAAGGTGGGAAATGAGGGGCCGTCCCTGAGGGACGATGTGAATGGCATGGTTGAGATGACCCGGAAGAGACAGGAGCTGTTGCTTCGAGTACGAATACGAAAGCAGGAAGTTAGAGAGGAACAGAGTACTTTCGGGTAGCGACGCGCAAGGGGCGGAAGACTGGAAAAGGATAGTTGATGAAAGGGCCGATCATGAATCCCTCCTTGACCTCCTTGAGGAGAGAATCGAAAGCTCAGAAAGCCCGACTGCGAAAGGCGCAGTGGCTGACCGGTGATGGACCGAGAATTGCTGGGACGGCCCGCTGGGCAGCTGAAGCGGCAGCTGCAGTGAAGGAAGCACAGAGGGGTGGAACTTCACCTGAAGAACTGGAAGGAGTGAGGGCAAAATGAGGGATGAGGGGGATGCATGTACATGGGGAGAAGGTGCAGCCTGCATTGACAGGGAGGTGAAAAAGTAGCCATAAAAAAAGCAAAAATCAGAAAATGAGGGAGCAGGCGCTGGGGGACATGGAAGCTGGCTCCCACCAGGTGGAGCTGTGGTCACCGGAACGGAGACGGCAGGTGGGGGGAACTGTGTCGCTGAAGGATCTGCTGGAGGAGGCAGAAACCCCGGCAGAAACGGGAAGCCCCAGACTGGAGGAAGGGGCGGAGGCTGTAGTGAGGAAGCCGGAAAAGAAGCCTAAAAAAGCTGAATTTATTGGCCGAGCGGCTGAAAGGGATTACCCCGGGAGCGCGTGCAGCAGGTCCGATGTTCTGACAATCTGTGCTACCTCATCAGAAAGTCCCGGAGGAGGATAAAATGGCGGAGTGAGAAGACGCCTTGCTGCAGGCTGCAGACTTTATCAATCCTTGATTGTTAACCGGAAGCATTTTGCTGTTGAATGTCAGCTAAAAACAACTTCGGGTAATTTGGCTGGATAAATTTGGGAAAAAAGACATTCCTTTTTTTTCAATGAACTTAGTGTGCTAGTGTGGTAGCTAAAAATGGAGGACCACAACTACGACTCGGTGACTCTCCTCAAAACTGGTGACGAAGGGAACTACGAGATGGCTGATTCTGAATCAAACATCAAACATCTAAGGCGGGTAAAATTAATCCTGCCCATCCCATTAAAAACCCACTTCCAAAAAAACAAAAGAGAGGCTGCAAATCTTCTCAGGGAGATTGTATTGGCGACACCATCCTGGAGGCTGTGAATGCCTTAGCATCCAAAATGGACACACAAACTGAACTTTTAATCAACTTTGAAAAGCAAATTGAAGAAAACTCTGCCGCCATCATCGCGAACAAGGAACACATCACAGGTCTACAAGAAAAGGTCAACAAGTTACAAGAAGAGAATAAACGTCTGAAAGAATCTATACTAGAGCAAGCACGCTACAAGAATAAATGGAATCCGAGATTGAATGGGCTTCCTGAAAAACAAGGAGAAGACACCAGAGAAATGGTCATTGGCATTTTGACCAGAGTGATTCCCGCCTCAGTGGAGCGTCTTCGGGAGACGGTTGACACAGTGCATCGCCTGGGAAAAATGAAAGATCCGGCCACTTCAAGCAACACTCCAAGATCGATAATCATCCAGTTTGTGACAAGGGCAGTAAGAGATGATGTCTGGAAAAGGTCCAAAAATGGAAAAGTATGCCAGGAAATGCACATCCAGTTCAAAGAGGATTTTTCTAAGGAGGACAGAAGGGCTCGGATGGTTCTGTGGCCGCTGGTACGAGATGCCAGAATGAGAGGTCAGAGAGCTTTCCTAAAGGAAGGCTATGCTCTTATCAACAACCGCAGAGTGAATCCTAGTTGATGCCAACTATCTACCCTGGTTCCTTCATGTCCATATACCCGAAACTTTAAGGTAAAATGCTTGTTATTGGAAGTTAAAGGATGTGTTGTTAACTCCTGCTCATCTTTTACTGTATTCTGGTTTTTTCGGTAAGAGCAAGTGACATTTGAACTATTACTTTTTATTTCCTTGAATGCTAGGGGCCCAAAAATAATGTAAAGCGAAAAGCTATTTTTCTTTTTTGTAAAGAACAAAAAGCAAATTGTGTTTTTTTTGCAGGAAACACGTTCTGTTGAAGAGGATGTTAAATTTTGGAAATTACAGTGGGGTGATTCCCTTTTTTTTAGTCACGGTTCATCACATTCAGGTGGGGTTCTGATTCTTTTCAATACGTTCCCTGGTAAGATAATCAGTCACAGTAGCGATTTGGACGGTCATTGGCTTCTTGTAATAACGGAAATTAATTATGTAAATTACATTTTGGTTTCTATCTATGGTTACAATGATAGGAGTAAAAACACTAATTTGTGATCTTTGTAAACTCATAACTGTTAGTATGCATTCTTACTCAACTGATAAAGTGATAATAGGAGGAGATTTTAATATAGCACCGGAGTTGTGGCTTGACAGAAATCCTCCCAAGGCTCAATGCCATAAATATGATAATTTGATCATTCAACTGATGAACAGTGCCAATTTAATTGATTGTTGGAGGTCTAAGCACCCTAATTCTAAACAAATTTCTTGGTTTAGTGCCTCCGGCAATGGCTTAAGCTCCAGATTTGACTATTGGCTCATTCTACATCGATAATGAAATATATTAGAAAATGTGATATCTCTGCTTCTCCCCTAATTGATCACTGTGTCATTTCTCTAGAATTACAATTCGGAAAACTTGACCCTAACCTAACTTCTGTGTGGAAATTCAATAGTACTCTGCTGGACAAATCTGTTTTCTGCAGTGAAACCAAAAAGCTAATAGTGGAGGTCTCCAGTCTGGAAATGTCAGCTGTTGGTAAATGGGAGGGGCTTAAATATAAAATCTGAGAATTAGCTATTGATACTAGTAAAAAAATATCCAAATTAAGGATGCAAAAACTACTTAAGATTATCACTATCAATTTTCTCTCCCAAAAGATGATCTATCACCTGATGAATTGTCCGAATTACTTAAATTACAAGGGGAACTAGATAATCTATACTTAAACAAAGCAAAAGGGGCCTTCATACGTTCACGTGCTAAATGGATTGAAGAGGGTGAGAAAAACACCTCATATTTTTTTTATTTGGAAAAACAAAGACAACAGAAAAAGAGAATATCTAAACTAGAAATAAATTGATTGATTTCAGAAAAATAAGTCAAATTGAAGAAGAAATATATAATTTCTATTCCATCCTATATAATTCCAATTACTCAGAAGTAAGCTGCTCATCTTTTTTGAATATGATTGAGGGACATAATAAAGGTATCAATAAAAACTTTACATTTACTATGGAAGAACAAATCAGGATCAAGGAATTAGATAAGGCTATCTTGAAAATGTCCCTAGGAAAATCTCCTGGTCTAGATGGGCTAACAACTGAATTTTATAGATTTTTTTGGAACGATATTAGAACAATGTTATTTGAAGCCTTTTTGGAATGTATCTCGACAGGAAACCTTTCTAGTACAATGAAGCATGGAATAATCACTTTAATTCCCAAACCCAAAAAGGACATACAAAAATTGGATAATTGGTGACCTATTACTCTCTTATGTACTCACTATAAAATTTTGGCCAATGTTTTTGCCGATAGAGTGAATACTGGTCTTAAGGAGATAATGGATGAAAGCCAGTCAGCCTTTGTTAAAGGTAGAAGTATACATAACAATGTTATATTTGTACTTGATCTACTAGACTATAGAGACTGCATTGATGAAGGAAGCCTAATTCCTAATTCTGTTCCTTGAATTTTATAAAGCATTTGATACTATTGAACACTCCTTTTTGTTGAATGCCTTAAAATTTTTAGGATATGGTGAAAATCTTTGTAAGCTAATCAAAATGTTCTACTATGATATTTATAGCTCAGTGTCCCTCAATCCAGGACTTACAACTAAATTTAGGATCCAACGTGGTATCCGTCAAGGGTGTCCCATCTCCCCAAAATTATTCATCTTGTGCACTCAATTATTGGCCCTCCACATTATCAAAAATCCAGAAATACAAGGAATTCAGATATTTAATAGAGAAGTTAAATTAAGTCAATTTGCAGATGACACAGCATTATTTTTGAAAGATAGTTCAATGGTCAGTAAAGCTCTTAATATTATAACAGTCTTTTCTAAGGCTTCAGGATTGGGCCTCAATATCAAGAAATGTGAAATTCTTCCCATTCATAATTGTGCTCAAAAATTGATTTCGTCAATTACAGTTCAAAAGGAAGCTAAATATTTAGGAGTGATATTATCTAAAAATATTTTAAAGAGAAGAGGTAAACATCTCGGAATGTTTAATAGACATGAAAAAGGGACTCAGCTCTTGGCTGACAAGAGATTTGACTATATTCGGTAGGTCCCTATTAATTAAAGCTGATGGCATTTCAAAAATGGTATATCCCTGTCATGCCATGTTTATCTCAAGGGAAAACATTAAAAAAGCAAATTCCATTATCTTTAAATTTCTATGGAAAAATAAGACCCATTATATTCAAAGAGCTCAGCTGGTTTAAAAGTTATGAAAAAGGAGGTATTAAAGCACTGGACTTTGAGGCAATTATGGGAACATTCAGGATCAAATGGTGGAAAACCTTCATTAAGGAACAAGACTCCAAGTGGTTTCATATCCCTAATTCTATTTTTAACCAGTTGGGTGGAATTGATTTTTTTTTAAAGATGTGACTTTGAATTAAGTAAGATACCCGTTAAACTATCCAAATTTCAGGCGCAAACTGTCCTTTTTTGGAAAATTATATTGCAACATAATTTCTCTCCACATAAGTCGATTTTATGGAATAATAGGTCAATATTAGTTGGCATGAAAAGGATTTTCAATAAGAGGTGGTTTAACAAAGGTGTTATATTTGTTAATGATCTTCTTGATTGTCAAGGTAATTTAATAGACTTGAAGTCCTTCAACACTAAATTCGACCTTAATTGTTGTTACAAAGAATTTTGCAAAATATGCAAGGCAATCCCCTTTGCATCAATTCAGTTGATCAAGAATATCATTTCATATTCCAAGGTAAAGATTTTGTTACCAAGTTTATTAGTAAATAGCTGTAACCTGCTTGATCCCAAATGTAATAAGGTGATTAATAATGCCATGAAGGAAAGGATCTACCACGAGTATAACAGGATCTCTTTTAAGAAACGGACAATTTTTGACTGTGGGACTGTATGGGAAAATGCCTTCTCCAAATACATCAAATGGCCTGTTAATCCCAAGGTTAAGGAAACTCATTTCAAGATTGTTAATGGAATATATCCTGTTTCTAAGTTCCTGAAAAAAGATGTAAATTTGTAGCTGATAAATGTGCCTTCTGTGAAGCTGAAGATGAATCTTTAGAACATCTTTTTTTTTCCTGCCAACACTCGCAACGGTTATAGATGGACATTAAAAACTGGCTTCATCTCAAACTTCATATCCCTCTATTTGATGTTGGAGACGTTCTATTATGTTAAAAAAATTGGACTCTACCTTATCAGATGTCATTAATATTGTTGTTTTATTAGTTAAATACCACATACATTGCAGCAAATGGAGAAATGGTAAACCCTCCATTCAATGTTTTCTTAATTAGTTTAAACAGTCCTTTGCTTCTATTAGTAGTATAAAAGACAAAATCATCTCACACCAGATTAAGGATAACCTACTCTTCTGAAAATTTGTATTATCCCTGCCTTGCTGATTTACATTGATTTATATTACTGTGCTAAATGTGTGATCGCCCCCTAGCGGTTCTTTTTTCTATGTTCCTATGTCCTCTACAAGAGTCTGTATTTTGGTCTGTTGTATTGTTCAAGTTCTGAATAATAATAAAAAAAAAAAAAATTAAATTCAGAAAGTCCCACCATAGCACGCATAGATAGCCATGTCTATCTGTCAGTGCTACCCCTCGAAAAGTGCTACTGGTATGTTTACGACAACGGTTAGCTTTGATGTTAAATATAACCGTGGGAAAATATTTTTCAAGTGACGGGATTGAAGTGGCAGTTTAGCAGTAATGTCTGACATAGCAAGAATTTATATGAATGAAAACTTTTCTTTCAATCCACAGAACATGCTACCTGTTTAATATAAAGCTAAAACTAGCACATAAAGCACATATTATATTCCCATCACCTCGTCGGAGTGGCAGTTATTTCCACTCAGTGACCTAAAAGCAACGTTGAACAGCGTGCATAACATCGCAACTGCTTCCGATCATCAATTAAAACCCAGTGCTTCATGACTGTGGGCCAACGGATTGACTGTTAATTACTACAAAAACAATCTGAGAGGACTGTAGATCAGTGGTCCCCCACCCCCCGGGCTGCGGACCGGTACCGGGCCGTGGGTCATGTGGTACCGGGCCGCGAGCGACACAGAAAGAATAAATAACTTCCAGTATTTCGGTTTCATTTATTATCTAAGGGTGACCGCTGTTTTATTTTGAAAAATAACCGGATATCCCCGTTACATAGCTCAGTCTTGACATGTAATCCCACAAGGTAGCAAGATGGATAGAAAACAAACGTTTCTTTGAAAAGGGGAAAAGGCCCAATGCTCTCGCTGATTCAGCGTTGTGGTGAGTTTGATTTTTCATGCACTTTGTATTTGTTTTTGTGGTAAATAGAATTGCGCTTTCTAGAATTGCGCTGCTCTGGGTGGCTGCATGTTGGAGAGGCTCTGTTGGCTACATATTAAGTTTTGGTTTTTTGTACATTGGTTCCTCTTTTTTCTTAAAGAAGATTGCATTTTTTTGACCTTTATACTTTCTAGTTTTTGGTGCTGTGAAGCTGGAAGGATTTTTGCTGTAAATTTTTCACTTTTTGACAACTTGTTATGATGCGTAACCATGGCAACAATGTGGAGCAGCTGATTAACTCCGCAAAAGCTGAAATAATGCCTCAACTGAAGCCACAAATCCCTGATGAGTTGATAAGGAGGAGACATGGATGCAGAGCAGGAGCGAAAAGGAGACAGAGAAGGAGGAAGTTCAAGCCATCTCTTCCATCGATCATAATGGGCAACGTAAGATCACTGGCTAACAAGATGGATGAACTTCAAGCCCTTACAAGGACTCAGCCAGAGTACCGGCAATGCAGTGTTATGTGTTTTACTGAGATGCGGTTGCTGGATCATATCCCCGACTCCAACGTCTCTCTGCCAGGCTTCCTGACTGTACGAGCAGACAGAGATCTGAAAACGAGCAGGAAAAGAAAAGGTGGTGGAGTAGCAGTGCTTGTCAACAACAGATGTGTCATCCAGGACATGTTACTGTGAAGTGTCGTCTCTGCAGCCCAGATGTCGAACTCTTGGCAGTGAGTTTTCGTCCATATTATTTACCAAGAGAGTTCACCAGTGTAATTTTGGCAGTTGTTTACATTCCACCTTCAGCCGTTGCCGACAATGCATGTGATGTCATCAGTTCCATTGTTGCTAAGCTACAGACACAGCACCCCAATGCATTTGTGGCAATATCTAGTGATTTTAATCATGCCTCGCTCTCTACTACACTTCCAACATTTCAACAGTTTGTCAGCTGCTCTACAAGAGAAAACAGGACCTTGGATTTGTTTTATGCAAATGTAAAGGATGTCCAAGTCCAAACCAAGACCTCCTCTGGGACAATCAGATCACAATCTTGTTTTTCTCTGTTCAGAATATAAACCACTTGTTCAGAGGCAACTTGTTACAAAGAAAATTGTGAGAAAAGGGTCACAGGAAGCTGAAGAAGCCCTGCAGGGTTGTTTTGCAACCACAGACTGGATGACTCTTTGCCAAGCACATGGAGAGGACATCAATGCCATGACTGAGTGTGTGACTGACTATATAAACTTCAGTGTGGACATCATCATCCCCACCAGAACAGTGAGATGCTTCCCTAATAACAAACCCTGGATCACCAGTGACCTGAAGGAACTGCTAAAAAAGAAAAAAAGAGGCTTCAGGGAGGGGGACAGGGAATTACTGAGGAGTATACAGAAGCAACTTAAGGTCAAGATCAGAGACAGCAAGGAGGCATACAGGAAGAAGCTGGAGAACAAACTACAGAGGAACAATATCAGAGATGTCTGGTCAGGAATAAGAAAGATCACAGGCTTTAAGGACAGGAAGGATTGGATAGATGGAAGTCTGGACAGAGCCAATGAACTGAACACATTCTTCAACAGGTTCAGTTCAGGAACTAGCTTAGCATCCTCTTCTCCTGTTCCCAGCCAAACAGACATCCCACCCTCCTCTGATCAACAGTTTCCCTGTTACACCTCGGATGTTTTATCCTTCACCTCAGCCATGGACTCTTCTGATTCCACAAGTTTGACTTCAACCAAGTCAGGAAATGCTGCGACCCCGTTTGCCTCCCCCTCCCACTTGTCTGTCTCCAAAAGTCAGGTGAAGAGGCAGCTGGAGAAACTGAACCGGAACAAGGCTGCAGGTCCAGATGGTGTCAGCCCCAGAGTCCTGAAGGCCTGTGCTGAGCAGCTCTGTGGGATCTTGCAGTACCTCTTCAACCTTAGCCTAACTCAGGAGAAGGTCCCAGTGTTGTGGAAGACATCCTGCCTTGTACGAGTACCAAAGAGAACTCACCCATCAGTCATCAATGACTGTAGACCTGTTGCCCTGACATCCCACATCATGAAGGTCCTGGAGAGACTCATGTTGGCACCCCTGAGTAAGCAAACAAAAACGTATCAGGACCCACTGCAGTTTGCTTATCGCTGTAGAGTTGGAGTTGAAGATGCCATCATCCACTTAACACAATTCAGCCTGATTTACTTTGTCAGAAACTCCTGAAGAAACAGGTGGAGCCCTCAACAATTGCCTGGATCAATGACTACCTGACCAACAGACCACAATTTGTGAGACTGAAGAATTGTGTGTCAAACCAGGTGGTCAGCAGCACAGGAGCACCACAGGGGACCGTACTCTCACCATTCCTTTTCACTCTGTACACCTCAGACTTCCAGTACAAATCAGAGACCTGTCATCTGCAGAAATACTCAGATGACTCTGCAATTGTCGGGTGTATCAGAGAGGGACAAGAAGCTGAATACAGAGAGCTGGTGGACCGCTTTGTGACATCGTGTGGAAACAATCGTCTTACTTTGAATGTGAACAAAACAAAGGAGATGATTGTAGATTTCAGAAGAAACAGGGATAAGTCAAACACTGTTTCCATCATGGGAGAAGAAGTGGAGGTGGTTGAGGAGTATAAATACCTCGGAGTTCACCTTGACAACAGACTGGACTGGAGACTGAACAGTGAAGCCGTCTACAAGAAGGGACAGAGCAGACTGTACTTCTTGAGGAAGCTTAGGTCCTTCAAGGTTTGCAGCAAGATGCTGGAGATCTTCTACAACTCTGTTGTGGAGAGTGTAATCTCTTCAGCCGTCATCTGTTGGGGTAGCAGCATCAGAGCCAGGGATTTAAAAAGGCCTTACAACCTGATAAAGAAGGTTCTGGTTCTGTTCTTGGGACAACTGTGGAACCTCTGGAGATGATGATGCAAAGAAGGATTCTTCATAAAATCAAAAAAATGATGGACAACCCTGAGCATCCTCTTCATGAGACATACAACAACAGAGCGTCTTCAGTCAGAGGCTTCTTCAGTTTCGCTGCAATACAGACCGCTACAGGAAATCCTTCCTGCCCACAGCCATCATCATCTATAACAACTCCTTAAAGAATTAATTATATGAGCAATACCAACACTTAATTTCCCTCTGGGATCAATAAAGTATTTTTGAATTTGAATTTCCTCCCGCTGAGGCAATGAGGAAAGTCCCTGTTGAGAAAGAAGTGGCGCTTGTTATTCATGCAGTGTGCGACCGGAGCGGATTCAGCCTCCCTTGTGCACAAGCAGGTGAACAATTCACGTCCATAGACCATGAGAAAATTGTGAGACTGCAGGTAAAATGTTCATATTTAGTGCATGTTTTCATCTGCTTCATGTATGATGGCACGATGGAGATTCTTTGTTCAGATTGTTCGGGCTGAATATTAACTAAAATGAATGAAGAATTAAATAATATTGAATGTTTCAGATTTTTTTTAAATTTAAAAAAAACTGTCAAAGACAGAAAATAACGGCGTCCCTGATTAAATGTTAATTATAGTAGAATTAATAATTTATCTTTTATTGCTTTGAAATATTCCATCCGCCCCATTGCAGTTTCCCCGCACAGAACGGTTTTACGTCAATCTGTGTTACCCCGTCAGGAAACACAGCTCCGCGCCGTGCACGCGGCAAAAAACGCGCGTACTCAATCCAAGCTCGCTCCCGAACTGTACACGCCGCGCTCTGCTCGTACACAGGGGAGCGACGGCAACGTTGAAAGCTCAAACTTCATATTTTGGCGAAGCCAAACCCTCCGCTGCTGTCCTCAATTATAGTGTTCTGTCAACAAATAGATAGATAGATAGATAGATAGATAGATAGATAGATAGATAGATAGATAGATAGATAGATAGATAGATAGATAGATAGATAGATAGATAGATAGATAGATAGATAGATAGATAGATAGATAGATAGATAGATAGATAGATAGATAGATAGATAGATAGGAAGGCTTTCACATTTTTCAATTATCATTGAAAACATTATCCTTTCAATAATTTCTCAATTCTGTGAAAAATAACGTACAGCTCTGTGAACTACAACCAGAGGCCTCCCAGGGTCTACACAGCCCGTCACATTCACTTCTCTCTGTAATATACAAGGGAAACACATCCTGATGGTCCCTTAAACTCTGTTACATATTGTTCCCCCTTCAAAATACAGGGGGAACGTTGTATGACGGCTCTATAAACCCTGTCACATATTGTTCCCCCTTCAATATACAGGGGGAACGTTGTATGACGGCTCTATAAACCCTGTCCCATATTGTTCCCCCTTCAATATACAGGGGGAACGTTATATGACGGCTCTATAAACCCTGTCCCATATTGTTCCCCCTGCAATATACAAGGGGGAACGTTATATGACGGCTCTATAAACCCTGTCCCATATTGTTCCCCCTTCAATATACAGGGGGAACGTTATATGACGGCTCTATAAACCCTGTCCCATATTGTTCCCCCTTCAATATACAGGGGGAACGTTATATGACGGCTCTATAAACCCTGTCCCATATTGTTCCCCCTTCAATATACAGGGGGAACGTTATATGACGGCTCTATAAACCCTGCCCCATATTGTTCCCCCTTCAATATACAGGGGGAACGTTATATGACGGCTCTATAAACCCTGTCCCATATTGTTCCCCCTGCAATATACAAGGGGGAACGTTATATGACGGCTCCATAAACCCTGTCACATATTGTTCCCCCTTCAATATACAAGGGGGAACGTTATATGACGGCTCTTTAAAACCCTGTCACATATTGTTCCCCCTTCAAATATGAGCGCCTCCATCAATGCCTGACAGCGGTAGTTTTCGGACTGTCCAGGCTGTGAGCGGTTCTGTCGCTGACGTCACATGGAGACGTAGTTATGAAGCCGCGGTTAAGCTAATATTTTTGAAACTCTAATTATCGCGTAAAATCTAGTCTGTTCGGCTCATAAATTTACACAACCACATACTTTGACAAGATGCATTATGTCATAATACATTTACATGAAGTCAGCTTCGTGTCATGAGATCTTAAAGAAAAGCCTTAAAATATTTTTGAATAAAAAATAGCCAGTAATAAAATAACTTCAATAAAACTCACTGTAAACTTCAAAGAAATAAAACAGACGAAATGGGACTTCCAGGTAGGAATTCGATAACAGATTTGCTGAGTAAGCGAATTTTGACGTATCATCACGGATTGAGGGCAGCACAATAGTCGGAACCCCGGCCAGTGAGGCCCTGGTGCGGATCGAGGAAGACTGGGGTGGGCGAGAAGGAAGAGGAAGCCAGCCCGAGCGAGCGCAAGGATGGCCGCTACAAGACGCGGAAGATGAAAGTGGGGGGGAGAGATCCGTCCGAGAGCCGGGACGGGGAAGCCGCAGCCGAGGAAGACCGGCTGGAATCCCGCTGGACCGCCGAGAGCAGGACACTGCAGGAAACCGATGCACCACGGGCGGGTGACGGCCCGGCTGAGAAGGGATTGCCGCTGAGCAGCTCCGCCACAAACAAGATGTTCATGTCAAGAGAATGGAAAGAATGCTGGAGGTAAGGTTTAAGCACACGCAAGCACGAAGGGTGCGAAAACGATCGAGACAAACGCGGAGCACTAGGCGGGCTGAGTTTATATTGACTGCAGGGGATTAGATATGCCATCCAGGTGTAAGACGCCAGGTGAATCGAGTTTGGGTAGATTGCTTAGTGGGAATTGGATTTTGGGGCGTGGTCCTGCTCCTGAACTTAAAGTGTAACTGAACCCCATGAGAAATCATAACCCCGCCCCCAGATAACATTTGAAAAATTCTACAAAGTGGGCGGTGCCAGGAAGAACGGAGGGGTATGGCCAAGTGTTGAGGAAAAGCGGAGGGGGGACGTGGGGGTGTGTTTTGGAGGACAATGACAGCTCGCTTAATGTGACACTGAAACATGGACAGTGACCAAAGCGACGTTGGCAGTTTTGCGACTGATCGATCTGATCAACATTCATCTGTTTTGAACGTTAGCCTATGTTAGCGTTACCACTCAGAGACTGGACTCCTCCTGTCTCTCTCTGCCTCAGCAGCAGCAGCACCGAGCTCGGGCGGTGCTGGCTCGGCGCTCTGAACCAGCGGATCTCCTCCGTCGTCACCGGAGATGGAGGAGTAGAGGGAGGCTTTATGGAGCCCAGCGGCCGCGAGCCGTATCAATTCGAGCCGCTGGCTCAGGGCGCTGAGTCAGCGCTGTCCGAGGCTGGCGCTGCTGCTTAGGGAGAGAGAGACAAGATGGGTCCAGTCTCTGAATGGTAATGCGAACATAGGCTAAAGTTCAAAACAGTATGTTAGCTATGCTAACTAAGTGCTAATGTGATAATAATGGTAACCTGAAAAACGCAATCCAACTCCAAACTCGCCACGGGGGTGTGGGGGGGGGGGGGGGTATGTCTGACAGTTTTATACACAAACCCACAGGGCGTGTCTGTGAGACCATGGCTGCTGTGACACAGTCAATGCCTGTAACGTAAAGATGTACCGCTCTCCACCAATCACAAAATTCAAATGCAGTAGCCACAGTTCAACCCTAATGGGGCAGCACTAAGACGTTTTTAGACCAAAAAGTGTAGAATTAAACAACTTTACACCAAAATGTAAAAAAAAAAAAAACTGAAACTGAAAGACTGCATTGGTAAAGACCCATTTATACAGTTTAGAAGCAAAAAAAGTTGTTTTGGGGTTCAGTTACTCTTTAAGCTAAAACATTAACTCCATTTTTTCTCAGTATGGAAGCCATTTAAAAAAAGTCAATCTAATCTTAATGGACCAGTCAAAGTCCAGACTGAAAAGTTGAGGACTTTTATGAATGTTCCGTGTTTTATTAAAAGTGGACCAGAATCATCTACAGTGATGTACTGTAAGAGAGTGATTAAATCATACAGGTGGTTCTATAACATGATAAATTATGGGGTGTACTTAGTTTTTTCCCCATGTCTCCACTGATTTTCCGTTCTCTCCCCATGACTGTAACATACCGCCTTTTTCTTTTGCTCCATCCTAAAAAAAAAGTCCCAGACGCATTTCAAGCTTTCTTAGAAGTCCGGAGGTTCATTTATCCTCATATGAAGAGGAGCTTGTCTCACACGAAGAGAAGCTAAAGCTAATCCCTGGTCGTAGAGAAAAGAATAATTAAAAGGTTAAGCGCTTCTCATTTTTTCTCTCTCCCCGAGATCAACGGAGGAGCTTTAAACTGAGACTGGTGGCTCACAGCTCTAATTTGCAGGAAATGTCAATACTGAAATGTCAGGGAATAGGTCAAACCCGAGCTATCCGGAGTTCCGCCAGAACGCAACGCTTTACAGACCAAAGTGAAGCTGCCACCTTGGCTCAGTCTGGGAGTCTGGCACATTAGCATGCTATGGGACCCTCTGGGTCATTGACTCATTCAGACCTAATAAAGCCTTCAGGAGTACCTTTCTATGGCTTCTGGATTCAACTCTAACACTGTACTCACGATCAGTTAAGGAAAAAAATTAATAAAAAAAAACATCTTCAAATTCTGATCACAGAAAAATGACATATATGAGACATTATTCTGTAAAAATGTCAATTGAAGGAATATAAACAAGTGAGAAATGAGGAACAGCCACTTAAATATTTCATTTCATCATTTTATTTTAAGCTACATATTTCTCCCCGTTTCTCAAGCCAACAGACTACAGCTGCAAACAGCGATGTTGAGGTGTGACCTGTAATCTAATTTGCGTGACTTTTTCTTCCTCGAGGTATTAATAGGCGTAAATGATCTGATCCCTCACATGTTAGTTCACTCTCAGCGTAAAAGCTTCCTGCTGGAGAGGGAAGATGTGGTGACTCTCTTATGGACTTTTTAAAGGCAAGGTTCAGGATTTTTCAGCAGGGTTTTGTTTAAAATGTTATGAGCAGTCGATATCTTACATACAGACGATAACTCTCTTCTTTTATTATAAATCCAGATTAGTTGGACCCGGAGGGTGAAGATTATGACAAATCCGAGAGAATTCCAGACTCAGGATGACTTTTACCATATTAGCACTATTCTAATCTCGTGAAAACATCCTGGCGATTTATGTAAAAATGAAACTTTAGATCACTTTGATGTTTTCAACTGATGGTTATTTACATGGAAGTCGATGATTCCTCAAGAAAAGGAAGGATGCGGTGTGCAATCAATGAGGTTTCTGTATGAATGGAACATGTGAAGTGTTTTTCAGAGAGAAGATGTAGAGAATAAAAGCAGGGGATATTATTGGTTTTGTTTTACATTTTGTACTTTTATGTATTACAAAATATTTTAAAAAGGAATAAATAAAACAAGGAAAAAAATAAATAAAATAGTTTTCACCAAAGGATTTGGATAATATTTGGACAATACAGTGGGGATCGAAAGTTTGGCCACCCGAGATAAACATTGGTATTAATGTGCATAAAGAAGCCAAGGAACGATGGAAACGTCTCCAAAAGGCATTAAATTACACATGAGACATTCTTATAATGTGTCAAAAAAGTTAGATTTTATTTTCATCCTTTACACTTTCAAAATAACAGAAAACAAAATAATGGCGTCGGCAAACGTTTGGGCACCCCGCAGAGTTAATACCTTGTACTGCCCCCTTTGACAAGTATCACAGCTTGTAACTGCTTTTTGTAGCCAGCCAAGAGTCTTTCAATTCTTGTTTAAGGTATCTTCGCCCAGTCTTCCTTACAAAAGTGTTCCAGTTCTTTGAGATTTCTGGGCTGTCTGTCACGCACTGCTCGTTTTTTCGACACATTATAAGAATGTCTCATCTGTAATTTAATGCCTTTTGGAGACGTTTCCGTTTTCCTTTGCTTCTTTATACACATAAATACAAATGTTTACCTGGGGTGCCCAAACTTTCGATCCCCACTGTATTTCTGCTTTTTAACTGCTTTTGTTTTCGATCAGAAATGATTTCTTGTCTGCTCTCACTATGAATTTCAGACAGGAAGCTTATCGTGGCACACCGGCTCCAACCTCACCTCCAATTTGCTGTAAACAACAAAGGTTCAAAGAATAGCATTTGAATAAACCGCTACGGGTTATTTTTATTTTGGAGTTGCTTTAACAAATTTGAGATTGGCTTTTGGTTTTTTGTCTGTTCAATTCAGGCTCAAGGACCAACTAATCTGGTTTTATAGGTCTAAAGCAGAGGTCACTAACTGTCTGTCCGGGTCAAGACCGAAATGCTGTCTCATGCGGACCTGAACCTAATGCTAAAAACAGATATCCACATTTCAAACATTTCTGGTTTACCTCTGCCAACCAAAGCTGCCAGACCAGCTTTTGCAGTCCCTACGGTAGATTTCTAGCATCTATGGAAACCCATAGGCCAATTGTATAAAAGTATAGCCATAAAATGTGATACCACCAAGCCAATCACCACTTCACATTCCAGCCAGAAGACTTTGAAACATTGACGTGCAGAGGGATGGCAGTGTTAGAGAAGTTACAGAAGAAAAGGCTAAAAAAGAAAAAAAATATATATAGCGACCAATGGCAAAAATAATGGAGAGATACCGACTGGCGAGACGGAGAGAGGGAGCGACAAAGGCAGCGAAAAGGAGAGAAACAGGAGCGTGAGACAGAAAAGGGAAAAAACGAATAGTTGAAACAGAGAAGAGAGAAACAGGAGGAGAAAGGGAGAAATACACACGGAAAGAAGGAGAGATACAGGCGGGTGATACAGAGAAAAAACTGATAGTTGAGAGAGAGAAGGGGAGAAAACAAGCGAGTGAAACGGAAACGGGTAGAAAAAGGTTGTTTGGCGGCTTCTAAAAACTAAAAGTGGACAGTGAAAATAGAGAACTTAATCTGGAATGGACAGTCCTTATTCTTTGTTCTTCCCACTGGTGGCACTAAACCCGTTTTTGGCATTTATTAAAAGTGGCAATGTGAAATGTCATGAGACAAAACAAACGTTTTGAACAAACATACCCACTCAAATCAGAAGTGGGATCAGAAAAAAGCACCTCCACACATGAAATACCTCTGACTCCATTCAAGCCCAGGTTAACATTTCTGGCAGGACAAATCAGAGCTCACTTTTCTCACCGAGTACAAAACAAGAAAGCAACACCCTAAATATGTTCCGTTCATAAATGTGTTCTTTGAAATAGTTTAAGACGGTTGAGCTCACAGGTGAGGGGGAGGAATCAAGCTTTTCCTCCATTTTTTGTTTTCTGAAGTTGGTAAGTTTCTTATTGACATGTTATGACAACTTGTCATTCATTAAATGAGAGAACATTACATACATAAGAAATGAATACATACATGTTTAGCACTTTGTTACGTCACAATAAATCCTGTCAATAAGTATTTGAATTAGACAAAATTTAGTTGATTTAAAGGGTTGAATCAATGAGGGCAACTAATAAGGTACTTAAATATATATATATCTCATTAAACTTATGATCTTCCGGACCCCGGCCTCAAACAGTTTTTCTCTGACTGGACCTATTTAAAATATATTTGAATACCCCTGGTTTAAAGTTAAGCAGTTAATAAGGTACCCACAGTAAATAAATCCACTGTGTCTTCGTTTAGTGTAAATCCAAATTAACCGGTTTCAGAAGCTTGAGCTAAGGTAGAAACCACTTTCTAAACCACTAAACTGTGTTTAGAACCTCTCTGCAATACAAAATGTGTTTGCAGGTGGGAAAATGGGTGATATCGAATTATTGGGAAAAACATTCAGCTAGTCTTTACAAATACACAAAGATATTGTAATAAGAAGGTGGGTTGGATTTCTGGAAGAAATTCCCATTCAAAATAAAACACTAAATTCATGAATTGCTTGAATTTATCTGAAAGTAGTTTTTACAAATGATTATCTTTAATAGAAGGAAACATGTTGATGCTCTATTTGAGCTGAAAAATCTAAATGTGTTTGCAAAAATGTTAGCTTTTTAGAAACTATTAATAATGATCTCAAGATTTTGAGAGAAAAATAAATGCAACAAAAATGCAATTTAAAGACGTCTTCTTTACCTCTTAACTACATAAATACCTTCCTCCATATGTCCCTTGCTACGTTCCATTTTGAATAACCATTTATTTTGGTGCTTATCTCAGTTTAAGCCATTTGACTCCAATGAAATCTAAAACATAATGGCCGACCTCCTGCTGATGATATCCAGATTTTCTTACAGTATACAATGAGCAAAATAAAAAAATAAAAAAAGTACATCAAACTATTGGTTGTCAAAGAGAGTACAAAACGTTTCCCTAGCCGGTGCAAATTGACAAATAATCTAGTGATCTGGTGGAGAACGGGTGCATTTTGTACCTGAAGAACAAGCAAACCTACAAATGAATGAAATAATGAAGGAACGAAAGGACCAGCACTAAAACAGGAGACACACATTACATAGTAAATAAAAGCAGTCTGTGTTTTCTCGTATTTAATGTTTACTGTGAAAACATTTTTATAGTCTTTTCATACTCATCAGATACAGTTTCAGCTGTATATCTTTAGTAACAAAAAAAAAGCGTGAATAAAGGGTTATAAATATGATGGAGTATTAGGGCCTTTGTAGATCAAAGAAAATTATCATTTATTTATCAATTATTTATTTATTCTTCTAGAATAAACATGGATATACTTTGATGTTGAAAAGTCGTACACTTATATATAAGTGTGCAATATTATATAAAAGCAAGGCAAGGCAATTTTTTTGTATAGCACACTTTTAACAACAGGGTAATTCAAGGTGCTTTACATGATTTGGTGATTTTTAAAAAAGAGAGAAAAAACAAAAGAAAAAACTGAATATATAATTGGAAATTAAAAGTCAATAAAGCAAGAGAAAAATCAATAAAGCAAGAGAGCATGAACACATTTCATACATATGACATCAAGCATTTACTCAAAGGCAATTCTAAACAGATGGTTTTTAGTCTCGATTTAAAGCAGTTCAGAGTTTCAGCAGCTCTACACTCGTCAGGAAGTCTGTTCCAGATAAGGGGAGCATAGAAACTGAAAGCTGCTTCTCCATGTTTTGTTGTGAGTCTAGGGATGTTTAGTAGGCTAGAGTTGGAGGACCTGAGTGGTCTTGGTGGTTGGTACGGTGACAACAGGTCTTCAACATACTTTGGTGCTAAGTCATGTAATGATTTATAAACTAGTAGGAGTATTTTGAAGTCTATTCTCTGAGGAACACGAGCAGCAGTTTACCATGGAAACCCTGAAGTATTTTCTGCCATTACAGAGTTTTTCTAGGTCCTGTTGCGACATTAGTCCCAGGATGGAGCCCTGGGGCACCCCACAAGTGATTTCTGTCCGTTCTGATGAAAAGTTTCCTATTGAAACATATAAGTCCCTGTTCTTTAGGTAAGACTCAAACCAGCCAAGTAGTGTACCAGAGAGTCCGACCCAGCTCTCCAGTCGTTCCAATAATATATCATGATCAACAGTGTCAAATGCTGCACTGAGGTCCAACAGAACCAGCACTGTGGTTCTACCACAGTCTGTGTTTATGCGGATGTCATTGAATACTTTGACGAGGGCAGTCTCGGTGCTGTGGTGAGCGCGGAAACCAGACTGAAAAACACCAAAACGGTTTGTCATTGTTATATTAACTGCTGAAACAGCTTTTTCAATAATCTTACTGATGAATGGAAGATTAGAGATTGGCCTGTAGTTCTGCATTAACGTGTTGTCCAGATTCTTCTTCTTTAGTAGTGGTTTAATAACTGCTGTTTTTAAAGCCTGAGGGAAGACACCTGACAGGAGGGATGAGTTCACTATTTGAACATGATCAGACACAATAACAGGAAGACCTTTCTTTAGAAAAGCTGTGGATAGGATATCAAGGTGATATATAAGGATATATAAGTGTATAATATAAGTGAATAAGTATATACTATTAAATTAAAATATTCTCTGACATTTTGTCAGAAATATACATGATAAAACTGAGAAGTTTACTAAGTGTATAAAGTCAAACATTTGTAAAAAAAAAAAAAAAAAAAAAAAAAAAAAACATTTTCAAAAGTTCACTTAGACTGAATTGGAGAATTTCCAAGATTAGCATTTGGATATTTTCCAGAGTGTAAGTGGAAGATCCTGTCAGAAAGACATCTCCTGGATATCACTTCTTCCTGACAAATATTTGGTTTGTTGAGTTTCTTCCTTTTCTTTTTTTTTATAATCTCTGTCTTTAAAATGTCGGAAAATATCCTAGATTTATTATTAGAAATTTATCAGAAATCAAGGGGGAAAAAAAGAAAAAAATTCTCATAAATGTATGACTTTTTTGACATCAGAGAATATCCCAGTTTGTTTTTGTAAATATGTCAAATATTCCAGAAATTTCACAATTTTGGGGGGCTGAAATTTACTCTTCCGTGGCCACATTATAATTTTTTCTTTTATCCACAATGGCCCTGATACTCTGTCAACTTCTTCAAAATTAAAACACTGTCGTTTACATTTGTAGGGAGATAAAAAAAAGATTATGCTTTTCTCTTATTTATAGATAAAAATATTACCTCTGAGTTGGTTAATGTACAAACGAATTAGTAAAAACACGTGACCTGAGAACACATCCTCCTCCTACGGCCTTACAGTACCTTTTCACATCTCAAACTGAGTGTACACGGAGCTGACACTTGGTGATGAGATCAGCAAGTCTATTCCTCAAGACTTGTGCAAAGAAGCATCAGCAGAAAAAAAAAGATACAGAAGAATCCTAATGAATCATTAAGTAACTGGACCGTACCATCTACACACGACGGGGCGGCTCTGGTGGTGCCGGCCACTTGGCCCGGAAAGCAGGAGCACTTCACCGTCTGTGACCGCTCCTCGATTTTGTTCTTGTTGCAGCAGCGGTGCAACGCCACCACCTCGCAGGTCCCTGTCCGGACATGGTGCATTGCTGTGGGGAAAGAGGAGGGGGAAAAGAAAAGGAAATAATCATCCTTAACAGCCACAGAAGGATAGCTCTCTTTGGTCTTCATTGCTTTTTTTTAATCCCACTTACACAGGAAAGATAACCAATAATTTCCTTAAATTCATCACTAATGTTTACGTTCTCTGTGAACATGCACATACACACAGTGGCTTGCAAAAGTATTCACTCCCCTTGCACTTTTATACTTTCTGTTATGTTACAATCACTGAGATTACGTGAGATTAAATGATAGATCTGCTCTGTTTACTTCTGAAGGCAAATGGTTACATTTAATTTGAGGATACAGTATAAAAGATGCAGGTGCCATCATGATGCAGCAAGTCTGATGTCCAGTTTATATAGCTCCACCTTGTTAATCAAATCAAAAATCCTGAAACACAATGTGCAGACTTAAAGGTCCTGAAGTAGCAAAAATTGGATCAAAAGGTGAACTTCTGAAAATGTCCTAGACCAATGTTTAAATCACAATGATTGTTGTTTGTTAGCAGGGGATACTTTGAATGGCTGTGTTAGGCTCAGAAATGAAATAACCAAGGTCTTTTCTGAAAACAAGACAACCTAACACAGTCTGAAAAAAGTTATAATCTCACTATCAAAAGCAAATACAATAAAATAAGGCCCCGGCAGGAATAGCCATGTTAAGAGGTAATTGGGTGCACATGCAAATAAGAAGCAAGATTCACAGAGACCAATTATGTCTAGTAAGAACATCAAGACTTTAGCGTTGCCAGAGTGCCTACAAGTCAGTTAAAACAGAAAGGTAGGGTATCCTGACAGCACCATGCTGGTTTTTATACTCTGTAATTACTTTTTCATTGAGGTTCCACACAACTGGAGGTATGTGAGTTACCTCTCACATCTATTGTCACAATGATATTGCTACATAGCAGTTCATTTACTTGTAGGTGTAGTAGAGTAATAGAAAACCAATAGATTCACCAGCCATGCTGCTAATTATGTGTCAATTGATAATTTATTATAAGGAGTGAGTTAAAAAGTAGCAGTGTGGACGTCAATCAGGGAAGTCATTCACTCTGGCAGCAAACAGGTGGCCCTTATATAAAGATGAAAGGCAGAAAATTCAATTCAATTCAAAATTACTTTATTAATCCCAAAGGGAAATTAAATGTTGTTGTAACTCATTATGCAAGTTCCTTCAAAGATTTGTTGTAGATGCTGATGGCTGTGGGTAGGGATGATCTCCTGTAGTGCTCTGCAGATCTGAAGAAGCCTCTGACTGAAGACGCTCTGTAGTTGTATGACAGTCTGATGTAGAGGATGCTCTGGATCTATGGCGTCTTCTTTTCAACTCATCAGGGTTTTGTGGCTGTAGTTGAGGTCTTATTTGAGCTTTTGTGATGTTAATCAGCTGCTGCCAGTTGTAAACCACCTTGTTGCCATGGTTATGCATCATAACAAATGTCCAAAAATAAAAAGTATCAGCAAAAATCCTTCCAGCTGCACAGCATTCAAAACCAGAGAGAACAGTTGTCCACAAAAACAATGTTTCTACCAGAAATGGAAGAATTAAAGTTTTAAAAAAGAAAAAAATATGAACCAAAGTAACAGAGCTACTCCAACATGCTGCCACCTTGAGCGGCGCAATTCCGGAGATGTTGGACATGTAGGTTTTAGTGTATATCCGAGTAAACACGGGTTCAAAATCAAAGGTCTGGTGTTACCAGTGAGTCCTGCAGCAGTTAGAAGAGGCAAAAATCAAGAAATGCAGAGGAACTATGCCGACCAGGGCTGGAATACCTGGGCTGGAAAACCTGGAATGCCAGAGGTGGGTGAACTCCATACAACACAGATATGAAGCTGCTCTCCAAAACAGCTGATGTACAACTGAGTATTAGTCCGGATTCACAGGAAAGAGAAATCTTTGAGTAGTTTCTATTTATACACTAAATGGTATGCCTGAGACTGGCCTTGTCAAAGTTTTCAATGACATTCGCATAAACACAGACTGTGGTAGAACCACATTGCTGGTTCTGTTGGACCATCCTGGAGCCCCTCTTATTTAATATCTACATGCTCCCACTAGCCCAGATTACAACAACCAATAAGATTAGCTACCATAACAATGCAGATGATACTCAGATCTACATTAAGATGTCACTAGGTGACTTTGAATCCATCCAAACGCTAAGTAAAGGCATCAAGCAAATCAATGAACTTTCTCCAGCTGAACAGAAACAAAACAGAAGTAATTACTTTTGGACCTAAAGAGAATCGATCAAGAGTCAGCACACAGCTTCAGTTATTACAGCTAGAAACTACTGATCAGGCCTGAAATCTAGGTGTAGTAATGGACTCAGACCTGAACCTCCAGGGTCACATAAAGGCAATAACAAGGTCAGCCTTCTATCACCTGAAGAACATTTCTAGGATTAAAGGACTGATGTTGCAACAGGACCTAGAAAAACTCATCCATGCGTTTATCTTTAGTCGGATTCGTTACTGCAACAGCGTCCTCACAGGTCTGTCTAAAAAGTCAATCAGACAGCTGCAGCTGATCCAGAACGCTGCTGCTCGTGTTCCTCACTAGAACCAGGAAAGTAGAGCCCATCACCCCAGTTCTAAAGTCCTTACACTGGCTCCCTGTAGCTCAGAGAATAGACTTCTAAATACGTTTACTAGTTTATACATCAGTGAATGGCTTAGCACCAAAGTATGTTGAAGATCTACTGTTACTATACCAACCCACCAGACCACTCAGGTCCTCTAATTCCAAGCTACTCAACCTAGAATCAGAACCAAACATGGAGAAGCAGATTTCAGTTTCTATGCTCTTCTAATCTGGAACAAACTTCCAGACAACTGCAAAGCTGCTGAGACACTGAGTTCTTTTAAATAACAACTAAAAATGTATCTGTTTAGAGGTGCCTTTGAGTAATGCTTTGATGTATCATGTTTTATGTATGCTTCTTGTTTTATTGCTGTTTTTACTTTATATGCTTTGTCTGTGTTTTATTGCTATTTTTATTTGACCCCTTAATCATGCAAAGCACCTTGAATTACCTTGTTGTTGAAAGTTTGCTATACAAATAAAATTGCCTTGCCTTGAAATTCTTTCTGGATGCTCAACTTGGTTCCTAATTGTCCTCAGAAGAATCATTACACAAAGGGAACACATGGTAACTCATGGTGGTTAGCTCAGTTCCTGTATCTGTACGGTGTCCAGTTAAAGCAACACTAAGTAAGTTTTGCTCTCGGGGTCCCCCTACAGTTGGAAAAAAGGTATTGTTTTCTACTACTGTGATAAAATCTGTGATGGTTACACCAGGGGATTCATGTGCATTGACAAGCGATACTGTCTAACGTTAGGCTACAGATTTTCACGTCTTGGTCAGCCTTCGTTGCGTGTCCAATGTCTTCATCCCAGGTACATTTTCTATATTTCAGCATATATGTACGGCGGCGTAGAGCAGTCAACCATATAATAAAGAAATTAGACCGTATCACATTATAACATGATAGTTTATTGTAAAATCGTGAAACTATCACGTTATAACGTGATAGTTTCACGTTGTTTTCACGTTTTTACAATAAACTATCATGTTATAACGTGATACAGTCTAATTTCTTTATTAAATGGCTGACAGCTCTGTTCTGACGATCTGTGCTACCTCCATCAGAATGTCCTACCGTAGCGCGCATCTGTCGGTGCTACCCCTCGAAAAGTATGTTTACATGCAGAAAACAACAACTGTTAGCTTTGATGTTAAACATAATCATCGGAAAATATTTTTCAAGTGACGGGATTGAAGTGCCAGTTTAGCAGTAATGCCTAACATAGCAAAAAATTATGAATAACGAAAACTTTTCTTTCAATCCACAGAACATGCTACCCGTTAAATATAAAGCTAAAACTAGCACATACAGATGCACGGAAAACCTTGATCAGAATATCCTACCTGTTAAATAAGCCTATAGATGAATAGCACACTCTGTTATTAGTTTGTAAAGCAGCTAATGAATATATACCAAGCCAGTAAGACGTAGAGCAGATAGCAGTATTATTACTCCAAAATATTAAAATGTAGTATGATTATAAGCACAAATAGCCCGCAAAAAACACCGCATTTACTCTACGACTAATATTAATGGGACTTGTTTACATGCAGTGTAACGATATCACAGAAGTGAAACTATCATACAAGGGCTGTCATGAAACAAGTAGCTTCAGGAAAGCCTTAAAATATTTAGAATAAAAATTAGCCAGTAATACAATTATTTGAATAAAACTCACCGTAAACTTCAAAGAAATAAAACAGATGGATCTTCCAGGTAGGAATTCTTCATGACAGATTTGCTGAGTAAGCGAATTGTGATGTAACATCAAAATGTGCATGCGGGTAGCACAGATAGTCGGAACACCGGCGTACATATGAATACAATTTCGGCTCCTTCATGATGACAGTTGTTCAAGGTACCTGCTGCTAGGTATCTTCCATTTACATGTACCTACCGAGTATGCTCCACCCAGAGAGCCTTGCAGGACGCTCCACCTACCGGCTTTTGTGAAGCCTGCCGTAAAGCAAGTCGCATTTGGAGTCGCATTTGAACTACAAAACCGCTACCCGACGACCCAAACTTACTGTTATGGCCGATAGAGGGCCGCCAAGAGAATGTGGAAGTGCTGTTTCATCCTGTTATGAGTTGATGAACATCTGACACGAGACTAACATTATTTTAAGGTAAGAAAACTCCTTAGTGTTGCTTTAAAAAACTAAACAACTGAGGTCCTTCTGTGTGGGGTTTGCTTGTTTTTTCTGTGCATTACGTTGTTTTCCATCTGTTATGTTACTTGGTGACTCTGATAACCCTATAACGAACTGGCTTCTTCTCCCAGGTTTACCCTGCCTCTCAGCTGTTGACTGCTGGAATAGACCCCCAACTCCTTCCAACCCTGACAGCTTTAAGCACGTATATCAGGGGTCTCCAACCCCAGTCCTCAAGGGCTGTATCTTTTAGATGTGTCTCTGTTTTAACACACCTGCATCAAATATTCAGGTCATTAGCAGGACTCTGGAGAACTTGGACCAGGGACACATTTAGAAGGACTGGAGATGCAGACCTCCTGAAGTAATAAAGATTGGGTTGTGAATAGATTTAAAGCTTGAAAAAGGTACAGTTTATATGATGCAATAAATTGAACATTATTTGAATAGTTTCTCAGAAGAAGACAGGCTTTTTTAAAATACTCCAATATGAGATGAGGAAAGTGCTGCGCTGGAGTATTTGGAGCCAATTTCCAGATCACGCTCCATTGTCTGAATAATTTAGAGGATGAGCTTTCCCATCCTGTTTTAATTGCATGTGACATTTTCATGAGGTGTCTTTTTTTTCCTGCAGAGGGACTATCTGCTGCTGGGGTAAACAGAAAATGTGGAAATGACAGCATAAAAAGCGTTGCTTAAATGTTCGCACCGTAACATCTCAACTGAATCCGTTTAATTAGCCTTCACTTCAGGTTGCTGAATTGATGGACGGCAGCAGTTTGACAGAGATTTTAATGGAATCATCTGCTTTGCTCCAACAGATTCACAAACTAATGTGACAAATATGTTCAGCAGCTTTTCCGATTAAAGCTAATAAAGCTAATTTTTCAATGTTTTTCCAAACTGGCCCAAGGAATAATACTTAAACCTCTTTGCATTTTTCTCAAATTGTGCCACATTACAACCATAAACTTGATAGTGCCTGGTTATGAGGTTGAAGGAAAATTATTCATGGTTTTTCATGTAAAAAGTTGAAACCAGACGTTTACGTACACCTTTTTCTCACAGTATGAAGTTTAAACCAAACCAACCAACCAACTTCTCATGTTTTAGGTCAGTTAGAATTACCAAAATTATTTCTATTTGCTAGATGCCACAGTAATGAGAGAGAAAATATCAGAGATGTATTTATTAATGCCTTTATAAGCAGACGTTTACGTACAGAATGATTACTATCTCCCTAAAAAATTAGGGAAAGCGTAGATGATGATGTCATGGCTTTGGAAACTTCTGATAGGTTAACGACACATTTGAGGTAATTGGAGGCAAACCTGGAACACACAGTTTTTTTGTTCAACATGATGGGAAACTCAAAAGAAATCAGCCAAGATATCTAGAGGAGGGTTATGGAGCAGCTCTTGGTCTGGTTCTTCCTTGGGAACAATTTACAGACATAGACATGATGGGAATGTCAAACCATCATACTGTTCAAGGGAGAGACGGGTTCTGGTCGGAAATGTGGAACTCAACCCTAGAAGAAAAGCCAAAGATCTTGTAAAGAAGCTGAATATATTGACACTCAGACAGTGTCAATATATTATTATTCCTGTACCGACATGGAATGAAAGGCCACTCAGCAAGGAGGAAGACATTCCTCCAAAAGAAACCTTTGCAAATGCACACAAGGACAAAGACCTTCATTTTGGAGACATGTCCTGTTGTCTGATGAAACTAAAGTGGAACTGTTCCATCATAATGACTATCATTACATTTGGAAGAGAAAGCCTGGAAACACCTACCCAACTGTGACGTATGGGTGGGGGGGTGGGGGAGCATCATGGTGTGGGGCTGTTTTGCTGCAGGAGGAAATGGTGCACTTCATAGAATAGTTGGCATCATGAGGAAAGAAGATTATCTGGGAATACAATACAAAAATACTTTATTGATTCCAGAGGGAAATGAAGTGTTGTAGCTTATCCCATTAAATTGTTTAAGGAGTTGTTGTAAACGCTGAGGGCTGTGTGCAGGAAGGATCTCATGTAGAGGTCTGTGTTGCAGCGAAACTGAAGAAGCCTTCCGAATCAATACTGTTATTGTAGGATAGTGTCATGAAGATGATGCTCAAAGTTGTCCATAATTATCTTGTTTTTACATATATTAAATATTACAATAAAATAATTATCTTTAAATATTAATTAATATATTATTAGAATCAGAAATACTTTATTAATCCCCAAGGGGAAATTCAGATTACAAAATATTATATGATAATATTTATATTATTATTATGAAATATATAAGTATAATATTATAAAATAATACAATCATTGTAATTAAATATTATATTAAAAAAATGTAATAAATATTAAATATTAAAGCAACATCTAAAGCATCCGCCAGCAAGTTGAACCTCAAATGCAAATGGGTCTTCCAAATGGACCAGGACCACAAGCCAACAGCCAAAGGGTTTACAGAGTGGTGTAAGTACAACAAAGTCAGTATTTTGCCGTCATCACAAAGTCCTGATCTCAGGCCTACAGAGAATTCATGGGCAGATCTGAGAAGGTGTGTGTGAGCGAGGCGGTCTGTGAATCTGACTCAGTTCCACCAGTTCGGTCAGCAGGAATGGGCCAGAACTCCAGCAAACTATTGTGAGAAGCTTTTGGAAGGAAACCCGAAAGGTTTGACCCAAGTCATCCAGTTCAAAGGCAACACTACCAAATACTGAGGAGATGTATGTAAACTTCTGGTTTTGAAGACAGTAATAAAGAAATGTCTGACATTTCTCTCTCACATTATTCAGCAAATAAACATAATTTTGGTAATTCTAACTGACCTAAAACAAGAGAAGTTGGGTCTGGTTGAACTTCAGACAGTAAGAAGGAAAGGTGTACGTCTCTTTTTAGTCGGTGTGTGTAAACTTCTGGTTTCACCTGTAAATGGGAAAAGCATAAGGCGCTATGTTGGACCTTCGAGCAGGATCGCCTGTATTTACCTCCTTTAATCTTCACGTCAGCTTTAAGCTTCTCAGTTGAAAAAACACATCCCCACAGCACGATACTGCCACCCCTATGTTTTACAATAGGGGATGATGCATTCAGGGTAACTAACCATCTTACTGTAGAACTCACTGCTGGACTCTGTTCACTGATTAGGTGACTTCTGAGAGTGGTTGTACTGGTTTTATTTAGGGGGTATCGGAGTAATGGGGGGTTGAATACAAAAACACATACAAAAAAATACAAATAACAGAAAAGCATTCCACTTCACAACTATACACTACATTGTTGATGTATCAAAAGCCAACTTAAATTAACTTAGGTTTGCGAAAGGCATCATGTTTAACTGCTGTCTGCTAATAATGAATCTGAATTAAAAGGAAACCACAGATCCAGTATTAAAAGCAAAGAAACGGGAATAGATACAGTTTGGATTCTCCACTCATCCTGTGCCTCCTCTAACAAACCCCACCCGTTTCTCTTGGAGCAGTAAAGAAAGGATGCAGGTAGTCGACCAAAATTAGCGGGAGGCTTACTCATGCTCCGGCTGCCAAACACGGAGCGATCTGAAAGACAAACATGCGGCGTGCCGAACCGCTGCAGATGCTTGAAAGGGAATTTCTGCCAGGAGTTTCACGCTGAGAGGCTGTGGTGTTTTGACTAGATTTGGAGTTCCACTTGGATGCCTGCCCAGATCCCCCCCCCCCCCTACCCAGCAGTGAAACACAGAGGGAAAAGTGTTTCACTGAGGAATCACTGCATTCTGCAAATGCAGAGGTCGTTTCTAATACCCACTGCGCTGAGAGGAGGCCTCGCACGCTGGACACGCTGCCGCTGCTGTTTCCTGCTCCTCTTATCCCTTTATTTCAGCTCTTGTAAAACAATAACGGCACCATGAAATTGACATAACAGGACGCTGCATCCTGGTGGCTAAACACGCGTTCGATTCCAGCTGGGGCCTTGGTGTCGCAGCTAACGTCCCTCCTCTTTCCAGATGTTTACTGCTACTGTCACGCTCACTGCCTCTCCGTCACAATCTCCCCCAGCGAAGGCAAAAATAAACGCGTCCATGCATGGAAACTTTCTGACATGTTTTGAAGAAAATCTAGGGGAAGTTATTAATAGTTGATGAGAGGAATGGCAGAAAAGTTTGACATATACTGTACTTTTAACTGAGATGGACATGTTTTGTTGTAAGTCATAGCAGCAGTTTTTAGGCTCCTCTGTGACAGAAGACAGAAAGATTGTGCTTGTGTTGAGAAACAGAAATTACACCATGTTCAGAATAATTTCTCTTCTTATTACAGTAACTTCTGTCAGGCATGTAACATACTTTAAAAAACTTTTTAGCAACTCCACAACCTGGCGGAAGAAATTTGTGCTAAATGCAGAGATAGTGTATTTCTCTGTTTTGTGAGAAAGTCATGTCCCAGGACCCAACATAAGAGGCCCTCGTTACAGTTCTACACACTGCTGCAAGACAGTGAAGCAGTTTGTGGATTTTTTTCAAACTTTGTGCTAAATCTGAAGTGTCTGGTTTATCCCATTACTTTTCTTTATGCAAAACATCACCATTTCAAAAATTATTATTGTACAGTTTAGCTCTAAATATTGCTAATGGTATAGTTTACTTCTACAAAATGTGTTTTTTTCTATTGAATGTGTATGCTCAGAAAAATACCTCCACAAACCTATTGATAAGTATTGCATATATGTTTTCAGAGACACCCAGTGTTTGCTCTTCCATATCTCTTACTGTTTCATTTCTAATGTAATGCTGTGATATTATTCTACCTCACTAAAAACCAAATGAAACTTTGCAGCTTGTAATTACAGTAGAAGTGTCTGGTTACTATCTACTCTAATCCAAATCATGTGCATTAATACAGTAAACCTGAACCGCTCTAAACAGTAAAAAATAAAGCTAAACCTAAGCTTCCTCAAGAAGTACAGTCTGCTCTGTCCCTTCTTGTAGACGGTTTCACTGGTCAGTCTCCAGTCCAGCCTGTTGTCAAGGTGAACTCCAAGGTATTTATACTCCTCAACCATCTCCACTTCTTCTCCCATGATACAAATGGTGTTTGACCTAACTTTGTTTTTATTCTGAAATCTACAATCATCTCCTTTGTCTTGTTCACATTCAAGGTGAGACGATTGTTTCCACACCATGTCACAAAGCGGTCCACCAGCTCTCTGTATTCAGCTTCTTGTCCATCTCTGATACACCCATCTGATATTGTTCCTCTGTAGTTTGTTCTCCAGCTTCTTCCTGTATGCCTCCTTGTGGTCTCTGATCTTGACCTTAAGTTGCTTCTGTATACTCCTCAGTAATTCCCTGTCTCACTCCCTAAATGCTTTTTTTTCTTGTTTAGCAGTTCCTTCAGGTCACTGGTGATCCAGGGTTTGTTATTAGGGAAGCATCTTATTGTTCTTGTGGGGATGATGTTGTCTACACAGAAGTTTATATAGTCAGTCACACACTCAGTCATGGCATTGATGTCCTTTCCTTGTGCTTGGCAAAGAGTCATCCAGTCTGTATCCTCAAAACAACCCTGCAAGTCTTCTTCACCTAATCAGTAACTCTGGAGGTTATGTTATTGTTAAAAAGTAATCGGTGGCTCAAGGTTTATATGAAGAGCAGGACCAAAGAGCAGAGAGAAGGATGAAGTTTAAACCATGTCTTACAGCCATCATAACGGGCAAGGATTATATCACAGACTTCAACATCTCTCTGCTTGAATTTCTAATCATACGGTCAGACAGAGATTTAAAGAGGAGCAGCAATCGCAAATGAGGTGGATTAGCAGTGCTTGCCAACAACTGATGGTGCCGTCCAGGACATGTTACTGTAGAATACCCTCCCTGCTGCCTGGATGTTGAGCTGTTAGCATGTACTGACAGTCATGAGAATGTCATACAGCAAC
This sequence comes from Valencia hispanica, assembly GCA_963556495.2. Classification (NCBI taxonomy): domain Eukaryota; kingdom Metazoa; phylum Chordata; class Actinopteri; order Cyprinodontiformes; family Valenciidae; genus Valencia; species Valencia hispanica. Next base: position 29,964,738 of record OY747722.1, on the reverse strand, counting down.
AGTCTTCAGTCAGAAGATTCTTCAGATACGTCGCAAGACTGACTGCTACCGGATCTACTTCCTACCCACAGCATCATCATCCACAACAACTCTTTGAAGACACTTTGATGATAGGAGTTATGAAATTTAAAACGTTAGAATTCCAACTTTAGTGCAAATGGGCACTGGAGAGCAACCAGCTCCAGCAACGCAGGTATGGGTTGTGCAGGAAGAGGAGAACTAACTTTCTGGAGGAACATGTTTGATTTAATGGATTTTTTACATGACTGAGGAAGTCACAATTCAGAGATTAAAGTTGGAATTTTGTTTGTTGTGTGTGCCATTAATCCTCTTCCATACAGACCACTTAAAAGTGCGCTTAAAAATACTCAGCATTTCCAGAAATAGAAACTATGAGATCCTTGTGTTGAAGCGACGTGTTTTCAGGAGTCTTATTTTCCATCTGTGGATCCTTTGCACTAAATCAGCTTTCAATAAAAACAAAGGTTTCTTTTTCCCTCCTAGTGCAGTATTGAAAGGAGTCTGCTCAAGAAGCATTTATACGTCAGTCTCTGGAGAGGGCTATGAACTGCAAAAGCAGAATGCATACTTTGTCTTATTCATGAAGCTGTTGTGAATGATAATGTAATCATTGCATAACTTTGTATGCAGCACTGGGTGCACCTACCACCTTCCATGAAGGGGGAATTTTCTGCACTCTGTGAGTCGAGATTGAGAAAACCGGAACAGATATATTAAAGGTGGAGTACAGGAGTTTGTGTCTGGTAGCAGGCTGCCCCTTTCAAGGTTGAAAGCATTCTTTTTCTTCTTTATTTTTGACCAGATGCTTTTTATACAACCTGCAGTATAAGTCATTCTTATTGCAAACTGCAGAAAATGGAAGATGCAGAGGAAGTAATGATCTTTGGAGAAGACATCAGCTATAAGTCAGACATCAACGTTATACATTGCTGTAACTCTAACAGCAGTATGCAAAGCACCTCAGGTGATATACTGCAAAATGCACCTTATCCGCGCCCCACCTGAGACCTACTAATACTTAAAAATAAAGAGTAAGAGCTGTCAAATATATTTCACTTCTCACAGGTTCAAGGGCGCCTTGTACAAAGTGTGTGCTTTGATTTTTGCTAAGTGGTTCGCCGTCATAGAAGTTGAAAATCAAGGCTGGAAAGAGTCTACAGGGATCGGCCCGTTACAGCTTGAAGGTCAGAATTTAAACTCTTTACTCCCACTTGGGCAGCTAGACATAAAGTATGAAAAATTCTGTTTGGAAGAGGAAATTCCAGATGAGATGTGTCCTTGCTTGTTTTATAGAAGAGATTTTCCAATTACAAAGCCGTTCTAAAAGAGGTTTGTTGCTTTTTGTGAGATTTTAGGTCATACAACTCCCCCCATTTATTAACTCCCCCTTCTTGTAAATATGCTTGAAAAGGCTTATTGCAAGAGCTTAATCTCACAGTAAAAATCCACTAAAATAGATATTTTTTCTAATCCAACTATTAATTTATCCATCAGATAAAAAAGTATCTGGTTGGATGGATGGATGGATGGATGGATAGATGGATGGATATTTCAGTCTGGGATTGTCTGTAGCTTGTAAGCCTTTTAGTGCCTTTTAACCAGTTTTTCCCTACTCTGCTACTCAAAGCACACTGCCCTGCATGTTTTAGATATTTCCCTGCTCTAGCACACCTGATTTGTATTGTATTAATCATCTCAAACAGGCGTGTTAAAGCAGAGAATCATCTAATACATGCAGGGCAATGTGCCTTGAGGACCAGATTTGGGAAACACTGCTTTTAACTAGAAGCAAAAATACTTTTCAGAAAACCAATGAGATGATTGTTAATATCTCAATACTAGTGACTGCTGATAGATGTCTGAGCATGACTTCAATGAGCTAATAGAGTTTCAGTTGTATATCTTTGTTTTCTGAAAATATCAAATCGGAATCTGCTCAATTCAGCACCAAGAGATACTGAAATGTAATGATCATTTTTGGAAGCATGTTTTAGTGACATTAATATTGCATCAGAAACCAGAAAAAAAAACAATTTCATTGTATTTCAAAGAATACATAAAAAATTCAAAAAACATTTTGTGGCATAAAACCGTGTGAGTAGAAATCTTAATTTCTTCTTCTTTTAATTTTTAAAATACTGAAAACATTAAATCAGTGATTGTGAGAACCTAAAAATTGGCCAGGTTCTGACACCCTTCAAAGTTAGACCTGTATTAGCGGAAAATAAAGTACTCCACGATATCTATGATCTAATTGCCTTTACATAGTGAGTTGTACCTTTTGACAATGACAACCTTCAGCAGGTAATAAACCTACTTTTGATTGAGTCCATTTTTTTTGTATTAAAAGTTTTTTTGTTGTTCTGATGTATTATTCTAATCTTAAATGTTTTCATCATCTGTAAGCAGAAAATCATCATCAACAGAAATAAAAACATAGGTTTATGTGTGGTTAATCTAAATAATGTGTTTCCCTTAGTGATGGAGTTGCTTAAATACATCAGTTTTTTACTTACATTTAGATTGAATGGTTATGATTATATTTATAGAAGAAACAGTGCCTCCTGAAGTCACAGTACACAATAGTCGGCAGCAGAACTGTTCCAAGAGGGGGCCCGGCTATCTTCGATGTCAATTCGCTGCCTTGGAAGCCTGCAACGGAACCGCGTTTCCGAAAGACCTCGCCGTGCGCACGGCTTTAAGCCCAACTTTTCAGACACTTTTCTACCCATTTTCTTCTCTGTTTTTGGCGTCGACTGGCATGATCACTCCAGGACTGGCAAGTCATCTCGAGTAGCGGATCCCATTTCATTCCCCTCTTTCCATCTTTTCTCTCTCTTCCCACAGTCTGATTATATTTTGCCCACGTGAAGGAGCTGATACGTACACGCCCTGTTGCTCAGCTCCATCGTCAGCCAAAGCTAACTCCATTGTGCTTTGTCCCCCACGTGTCTTGTCCTTTGTTTGAGCCCCCCTGGAGCGAGGGATTAACCCACCTCCTGGTAGCATACATATCTGCACATGCCTACCTACGGGGAGAAATTAACGCATGACTTTCCCCTCCCTTCTAATGATAAACAGTGTTTTGAAGTGATTCTCTGATGCTTATTGTTTGTTCCATCCACATATTATTCATTCTCTAAGAATGGTAGTACGTAGTTTAATTTGCATGCTATAGAATAGATGGGTTTTATTGACGAAATGCTTTGGCCGTAAGGTTGATCAGATTTTTTTTTTTTCAACAATATTTATTGAGTTTGAATTTTATCGACGAGACCCCAGACAAAAACTCCAGTTACAGACGCAACCCATCACAGATATACAAACAAAACTCCAAACTTGAATCCGTCGAGTCTACGGGAAACAGATATCAGAGAGAGAAGAAAAATAAATAAAATAAAATAACAGACAAGCTGTCATCAAACAGGGAATCCAACCTGGAGGATCAATCTGGAACTTCAGGGAAGTCCAGGATCCCTACATAGTCATAAAAGGAGCTCCACAGTTCACTCATTTTGCTCCTTCTGCCTTTCAATATAAATCTCAGTCTTTCCAGTTTAGCAAAATAGTAAGATTCTCTGATGGAATGTATCTGCCATGGTGGTGATACAGAATTCCACTTCAGTAGTATAAGACGCCGGGCTAACAAACTTCGATTCGGGAGGGCAGGTTCAAAAAAAGAAGGAGAGACCCCGAACGGAGTAATGGTAGCTGCGGGCTCTATCTGGTCCCCATTAATCTTTGATAACGATTCAAAAATCTGCCCCCAATACACCCTTAAGATAGAACATGACCACATCATGTGTCTGTGATGTGCCGGCGTCACAAACGGGGTCTACATCTCTAAACATTTTCCAAAGCCTAACCTTCGTCAGATGGGCGCGATGCAATACTTTACATTGAATTAATGCATATTTGCCACATATACATAAATCATGCACCCTCAGAAGTATCTTCTTCCTCATGCCATCGGTGGTCTGCTCCCCTAGAACCCCTCTAGATTTTAAAGAGATGCTTTCTGTGCTTATTTGGTGTATGCATATAATTATTGTCCATGGCGTTTTTGAACCCATACCTTCAGAAGAGACTGGTGTCTGGTATTTTGAATTTGCTCCTCATAAAGGAGCTGCTGCCCCGAACTGTAACTATGTCACGGGGTGTGTGGAGAATGGACCCAAACGCACTCGCTGAAGGAAGGTGCAGGATGTTTTATTAAAGTGAGGAGATCGTGATGATGGTGGTGAACGGAGACACTGGACATCGGGCTGGAACGAAGAGGCAGGAAGACGACACACCATGGGGATGAAGACAATAGAGGACTAGGAGGAAGGAGGACTAGGATGATCCGGCCGGGAGTGAAAGGAAGTGAGGAGTCTTAAAGGCAGGAGGTGAGTAGGATCAGGTGTGGATGATGAGACAGGTGAAGACAATCAGGCAGGAATAGGGCAGCGTGACAGGACCCCCCTTTAAAGGTGGATTCCAGACACCGTGGAGAGAGTGAAAAAAGGGAAGAGAAAAAAAACAAGCCCCGAGTCTCTTTGGGTACGCCCCTGGAAGTCTGGCGGACGGCCCTGGCGGCGGCCCCTGAGGACCTGGAGGTCGGGCGGACGGCCCCGGCGGCGTCCTCTGGCTGGACGGAGGTCGGGCGGACGGCCCCGGCGGCGTCCTCTGGCTGGACGGAGGTCGGGCGGACGGCCCCGGCGGCGTCCTCTGGCTGGACGGAGGTCGGGCGGACGGCCCTTAGGTCCTCCTCTGAGGGTCAGGTAGTGCCAAAGATGCCTGGCCGGTAAAGGTCGGCCGAGACAAAGAGGTTCTGGAGGCTCGGACGCCTCCTCAGACGAAGGTTCTGGAGGCTCGGACGCCTCCTCAGACGAAGGGTCTGGAGGCTCGGACGCCTCCTCAGACGAAGGGTCTGGATGCTCGGACGCCTCCTCAGACGGAGAGTCTGGATGCTCGGACGCCTCCTCAGACGGAGAGTCTGGAGGCTCGGACGCCTCCTCAGACGAAGGTTCTGGAGGCTCGGACGCCTCCTCAGACGAAGGTTCTGGAGGCTCGGACGCCTCCTCAGACGAAGGTTCTGGAGGCTCGGACGCCTCCTCAGACGACCGTTCTGGAGGCTCGGACGCCTCCTCAGACGACCGTTCTGGAGGCTCCAGTGACGGGGACGGGTCCTCCATGACCCTCCCTGGGAGCTTCAGCAACGGGGACGGGTCCTCCCTGACCCTCCCCGGGAGCTCCAGCGACGCATGGGGAAATGTCCATCGCTGGAGAGCCGCCGCTGTGACCGCCAGGAACACGGCAGCCACAACAACGGCGGGCTCTGGAGCTGGAATAGGCTCATGGACCGGGACTGGAACGGGCTCATGGACCGGGACTGGAACGGGCTCATCGACCGGGACTGGAACGGGCTCATGGACCGGGACTGGAACGGGCTCATGGACCGGGACTGGAACGGGCTCATGGACTGGGACTGGAACGGGCTCTGGAGCTGGAACGGATTCTGGAGCTGGAACGGATTCTGGAGCTGGAACGGATTATGGAGCTGGAACGGATTCTGGAGCTGGAATGGACTCACGGACTGGAGCCGAAAGGGACTCACGGACTGGAGCTGGAACTGCTCCGGAAGCGGCCCCACCTCGGCGGCGTCGCTGCTTGCGGTGAGTCACCAGAAGAGGCTCATGCCGTCGAGGACCAGTCCCCGGGGAACAGAACGCCAACCTTGTGCCGACGAATGCGGACGGTGAAGGTGCGGCGCTCCGCTCCCCGCTCCCGGAAACAGTCCCGGCGGCGCAGCGGGACCTACGCCGGCGGACAGATGGTGGAGACGGAGAGGGCGGACCGATGATCCGATCCAACGCCTCCCTGCGAACCCTCTCCGCCTCGCTCTGCAGCGCGGCGAGATCCGGAGCAGAGAACACCCTCCTGAAGTGAGGGAGCACTCCCAGGATTTCCTCAGCTCTGGAGACCCGCACAGGAAGGTGAGGAGAGGCAGCGAGTCTGACCAGGTTGGCCCAGACGTCCTGGCGGAGGGCGGCGATCTCCTGGGCGAGTGCTGGGTCCATATTTAGGGCCGGATCATTCTGTCACGGGGTGTGTGGAGAATGGACCCAAACGCACTCGCTGAAGGAAGGTGCAGGATGTTTTATTAAAGTGAGGAGATCGTGATGATGGTGGTGAACGGAGACACTGGACATCGGGCTGGAACGAAGAGGCAGGAAGACGACACACCATGGGGATGAAGACAATAGAGGACTAGGAGGAAGGAGGACTAGGATGATCCGGCCGGGAGTGAAAGGAAGTGAGGGGTCTTAAAGGCAGGAGGTGAGTAGGATCAGGTGTGGATGATGAGACAGACAGGTGAAGACAATCAGGCAGGAATAGGGCAGCGTGACAAACTAACAGTTTAAAACTTGAACTTCATCAATAATTATATTAATATTAAAATATGAATTATTAATGGTTATGAAAACCAGACATTAATCGCACTCGCTGTGTCGGAACAAATGTTTCAAAAATAACTCGTGAAAAACCAAAACCAAGAGGTTGTATGTTTCAGCCACATTGAGCTGTCAGTAAAAACTTCTTCTAACAATATTGTTTTTTTATGTTGCAACAAAAAATGGCTGCATGTTTGAAACATAAATTGAGAACATCTGAATGAGTCTGATGTGGAGACTTACATGGGTGGTGATGATAGCAGATTATTTCCTATTTTTAATGTTTAAAACATGAAAGGAAAATCAAAGCAAATTAAAATTTCTGCTCTTTCATTTTTTAAACACTAAGAGGAAACGAGTTGGTATTTTAACATCTTGTTTTTCCAAATTGCTTTCTGATTATGAAAACTAATTTCCAAAGCATGCCTCCTTATAATCATTTTTAAGTATCTTGGGATTTTTCTTTTCACGTTTTGCTTTCAAAACTGGCTAAACTAATGTATTATAGGCTACTTGGCTACAGTCAGGAAAACCTTACTGCATACTTGTGAATATATGCTGCAGCAATCGCATCAAAATCTTCCCTCCGCAGAACAACACGAAACGTCTTTGACACAAAACCCGCTCATCATGCAAAGACATGCAGGTGGCACGAAAACACACAGTTCACATGCTCAAGCCAATGTTCTCTGAACACATCGTGTTTGGCCAGGAGATAGGGATCGCACTGCCATCTCAAATTTGTGCAGCAAGTCTCTCAATTTTAGTAAAAAAGAAGCATCTATGAATCAAATGAGTTTCTGCGGAGCTGTGCGAACTGAGAAAGTGAAGCTTATAAGTAAAACGTGTTTACATCTTGACATGGATGGTAATATTGGCTTCTGTTTCTGCAGAAATCTTGTTTTCCATCAATAGCAGTGCACATTTGATACACAACAACGTTAGCTATGATGAGACTTTGTTGTTGTTTAATGCATTTCGCTCTGTAGGGTGAATGAAAAATAACTGCAGGGAAAGCGTAAAAACAAAAACATTTATTGCATTATAGGGAATCTTAGACGCTGTGTTACAGTGGTTCTCAAACTTTTTATATAAAAATTCAACCTCAGTAAGCAATGCATTTTACAAGCACCGCCATAATGATGGATGTTTTATAGCAGCAAAAACAGGTGAGAAATGCTTATATTTTCACCGCTGCATGTTTGTGTGATTGTTGTGTCTTAGCTTTAGAATTATATCCATCCATCAACTCATGTGGTCTATCCTTTGCAGGGTTGCAGGAGGGGGCGATGTTTTTATCACAGGGCAACACAGAGATGCACAGTACACGCACGCACACGCACGCACAGGCACACACACACACATACACACACACACACACACACACACACACACTCTAAGGGTAATTTGGAGAGACCAAATAACCTAACAGTCATGTTTTTAGACTGGGAGCAAGCCGGAGTACCCGGAGGGAACACACGGATGCACAAGGAGAACATGCAAACTCCATGACCCCCAGGACCTTCATGCTGCAAAGCAACAGTGCCAACAGCTGCCCCACCGTGCAGCCCTGCAGAATTATATATATATATACATATATATATATATATATACAGTGGACAAAAAAGTATTTTGCAGCCACCAACTGTGCAAGTTGTTAAACTTAAAAAGATGAGAGAGGTCTCATCATTCAACTGTGAGAGACAGAACGTATGATTTTGTATGATTCTTAAAGAATTTATTTGTATAACGATGCAGAATTTAAGTATTAAGCACCTACAAACAAGCAAGAATTCTGCCTCTCACAGCCCTTTCACTTCTTCTTTAAGAAGCTCTTCAATCCACCTCTTGTTACCCTGTATTAGTGGCACCTGATTGAACTCATTATCTGTATAAAAGACAGCTGTCCACACCGTCAAACAGTCAGACTCCAACCTCCACCATGGCCAAGATCATAGAGCTGTCCAAGGACACCAGGGACAAGATTGTACACCTGTACAAGACTGTGATGAGCCAATCTACAATAGGCAAGCAGCTTGGTGAGAAGACATCATTTGTTGGAGCAATTATTTAATTCAAGACAATTGTTTGTGGATTTTCTCCATCTGGACTGACTCAGCTTGAGCTGTTTCAAAGACGAAAGGGGAGAACATTCTTCAATCTCATCATTTTCAAGTAATCTACACAGACATGCAGCCCTTTCTGTTGGTCTATCGAATAAAGCCCTAATGCATTCAAGTTTGTAGGTTTAATGTGACAAAATGTGGAAAAGTTCAAAAGGTGTGAAAGCTTTTGCAAGTCACTGTAGCAGCCCGCTAGGAAATTGCTCATTTTGCATATTTCTGGAGGACCATGCTGCGCTGAGTTCTTTTTGACTGCCAAATTACTGACTCACTCTGCCTTCCCAAGAATAATGGTTTCCTCCCAGTCAGATGTGACCTTACTGCCATGTTTCCATGGAAGGAAGAGTCCAGATGCTGACAGATGACAGCAGAGAGAGAGCTTTTTATCCCCCTTTTACTGCAATAAAAGCAGTTGTTGCCTTTGTTTCTGCGGGCTCACCTGTCGTTCCTTCTGTCGACTTGGATAGCTCCAAGACACCGATCACGAGCACCATAACAAGAACAGCCCCTTTGCTTCCGATCTGCATGTACCGCTCACTCATCCTGGGAAAGAGAGGAGAGGAAAGCAGTTTCCGATCATCAAACAAATCTTAATATCAGACAAAGATCGCCTACAGAAAGCTTTCAAATCATGTTTTCACTCGTTGAGGAGAAAAGACCATCCAATCTGAACCAGGCAAGTTTGAAAAAGTGATCCTCCCCCCTCCCTCCCCAAACCTCTAGCACTTGTGATAACAATTATTACGGTTGCCCTCAATTATTTACTGTAGGCATATGGAGGATTTTTCCAGCCTTTTCAAAATCATGCCACGGAATACTGATTGATGCTGGGTTAAACTTAGACTATTCTATTTTTTTAGGCATTCAAAGGTGGAGTTGCAGGTGTCCTCTGGATCATTGTTCTTGATCTGGAACTTCAGGTAATGAACTGTTGGCCGGGCATTGTTCTTTAGGATCTTCTATAAAGAACAAGACTCGTGCTTCCAACTGGGGTCACAGTTAATTATGGCAAATGACCAGGCTCCATAGAATCAATGAAGCCGTATACCATCACACTACCACCCCCATGTTTGACTGTCGGTATGTTTTCCTTTTCTTGAAATGCTTTTTGTAATCCAGACATGATTAAATTAAATTAAAATTCAAAAATACTTTATTGATCCCAGAGGAAAATTGAGTGTTGGTATAGCTCATACAGTTATTTCTTTAAGGAGTTGTTGTAGATCATTATGGCTGTGGGCAGGAAAGGTCACAGCACGCAACTTAAGAAAACACATGCAAAAAGACAAAACACAAGCAAATTGAGAAAACATTTTCATCAATTTGACAACACGTGTGCAGCATTTAGAAAAACGACACAACACATTACAAAAATGCGCTGCAAACGGACCACAACACAACACATTAGAAAAACGAGCTGCAAAGACCACAACGCAACACATTAGAAAAACGACACAACACATTACAAAAATGCGCTGCAAACAGACCACAACACAACACATTAGAAAAACGAGCTGCAAAGACCACAACACATTAGAAAAATGAGCTGCAAAGACCACAACACAATACATTAGAAAAACGAGCTGTAAAGACCACAATGCAACACATTAGAAAAACGAGCTGCAAAGACCACAATGCAACACATTAGAAAAACGAGCTGTAAAGACCACAATGCAACACATTGGAAAAATGAGCTGTAAAGACCACAATGCAACACATTAGAAAAACGAGCTGTAAAGACCACAACACATTAGAAAAACGAGCTGCAAAGACCACAACGCAACACATTAGAAAAACGAGCTGCAAAGACCACAACGCAACACATTAGAAAAACGACACAACACATTACAAAAATGCGCTGCAAACAGACCACAACGCAACACATTAGAAAAACGACACAACACATTAGAAAAATGAGCTGCAAAGACCACAACACAATACATTAGAAAAACGAGCTGCAAAGACCACAACACATTACAAAAATGCGCTGCAAACAGACCACAACACAATACATTAGAAAAACGAGCTGCAAAGACCACAACACATTGGAAAAATGAGCTGTAAAGACCACAATGCAACACATTGGAAAAATGAGCTGTAAAGACCACAACGCAACACTTTAGAAAAACGAGCTTCAAAGACCACAACGCAACACATTAGAAAAACGAGCTGCAAAGACCACAACGCAACACATTAGAAAAACGAGCTTCAAAGACCACAACGCAACACATTAGAAAAACGAGCTGCAAAGACCACAACGCAACACATTAGAAAAACGAGCTGCAAAGACCACAACGCAACACATTAGAAAAACGAGCTTCAAAGACCACAACGCAGCACATTAGAAAAACGAGCTTCAAAGACCACAACGCAACACATTAGAAAAACGAGCTGGAAAGACCACAACGCAGCACATTAGAAAAACGAGCTTCAAAGACCACAACGCAACACATCAGAAAAATGAGCTGCAAAGACCACAACGCAACACATTAGAAAAACGAGCTGCAAAGACCACAACGCAACACATTAGAAAAACGACACAACACATTAGAAAAATGAGCTGCAAAGACCACAACACAATACATTAGAAAAACGAGCTGCAAAGACCACAACACATTACAAAAATGCGCTGCAAACAGACCACAACACAATACATTAGAAAAACGAGCTGCAAAGACCACAACACATTGGAAAAATGAGCTGTAAAGACCACAATGCAACACATTGGAAAAATGAGCTGTAAAGACCACAACGCAACACTTTAGAAAAACGAGCTTCAAAGACCACAACGCAACACATTAGAAAAACGAGCTGCAAAGACCACAACGCAACACATTAGAAAAACGAGCTTCAAAGACCACAACGCAACACATTAGAAAAACGAGCTGCAAAGACCACAACGCAACACATTAGAAAAACGAGCTGCAAAGACCACAACGCAACACATTAGAAAAACGAGCTTCAAAGACCACAACGCAGCACATTAGAAAAACGAGCTTCAAAGACCACAACGCAACACATTAGAAAAACGAGCTGGAAAGACCACAACGCAGCACATTAGAAAAACGAGCTTCAAAGACCACAACGCAACACATCAGAAAAATGAGCTGCAAAGACCACAACGCAACACATTAGAAAAACGAGCTGCAAAGACCACAACGCAACACATTAGAAAAACGAGCTGCAAAGACCACAACGCAACACATTAGAAAAACGAGCTGCAAAGACCACAACGCAGCACATTAGAAAAACGAGCTTCAAAGACCACAACGCAACACATTAGAAAAACGAGCTGTAAAGACCACAACACATTAGAAAAACGAGCTGCAAAGACCACAACACAACACATTAGAAAAACGAGCTGCAAAGACCACAACGCAACACATTAGAAAAACGAGCTTCAAAGACCACAACGCAGCACATTAGAAAAACGAGCTTCAAAGACCACAACGCAACACATTAGAAAAACGAGCTGTAAAGACCACAACACATTAGAAAAACGAGCTGCAAAGACCACAACGCAACACATTAGAAAAACGAGCTTCAAAGACCACAACGCAGCACATTAGAAAAACGAGCTTCAAAGACCACAACGCAACACATTAGAAAAACGAGCTGTAAAGACCACAACACATTAGAAAAACGAGCTGCAAAGACCACAACGCAACACATTAGAAAAACGAGCTTCAAAGACCACAACGCAACACATTAGAAAAACGAGCTGGAAAGACCACAACACATTAGAAAAACGAGCTGGAAAGACCACAACGCAACACATTAGAAAAACGAGCTGCAAAGACCACAACGCAACACATTAGAAAAACGAGCTGAAAGACCACAACGCAACACATTAGAAAAACGAGCTGCAAAGACCACAACGCAACACATTAGAAAAACGAGCTGCAAAGACCACAACGCAACACATTAGAAAAACGAGCTGCAAAGACCACAACGCAACACATTAGAAAAACGAGCTGCAAAGACCACAACGCAACACATTAGAAAAACGAGCTGCAAAGACCACAACGCAACACATTAGAAAAACGAGCTGCAAAGACCACAACGCAACACATTAGAAAAACGAGCTGGAAAGACCACAACGCAACACATTAGAAAAACGAGCTGCAAAGACCACAACGCAACACATTAGAAAAACGAGCTGGAAAGACCACAACGCAACACATTAGAAAAACGAGCTGCAAAGACCACAACGCAACAAATTAGAAAAACGAGCTGTAAAGACCACAACGCAACACATTAGAAAAACGAGCTGCAAAGACCACAACGCAACACATTAGAAAAACGAGCTGCAAAGACCACAACGCAACACATTAGAAAAACGAGCTGCAAAGACCACAACGCAACACATTAGAAAAACGAGCTGCAAAGACCACAACGCAACACATTAGAAAAACGAGCTGCAAAGACCACAACGCAACACATTAGAAAAACGAGCTGGAAAGACCACAACGCAACACATTAGAAAAACGAGCTGCAAAGACCACAACGCAACACATTAGAAAAACGAGCTTCAAAGACCACAACGCAACACATTAGAAAAACGAGCTGGAAAGACCACAACGCAACACATTAGAAAAACGAGCTGCAAAGACCACAACGCAACACATTAGAAAAACGAGCTGCAAAGACCACAACGCAACACATTAGAAAAACGAGCTGGAAAGACCACAACGCAACACATTAGAAAAACGAGCTGCAAAGACCACAACGCAACACATTAGAAAAACGAGCTGGAAAGACCACAACGCAACACATTAGAAAAACGAGCTGCAAAGACCACAACGCAACACATTAGAAAAACGAGCTGCAAAGACCACAATGCAACACATTAGAAAAACGAGCTGGAAAGACCACAACGCAACACATTAGAAAAACGAGCTGCAAAGACCACAACGCAACACATTCGAAAAACGAGCTGCAAAGACCACAACGCAACACATTAGAAAAACGAGCTGCAAAGACCACAACGCAACACATTAGAAAAACGAGCTGCAAAGACCACAACGCAACACATTAGAAAAACGAGCTGCAAAGACCACAACGCAACACATTAGAAAAACGAGCTGCAAAGACCACAACGCAACACATTAGAAAAACGAGCTGCAAAGACCACAACGCAACACATTAGAAAAACGAGCTGCAAAGACCACAACGCAACACATTAGAAAAACGAGCTGCAAAGACCACAACGCAACACATTAGAAAAACGAGCTGCAAAGACCACAACGCAACACATTAGAAAAACGAGCTGCAAAGACCACAACGCAACACATTAGAAAAACGAGCTGCAAAGACCACAACGCAACACATTAGAAAAACGAGCTGCAAAGACCACAACGCAACACATTAGAAAAACGAGCTGCAAAGACCACAACGCAACACATTAGAAAAACGAGCTGCAAAGACCACAACGCAACACATTAGAAAAACGAGCTTCAAAGACCACAACGCAACACATTAGAAAAACGAGCTGGAAAGACCACAACGCAACACATTAGAAAAACGAGCTGCAAAGACCACAACGCAACACATTAGAAAAACGAGCTGAAAGACCACAACGCAACACATTAGAAAAACGAGCTGGAAAGACCACAACGCAACACATTAGAAAAACGAGCTGCAAAGACCACAACGCAACACATTAGAAAAACGAGCTTCAAAGACCACAACGCAACACATTAGAAAAACGAGCTGGAAAGACCACAACGCAACACATTAGAAAAACGAGCTGCAAAGACCACAACGCAACACATTAGAAAAACGAGCTGAAAGACCACAACGCAACACATTAGAAAAACGAGCTGCAAAGACCACAACGCAACACATTAGAAAAACGAGCTGCAAAGACCACAACGCAACACATTAGAAAAACGAGCTGCAAAGACCACAACGCAACACATTAGAAAAACGAGCTGCAAAGACCACAACGCAACACATTAGAAAAACGAGCTGCAAAGACCACAACGCAACACATTAGAAAAACGAGCTGGAAAGACCACAACGCAACACATTAGAAAAACGAGCTGCAAAGACCACAACGCAACACATTAGAAAAACGAGCTGCAAAGACCACAATGCAACACATTAGAAAAACGAGCTGCAAAGACCACAACGCAACACATTAGAAAAACGAGCTGCAAAGACCACAACGCAACACATTAGAAAAACGAGCTGCAAAGACCACAACGCAACACATTAGAAAAACGAGCTGCAAAGACCACAACGCAACACATTAGAAAAACGAGCTGCAAAGACCACAACGCAACACATTAGAAAAACGAGCTGCAAAGACCACAACGCAACACATTAGAAAAACGAGCTGAAAGACCACAACGCAACACATTAGAAAAACGAGCTGCAAAGACCACAACGCAACACATTAGAAAAACGAGCTGCAAAGACCACAACGCAACACATTAGAAAAACGAGCTGCAAAGACCACAACGCAACACATTAGAAAAACGAGCTGCAAAGACCACAATGCAACACATTAGAAAAACGAGCTGGAAAGACCACAACGCAACACATTAGAAAAACGAGCTGCAAAGACCACAACGCAACACATTAGAAAAACGAGCTGTAAAGACCACAACGCAACACATTAGAAAAACGAGCTGTAAAGACCACAACACATTAGAAAAACGAGCTGCAAAGACCACAACGCAACACATTAGAAAAACGAGCTGCAAAGACCACAACGCAACACATTAGAAAAACGAGCTGCAAAGACCACAACGCAACACATTAGAAAAACGAGCTGCAAAGACCACAACACAACACATTAGAAAAACGAGCTGCAAAGACCACAACAACACATTAGAAAAACGAGCTGCAAAGACCACAATGCAACACATTAGAAAAACGAGCTGCAAAGACCACAACGCAACACATTAGAAAAACGAGCTGCAAAGACCACAACGCAACACATTAGAAAAACGAGCTGCAAAGACCACAATGCAACACATTAGAAAAATGAGCTGTAAAGACCACAACGCAACACATTAGAAAAACGAGCTGCAAAGACCACAACGCAACACATTAGAAAAACGAGCTGCAAAGACCACAATGCAACACATTAGAAAAACGAGCTGTAAAGACCACAACGCAACACATTAGAAAAACGAGCTGCAAAGACCACAACGCAACACATTAGAAAAACGAGCTGCAAAGACCACAACGCAACACATTAGAAAAACGAGCTGTAAAGACCACAACGCAACACATTAGAAAAACGAGCTGCAAAGACCACAACACATTAGAAAAACGAGCTGCAAAGACCACAACACAACACATTAGAAAAACGAGCTGTAAAGACCACAACACATTAGAAAAACGAGCTGCAAAGACCACAACACAACACATTAGAAAAACGAGCTGCAAAGACCACAACGCAACACATTAGAAAAACGAGCTGCAAAGACCACAACGCAACACATTAGAAAAACGAGCTGTAAAGACCACAACAACACATTAGAAAAACGAGCTGCAAAGACCACAACACAACACATTAGAAAAACGAGCTGCAAAGACCACAACGCAACACATTAGAAAAACGAGCTGTAAAGACCACAACACATTAGAAAAACGAGCTGCAAAGACCACAACACAACACATTAGAAAAACGAGCTGCAAAGACCACAACGCAACACATTAGAAAAACGAGCTTCAAAGACCACAACGCAACACATTAGAAAAACGAGCTGCAAAGACCACAACGCAACACATTAGAAAAACGAGCTTCAAAGACCACAACGCAACACATTAGAAAAACGAGCTGCAAAGACCACAACGCAACACATTAGAAAAACGAGCTGCAAAGACCACAACGCAACACATTAGAAAAACGAGCTTCAAAGACCACAACGCAACACATTAGAAAAACGAGCTTCAAAGACCACAACGCAACACATTAGAAAAACGAGCTGGAAAGACCACAACGCAACACATTAGAAAAACGAGCTGCAAAGACCACAACGCAACACATTAGAAAAACGAGCTGCAAAGACCACAATGCAACACATTAGAAAAACGAGCTTCAAAGACCACAACGCAACACATTAGAAAAACGAGCTGGAAAGACCACAACGCAACACATTAGAAAAACGAGCTGCAAAGACCACAACGCAACACATTAGAAAAACGAGCTGCAAAGACCACAATGCAACACATTAGAAAAACGAGCTGCAAAGACCACAACGCAACACATTAGAAAAACGAGCCGGCATGCTTGTTCTTGACACGGCTAAAGGCTAACGATAGTTTAGCAGCAGATCACTGCAATAGGCAGATCTATGGAACACCAAACTACTCAAAATTCAATAAATTAAAAAAAACATTGTGAAATAGATAGCTGGATAACAATTAATAACAAGTATATAACTTGAATATGAAATTGTGAAAAATATAATCTATAAAATTCTAAGTTCAATTGTATGAAATATTTTTCATTTTCCTTTTAAAAATCTGTTTATTAATATAATACATTATTTTAATGTACATTTTTGGCTAATAATGGCAATTATTTTTTAGCCATTTTTATTAAATTGAATCCGTTTTTATTGGAAAACATCATTTTTCCAAAGTCAGCTTTTATTTCCTATTGGTGTTTTTCCCAGTGGCTTGTTTATTTCAGAATGAGACTTTTCACCAGAATATCTCAATCTGCCAATCATAGTCAGTGGATGTAACCTGCATGCTCATTGGCTGGTACTTAAACACCAATCTTCCTAGATACCCATTCTCACCCACTACTGTGACTGAGCAGCCCGCTGTACAGCTAGCAACAACATGCTAAGTCAAGAGTCGGAGTTGCATGAACTTCGTTCATCTGTGGTTACTCTAGCAGATCAAACTGAGAGGAATCATTTTTTAGAGGATGCCATTTTGAACCATTTGGATGATGTCCAACATCGTCCTCCGAGTTGTGACGGATGACACAGAAAACATATCAGCAATAACGCTGATGTCGGACAATACTAAAGTCTTCAGAACTGGACCTGGGATGATTTCAAAAATATTATCCAAACGACTCAAAATGGCAACTCTGATAAATGATTCCTTTCAGTTTGATCTGCTAGGGTAACCAGAGATGAACGAAGATCATGCAACTCCGACTCTTGACTTAGCATGTTGTTGCTAGCTGTACAGCAGGCTGCTCAGTCACAGTGAGTGAGAATGGGTATCCAGGAGGATTGATGTTTAAGAACCAGCCAATGAGCATGTAGGTCCCACCCACTGACTCTGATTGGCAGATGAAGTTATTCTGCTGAAAAATGACATTCTGAAATAAATAAGCCACTGGGAAAAACACCAATAGGAAATAAAAGCTGACTTTGGAAAAATTATGTTTTGCAATAAAAACTGATAAAATTAAATAAAAATGGCTAAAAAATAATTCCCATTACTAGCAAATATTTTACATTAAAATAATGTATTATATAAATAAACAGATTTTTAAAGGAAAATGAAAATTATTTAATACTATTGAGCTTAGAACTTATATATTCAGTTTTTATTTCACAATTTCATTGTCACGTTATATATTTGTTATTATTGTTCATGTAGATATCTATTTCACAATGTTTCACAATTTATTTATTTAATTTTTTGTAGTTTGGTGTTCCATAAGAATCATGCGATCACAATGTTAAAATAAATAAATAAAACAATTACTTTTTATCTCGGTTTCCAACACCACTGACGGACAGAGACGGTGACTGAGCTGTGACTCGATATCCGTGTCAACAACAAGCATGTGCATCACATTTAAGTGTCCCCTGGAAACACTTCACTTCCGTTGATTTGTGGTCTATTTGCAGCGCATTTTTTTTATGTGTTGTGTTGTAATCTTTACAGCGCGTTTTTCTAATGTGTTGGGTTGTGGTCTATTTGCAGCGCGTTTTTTTTGTAATGTGTTTTTCTAAATGCTGCACACGTGTTGTTAAATTGATGATAATGTTTTCTCAATTTGCTTGTGTTTTGTCTTTTTGCATGTGTTTTCTTAAGTTGGGTGCTGTGACCTTTCAGGGCCACTGTACGAAAGACTTCCTGTATATGGGATCAGAACAGTATCACCTTGAAATGAAACTGAAAATAAATATTGGCATTGAAAAATTTTATTGTAACTGAAAATATTAATTTTGAATCTGATATAAATCTAGTGAAAATTATTGTATTGAAAGTGATTTTTTTTTCTATGAAACTCATGTATATCCATTGAAAGAAATAACTCAAGTTTTCAAACTCATTTTTTTACAATGCTAATCTTTTTTTACAATGCCAATCTTTTTTACAATGCCAATCTTTTTTTCAATACCAATCTTTTTTTCAATGCCATCATTTTTTTCAGCTTCATTCAGGTGATACTGTTTTGACGCTTGTGTGTGCACGCGCATGAGGGGCGGGGCTTCAGCCCCCCATATGTTTGCATGAACCAGGCAGGAGGGAAACTCCGACTGTCCAGGCGAGACGTGAGAAACAACAGGACATTTCCATTGCTACTAATGTGGTTTGTGGAAGAAAAAAAGACATTCGGTTTCTTCTCAGTTTCTTCTACTGACCAGTAGACCAGGAGTCTTTGTGATAAAGTTTTATGCTTGTGTAGCCTGTCTTTGTTGGAGGCTCGCCTCATTACAGACCGTGTGGTATGAAGGGATGTAAATACACACTAAATAGGCTATACCATATTAAATAACTGTATTTATTTCAGATCCACAATACATATTTGCAATACATGTCAATAACGTTAACAAATCAATTAAGACTGGTGTAAGCAAAGCTAACAACACTGACAACTCGTTTTTTATTAGATTGCAAAACGTAATTGTGACACACACTCTAAACCAGAAGGTGGCGGTAATGCGCGCCAACTACCATGGCAAACTGAGAAGAAACCGCTTATATCTTTTTTTAAATTATTATTCCACAAACCACATAATGCTTTCTGTACACCTAGAGACTTTGAAACGATTTAGAAAAGATTCTTAAATATTATCAGCTCACATCTAAAGACTTGGGTTAACAGTTTTTTAGTCTCAGACTAAAGATTTTATAAACACTGAATCTAGTTGGGACACTATTTAAAAGACTACACCTAGGCTATTTTAGCTTCCCGCAAAATTCCTCCCATTATGCTCAGTATTATACAGTTTCTTTATGTGCGAATGTTGTAGCATTCTTTGCCAAGATTAATGTTATGTCAAATAAAGACTTGCATTCAAACTGGGTACTGTATCATCAAGTAACTGGTTAACTCATATCTTTTTAATGCAAGGTGTTTAGATGCTGTACCACTTGCTCCATGCAGATGCACAGATAGTGCTGGTTTGTGCCTGTATTCCAGGGGGCAAGGTTGGCATACACTTTGTAATTTATGGCCCATTACTCAGCCATGGAACACAAATATTGTATTTGTTGTGTCTAGACCCTGCCAGGCTCCATAGGTGGCTACAAAACTGTTATTTATAAATATGACACCTATGTTTATAGCCTACTTTCCCACAGGAACAAAAAAAAAATTTGATATGTGGCAAGGTGCAAGATAATATCATAAACAGGTCTCGAACCCACCATCATCAGCGATGTAACCCTGCTTATTAACCATTGTGCCATAGCAGTAAAGTACAACCCAAAGCTTGCGATAATATCAAACATGTTTGATTCAAAAGACTACAAAAAAATCGGGTCCCCAACTGCAGATTATCACCTTCCACAAACCACATTAGAAGCAAAGAAAATGTTGATGTTCGTTGATGTAGTTCTGATTTGGTATTTTTGCACACTTTTGTTCAGATTCTTTTGGTTGACTCATTGCTTGTTTGGATAATAATTCCCTTAGATCAAAGAACTAAAAGAGAAGGATAAATTTCCAACTGTCTCTTCCATTAACCATGACGAATAAAGATCATATCACTGACTCCAACGTCTCTGTGCCCGGCTTTCTAACCATATGTCCAGAGATTTAGAAGAGGAGCAGCAAAAGCAAATCAGGTGGATTAGCAGTGCTTCCAACTTCTGATAGTGTCATCCCAGAGATGCTACTGTAAAATATTCTTTCTGTTAGAATGCTGTGAAAGCCATGACGCAACTGTGGCTGAGGAGGTAAGACCTAATCCTGTAACTGGAGGGTTGCTGGTTCAAACCCCCGCTCTGTCTGTCTAGCCTTGGGTAAAACACTTATCGCTAAAAATAGCTTCTCCTTAAACAAGTTTCAAGAAGTTCGTTAATTTAATATAATTTAATATAACATAACATAATTTGCTATGAATGGTGCAGTTGGTAGCACTGTTGCCTTGCAGCAAGAAGGTCCTGGGTTCAAATCCCAGCCTGGGGTCTTTCTGCATGGAGATTGCATGTTCTCCCTGTGCATGCGTGGATTCTCTCCAGGTATTCTGGCTTCCTCCCACAGTCCAAACACATGACTGTTAGGTGAATTGGTTTCTCTAAAATGCCTTTAGGTGTGTGTGTGCATGGTTGTTTGTCCTTTGTGTGTCTGTGCTGCCCTGCATGGATGGATAACATAATATAACATAATTTAATATAACATGTTTGGCCACACATGGAATTGAAAACAGCTCCGACTTCGTATCCCTAACCCAACCATTCTAATTCAAACTCTTTAATAATATTTAGCAATCAATGTTTATCTTCTAACAGCATGAGCTCAGTTTCAGAGTCCACAGTGTCTTCTCCCTGCCACCTCTCATAGCCCGATAGCGAACCTGGCATCCGTCTGACAAGGTCCGAACGTACTGTTGATATCTGCTGCTTGCTGACGTCTGCCTGGCCGTTTGAATCATTTCTTATCAGAACATTACACAGAGAAGGCCTTTGTTTTCTCTACATGGCCTACTGTCTTGGATGCTCTTACGAAGACAGGGAATAAATAATCAAATTCTAATGATTTAGCAAATATTCCTTAAAACACTGACAACATTTAATTTCCCCTTTAGCATAAAGTATTTTTGAATTGAAACGTTTACTGCTAAATGTGATTAGGCCTGTCACAATAAACAATAAATCAATAATAATAAATTTAAATGAGCTCAATAATTTTTCCAGCCAAGCTAATTTCCATTTGCATGCTTGCTTGTTTCCTCGTGTCTCCCTCTTACTGTACTACCAAAGAGACTGGATGAAAAACGGCAAATATGGTCCATATATCTGTAGTGGCAGAGTAAAATTAGATAGGTCTTTTGTTTTTGTTTTATTCAAACTGAGTGTTTTTGTTGTTAATTTGCACTTTTGGCTTACAAAACTCCTAACTGGTAGTTTTTCCTGTTTTTCCTTGTTTGAGCCAAGTGATTCATATTTTGTTCATATTTTGTCAACGAATGTGTTGTGGTCTTTCTTTTATCCTTTGTTTGTTGTTGTGTTAGTTTATATTGGATATTAAAAACGTTTTCCAGTTGCAGTGGTAGATGTTCTTTAGAAATGAACGTTTACTGATCGTTCACAGGGTGTACGTACATTACAGGTCCTTCTCAAAGAATTAGCATATTGTGATAAAGTTCATTATTTTCCATAATGTAATGATAAAAATTAAACTTTCATATATTTTAGATTCATTGCACACCAACTGAAATATTTCAGGTCTTTTATTGTTTTAAAACTGATGATTTTGGCATACAGCTCATGAAAACCCAAAATTCCTATCTCACAAAATTAGCGTATCATGAAAAGGTTCTCTAAACGAGCTGTTAACCTAATCATCTGAATCAACTAATTAACTCTAAACACCTGCAAAAGATTCCTGAGGCTTTTAAAAACTCCCAGCCTGGTTCATTACTCAAAACCGCAATCATGGGTAAGACTGCCGACCTGACTGCTGCCCAGAAGGCCATCATTGACACCCTCAAGCAAGAGGGTAAGACACAGAAAGACATTTCTGAACGAATAGGCTGTTCCCAGAGTGCTGTATCAAGGCACCTCAGTGGGAAGTCTGTGGGAAGGAAAAAGTGTGGCAGAAAACGCTGCACAACGAGAAGAGGTGACCGGACCCTGAGGAAGATTGTGGAGAAGGACCGATTCCAGACCTTGGGGGACCTGCGGAAGCAGTGGACTGAGTCTGGAGTAAAAAACAACCAGAGCCACCGTGCACAGGCGTGTGCAGGAAATGGGCTACAGGTGCCGCATTCCCCAGGACAAGCCACTTTTGAACTAGAAACTGCGGCAGAAGCACCTGACCTGGGCTACAGAGAAGCAGCACTGGACTGTTGCTCAGTGGTCCAAAGTACTTTTTTCGGATGAAAGCAAATTTTGCATGTCATTCGGAAATCAAGGTGCCAGAGTCTGGAGGAAGACTGGGGAGAAGGAAATGCCAAAATGCCTGAAGTCCAGTGTCAAGTACCCACAGTCAGTGATGGTCTGGGGTGCCATGTCAGCTGCTGGTGTTGGTCCACTGTGTTTTATCAAGGGCAGGGTCAATGCAGCTAGCTATCAGGAGATTTTGGAGCACTTCATGCTTCCATCTGCTGAAAAGCTTTATGGAGATGAAGATTTCATTTTTCAGCACGACCTGGCACCTACTCACAGTGCCAAAACCACTGGTAAATGGTTTACTGACCATGGTATTACTGGGCTCAATTGGCCTGCCATCTCTCCTGACCTGAACCCCATAGAGAATCTGTGGGATATTGTGAAGAGGAAGTTGAGAGACGCAAGACCCAACACTCTGGATGAGCTTAAGGCCGCTATCGAAGCATCCTGGGCCTCCATAACACCTCAGCAGTGCCACAGGCTGATTGCCTCCATGCCACGCCGCATTGAAGCAGTCATTTCTGCAAAAGGATTCCCCACCAAGTATTGAGTGCATAACTGAACATAATTATTTGAAGGTTAACTTTTTTTGTATTAAAAAAAATTTTCTTTTATTGGTCGGATGAAATATGCTAATTTTTTAAGATAGGAATTTTGGGTTTTCATGAGCTGTATGCCAGAATCATCAGTTTTAAAACAATAAAAGACCTGAAATATGTCAGTTGGTGTGCAATGAATCTAAAATATATGAAAGTTTAATTTTTATCATTACATTATGGAAAAGAACGAACTTTATCACAATATGCTAATTTTTTGAGAAGGACCTGTATTGTTACACGAATAGAAAATGGTCTCAAAACGACAGTATTATCGTTTTTCGCAATAATTTCTGGGGCAATTTATCGTCCAGCAAAATTAGTTATCATGACAGGCCAAGATGTGAGTCTGGGGGTTAGGCAGTGATTCTGGCCTTGAAACTCTCACGTGGATGATGATGTTGTTAGCCTTTGTTTCGGGTTGTTTTGGTACCTCCCGATTGAGTCGTCAATTTCCTCCTGTATTTCTGTCGCAGTTGAGATCTGAGCATGGCTCTTAATGAAACCGAACTGAAAATGTGGCTAATCACTGTTAATTTACAATGTAACAAGGGTAGCAGTAGTCAAATCACCATTTGAATGCTGTATTTTTTATGTCTTCAGGTTCTCTTTGTATGATTTTTCAATTTATTTGATGATCTGCAACATTTAAGCGTAACAGAAACATAAAAACAGAGGACATCTGTAGAAGTACATTTTTACTGCCTTGTATCAATCGACGCATCCCTGCGACACCCCCTACCTAAGGTATCCTGAGCATCTCCAACCCAAGGCCCTATCCTCCTGTCCATTGCTTTTAGAGAGGCAACAGAAGGAGGGGTGGGCAGCAGGTGAAGAGCCTTTACTTCCACAGTGAGGTCGGATCATTTTCACTGGGCTCTACAACGCAGCAGAGAGCAGTCAGGCCACAGCGGCTAATTCATCTTTCCAAAGTACCTCTTTTCGCTGCCTCTCCCTCTCCCTAATGAAGTGTGCATGAAGCTGAGGCCGCACTGAATAAAACCATCTGGCACGGGTTGTTATCGCTGACAGGCCCCGATCAAATTTCAAACAAGGATGCAGGAGCGGCACGGTGATTACCGGAACGGCCGTCATATCACATGGCGGATGCGTACAGTGTTACAAGCTGCGTTTATGGCTTATTTGCCACCTCTCGCCTCTCATCCGCCTGCCGCACTGACATATGGATCGGCTAAACCTCATCAGGGATCTCAGATTATTTGTGTAATTAAGTTTTATTTTCGCCGGGCAAACATGACCTTTATGAAGGTTTTGTTGTGCCCCACAGAGTCGCGGAGGAATTCTGAGTGGGAGGAAAAACAAGACAAACATGTCTTACGGTGCTCTCCAATTAGAAATTGAAGCCTGTCATGAATGTATTGTTGAAGGATGAGTTCTGGACGTGCTTTAATTATCGTCTTCCTGTTTTACATTTTTAAAACCTCACTTGTCAGGAAATTACTATTAAGAATCATAAACATGTACGATGTTTCCGGGATCATCAAGAACTCCAATGGCAGAGGGGAGGATTTAGAATAAAATATTATCAAAATGAATCATGAATATTGATATGTAAAGAAGCAACTGATGACACTTTGTCAGAAATCTAACTCTTAGAAGAATATTTGCTACAGAAAAAACACCAGAATATAATTACTAAATCGTTAAATTCCACTCCCAACTGCAAATATAGACACGCACGTGCTGGGGAGAGCTTTGTTTGCCCCCACCTCTATTACAAAATCAGAAATGTCTGCGTCTGCGTCATAACAGGAGAGGACGACTCAGAGTAAAGACTGTGGACTCAGGACTTTGTAAACGGATGCCAGAGGAACCACTTCCTGATCAACATGGGGTAAACCAAGGAGGTGGTGGATTTCTGCAGGCGCAGACCAACCACACAGACGAGCATCCAGGGAGTGGACATTGATGTAATGGACCTTTTATACACTGTAAATCTGGATAAGTTGGATCTACTTAAAAAAAATCTAGATAACTCATTGCTCTAAATCTTTTAAGTAAGGAAGCAGTAGTTGAACAGGTGCAGTGGACTATATTCAACGTATTTGTGCCCCTAATGGAATGGAATGGAAGTTTTAGGTCCAATGTACAGTACTAATAAGAGAGTGCACGCCTGGTGCAAACAAGGAACGGCTACTGTTCAGGTGTAACTTCCATGTTTTAGACGGTAGTGTTTAAATAGCTGTTTCCATCTTCCCACTAATAAAACCACAATATTTACGCTTCTACTCCATCTTCGGCTAGCTAAAGACACAAGACGTATACTAAGAAAAAATTTACAGTTAACAGTGTGAAGCTTCAGAAAAGGACTATTTCAACCGAGAACAAAGAGGAAATATTGGAATTGCTGTGGGTTTGGAATCAATAATGACACCAAAGTTTGAACAGCAGAAACACATTTTAGTGAACGCAGTCCAACGTCAGTCCAACACCCTTCCAGGTCACCAAAGGTACTAAACACATGCCGCTAAGCCCCATGGGAAATAAGGTAAAGCTAGATTTTTGTCTGGCGCTAAAGGCAAACTTGATGATATTAACTTGTTTGAGTTCAAGCACATAATTACAATAAAGTAGGACTATCAAAAAGTACAGTTTGCTCAGAATTCCTAACAAATGTAAAGAAATGACAGATGTTTAAGTAAAACTAACTTAGTTTGATTGAGTAGATGCTACTTTGAACGACATGAAGCAGCTCGGTTTAATGAGAATTAACAAGCAATGTGGACAAATTAAGCAAATTTCAGTAATAAATTATGAACCAAATTTTTAAGTGGAATCAAAATCTGAGTTTACAGTGCAAAGGATGTGTTGGTCGCGAATGAAAGCGAGCGATCAGAGCCGGCTCCGATCGCCTCTTCTGTTCAAGCTGCACGTGATTGGTCGACTCCGTGATGTGTGGTGGGCAGCGTCTGTGTGTCTTCGCTGAGCAGGAAGGGGTGGGAGAGGGAAGGGAATACAGACACAGGTAGCGGCACACACAAGCAAACAGGAGGGAGAGGAGAAAATACGCGCTTTAGACAAAATGAGTGACAGAAGGTAACACGGCAAAATTTGGATGCATTTCTAATATGTTGATAATTCAAAGGCAGAGTGTAGAGTATGCACCGTTAAAATATCATATCGAGCAGGCTCTGCAGTTAGCTACTTTATCATAGCTTTTGTTTATGTCATCACTAAGTGTAAGTACCTGGGTGTTCACCTGAACAAAAATCTGGACAGGAGATCCTTTGAAGTGCAGGGAGCACTCCTAAAGACTTTCTTGGACTCTGTGATGGTATCAGCCACCTTTTGTGGTGTTGTCTGTTAGAAGCGATCAGATAATCGCGATCATAAGGAAGGCCAGCTCTGTTCTAGGATGCCTCCTGGATCCAGTGCAGGTGGTGGGAGACAGAAGGACTCTGACTAAAATAACATCACTGTTGGACATTGTCTCCCCCACCCAATGCAGGAATTTGCTGCTGACTTGGAGAGCTCCTTTAGCGACAGACTGCTGCATCCTAGGTGCAGGAAGGAGCGTTTTCACAGGTCCTTCCTCCCAGTGGCTGTCACTCTATAACCACTACTGCTCCCAACAAACAGTAACTGTTACTTGCACATCTCTCTTGTTTGCACTTTTATTTACACTTTTAAATAGCTGGTTTTTAATGTGAAATACAAATTTTGTACATTTATTTTAAATGACCCTGCTCAGTTGCATATTTCTTAGAATCAGAGAATGCTATTTTTAATAATCGCACATTATTTTGGTGTACTGACGTAGACA